>CM032877.1:41970132-42570132 GCA_019176425.1 Megalops atlanticus
GAGAGAGAGAGAGAGAAAGAGAAGAGAGAGAGCAACAGAGAGTTTAACGTAGATGTTCAGACATTGAATGAGAGAGGTCTAAGGGCAGGTGGAATCTGTCGCCCTCTGCTGGCAGGACATCACAAAGCATCACCCACAATGTGAACCACAGAATGAGAATGAACATTTCTCAGTAGTTCCTACCTGTTTACAATGTGTTTATACAATGTATTGCCTCAACAATGATGAAGGTTATTATGATGATGATGATGATGATGATCATGACTATCATCTGTTTAATTAGCACTACTACTACAATTCTTTATAGTTGTAGTTGTGGTTGTAATACCACAATCAGAAAACAACTACCATTTCAACACAAAGAATGAGAACAGTATATCAAATACAAAGTGTATGTGTAGCATACATGATAGGCGACATAATAATATCACACAGGGCTTTACTAATCTATCTGTGGAGCCAAGGGTGATAAGAGCAAATGACTGCCTCCCACACATTTGGTTTTCATAGCTGTTTTAAATCTGTCTTTCTACATGCTTCACTATGAAATAGGAGCACGATAAGCTTTTTCATGCTGGCAGCCCCGTGCTCCAGCCCAAAACCAGCTGCAAGCAGCAGATGCGGTGGACACGTAGGTGTGTTGCATTTCCTGTGCTCTCCTCTGCTATCAGTCCACAGCATCTTGTAATCATGTAGTCTTTCGGTAAGTTACTTTACTCAGTTGATTATCGAGAGGATGACGCAACTTTTTAAAAGTAAGTAATCATCCTAATAGGGCTTATTAGATATTTCAGTAACATACATTGATATTCAGATCACTAATGTTTGTTGGATCTCAAACTTGCTGTTTTTTTCTGCAGATGTCTTAATTTCACTCAGAAAAGCTTGGATCAGGAGCTGAGAGAATCTAAAATCAGGAGGCTGTGGTCAATTTATGAGCACCCAGCACCCCGGACAACACAAGTAACAGACAACATCTGAAAACACTATGTTAATATGCAACAGCATTATCGGCGTCACTGTTTCCCTATATGACAGTCCCTCTGACGCACACACCCCTGTGAAACAGCATGCGGCAGTTTGCATTATGCAAGTCTGACAAATAAGGACCTTCTCTGTGGTGAGCAGAAGAGTCTTTTGCTGCAACATGAACTTCAAATTCTGATCTCAAGTGTGACCTTTGTGCAGCTCATACAACGACACCTGAGTTTTCTGTCAGTTCTGTTGTTAATTCAGTGCTTGTCTTCTTTCTGTTAGGTAAGGATATTAACTCACCTAAGGGGATAACTTTTTTCAATTTCCAAGGCATGAGATTGTCAGTCACAAAGAGGGACTTTAAATTATTTTTACATGTTGCATCCATCATTGGAGATCATAATTCAATGGCAAAAGTGCCAGTAATAAACCATGCGTCTGTTTTCATGCTGTATCTGCCGATCAAACAGCGCAGTATAAACATGGTATAATGTAATACGTGAGGGAATGACAGCTGAGGCTGCTCCATGTGTTGGGAAGAAACTCAGACTCTTCTCCCTTGAAGATCAAGGTGGCGTTGTAAAACATCCAGACACCATCATTGACTGCTCTGCTCTGGTCTCCACACATGGACAAAATACCATTCGAAAGATGTGCTGTGCTCAGCCTGACTTATGAGCGGGGCATCTTGCAGTTGGAGATAGCATCTTGTTTCCACATGCCACGGTTTAGATTACAGACTGTGTGCTGACTCCTCCTCTTCAACTGAGGGTTTATTTTTTTCCTTTTCTTTTCCTATTTCTTTTGGAATGACAGACAGGACTAATCAATTGCACAGATGTAGCCCATTTCCTCATTCACCATTCTGCAGTCCAAATTTAATGACATCCAAAGACAACATAGAGTTTAGACTTTCTAATGAGCCATTAAAAAAGCTCCTGAAACAAAGTAAAAAAGCACTAAAGCTCTCACGGAAAATGGACACAGAGCACCCTGGCCTGATTGGTTTATTTTAACTGTATCTCAGCTATCTTGGCTTGTAAAACATTTAAATAAACTGCATTTGATGTCAGTCTCCTGCACAAACTATTCACATGTTACGGAGGCTGTAGAACAAGCATCAGAGAAACCAGCAGGTTTGTGGTTTCGAATCAAACTGAAATTGCTGTTCTGATTAATTTGTTGTAACCTTTATGATGATGCCATCTTGTGTGTTTTTCTGATTCTGCTACAAGCTAATCTATAATAATTTTGCCCTCTGGGATTGTAATAGTTCTGTTATATTCAGTTCTATCAGTGGCAGGGGAATAATGAGGAAGGACCACTCATTTTGTTTGTTTGGTCTCAGGTCTTTCACAAAGAGAAGCATCAGAACAGGGAACAGCTTCCCCAGGTGTTTGCTGAAATGATAAAGTGATATTTGTACTTCTTTAGCTGAGAGAGGCTGACACTAGCCATCCCCTGGAGTGTCGTTTTCTCTCCTCAGAGTCATCCAACGGCAGGAGAGGGAACAGGAAGAAAGGAAGGATATAGGGTTACACTTACTGTAAATCTCATAGCCCATCACTGAAAACCCAAATAACAGACATGTTACAGATGGTGCATTTGCTTTCAGTGTTTGGTGTTGGAGCCATTTCTTCTGGGTAGGCCACAGAAAAACCTTCTGTCACTCATCAGCACAAACACATAGATCTCCGCATCAATGGGGACAGAGAAATGAAACACCATCAGCAAAAACTGAACCTCATACTTAAACGCGTCACCCCTGTATCTCCCAAGTAGTCTTCACACTTCCACTGGATGCTGGAAGGGAGCATTGTTTTCATCATAATCATAATCATAATCACAGCATAGATCATTACTATCATTATTGTTATTACTACTAAGACAATGAGTAAGAAATTACAAATTATTAGGCCCATTGTTGCATGCCAGACTCTGAGAAAACTGCTGCCATTGTGGAATGAGATTAACTGGAGGAAACAGTCTGTGATCCAGGCACAGCCAGGCACTGCAGAAAGAGTAGGTCTTGGTCACACTGGTCTGATCCAGGAACAGTCAGGCACTGCAGAAAGTGCAGGCCTCATTCAGGTTGCCTTGATCCAGGAACAGCCAAACACTGCAGATAGAACAGGTCTCAGTCATACTGGTCTGATCCTGGAACAGTCAGGCACTGCAGAAAGAGTAGGTCTCGGTCACACTGGTCTGATTCAGGAACAGTCAGGCAATGCAGAAAGAGTAGGTCTCGGTCACACTGGTCTGATCCAGGAACAGTCAGGCACTGCAGAGAGAGGAAGCCTCAGTCACATTGGTCTGACCCAGGAACAACCAAGCACCGCAGAAAGAGCAGACCTTGCTCAGGCTGCTGTTTGTGTGGCTGAGCTTGGGCCTGCACCTGGAGAATTATGGGTGATTTACTGGGAGCCAGATGGCAACCGAAGGCCTTACTGATTAATTTATGGCTCCAAACTTTTTTGAGCTGAAACACAACCTACACTTTACATTTATATCTCTCTGACAACCCCACTCCCCCCTTCCCCAATCTCAGGGGCCTCCTCCCTAAAACTTTAAAATCTCATTGTCTCAGCTGAGAGAACACGGAGAGCAGTGCTGTCAGAATTTGTGGATTGCGTATTCTGTCAACCCTAATGGTGGCCTTCATCCCCTTCTCAATAAAGCCTGTGAAGTTCTCTGCACTCCATCAAGGCTTGCTTGCTGTCTCCTGCAAAAAGAGGTCCCCACACCTTCCCTGGTCTGCTGTTTGTGCCCCACTGATCTCAGAACAGGGGAAACAGACACAATATGGTGAAATAAAAACTGAGATATGTCCTGTGTCTTATCCCTGTAAATCCACTACTAAGCCCCAGCTGTATGAGTGAGCTCTTTAGTTAATCAAACAGCAAACTGTTTATTAAAGGTAAATTCACACCCAGGAAACAATAAATCCTTCCCATTTATTCCCAACAATAAATCTTCCCATTATTCATAGCTCTGACCTTGCAGTTTGATGCACTCTTGTTTTGTTTGACAGCAAGGGAGTTCTGTCACATAATAGTTAAAGGAACATGCCTTGTAACTGGAAGGTTGTAGGTTCAAATGTAATGTTATGTACTTGAGAAAGGTACTTCAGTGAGTGTCATTATGGCTAATAAGCTCAATTTGTCTCTGTTTCTACAAAGGGATATTATCTTTTTATTATCCATATTATATTATGTATAACCTTTCAACTCTACTTTTGCAACACTTGTTTTTCAATGCTTGCTTGAAGCCATTGTTTCAGAGGAAATATGTGTCTCAGAGGTAGATGCATTAAGGTGTTCTGAGCATGCACTAAACCTCTTTGGACCCCATGCCTTTGGGTGACTTTGATGGACACACAAGCACACACACACACCTATACAAGCACAGTGCATGTATTCAGACACTGCAACGTAATGATCGTTAATGTCCACAGAGGGCGAGAAGAGGTCAGTCCAGCTCTGTCTGTCAACTAGGCATGGATTGCGTCGTTTGAAGCCGGGCGCTTACCTAATGATATACCTGTCAGCTCCTGTACATGTAAAGCAGAAAAAGACCTACCTTGTTGCATGATGGGAGTCTAGCTGCAGGGTGGAGCTGGAGCCCACATCAAAGCTCTCATGCCTCAGGCTGTTGTGTAAACATCTGAGTGTTACATCATAACCGTGTTTCAACCAGGTAAGATCCCTGACCCTTACCGTGCAGCTAACCATACCCCAATCCTTCATGGACTTGCTCTGCCCCTTTCACACACTCTTGATGTTGTCTGAATGCTACGATAATGTTTGGAAAATATGTACTGCCTGCAGACCAATGTGCTGCACACACACACACACCTCATATTTGGGGGGTCACACAGGCTGCTCTTTGTCCAATAGACACATTTACAAACATGAAAGTGGTAACATGACATTTTCAACCATGAACATATCTACCACTACAAAATGTGTGACAAAAAGAGAACAACTGAAATCTATTCAACTGTACCTTTGTGTTGGCGATATGATTCTGTTTATAACACAGGTAGTCATCTTCATTGTTTCCAAACCCTGACTAACAGCCCCTTAAGGTTTCACAAGGTGACAATACGACACATCCGTGAAAAGACACTCCAAATTCTTTTCACATTTGAACTGTTGATTTCAGATTAATTTATTGATGAATGAAATCAGATGAATGAACTCTGAGTTGTCCCTTCCCTCCACTGTGCTCAGAGACTCAGCCTAATTCTGTTTAATCAACTGTTCTATCAAAATAATCACCATAATAAATGTTCTCACATTGCGTTTTGTGTAGGTTTGGTCTGTACCTCATGAACGTTTCCTTTAAAGGGAACAGAAGAGAATGTCTATAAGAGAATAACATGAAACACATGCGAGGTAGGGATTCTTTCTCAGCCTTCTTGTTGCATCAAACAGAGCAGGGGAATAGATTTTGTGTTTAAATTAATCTTTAAGTTGATTTCTTATAAAGCTGTCAGAAACGCAGCTGCTGTTTCCTGGGTTGGCCACCCGATGGCCACATAACATTCTTGTGTTCTATGTCTCACTTAGTTAATGTCTTTCTTCTGTGTTAATTAGTTACTGTTTACAGCTGTGGTCTTTATTATTTAAGTGCTGCCCTTTGTTCTTGTCTCTGCTCAGTCTTGAGTTGTCATGCCTAGTGTGTGTGAACTCTTGTACCAAGCCTGGTTTGTTTCTCCTGAGTCTTGAGTAAAGACAACTTTATTTTCTTTGAATCAAACCTCTCGTGTCCTGTGTCATGACTGCAGTTGGAGTCTCCCTGCTCCTTGTCACAAAAGTAAGCAAAGTAGGTTCGCAAGGGTTCGAGTTTAGGGCCCATGACAAACCTCTAGGTGGCAGCAATGTCACAAAACCGAATGTGGTGTCAGTGCCATTCTGACGCAATCATCCTTTGCAATAATTCCAGATTCTTCTTTTTTTTTGGAATCCGCACACTGCCTAAGAAGTGCGCCTTCAGCACCAAAAGGCTCAAGGGTGAGACCAGCAGAAAAAAGGAAGAGTGTCCAAATAATGTCTCCAAAAGGTTGTTCTGCTTACATGCACTACTATTTGATAAATAAACCCAACCCCATTACTGCATGTGACAGGGCTGGGGTGAAGTTCTTTGCTGACTTTAAACTGTTGAGAGTGAGATTGCTGCGTGAGGGGTCAGCTTAATGAGTGAATGCATGGGCCGTCACTTGTCTTACATCCACTACCACCCTCCACCCATGGGGTCTCCGGCATCCATAAACTCTGCTTGGAAACAAGTGCTCTCCCAACTTTATCAAACCAAAGAGATATCCAGTCATACCACATCTGCATTACCAAGTATTCAAAGACATTCTTTTGAAGGGGTGGCAGATGCAATGGTGTGTTGCTGTGCCCTTGGGCAAGGTACCTGATCCAGAATTGCCTCAGTAAATATCCATGTAAAAATGTAAGTTTCTCTGGATAAGAGTATCTGCTAAATGGCAATAATGTCATGTAATAGTGACATGAATGAATTGTATTTATTTAATGCCTTTCATCCCCTAAAAGATCCATTGCAGTGGAAAGACATGACTCACCTCTTTATAAAACAGAGAGGAATAATACGCTTCTTAAAAAAGCCGAATAAATCTACTAAAACCAAAGTGTGTTTTGATCTTGGTTATCTGCCGGCAGATAAAAGGCAGATCCCGTGTGCTCTGACCATGAAACGTGCATTGTTCAGGGCTAAAGCGAGGAACTTGTATCAAAATCAACTCTAATTCTTTAGCTTAAACTTTTTCGTGAAATAACGGTTATTGCCTTGAGATATGACATTGAGTAAAATGCACATGAGGAAGGATCAAAAGGATCACACAGGAGCGCACAAAAAAGAGGAGAAAACGAGAGCGAAAGAAGCGTTATTCCCCGGTAGAGAAGGAGAAAATTGGAGTGCTACCAGGCATTCAAGAATGCTTTAAATGCCACACTGTGGCTCTGCTTTTTCATCTAGGAGGAATCTGACGTTTCAACCTTGAAACAGGCGCCGCTGTGCGCGCCGGGATGAGTTGCATAACTGCGCTGCTGCAGAGCGTTTGCCGTAATTTAAAAACGTGTCGGTGCTTTTTTATTATTAGTGTGTTGTGATCTGACAGGTCACATCTCTGAAAATCAGCATAAACACATTCAACACTTCTCATTGTGTTCTCGCCTGAGCGGTAAAGCCAAAAGAAAATGAAACATGTATTATTACCTTTGAGACCGCTAGAGACTGAACGTGAGGACAAGAGTAATTAATTAGACAAGTGTAGTATGACTGACAGCCAAGTCAGGAAACCTCTTTTGCAGTCAGTGGGAGAGCGATGATGCTGTTCCCGCGTGAACGACGCCGCGGGACACGGACATTGCGATAGCAAACGTTTCAGAAGCATCGCTCTTGCGATAGTGACTAAAACCGACATTTTAAAAAGGTCTGAATTCTCCCATTACAGACTTAGGATTCGCTGTCAAGGTCAAATGCACAGAAGTACTGAATTATGTGAGTCCCAACCTCTGCACAGTAAATATTCCATTTTACCAAATAAACCCACTTCCTCTGTCTTAAACTTTAACAGGTTAATTAAAAGCGTTCCTAAAAGTCACAACGTCTGTTTAAAAAAAAAAAAAAAAACAAAACTGAGGCAGCCGAACCATCACCCAAAGCATATATCTTCCCATATGGTCTAGCGGTTAGGATTCCTGGTTTTCACCCAGGCGGCCCGGGTTCGACTCCCGGTATGGGAATATATGTTTCACAAGTTTCCCTGCTTGGGGATCTGTAGAGTGTTATCTTATAATTCATTGATAGTTAAACTATAAGACATATTGGTACGCCTGTTGTCAGCAGCAGGGGTACGCATTTTGTTATCATAATATATAATTCCGTGAACTGCGGTGACAGACGGTGCAGATGGATGTTTGCTACAGGGTCGGCAATGTCAGAGTATATAATTTATGAATAACTTTGATGTTAGAGGGTAAATATCTTGATTATTTTTACAACATTGGTTTATACTTCTGTTTCACATTTTTATCAGCGGGTTATGCCTTAAAAATGCATTAAAAATACATCCATGAGGGAGTGTCAGCTCAAAATCCCTTGTCATCTGATGTGTGTCAGATGTGTGTGCGGCAAAAGAAAATACCGCTAATAGCCTGACTCGATGTACAGCAGTAAAAAATGCCTTCATATTTTAGCGCGCAGAGGACATTTTAGCCACAAGAGGGCAGTGGATGACTGCATCAAAAAAGGGTTTGTCAGCTTCGACAGTATTGCCACGTTTGTAGCCTTATACAGACAAAGATCGACACACCAGTATATCAAGAAATATAAGCGCCCTTCTATATTTCTGCTTTTTTCATCTATTTTCAGTGGCGGCTGGTGAGCTGGAAACAGGGGAGGCTGAAACATTACCTTAAAAACTATCATTACTTTCAAGCTGTTCCCCTTTATCCTCCTTGATTAACAATAAAACAAATAATTCACAGAATAATTGGCACCAGTCGCGTAAATAGAGTAAATGATTATGCTCGCGAAACTGCGCAGATTGTCTGTAGTTTGTGTGCTATTGCGAAAGCTACAGCATGAGATTGTTTAATTAACAAGGATGGCAATTTGAATAATTAAGTGGCAAGCCTAATCCCAAAGCTTTCTCTTAAATGTTTCACATTATAGCTTTCTTGTGTTACAAAATTCAAATGACAAAACAGAGCTAAATTTAGTTAGATCGATTTAAATTACTGAGAATAAACTTTTAGGTTAGGTTGAGTGCAATGAACAATAACGTTTAGAACACAGACCTCACAAGTTAGTTAAATCGATAAATGCCATCCTTGTTAATTAATCTCACATTGTAGCTTTCGCAAGCACACAAACTACAGACAATCTGTGCTGTTTCTCAAGCATAATTATTAACTCAATTTACGCGATTGGTGTCAATTATTCTGTGAATTATTTGTTTTATTGTTAATCAAGGAGGATAAAGGGAAAAAGGCTGAAAGTAATGATAGATTTAAAGGTAATGTTTCAGCCCCCCTGTTTCCAGCTAACCAGCCGCCACTGTTTATTTTAGCATGTAATATTAACACATCCTTCAAGAGAAAGATAAATATTGCCGTGCAAATAACTGTTAATAGAGACATATGTGTAATTTACAGCCAAAAGTGTAGGTGTGTAAGTAAATTACTATTATGTGCAATAATGTCATAATGGCTTTGTCATTGCAAAGCTTCTTTAATAACCTGGACCTCTCTTTCAAGATGTGAACTTCTGAGCACTCAGCATGCGCACATAAGGACTCAAAGGCAGGTGTGTGCGCGAAATAACGTGTAGGCTACACGCTTGCGGTGCTAGTGTGGTAGCAGGTGTACAGCGAAAGCTCTCACTCACTCGTGCGCACACACACACATACACACACGTAAGTAAAAATAGCAAAACAAGCTCTATTTTTAGATTAGCTTAATGTACAACAACAACAACAACAACAATAATAATAATAATAATAATAATAATAATAGTTTAACAAAAAATAAAAATTGTCAAACGCCATTTAAAGATCTGACAGGCATTATGAACAGAAACAGAATTTGTGTAGCTTTACTAACTAGGACTGTGTGGAACGACGCGGTTGCTTGACCGTTCATATTGCCTACTACATGTTAACTCCATTAATTCAGCAACCTTTCAAACTAACGCATACGTCATTCACTTGGCTCACCTGGGCATGAGAAGTCTCGCGAGACCCCCTGGCGACATCAGGGCCGCGCGTGACTTCGGCGCGTAGCCAAAGGGAAAGTCATGGCGGAAGGTGGCGTTCGTTGCTCCTCCAAAAACACGGACATTAGTACTATCATCGAACCGTTACGACTGTCTCCGGCGTTAATATTAAACTGTTAGCCAGCTGGAGGAGGCCCTTGTCCATACTGACACCGAGGTTAGTGGAAGGTTTCATTTTTATGAGCTAGTTTGTTAGCACCTTCCTATTTCCGTGCTGCCGCTAGCTAGCTAACGGCTATCCACCTTATTGTTTACAGAGAGCAGTGTATGATGTTGTTGGCTAGCTAGCCTGTCATCCGTCCATGGTAATGTTAGTCACTCATTACAAAATATCTAACTTTGCATAGCACGGGGGTAGCTGGCTAACTAGTTAGTTGGTTATTGCTAAATCTTGTTATTATATAACCCTGTTTTCACAAGTGATGTGACTAACGTTAAATGACATTAGTTAGATAGTACTGGCTGCCCCACTCTCTAGCGAAACAGATTACGTAACGGATCTTCCATATGCAATGAACGGTCCATGTGAGATAGCGGATAGTTAGGCTAGATAAGTGAATTTACAAAAAGACCGATACCTGGAAAGGTAGCTAATTAGAATGTCAAAAGAATACTTGAAATTCAAGTTAAAGGGAAGGTAACTTAATGTTTCTGGTTAGTTACTGCTCAGTTAAAAAGCGATATTATCTAACATAGCTAACATTAAGTTGCTGGCTAGATATTTGCCATATGCTGCAGGGTGTGTTTACTGCCATATCCCTTGGTGTTCTTTTAAATTAGCGATGATGCAGAAGGTACTGTTGTCCCGTATATTTAAACTAAGGCTTCAGACCTGCCTGTAGAGGGATGTTGGTTGTGACATAATTTAAGGTCACGTTAGGATTCAGGATCTAAGTTGTTAAGTTGTGTCCTGCAGCGCTATTCATAATGGGACAAGCTAAAGGTAGCTAACGTTGTGTTTATGCAGATTCATGTTGCTATGGCATGGATCCAGAGAGGACCGGTAAGAACCGGCTGACCCATAGCAGCGAACGAAGTGGTGGTGTTATACCTCCATCTCAGGGGTTACGATTAGTTAGACCTTGGCATTCGATCAGGAGAAATGTTCAAAAACGTTGCACGGGTTTGAGCTGCACGATGGAAGTGCTTTGGGGGTCGTTGCAGTTTTCTCGAAGCATTACAGACGCCTGCATTGTGGTCGTGTTTCGCTTCTGTTAATGGCTGTTCCTTTTCTTTACAGCTCGTCGCCTGTGCTCCCCTCGTTCTCTCACAATGCTCTGTCAGCAGAGTGTGCTGCTCTCGAATCTGCACTGTAAATTCACCCCGCAGCGGTAACCTCCCCGCCTCTTCCACTAGCACGGTAAGAAAGAGCAAACGATTACTGACGAGCCTATTGTTTAAGTGCGCAGGTATGGAAATGGAATATCAAAATTCAGCTGAAGTTTGGGTTCTGACAGAGGACACTCACCTCCATTAAAATGCAATATGCTTAACATTCATGTGTACATATTTGCACCCAGCAGACACTCTTATGCTGAGTGATATACCAGATGTGGGCACACTTTACACTACAGTTACATGATTGACATCCAGCAGAAGCTCTTTTCTAGAGTGACTACAGAAGTCAAGCACAAAGGGCATCCAGCAAAATGACCCAAAACTTTACACTGACAAGGACAACACCATCCACTGAGACCGCAGATGTGAAACTGGCCCAGCACGCAGTGCAGTACAGCATACCCGACAGGAGTGTACCACTCCAACACAATACCAACAAATACCCAGGGCCTCCCTCTATGGCCTCCTGTAGATAGACTCCCTTGTCTTTGTACAATAGAACAAAGAATCTTCCTAGAACAAGGCTGAGAAATGAGGCTGTCACTTCAGTGCAAACACACCCAGTATAAATAATAATAAGCTTTCACGAAAGGGGAAGTTGCGCCTTGAAACTGTTCTGAAACTGTCTGTTCCTTTGCTGTTTTTGTTCCTTGGACTGATCTTTTCCAAAATAAGTTGAAGATTCATATTCACTTTATGTGTGTTTCTGTTGTGTTGCAGGAGTGTTTATTTTTTTTTAATCACACCTCATTCTGTACAACAAAGCAGATGTTTTTAATGTATTACGGTCATAGAAAAACGCAGTCCTTTTTGTTGAATTCTGTGAATTATTGAATATTTTCAATGATTTTTTTGTGCCTGAATCTCAACAACTGGCAAGTTTGAGATTCAGGTAGTGTACTTTGTGCAAATGCCTTACACCCTTTAAATACTGGAGTGTTCACATGGAGCCTCTCAGTAAGTAAACCTGTTCATGGACTGTGCTGGTAGCAGTGTGCTGAACTGGTGAAAGGAGCTGGGCTTGTAATCCAGTGGTTCAGCAGGGCACTGCTGTTTTGTCCTGCAGAGTATTGCTTAACCAGAATTGCTTCGGTAAATTTCCTGCTGTATAAATGGATAATATGTAAACATTTCAGCTATGCAATTCATTCTGGATAAAAGCATTCACTCTGTGAACATAATTGGCGTAATGTGCTCTGTGCTGTTCTGGTAAAATTTTTTGTCGGTTGGCAGCATTTTCGGTGAGTGCCATGCAGGAAGCTGTTGCATGTGCTGTCTGTCGGCTGGGATGGTGAACGTCCGTGTCTCGCTCTTCAGGTCTGCCTGATGACAACACCCTGGTGTGAGTCATGTGCCTCATGCATGTCTCTGCTCTGTGTGCTCACGCTGCAGGTCCAGCTCCAGTCTTTCGTCTGATTGGATTGTTCTCTGCTCTGAGTTAGCCACAGCTAAGACATATCCAGGGAACCATGGTGTCGCGACCGGGTGAGATCCCAGGTGAGTACTGGAGTCTGCTAACAAGGGGATGCTTAAAGAGGAAGGTGCCCTAGAAATGGTAGCTGCTTCAGTCACAGACTTATTCTCTGTCATTCATGCATTCAGCCTCACATGCATTCTTTCTGTCTCACACATACTTAATTGTTTTTTTTTATTCTATCACTCACCCACCTGCCCACCCACTCGCTTACTGTCACTCACTCACCCACTCAGTCTGTCACTCAGTGTCTCATTCTATCACTCGCTGTCTCGTGAACTAAATGAGCTGAACTAAATGAGTTCCCCAAAGGAACAGCAGTACCCTTTTTTTATCACAAGATGCCAGAAAGGCAGCGCCATGGTCGCAGTCCTTGCACAGTGTCTCTTCAGTGGTTAGGTGTGGGACACTATAAAGAAAAGCATTTCTACTTTTATGTTGCATACTGCAGTGAAAATGGCTTTCAGGGCAGTTTGATTGCATGCAGGTTTAGATAACGGAGAGTTTAGAGAGAGTCATTTGAACGTGACATTTCAGGATTTTTGTATTGTTAAGTGACAGGTTGGCTGTAGTGCACAGGGGTCATGTTGCTAGATAGCTACATTGCCAAAAGTAGTGTTCCTTTGTTTTCAATGTATATATTTGTATTAATAGTTTGATACAATAACTCATAATGTGCGACAGTTAATAGGCTAACCAGCTAATAGTCAGTATCTTACTTGGTAATCTGTAAAGGTCTTCTCCTTAGGTTCACTTGGTACTAACATTGTCTCTGACTTAATCCCACATATAGGTTTAAAATTATGGTTGAAGTAGGTGTCCTGACTAAAGAAGGACAGTGAGCAAAACAAATTGTCATCAGCAAACCAATGAAGACAGAGACTGGGTTGTTCTGAAGGGAGATTTGCTGCTCACTTCAAAGAGAAATTTTGCCTCAATGCAAAGTGGTTTACAATTTGATTGCAGCCCCCCTTATGGTCTGGGCAAAGGACTGACATCGACAGTCATACTCGACTTCAATTGTCTTTTAACACTTCCTCATAAAACGTAAAAATCACTCCAGGGTGCTACCTCTGAGCAGTTTCGAAACATATCTCTGTATACGTGAACACACCCTTACAGAGGAAGCAGCAAAAGACAGATTTAGGGCAGTGTGAGTCTGCCGCAGTTTTTGGCCTCGGTGGACAATTCCACATCAGCACTCGGCCCTGCTTTCAGCTCTGTGTGGCAGGCCTGGGTGTGTCGTGTTTTTACAGAAGTATATGCACAGGGCCTAACCGCTCACAGCTGACTTCCTTCCATTGGTTCAGTCCCAAACTCATTAACAGTTCTGGCACAGATATGGTCACTGGGACACAGGCTGCAGAACAGACAGCAGGGGAGTCCTTTTAGCAGTAGTTACTTTTATCTAGGTAAACAGTTGCTAACATTTTAGGTTAACTGTGGATGTGACTGTGGAAATGTGAAATAACACATACACCTGATGTGGAAAGAGATACCAAGCACCTATGTCCACACTTCCATTTTAAGGTTGTTTTTTTTTTGTATAAGAGGAAATGATTAACAGTGGCACATGCTCTTTTAGTGTTTAAACCAGCAAACAAGGCTGAAAACAAATTATGTTTTAGCTTGAAGGAAGACAACACTACAGACATGTCTGTTCTTATGTGGGTTATTTATGATAGTTGATGAAGAAGCTGTGTTCTTTTTTTTGGCTCAGTCTTATAGCCCTGTTTTCCTTTTACTTGTGGAACAGGTGCAGTTTCACAGGTGTGGACAGATGTGATCAGTTTGAGCAGATTCTGCTTTGGTTAGCTTGTTTCAATCCTCTTTTTCTGTCTTGCGTGTATGTGCCTATGCGTGTGTTTTTTGTGTCACTATTGTGCGTCTATGTGTGTCCCCGTGTGTGTGTGTGTGTGTGTGTGTGTGTGTGTGTGTGTGTGTGTGTGTGTGTGTGTGTGTGTGTGTTCAGCGCTGGAGTCGGGGGGCCCAGAGGGGCTCCTGGGTGGGATGTCCCTCCCCATCGGAATGCACCGCCGTGCTCTCAGCTACGATGACGCCCTGGAGGCGCCCATGTCACCCCCGCCATCCGACATCAACGTCAACATCCTGTGGAAGAGGCCCGTCATTCCAGACAGGAAGTTCCAGCGCCTGACTGAGGTGTGTCCTCATGGGTGCCCGTCCCCTTAACTACTGATTACCACAGAGAAAATAAGGTCTCTTTCTGTATCTTACTGAGTACTAGAAAAGCAAAGATACACGTGTATTATTGTCATTAAGCAGATGCTCTTATTCAGAATAACTTGAAATTTATTCATTTATACAGCTGGATATAAACTGAGGCAATTGTGGGTTAAGTGCCTTACCCAAGGGTACAACAGCTGTGGTTCAGCAGAATCGAACCAGCAACCTTTTTACGACACCTGCTCCTTACTACCACACCACACTACTGCCAGATTTACAAACTTCTTTTTACCAAAAATAAGCTTATAGTGTAGTTGGAGATGTGGAGGGCCTTAAATGGCAGGTTTTATCTTGGCACCGTTCTCCAAGAAGCTCATAGTACCATGACTATCCACTTTAGCTCAGTACTACTTGCAGGAGAATGGACCTGTTGTCCAGCAGGTTGTGCCTCTTGGTGCCACGGCTCTGTGTTTCTTCACTGTCTGTAGGAGGAGGAACCTGGAACCACCCTGACTCACAGGGCGTCCTTCGATGCTACAGCCCAAAAGCCCCCAGTCCCAGTGGTCAAGGCTAAAGCTTCCTCCATCATCATGAACTCCCTCATGACCAGTAAGTGAGAATAAAAGGACATTATTTTCCATGGAATAAATGTCACAATGTAACATACCCTGAGTAACAATCTTCAAAACACTATGGTCCTCTTTACCTGTGTTATTCATGAACAAGCTGTCTGCACACACTTTTTGTTTGCTTTGCAAATAGTTTTTCCCTGTTCACCTTATTCATTTGGCCCTAAGTGTTGTACAGTGATTGGGTTTATGAACTGAGATTATTTGCCCTAGTTCCTCTGTTTGCAGTGCAATCCACTATTCTCCAGGAGGGCTTCTTGGTTGTCGTTTTCTGAGGTCAGGGAATGAATGGTCACCTTTCCCCAGTTGGCGCTTGGGTTTCAGGGATTTGATTCCCTCTAGAAAACTGTGTGGTAGTGGAGCTGTAGATGTGCCCTAACAGAAAGGTTTTTGATTGACTGACTGGCTGACTGATTGATTGACTGACTGACTGAGTCGCTTTTTCCTCCCCTCAGAGCAGACCCATGAGAGCATCCAGAAGTTTGAGCAGCAGGCGGGCCTGACGGACACGGGCTACACCCCCCACAAGGGGCTGGCGGCCGAGGAGACGCGCTACCACCGCATGCCCGAGTCGCTGCACGTGAGTACACCAGCATCAGTGTGACGCGTCTCCTTGGTGATGCCGGGATTATTTAGCACGGCCTGGGAGCGGTTTACCCTGTTGTAGCCAGGGTTGGAGTCTGTTCACAGGGGTTGGAGAAGCACAACTCCACTTGTAATAGAGCTGTTAACATAAGGTCTTTGTCTTCACGTTTAAACACTGGGAGGCTCCTAAGTGCGCAATGTGTTGATGTGCACAATTTGCAGTGAGTGGTAATTTAGGCTGAATTCTGCAGTGTTAAAATGAGGTAGCATTGACCTGTCTGCCATGCACCTGGTGCACGTGTTCTTAAGGAATCTCTGTATAGTCGTTTTCACAGTGATCTGCCCAGGACAGACCAGTGCCCTGTGGCTATTAAAATAAGCTGAATTTCCTTCTGAGGGGTGTGCTGGGTTCAGTGTGATTTCCTGCTGTTTGCAGAAACTGAAGATTCAGAGTGGAGAGACCCGGGACGAAAAGCAGCCATCATCAGCCCAGTCCACCCCCAGCAGCACCCCACAAACATCCCCCAAACAGAAACGCAGGTACAAACCCAAAGGGGACCGCCGCACCCCTTCCTATTGCAGACATTGACCCTCAAAGCGCAGCACTTATCCTGCACTGAGACCGAACATCCACTCGCTGATCCTTAGAGAAAACGAAGTGACTTATTCCACTTATTTTTCTTATAATGCATAAGAGTAATGATAATAATACATGTAGAACCTGGACCTGACAAAGACTGCTATTGTCAAATAATTGTTTGATTTTACCATCAAATTAAGTTTTTACTTAGGAGCAGTACAGCTCTGCGGGTGTATTCATTTCTATATTGCCATGGCATGCGTATGAGACCCAGTGCATTGTTAGTGTCGTTTGCAGCAGAAGTAGGGTAGTGTTGCATGTGTACTCTACAGTGCTGACACCTGGCTGGCCCTCATTTGTGTGTGTGTGTCTCTGTGTGTGTCTGCGTGTGTGTACGGCAGGGGCTGGTTCAGCCAGGGCTCAGGCCCCTCCCTCACTGGCACTGAGCTCACCGGCCCCAGCGTCTCCATTGACAGCTTGAGCGGGGAGGGCATCGGGGGGTCGGGGGCCGCGGTGGAGCGCTGGAGCGCTTTCGGGCCCCGCCCCGTTGTCCAGAAGTCCACCACAGACCCAGGCACCGAGTCTGCGGCTGCAGGTAAGCACTCACTGCGGGGTATGGCACTGCATTGAAGGTTTTTTTTCATTTTATGATGTGGAAAAGTGCAGAGTTGTAGTCACGTGTTACTGTGGTGTAGTGGTCAAAGAGTAGGGCGCGTAACCCAAAAATTATAGTTTCAGTGGTTAAAGGGAAGGGCGTGTAACCCTAAAGTTAAAGGTTAATTTCCCAGCTGGGGCACTACTGTTGTACACTGCATATCTGCAGTGTGTTTAACCAGGATTGCTGCAGTACATTTCTGTATGAATGGATGAAGGGTAGAAGTGTGAGCTATGCGGGGGATGCTTGACAAATGTGTCTTTTAATTAATGTGGGTAAAATGTAAGTGTAGTAATCAGGGCTTAGGTGATCTGTGTGGGGTGTGTGAGTGTGGAAGTAAAATTATATGAAAGGACATTGTAAGAGGGTGACCTAAGAATGTACTGGTATTATGACTAACAGAGGGTGGCCTAAGAATGCACTGGTATTATGACTAGCAGAGGGTGACCTAAGAATAAACTGATATTTTGAATAGCAGAAGTGTAAGGGGGTGACCTTAGAATAATCTGATATTGTAAGAGGGTGACCTTATACTGAATTGTACAAATTGCAAACATTAGTGGAAGATGCTGGGCCATGGTGTATGTGTTGTATGTTAATTGTTATATAATAAGAAGTGGAAAAACTGCAAGTTGCCTCCTCTGTGCGGATGACATCTGCTTAACTGGCATACAAGTATGCAATCCAGACTTGATTAGGTCACGTCTATGGCCTTTTGTGCAGAAACTAATAAGAGGAAGTTGAGCGCGGCACACCAGTTTCAACGTAAGCAAGTGCTCTACATATTCTGTCTGTCCTCTGCGCAGGACAGGGTCAGCAGATACTATGCTTATGTGTGTGTTGGCTCTCCTCCGGCCAGAGTACGCGAAAGTCCTTATCCACACTCTGTGATCCTGTAACACAGCTAAATGTAGTGGGAATTGCACTGTTCTTACCGGTGTGAAATGAGAGGGTATATGTGGACCAGTTCATTGTGGCTGCTGCGTGTTGACTGGCTTCGTAAACCCCAGAATGGGTGGAGCATGTGCTTGCTTGTGCCATCCGGGATTCTCAGATTTGAAGCTTTGGTGATTTTGATTGGTCAAGTCAGATGATTGGCAGCACGGTAGCTCCACCCATGTCCGTGTGTGTGAAGCTCCCGCTCTGTGTGCTGGCTCTGATCCCGCCCTTCGCTCTCTCCGCAGGGGGCTTCGCCCTGCAGGCTTACAAGGGGGCGCAGAAGCCCACCCCCATGGAGGTGATGAAGGCCCAGGCCACCCGTATGGGAGAGGACCCTGCCAACCTCAGGGCCCCCAAGATGGAGATCCCGAACATGGAGGGCAAGAGGCAGGCGCCCCGGCAGCACAAACTCAAGCCTCGGGACATGAACGTGCTCACCCCCTCAGGCTTCTAAGTAACCCCTTCTCAGCATTCACTGTGCTCGTAGCTGGTCTACCCTCCTCCTCCTCTTCCTGTTTGTCCTCATCCTTGAACAACAGCCATAGCTCCTCTCTGTATCCCGTGTCCTCTCTCTTATTCCGGGGAATGCCTGATCCCCCACCTCACACACAACATTCCAGCTCAGCTCCTGTGACTGTAGCACCCCACTCGATGGCATTATAGGTCTTGTTGAGTAAAGTGAAGTTACATGTGCAAGTGCCATTGTTTTATGTTTTTTTTTCTGTATCTCACTTTGCCTTTTTGACTTTTAAAAGCTCTTCTCCGTGTATTTAAGTATCAGGTTGTGTTTCTCCGTTGATGTGAGTGAACATGTGAAGGCCCATGTTAGCTCAAGCTGTACAGTCCCTACATTTCTTTCTCTTTTTTATGACTTGTTCTGAGAGGTCCTGCTGTTGCATTGCATTTTGCTGTAAAGTGTCCTTCCCTACTCGTCTTTCACAGATCACAAGGCGAAACTTCAGTGTGTCGCCTGTTCCCAGTGTGACCTGGGTTTCACTTTATGATGGACTGCCAGTTCTTAAAATTATTTATGTGGTCATATGCTCAAAAGACAGATGAGAACTGTATATCTTAAATTGTGTATGATTCAACATATCCCTATCTGTCCATATGTGACACTGCAGTGTATCTTCAAGGATGTGGCACATTACATTGTAATAGAAAATATCAGCGTGATGTTACTTCGATGTGCTGTATTGGGGGGGTTACTGAAGTTTTTTCCATTTTACATGGAAAGTTCCAAAAAATACAGATGCAGTCGCCTAAGTGCTTGATTCATTCTGTCATTTTCATCTAAATAAACTGTACTTCACGTCAGCATTTATGCAAATTTTGTCTGAATTGCTTTTCTGTGTTTCAAAAAGGTATGATCATTTTCGGATGTCTGGTGGAGATATCTTCTGTCCTGGAGATCCTTCTCTTCTGTCCTTTCTAACTCAGATGTTATTTGCTTAATCAAAGTCATTGATTGGATGGGAATTTGCATAACCTGTTTTTCTAGATGTCAGTCAGCTCTTGGTTGAAAGGCATCTCTCGACCTCTCCAGACCAAGCGTAGACACCTGACATCAAGTAGTAGACTGAGAGGCTGGTACACAGAATAACCACAAGGTGGCAACAGCACATCGTTCAGGTGTATTTCAAAATTCCCCTTCAAGTCCCTTGATTCCAAGGCTTATTCAGTGTGGCGTTACAGGTTTTATAACCAGCAACGCGATCACCAGTAGTGCAGTTTCCTTCATTGAGGATCAAACAGGAGGTGTTCTGAAATGGATGAGGTGAACACATTTCACACATTTCTTGAAAGAAATCTGTGGCTATTCTGGGTAGCCTCACAGGGCCAGTACAGGGGAGGCGTTGTGTTAGCTGCGAGGGAGACTGCACATTCATTCCACTGTAGGCAGGGGTGGACTGGGGTCCACAGGAGCACGGTTCTGTCTGGGCAGAAATGGGTCACATTTTTTAGAATCAATCCTGTCTGCATATGCATTGGCTGATGCCTTGGGTTCACTGTATTGGCTGAGCCATCCAGGAGATAGAAATCACTGAGTTGCAGTTGTGTGGTGAGTGTGTTGAATCCAAGGAATGAAAGATTTTTTGCAAGAATAAATTTGTGGCTGCTCTGGTGGGAGGAGCATTATGTCCACCCGAGATGTGAGTGTGTGATTGAGTGGCAGATCGTTACAGTCCGCCTCCGAGATGCTCAGCTGATTACCGGTGAGAGAGGAACAAAATACACTGCGAGAGAACAATAACCGCTGTAGATTTCATTTAGCACAGAAACATCTTGTCCCTGACGTCAGCATGAACCACAGTTTTCTGTGGAAACAACGCGCGATGTCTCCAAGCCAAGTGAAGTTTTGGAACATCAGCTTTCGGGGTATGGGGGTGTGATGGAGGCTTGGAACACCATGGATGCTGATCCTCCCCAGCTTTCTACAAAAGAGAGAGAGAGAGAGAGACCCCACACGAATCTCCCCAATTCATCCCAAATGCTGGTCTGAAAAAATGCTGGTCTCTGAGGCTGGAGCTGTGTGTGCGTGCGTGCGTGTGTGTGTGTGTGTGTGTGTGCGTGTGTGCGCGTGTGTGTGTTTGTGTGTGTGTGTGCACACGTGTGTACATGTGTTTGTGTGTGTGTGTGCGCACGCAATTCAAATCTTCACACATTTGGGGAAAACCAGTAACGCCTGCCGAACAGGAGAAGTACCACCTCACAAAAGACCGAGTGAGATATACGTGCTGGGAGTCCTTCTGCTGTCAACTTTTAAAGCAGAACTCAGGCCATTAAAGAGAGAGTGATGAGGCAGGGATTGGTCTCGAATGTGCTCAGCGATCTACCCCCCTTCAACCCCCCAGATAGGGTTTCATCGCCCCCCTCTGCTGCACTGCAGAATTTCTCAATCTGCTCTGGACAGGCTCCGGAGGCTCATTCAGCCCTCACAGTTTAGGACTCCCCCCCGGGTTGGTACCGTGCTGCTCCGCATGTGCTCTCCTGTGACCCCCCACAAAAAGCTCCCCTTCCCCCAACCCCTTTCCCCATTGCAACGGGTGGACCTTTCAGAGTGATGCATGCTGGGTCATTTCCTGTGCTCTGTGGCAGACTCAGTGGGGTGTCTGCTGTTAATGTAGGGTTGGATCCTTGCCTGAGGTCCACCCAGTGAGTAACTGAACGGCCCTCCGATTCTCTGACTAACCCCCTCCCTCCCCCAGATGCCTTCAGCAAAAGGATCGGGACCCCACTGTGTGGAGGGCCGAGGGAAAGCCCACCGCAGTGGCGAAATTACGTCACTGGGGTTACACCATCCTTGTCACTCTTCAGGGAAATGACACGTTCCCTTTTTGTGTGACGGCATGACAGTGGAGGAGTTAACACAGTGGCTGTGTGTTGCGCAGTTGTCTCATCTCAGGAGCTGAAGCCCTGCAAAGGTTCAGCCGCTCCTACAGAACCGAATCCCCTGCTCCACACAGCCACTGGCCACCACACTAAAGGTATAAAAGCTATCAGGCCCTGATGGTACTGTGGGTGAATGATGGTGTACAATATGCTTACAATATGCAGAGCCATGCTTCACAAACCCCAGAACAGCTGGAGCTATCATCTGCCATCAGCAGGGTACTCATTTTACTCACCTGTCAGGTTTTGGTGAGCAAAGTCTTCTGATTGGTGCATATAGGTCAGTGATTGACAGTAGCTCTGCCCCATTATAGGGTTCATGAGGCATCGTTCCCATCGCTAATGGTGTGTATTGGTTTGACACATAATCATTGAAATTCAGCATCGTGGCATTGATCTCTTTCCAGTAAGAGGCCTTTCCTTGCTGTGTGAAGCCCTTCGTGAGGAAGTCATGTTCGGAGCCTGTACCCTCCTGAAGGAGGGCTGTTTCCAAGCAGAAATGGGGTACTTTTTTTGTACTCCCATCCACAGGGTCACTGATTTTTATAGCATGTGCATAGGTTGATACCTTGCGTTCAGTGTGTTGGTTGGGCCATCCAGGGTATGGAGCTCACAGAATATGGAGCAGCAGTGAAGTATAGTGGAAAGGAGCAGTGCTTGTAACCAAAATGTTGCTAATTTAATTCCCCATTGGAGCACTGCTGCTGTGCCCTTGGGCAAGGTACTTAATCCAGAATGGCCTCCGTAAATATCCAGCTGTATAAATAGATAACGTGTAAAAATTGCAACGCTCTGGATAAGAGCATCTGCTAAATGACAATAAAGTAATATGTGTAATATCTGTGGAGCATTGATCCAAAAAGCAAACAAGCCCAGACTTTCCCCTCTGAAGTCCTAGGAAAGCTGGATCATCTGTGTTACCCGGAAATCCTGGTCTGGTTTGGAGCGTCTTCCAAGAAATGATTTCGTCTCCAGATCCACGGATTTGAAGTCTCACAACAATGTTCAAACACAGATCAGTGTAGATTTTCCTTTTTCCTTTTATTAGTAATAAAAAACTTACTACTTAATACTTTTTCATACTGGAGTGCTTAAAATGAAGGAATCCTGCAGAAAATGCTATAAGCATTCGTCTGAATACTCCCCAGCCCTAGGACTCCTGTCTCCAAAAAAAGAAACTTGGAGGTGTAGTCTGTTGACTTTTTTCGCTTACAAGCTGGGAGCTGCGGGAGTGATTCAACAGCATGGGAAGATCTCAGTTTTTTTTGCTGAACTGCTTGCTTCTGTGTGTCTTATTTTAAGATGAGCAGCACTTAACCAGTGTTCACATCTGTTTTACAATAAATGAAACATTTACATTTACATTTACATTTATTCATTTGGCAGACGCTTTTATCCAAAGCGACGTACAAAAGTGCAAATAGTGAGCAAACAACAGGCACAAGAGCAAGATGTGTAAAGGTCATATAATGCAAATAGTGCTGAAGCTGAGCGCAAGGTCAGTGACGCGAGCCAACTAATCTGAACTAGGATTGCATCTCAAATACAATTACAGAAAGAAAAATGGAGTACCGCTATACTACCTAGACAAGTGAGCAACAAGTACAAGGCAGGAGTCAGATTCACAACATCAAAGTTACAAGGTCGAAGAGGGAGGTATCAGTCCAGGTAGAGTCTGAAGAGGTGTGTCTTCAGCGCACGTCTGAAGGGTTGGATTGATTGAGAGAGACAGACAGAAAGACTAGCTCTGCCACTTTTTCAGATCTCCAGCAGATCACTCACTGTGTGTTGAGATGTGCACAGCTGTGGTGGAGCTGTAAGATTTGGAGAATTTGCCACTGAAACATTTAAGGGCCAGTTCTGTTGTTCGTTTACAAGATTGGACTCATTATGTGTGAGGGAAGTGAGTCACGCAGGCTGGGGAAATATGATATTCAATGTATTAGTTTACTGAGTAAAAATATGTGCTCCATTAAATGGAGTCAAAGACTGCAGTGAAATTTTACACCATATATTGGAACCAAATTTATTCTGGAGAGGTATACAGGGTCTTGCTAATAAATTGGAACATTACAAACCAGAATTTTTTTTCTTAAAAAACTCTCAGCTCAAAATGTTAGCCATTTGGAGTTAAGGTGTTAGAAATCACACATTTTTAATAAATGTAATTTAGTGTGGGTTCAAGGGCATTTTCTGAATCTAGAGGTTATGTTACCAAGGAAGTCATTGAAACCGTCATTTACAACAGCATTCAGTGAAAATGTTGAGGATTACCATATTTAATTGATTGAAGGTTGCCACTGATTTCAAATTGCAGTTAAAAAAATATTCAAGTCACAGTAACAACACTGAAATATAAAATATGATATTGTCTAATTTAAAAATACAACAATATAACCACAATGCATGAAAATGATACCTTTGAAGTTAAAACCAAGACCCTGGCACAGGTGTTCCTGCTGGAAACTTACAGTAGGTATGTGTTACTTCAGGAACTTGAAAATGATAAACACATCTCCTCCATTTACATACAGAAAACAAAGAAGAAACGCATTGCTCCAAGAAGGGAAAAACAAGAAAATCCACAGGGAAATCCACAGAAAATTGTCGCATCACCCTGTTTCTATAAAACCAAAACAGAGGCCATATCTTCACTTCAAGGGTTGGTGTTTTTCTCTTGAAAAGTTATGAAACGCCTTTGATGAGAATATGGGAACACAAAGCAAAAATCAGAATAATGTTTTTTTTAATGTTCTCACAGTGATGCCCTCATACATACAAGACTGGAATTTCCTTTTACTCCACAAATACAGTGCTCACTGTAGGCAGGGAGGTCTGTAGCTCCCTCAGAGATGCACTCACAGTTAGCAACAGTGTTAGCTATGAGCTTTATACCTCTGTCAGAGCTGTACTCACATTAGCAATGCCATCAGCAGTGAGCTGTATATGTACCTCACAGAAACAATTTCACAGATAGCAGTGCTGGTAGCAGTGAACTCTATATCCCTATCATTGCTGCACTCACAGTTAGCAGCACTGTTAGCAGTGAGGTCTCTACCTCAGTCAGAGCTACACTCACAATTTGCAGTGCCATCAGCAGTGAGCTGTACATGTATCTCACAGAAACACACACAGAGTTAGCAATGCTGTTAGCAGTGAGCTTTATAGGTGCCCCACCGAAACACACTCACAGTTAGCAATACTGTCAGCTGTAACCTCTGTAGGTACCTGACAAAGACACTCAGTTAGTAATGCCATTAGCAGTGAGCTCTATCGGCAACTCGCAAAGATGCACTCACAGTTCACAGTGAGTTTAGAAGGGAGCTGCATCAGCCGAGCACCACCGACAGGGCAGCTCTGTGAGCCAGCCACACAGGCAAACAGAACACACATTGTTGGAGGCGGTGTCGCGTTTCAGATTTACAGTGGTGGAACTGGGCCTTTCAGTGGAGCTCTCTTTCAGTGCTCTTGCAAAGCAGTGAGGACGTTGAGAAGCTGCTGGGGAGATCTGTGATTGGGGCAGCACTTAAATTTGCAGCCGAGGAAATAGAATACTTCGCTGTTTTAGAACTGGGTTTACATCAGGCAGCCCTGACTTGGTGAGTTGTGATGGCCTTTGATAATGGATTCATCATTCATTCAAATGTGGGCAGCAGTGCGGCATAGTGGGGCAGCCAGAACAGAAACCAGGTGGAAGCATGTTTGAGTCCCAGGTCTCACACTGTTGGCTTATGCTTGGATGAGTTTCCGTGAGAATAATTTAATCTGCGAAGACCCATCATAGAGATAATATGTAAGAGGTGCAACAGAGAATATTTTTCAGTCTATTTGATTTGAAGGTGTCTTCCATGGAAATAAATAGCAGTACTCACAATGCACCATCTTGATGATCTAATTGTATAAAAAAATCATTATAGAAACTACAAAATCCTGCATTTCTGGCTTAGTCCCATTTTCCCTTCAGTTTGCATTTTGTTACATCACTTGCTCATGTTAATTACAGTGGACAAATATAATGACCCCTCATTACGGACTCTAACATTAGATGATGGGAAATATTTGTTTTCATTGTTAATGCCTCTCTGTTGTAAGCTAACCTGTACATAGCTGGTTTGGTATATATGATTGAATATATGTGGCTTTACTTGTTTGTAATGATCATATGATGAAGATATTGGAATAACTGATGATTTGAACAGACTCTAATATCCTACAAGGTGTGGTCTTCAGGACCATATTTTCTGCTCAAACACTGTTTTTTTCAACAACAATCAGTTTAAAGATGTAAATGGAAAAACACAGGGTCATGTACAGCCGCTAGAACATTTTAATTGTTTAGTGTCATGCATTTGTGCTGTACTTTGGTCAGCAGTACACCCGAAGTGTCATAATTTGAACCCTCCAACTTCATCTCCTCAATCCAGCTCTGCATCAGCTACCCAGCATTCCCTGGAGTGAGGATACACCACATCTTCAAAACATCACAAGAATCCCATTTAATTAGCTACTTTAATTGAAACACTGCTATCTGTAGGCACTTCTCTTGCACATTCAGCACTAACATCCCATTTCTTGCCATGTACCATTTCTGAGGTGAGGTTTAATACCTGACTTTGCAGTAGGGAACATTCCAAACAGTTATTTTAAGCATTTATGGCACTGCATGCTACATTCTAAGTGCTGTTGAACAGCTTTGATGTACGCCTTTCTCCCCAACTGATAGGAGGAAAATGGTGTAATTATGGCTGTAATCACTGTACAGAATGCTCATGGAAGAAAAAATCCTCTCCCAGGTGTGGTCTGTCAGATTTTCAATTAGTTACTTTTTTAGTATTGCATCACATCTAGGTATGCAGGTGGCTATCCCTACCCTGTAGGCTGCTTGGGTCAAAATGACAGAAGCTGTGCAGGGCTGGGCCTTGTGGAAAAACAAGGTTTCTTCTGAAGGCGATGTTAGCGAGGAGGGCACTCTTTGCTCTGGACCACATAAAACCCAGTGCCCCTGGGGAATGATGGGTAAGTGCAGGAGGGCGCTGTCTGGCAGAAGATCTGGGCCTTGACTCGATGTGGTCATTAGAGCGAACAGCATTAGGCGTCTGGGTGATGTCACAGTAGAAGTGCGGGGTATTTTCACATTCCTTCTGACACAACGCGTCGGCAGGGCGTTCCCCCTTTTGGTAATGTGACGTCACCAGTCTGGGTTGCTGTAAGAACACTAATGGGAAAACGGCCAGAACGGACTGGAGCGGATGTATTCTGCCTTACTGACTTCATGTGTCAAGACGCCTCTGTCTGAACAGGGTCGTGATGTTAACACTTGGCCTTTGGCACTCAGTGACTATATTTTGTGAGGCGTCTGAGTGGTTGCTGCCTGGTCAGGCTCACACAACTCCGGTCAAAGGTAGAAAAAAGGATACCCCAAGGGTTGATCAATGAATATCTCATCTATGAGGCAGTAGGCCAAACTGACATAGGGTATCCATTTCTAGACTTCAGATATTATCTGTCTGCTGGACAGGGTTGGACAGAGGACTACTACAGGACAGAAGATAATGCAGTGTACGTCCTGGGACTGAGTGGAGCTACCATGTAAAATCAGTGACTCACCAATCTGAACCAATCAATTTTACAGTCTCTTGATTAGTTCATATGAGTTTGTGTTTGGCAGCACATGGCATCATATAAGAAAACTTCATTCTCCCATTCATAATAAAAGTTATTCTATCAAAATAAGCTTACTACCACAGATTGCCCCATAGTGTCAGAAAACTGTGAAAATAGGTCATTGCCTCAAAACAAACATCCTTCTTCTGATACAGGAGTGTGTGGGTCTGCAGTGACCATTTCACCACAGAACTGGGTTGGAGTTGAAGAAAGAATACTGGCAATTTGTTCAACAAATTCTCTGCTCATTTAGGCTTTACTTTAAAAACTTCTGAATCTTTGCAATGAGAGATTTGATGCTGCAATGAGAGATTCGATCCTGTATCTGTTCTTAACATTGGCTTTAGCACTAGCAGTAAAATACAAGTGGTGAAGTTAGCTGACACAGTACTAACAAAACAAATTGGCCCTGCTCCTGCCACAAACCTGTTTTTAACCATTTCCAAGTAATGCAGGTGTGGCGTATTAACCAATAGCTGGCCTAAAACAATTACAGACACTTGAGACAATTACTACTAAGCTGTTTGCAATGAAATGGTTAGCATCGATCTGTTATTGCCAAGTTGGAAGGTGATTTAAACAAGGGGTTCCATGAACATTTATGCAAACATTTAACAGTACAATTAACACACTAAAACCATTTCTAGTTTTTGGGGGATAGAAAGATTTACCTTCACAACAAGCATTTCTGTTTTCAGTTTGGCTGGTTCAGTATTCACCTAAATTAATATATATATATATATATATATATATATATATATATATATATATATATATATATATATATATATATATATATATATATATATTGTTGCATTGGGAAAAAGTAGCATTTAAATTTATCTGCAAGTCAATTATAAAGATGGATGTTAATTGAATCCAGGGGTATGCCTTGTAAACATTGTATACATTGATCTTTTTGTGTTTTGGTCTGTTCCAGCCTTTTCCAATTGGTGAGTCACCTCTGATGCGCTTGAGAAGGTCTGTGTGGGTCAATAATAACTCTGAATGCAAGTCAGAACGTTTGTTTACACTGTTCTGCTACTGGCTTTTGTGTGCGGAGGAGAAAGAGAGGAACTCTGTGTCTTGAAGAATAATAAACCTAAAGCATTTTCAGAATTGGAGGCCACTCTCTCTCCTCACAGTTAAATCACTCATGTTACTGTGACACCCTTATCTTGTGTTTATTTGTGTCCCACCTAGTGGAACCCAAACCAAGGTGGACTCATTAATTTAAACCCCGTGAAACAGGCATGACAGTCCGTGCATTTTTCCAGCTCAATCTGCCTATAGAATGCGTTAAGGATAACACACACAGGCAGAGCTTGCTCTGTAGGCTTGACCATGTGAATTGAATTTCCTCATACCTGGGCCTTTCTTTTGATTATATCTTCTATGATGATAAGCTTTTAATAGAAAGTATTTTCCCTGTAGAATTTGTCATGCCATACTAAATTCTTCAGCTAGCACACCAGTTTGTAATTAAGCATGTGGTCCTTTGGGAACAAGCGAGGCTTGGCATCGATGGGTGGAGCTCCATGTGACCCTCCTTTTCCTCCGAAGGAAGCATCCGTGTGGCTCACCACATGATTCCTAATGTAGGCGCGACCTCTCAGATGGTTTCCTTAACACTTGACTTCCGTACATCAAAGAATTCTACCTTTTAGGGCAGGGTAAGAAGGGTTGCCATAGAAAGGTATGCAATGGAATGCCACCTTAATAATGTCACCAACCCTGGTTCTGGGCAGCCATTGTCTGAAAGAAGTCCTGCATTTAAGTCATTTTAATGCAATGAAATGAACAGAGACTAATTCAGCTTAATTCTTCCATTGAGTCAGATAAGCAGGAGAGGCTATTGATGGGCATGGCTTCTGGCCGAGGTAAGCACAAGGAAGTCCCTCACAATGGAGGAGTTTGCAGGTGGTTCCACCTTAGATCAAAAGTACATACCCAATGCATGATGTTTGTTAACTCAGTGTTTACAAAGAGGACAGGCTGTGTAGGTAACATGTGCATAGCACATTATTATCCCTGTTACATTAACATGTTAAAAATTAATTGTTCATGACTGTCATGAACTCTCCCTTACCTGGGCACAAAGTTGCCCCCAAAATAATATCAGGCTTTGCTTTGAGTAAAGGCTTTATTTTGGACAGAAGCATCCAAAACAAAGACAAGCTCACTCTTGTATAAACTTGTATAAACTTGTTGTTTGGCCCTGCTAAGAAGTTGCCATATGAGTCCGTTATTGGTTTGTTATAAATTGCTATTGACTTGTAGCAAGCTTTGTTTACACTGAGCTTGAATCTCATTCACGTATGCAGGGACGTTCAGGGAATCAGCATAAGGCTGAACAGCTCCAGAATCAAGGCAAATACTACCATGTGAAACCAACTGCCTTCTCAGACCGTCACTGTCTAGAATTTTGTTTTTTAAATCCTGCCACAACCACCATATATTGGGGGATTACAGAATATTGGTCTTATTGTAAGTCAAGGTAGAGAACTACAGAATGTATCTGTGGTCTCACCTCCTTTAGGCCCTCTCAGATGGTAAATCATTAAATGTAGCCTTTAAGCAAGTGAGAAAGTTTCTGTTCTTCCAATAAAGAAATATGAACTTTTTGATATGATTATTAGTAATGGTGAAATTAGGGACAAAAGTTTAGAGTGAGTAGGTTCACTCAAGCTATTGCTCACAGTTCATTTGAGGTAATTTGAGGGAGCTGATATCTTTGTTAGGGAGTCCTGGAGGGGGTTATTATGAGGTAAATGCAATGGATGAGAGAACTGACCTAGGTCAGATAGGCCACCTGTTCATTCTGTCTTTTGAATCTTTATTTCTGAAGGAGCACTTTGTGAAGAGAGTGAGATATTTTATTTCTTAAATCCTGCAGTGCAATGGGGTCATTCTTACTTTCAGCCATCCTTACGGCAGACCTGTGAATATCAGGGGCAGTGTCCCCTTTTTTACTGTAATGTGGGATACAAGAATGACTTGAATTAACCTGAAGAAAATACTCAGCCAGAACATTTCCTACTGCCAATGCAGGAACAAGAAAAAAAAAATTCCGCCCTGGTCTTATTATTATTCCTTCCTGGTGTTATTATTATCATCAAAGCATGCAGGAATCTGATCACAGCAGCTTCATGGGAAAACCCCTCTCTGTACTCTTCCTGGCGGTTAGTTTCATGATGATGACTAACTCTTGAATCAGTTGTCTTCACCAGATGCTGTCATGCAGGAAGATAATTATATAATCACATTGTAGATTTTTTTTCACTTGCTTTTTTCACCCCAGGAAAAATAAAAGTTTGTTAATTGTTACAAATAGGACCACCTATATTTACTTTGGAATGTATGATTATTTCCTTGTTAGCAGAAGGTAGCATTAATTTATTGCCATTAAATAACTTGAACAGGATAAGAGGGAAAGCAAATGCCCAAAATGCTCCTTTTAAAACAAACCAAAAAAGAAAGCAGGTGTTTTCTTGGATAAAGCCACAGACAGACATAAAACACAAACAATATGGGATCTATCTCAGAAGAAAATACAACACAAAATGTAATGTGAGACCCAGTGTATTCAGCAGTGATTTCTTCCTCATATCCGATGGCAATACTCTGCCATTGGCACATCCTTCCTCAGATTAGAAACCAAAGCCTTGTATTCACTTCCAGTGTTGTTTAGCTTGCTCAGATATAATTCCACTTTACTGGTAGGCAGTAAGACCCTTTTAGCACAGAAGAGCTCAGGTAAGTACATTTTGTATGTTAAGGGCTGGTGAATAAATATTGCTATTCTAGCTTTATGTATTCTCTACTTTTGTGCATATTTAAAAAATATTATTTATTAATTTTATTGAAAATGAGAGAAACTAAAAAACATGTAATCTAAGTGTTAGGATCATGCAGTAATTATTTTAAAATGTGTTTTAAAATTTCTACTCTCTCCACCTTGTCTATAAGGCATTAAGGCAACTGTAACCTCAATGATAAGCTGTAATGACTGCTTTTATCATCATTTGTTGTTCTCATCTGTATAGGCCTTGTGGAAAGCAAGAGGGGGAGACATGTTGAGAGAGATGATGTCATCCTCTGAGAGACCAGGATGTGGAATTCTGAATGTGATTCCTCACTCTGGCCTGGCTCCTGGAAGACCCCAGAAGATCAGATGAGAGCCCTCATTTTTTACAGCAGCAGTGAATTCAATCCCTGATATAATCCTTCCTGGATGGGAGTCTCTAGTTTTTGAGGAAAGACACAGTACGTAAGAAAAGGTTAAACTGAGAGAACAGGCTTGCTATTTGTCTAATAGTCTTGGGTGTGTTGCGATATGGGGAATAAGGTCATAATTTAAGTTGATGCATTCATAAATAGAGTAAGTTCATATATAATATAACTTGTCTTAAAAGGTTAAAAACGTTCAGTGTGGTGATATCGTACAGTTCGTACATATTTTGCAGAGAGTATGTAAGTTCATGGTTAAGTCGTGGGCTGTAATATTTACATGGGGTAAAATATATTTTGGTTGTTAAATACTAAATTCATATTGATGTCAACACTGTAATAATACTTTGATTTGTATACAAAGAAAAAAAGGGGTTAAATTGTAAGTTTACATATTTTGTATTTGGTGGACCAATCAGAAGTGAGTTGGAGGTCAGGAGTGAGGCAGAAGTAAAAATACAGGAGAGGAGAGGGGGAGAGTGGCAAGAGTGTGGGGAAGGAGCTACTGTGTATGAGCCATGAGTTAAAAAAGTGAAAATACACTATATGGACAAAAGTGTTCGGACACCTGACCATTACACCAACAGGGACTATAATGACATTGTATTCAAATACATATACTTTAATATGGAGTTGGTCCCCCTTTTGCAGCTATAACAGCTTCCACTCTTCTTGGAAGGCTTTCCACAAGATTTTGGAGTGTTTCTGTGGGAATTTGTGCCCATTCATTCTGTACAGCATTTATGAGGTCAGGCATTGATGTTGGACGAGAAGGCCTGGCTCGCAATCTCCGTTCCAGTTCATCCCAAAAGTGCTCGATGGGGTTGAGGTCAGGGCTCTGTGCGGGCCAGTCAAGTTCTTCCACACAGTGCTTTGTGCACTGGGGCACAGTCATGTTGGAATTGAAAAGGGCCTTCCCCAAACTGATGCCACAAAGTTGGAAGCATAGCATTGTCCAAAATGTCTTGGTATGCTGAAGCATTAAGATTGCCCTTCACTGGAGATAAGGGGCCTCGCCCAAACCCTGAAAAACAGCCCCATACCATTATCCCTCCTCCACCAAACTTCACAGTTGGCACAATGCAGTCAGGCAGGTAACATTCTCCCGGCATCCGCCAAACCCAGACTTGCTCATCTGACAGCCAAACAGAAAAGCGTGATTTGTCACTCCACAGAACATGTTTCCACTGCTCCACAGTCCAGTGTCAGTGTGCTTTACACCACTCCATCCGATGCTTGGCATTGGACTTGGTGATGTGAGGCTTGCATGCAGCTGCTCGGCCATGGAAACCCATTCCATGAAGCTCCTGCCACACAGTTTTTGTGCTTACATTAATGCCAGTGGAAGCTCGGAAATCTTCAACTATGGAATCAGCAGAGCATTGGTGACTTTTACGCACCATGCGCCTTAGCAGTCGTTGCCCCCGCTCTGTGATTTTACGTGGTCTTCCGCTTCGTGGCTGAGTTGCTGTTGTTCTTAAACGCTTCCACTTTCTAATAATATCACTTACAGTTGACCATGGAATATCCAGCAGGGATGAAATTTCACAAACCGTCTTATTGCAAAGGTGGTATCTTATCACAGTACGCTTGAAGTCACTGAGCTCTTCAGAATGACCCATTTTGTATCACAAATGTTTGCAAATGGAGACTGCATGGCTAGGTGCTTGAGTTTATACACCTGTGGCAACGGGTCTGATTGAAACACCTGAATTAAATAATTAACAGGTGTGGCCAATTACTTTTGTCCATATAGTGTACGTTACCCATGTATTTTTATCGTGTTTGGAGTGATATAATAACGTAAGTTCACAACCCGTGGACTTTAGGAGTTATTATACTTGACGGTCGGACCAGTTTGGAGCAATTTCTCTGACGAGGAGCCAACGTTGCTAGCCCGCTAGCTTGTTTAACTGAATTTGGCGAACGTGAGTGAGATATCTAACTCTTCTGAACTGTTCGAGGACTTTGCTGGTTCGCTAACACGGTGAACTTGAGACAGTCTGAGCAACGCGGAGGAGACAGCGGTGACAGAGACTTCCCTACACTTCGACAGACAGACTTTCTTTCTGGCTGTAAGAGTTCAGTTCCTTAAATGGTGAGTCACATACTTATGCTGGGGCACCCAACACATTAGAAGGAGACGATAATATATTGTCTGGTAAAGGAACTCAGGGTAGCTCCCTCATCTTAATGCCAGTACAGCAAGGGGGCGCTACAGGTGTATCTGCTTAAGCACTGTGTCAAGCCTGGTCTACACTTTAAGGATCTCTGCTCCCACTTTAAATCCTGGTACATTATTCCATTTTATAATACCTCTGTGCATAAAAAAAGATAAAAACAAAAACGTCCTCGCATCAGTGTGAAATTTAACCTCCATGTGTGTTGTTTCTTTTTGCTGTCAGAACACAACTTGAAGTGACATCTTTAGTCTAGTTTATCCTTCTGTTTAAAGTGTAAAATAAAAACAACTCAAAACAAATCCATGTCTACAGTCTCTTTTCATGATTTCCATGTGTGATACATAGACACCTTGTCGCCCTTCTCTATACTTCAGAGATCCTGTTTTACATGCCTCTGGTGTCCGCTTTTGTGTATCCCCTGTGAAACCCCACAGCATGACAGTAGTATGGATGCAATGCTGGCGGTACAGAAAGCAGTGGATTTCAAATCAATTGATCAATCAATCAATCAATCAATAAATCAATCAATCAACTCACCACTGGTTCTATCACACATCAGTGAAGAAATCACTCAGATATTTTTAAATAGAGTGCTCCTGTTATTTACATTTACATTTATTCATTTGGCAGACGTTATGATTCATAGAAGGAAAATACAAGTAGTGACATGAAATTGATGGGAAAAACAATGCGACACTTTTGAACTATGACAACAAAGAACAGTGATTATTAAAAATAATGAGTTATACTGAAGGTATGCTACAGTGTGTACAAGGAGGTATCCCATTGCAACACCTTACAACTACTGTACTTTGCAATTTTTATATTAGGGAGGTGTTGTAATAATATTTGTCCTTAAGAGGATGAAATTAGCAAATTGTGTGGATAAGCAGAGGAAAATATATTGGTTCCCTTATAGCAAACAGAGATACAAGCAAATGTGCATTGCCATTTTGGTAGGTTGGAGAACAAAGTTGATCTGAACAAAGGTGTAATAGAGGCCAAAAATCAGTATTAGCTGTTGAAAATGGTTTAAAGAGATGAGAACAACCATATAGTGACATAAAACAGTGTTACCAAATAAACGCAAATGATCTGGCTTAACTCTGGCTAATAAATAAATACAGGCCTTACTTTTTTCAGTTTCAGACGCCTTGTATCAATTCTCAGAATAACTCTTCTGCCAGGACTGAAGGCAGGTTAAACTCACGTCAGAAAAAAAACTAACTTTGGTTGTCAGGTTTTGCCAATGGCAGGGTGTCGCAGCCCTGTGTAGCTGCCATAGCCCACACTCTGGAGAAATGACGCTCCCTGAGACAAACAATAATACCAACGTCATGGGCTGGGCGTGTGATGTTTGAGGGATCTTGTTTGCGTTATTACTACTACTCTTTTTAAAAAGGCACATCCTATCCTGAGGCAAAGAAACCTTAGCGCTTTGGGGGAACTGATATTCATATCAGTGGAACCAGTCCCGTGAGCTGGAGGCACAGGAAAGTGGAGGTTTTCTTCAAAATTTGGGGGAAGATAACAGGGTTTATCTGAGGCCAGAATGTGGAAAAAGCGCTGCCATGTACAGAGGCAGGAAGGGCTGAGGTGGGGGGGAGGGGTTTGAGGAGGTGATGGTGCTGTTTCACGGACACATCTGCCTTCAATTGACCCAACGCTGGCCTGGAAGCGACCCAGATAGCCGCGGGGAGCTTAATCTCACTTCTCTTAACATGAAAGCTGTGTGAAACTAGACACCTTTAACACGCTCGCTCACTCACCCAGGACCAGAGCCCCCTCTCCGGCCACCTCTGTAGGCTGTCTATCAAACCTCCCATCTCAGGGTTCCGCTCATTTTGCTGTATGAATGCTCCCCTCAAAGAGCACTGGATTACGAATATTCTAAAACGTCCCCCATGGAAGAGGAGTGTGTGCCTTGGTTACAGTACAGCACATCTGGGCTGCTGACAACGGAAGCGTGGTGAGGTGGAATTATTTGATGATCCATTTACATTATTGGCATTTAGCAGATTCTCTTATCCAGAGAGATTTGCATACTGTAAACTGCAATTTTTTACACGTTATCCATTTATACAGATGGATATTTACTGAGGCAGTTGTGGGTTATGTACCTTGTCCAACAGGGAATCAAGCCAGCAACCTTTTGGTTAGGAGCCCTGCTTCTTACCACAATGCTACACTGCCATCCCATTAATGCTCGCTGCCCTGTGTGAGAATCAAACTCACACCTTCAAATTATGAGCCTGATGTGCTACCTACTGTGCTAACAAGGCATTTAAAGGAATAATCCATACAAACAGCACTCCAATGGTTTTGCCCAGAGTGAACTGTGGCAGTGAAAAGGAACTTTTATGATGTTAAGATTTATTTAATTTGACAACAGAACAGGGAATTTAGTGGGATAGATACAGATATAAGAAGTAGGGTGATATTGCATTAAAATAATGCCACTTAAGGTAGATGCCAAGCAGAACTGTGAAAGTGTTACAACAGTGTTATCTGGAACTTCTTTAAGATTACCATCTACATTGCCGCCCTCATCTTGATCTTTTTTGGGCTCATCTTTGATTTATGTGGAGTTCACATCCTCATTAAAGAAATGCTGATAATTCCTCATGAGTTTCGTCATTATAGTCATAATGATGGCATCACGTCTGACTGCTACAGCAATTCATTCCCTGAGCCATAAGCTCCCAGTATTTTTCATTCATATCAGAAACCCTCCAAATCAAGACAAACTGTAAAAAAAAATCTAAAAAGAGTACCACTTATGTTATCACTCAGACCACCATGGGAATTAGATTGAATGGCTCCTCCTCTGTCTCACTTCCCTTCTGTGCATCAGCTCCTAACATTGTTCGAATGTTGGCTTGGGTTACTCTGACAGAGGCTGCCCGGTCCAGGGGGCAGGGGTGTGGAAATGCAGAGGGGGGCATTACCCCTACACTTGATTCTCTTACATAACCTGTGATATATTTCCACTACCTTGGTAAGCTCTGGTTACCAAGCTTTTACCATGTTGTGTTACACATCATAGAGTGAGGAAATATGGAGTAATGAAAGTGGGGAGTCAAAAAATACAGTCAACAGCTTCTTTTGTTATACATATTATCCATTTACACACCTTAATGTTAACAAACAATGCAGAGATATTACCTACCTGGGGTATAAAATGGAACCCTTCCACCTTGAATTTCAGGGTTAACTGTCTGGTTCCTAAACAACCACCCTAAACCCGCCGGCAACTCTCTCATCCATAGCAAGATCCAGCTTATGTTCTCTCATTCTCACCTCTGTCAGCAAAACTAGAAAAAATGGCAGATAAAAAAGTTCAGACCCTGATTATATTACTGTGGATTGTTTCAGGATTTTCAATGCAATCTCAAGACTTATCTCCCAGTATTTTATTGTATTTGGTCTCTGTCTGCTTGACAAGGAGGCTTGGTGCCTTCAAAGGTTTTACTTAAGGTTTTACTTAATTAATGTGACATACAATCATTAACAGTCCATACCCCACAGAGGTGTGGTCCCTCCCTCCCCCGTTTTGATGGGTGCGTCAAATATTTTTGCTGTTTGTCAAAAATATTTGACGCACCCCCCCCAGTTTCTCCACTTCTCCACACAAAAATGTTTTCCCTGCGTGTGAAAAATAAGGTGTGCTGCACTGCATGAGTAAGGAAAGTTGCATAACATGTTGTGTTGTTTGGAGGAGTGAACACAGTGAATATACCTGCCTGAATGATCAAACCAGTGTCCCAGAAGCTGGGTCTATAACAGGTATTTTTTAACAGAAAACAACAGATTTTTTTTTCTTTTTGCTGCACTTCCTGTGATTTCTACTCCTGAGGACCAATCTGTCCCCATCCATTCTCCTGTTGCAAGACCCCAGAATCTTGTTTGGGGGTGTTGGGGGGTGCTCCTTGCGGTCTGTCCTCAGCATAAGAGTGACCGCTGCTTTCTTTTCATCTGCCCCCCACTAGAGGGGCGCCAGGGTCAGCGTCGCCCTGGGATGGCTCTGTAAATTACCCACACTAAATTCACGCAGAGCTGACCACAGGTCAGCAGAGTGTGTGGCGACACCAGCCCCGCTTGAACAATGCTCTCTGCTTGTTATGGCTCTGGGGAGGGGGCAAATTATGTTCCCCAAATCCCCGGCCGGGGAGGGGTGATGGCAGCTGTATGTTAGAGTTTCATGACTTTTGACTCCCCGCCTCTCCCTCCCTCTCGCTTTTAAAGCCATAACTTATTCTTCATATAACTTTCTTTTTTCCTGGAGTGGTTGTGAGAAATGGATGTCCTTTCACGTAGACGCCTTTTCTCTCCCTCCGCATTCTTTACGTCAAAAGATCTGTTTAATCTTGGTTACATTGGTATGGCATTATCATTTACCTGTGTACTTTCTTCCCTGTCAGGGTTGATCAATATTTATTATTATATCTAATGTGAGAAAACTGAGACTCAGGGCACAAAGGGGTATCAATATGAGATACTGTAACCCTGGCCCCGGAGTTCAGGTTAATACCTTACCAGCGTGGTGATGTAACTAAAGCATACGATAGAGAGTCAGTACTGGGATTCATTTGCGAACCCCTAGCCAGAGTCCACCTCTACTCAGATGACCCTGAGACTGACCATCACTTCATACTAAGCAGTACTGGAAACTTTGGACATGATTTAGCTCAGAAGAAACTCGAGGTCGGGGGCTTATGACACACTGCTAATCCCGATACTAGGAGAGAGCACACACACACACACACACACATGCACACACATGCACACATGTACACACGCACGCACACACATGCACACACACATGCATACGTACAGAATTATATACACATATGGAAACACTCTCATACATATTATGGAAAAAACAGTGCTGTGCTTCATGTAACACCACCACTGGAGGTCGTGACAACAAAACGATGATCATTTAATTACAGAAACGAACGTCTGGAGCTGATAACACTACCAAACCACCATAATAGACATGATAAGAATAGGGCTGTGGTTGATAATAAGAGCCCTGTGTTTAAGACTTTTCCTGCTAATCGATTCATGCCTATCAAGCTGCTGGCTGCATATCGTTTTCTTGAAAAACAAACCTACGTCCCCAGTAGGACTTTCATGCATGGGGATCTAGTCTGAAGGATATGTCAGTTTATTCAATGCAGGGAGGTTTTCAGTGACAGTATGACAGAGAGGATGGAAATCATCCGTTTTTTGACCCCAGACCTACTCCTGCAACTCCTCAGTATGGACTCATTCATAACTGCCATGCCATGTATATGTCACTGGATTCATCTGGGAAGGTCTGTTGTTTTGACTGGACAGCACTTTCTTTCAGATGACCCTGTAGCAACAGACTCTCACCGTTCATTGGATGTGCGAGCGGAGCTGGGGATGAACTTCTGTACACTCTATCATGGTCATCTAGTGATGCCCCAGCTCCATATCCCCAAGGTATGGATGAGATCAAATATTTTAAAATCTGAATATTTAATTGGATCAATATTCTAATGTGTTTTAATTTGTTTAAAAGAATGGTAGGAGAAAATGAATTATTTGTCATTGACAATCATGAAGGAGAGACCCAGAACCCAGTATAAAATAACTCAAACATGTCATAAATACCCTGTCTGAAAGTATAAATGAATACAGGTGAATCAGCAGTAAGTCTACATGCCAAGGAAAATCCTGTGGCTGCCCGCACCAAGCATTAAAATGATCACACCCCATTTTTTTGTGCCTGTCTACTTCAATTATTAAATTAAAGCACACCTCTGTCCAAGCAGGTCCTGCAGGTGGTTGCACCATAATGGCAAAGTAGAACCAAAATAGAATAGAGTTCCTTGGAAAGCCAAAAGGCATGAATGGCGATGAGATAACTTCTGACACGCTGAGGTTAAGGTATGCAGGGCTGGCTGCTGGAGTTTGTTTGATTCTCTGTGCCTCTACCATGTAAATGTCCTCAATTGTCACCCTAACCACTCTACATGAGTGCCCCTAGATCCCACCAACCACAATTGTGTCACAACAACACACACCCCCAGACTATTGAACATGTATTTTTATCTCCAGTCCTTTACTGTTGAATATAAGTGGCAATCAGCGATTCCACTGTCCTAACCTTTGTGGGGAGTTCATTACACATGTACAGCTACCCAAAGTCACTAATGACCAAACTCAAACTGTCCCACATGTGTGACCATGGCAATACCACTGATCTGACCCACGTCCCACCAGTGTGATACTCCATTCGGGTGAGATGTGGCCCTTTTTGCTGCAGGTGCGTATTGGTACAGGTTGTGTTTACCATATAATGTCTCTTAGCACACAGTACGATTCAGTCTCTGTTCCTCTGACAGGACTTTGACCATTTTTCACACCTAATGTTTAAAAAAACACCTCTTCTCAAAGAAATAACAACTTCCATATTGACATAATTTTTCCAGAAAACATTTATTGCATTATCATGGACAGGATCTCGGACGTCTTAAATGAGATTTTATGAGATGTAATGACCATATCATTCTCAAATGGCTGCTGTATGTGTGTAAAAAAAAGTACAGGGGAGACATTTACAACAGACATTTATGACACTTCTTATCAAATTATTTATGACACTGCACTGGATTTTTGGATGTACTATTACTTACTATTTTGAGGTCATAGAGTCAACGCCTACGTCATTTTTGATGCACTTTAGACCCAAGAATATTCCTGTGCTGAACTAATCACTTCACCTGGGAGTGGACAGTTCTAACACGCTTGCAACCAGCTAGACCCAATGATCTGGGTATGTTATTCCATTGTAAAATATGTAATGTTATTTCACGTTAATTCTACAAAGTACTTTCTTGTTGCTACTGATGCAATGCCTTTCAATGTGCACTTCAAAGTCGTTCTGCCAATGGAAAAGTAGTTGTCCCAGAGAATGCAGGTGCAGAAGCTTCAGTGACTCCAGTCAGAGATTCAGAGTTCTGTTCTAACGCCTCAAGTTTCTACTCTATAAACATTTATGTAAACATCAGTTTATATACACTTATGTTTTTTCCACACATGGTGACAATGCTTTTGGAGGTAAACATGCAAGGGCCACACTTGGTCAGTGGAGTAATAACAACAACAACAACAATAATACAATAATATTATTAAAATATTATAATATTGTGTATATATATATATATATATATATATATATATATATATATATATATATATATATATATAACGTTATTATTATTATTATTATTATTATTATTATTATTATTATTATTATTATTATTACTATTAAATAAATAAATAAATAAATAAATAAATGGTTTCAATTCATGTATGGATACTGCACCTTATTTTCTCTGCTCCTGTCATGGATATCAAAATGTTTCATTACATACATTAATGTAATACTTTGAATCCTTCCTACAATAATTATATATCTATAATACATTTTCCCAGATATTCGATTTTCTGAAGTTTAGGAAACTTAGTAGCCAATTCGGGAAAAAAAAATCTGGTTAGTCCACTTTGTAAGTGCCATGTAGATGATGAAGACTATGCACAAAACTGGCACAGTGGCATATTCTCACAGTCGTTTTCGATTTCTAACTAAATCGTCAATTTACAAATAAGTGTTAAGGAAATACATTTTTTCGTGGTGCGTTAAGTGGGTGGTTCGGCGGTTGCCATGGGAAGGGGTGGAGCGATAGTGTTCAGAAACTGGCTTTAAATAAGTAGTGGCAGCTGCAGACAGCAGTGACTGGCTAGCTGTATTCGCATCCGTTCGCATTCGCGCGGAACTAGGAAACTTCTACGATACACGCTATAGACGAAAAGATCAACAGCTCCGAGACGATGTGCGGTAAGTCTCCAAGGACGCTTTGCCTTAGTAACTTTAACATCCAAAATGAATTTGGTTTGAATAGTGTGTTTCATTAGAAGACTGTACATGCTGTTTAGACAGTTATTTCGTGTGGGAAATGTGACAGATCGTGTAGCTGAATATTTGGTTGCAGTCAGTTTTAATTCCGCGGCCAGTGTGTTTGAGTAAAACGAAGCGACGCTATCACCTTCAGGTGACAATTTTAGTCACTGTATGGTTAGACCCAGCTACTGGTCAAATCTGACTTTGCAGACTTCAGACTGTAACTTTCCTGGCTGCTTTGCGGGTGTCGTTTACTGGTCGTTTACTCGTTTACTGTTTTCTCGTGACTAATGTGGAACAGTCAACTAAATTTAAATTTTACAAACCATTGCAAGCAATTAAACAAAACATAATGGCCATATTTCCATACTCCGAGTGGCACATTCAGCCGGTGGGCGTGGGTATTTACGACCTCTCTACGAGCCGAAAGCATTGTTCCACTTCAATGTTGGAATGCAATCCACTGGACGATGAATGCAGATTATTTCGTCATCGGACCGAGTAAAGTATACATCCAGTGCCACACAGTAGGCTGTATTTGTTATATTTAACCAGAATCGTTTGCAGTGAAGAAAATAATGTCTGCTTGCTGCATATTGTTTAGCCAACAGATCAGTAAGTTCTGCTCGTGACTAATGATCTGTGAACGATAGGCATGATCATTGATGATTTTGAAAGCAGCCGTCAGCGCTTTGCAGAAATGATATCGTTGAAGCGGTTTAATTTCAAGGCATGTTAGTATCACTGTTAAGAGCATCTCGTCGAACCTGGACTTTTTGGGGTTAAACGGTGAAACGTGGGATGATGTGTCCATCCGGAGAGTCTCTATTGGCCTGGTAGAGTGTGAAATTAGGTTTAATGATGGTATGGACTGATACGAATGCGCCGATGATTCACGGCGTGTAGCGTTTGACAGGCGCCTGAATACAGCATGGCCAAATTCCTGTGTACCCTGAGAGAGCGAAGAAAAAAACACAGACATCTGGCGCTATAGAGAATGGGTTTAACTGTGAAAGTCAGTGATTTTCCCCGAACTGTAAAAATTGTTCGTACTGTATTTGTAATTGTGGAAACAGTCGAACCGCTACGATGTTAAAGCATGTTTTTAAGCAGTTAAACATTTGATAGCTTCGTGATGCTTGCCCAAGTTTATAACTCAAAACTAAGAGGGAAGAGACTTCGCGATAAGACTGAATGCACCTCTATGAGCCAGGCAGACTCTGCCGTTCCCTGAACTATTCTGTGAAAAGGATAAGGCGAAAGTTAAATGGATGAGGTATGGAACATGACGACGGCTTCGTTCCAAACACATGCATATGGGGCGTGAACAGAACACGAGAATAAATGTGCGCAGACAGTGTGCGTTTAGTTTGACGTATTATCAGCACAGATGTGTGTGCCTGTGTGTGTGTGTGTGTGTGTGTGTGTGTGTGACGTACTGTAAGAGAAAAATAAAAGGAAAACTTGACTTTTAAAATGTTACCTTTGTTGTTCCACGAAGGAATTTTTGCCTATCTGAATTACCGGGTGCCAAGGACAAGGCGGGAGATATTCGAGACGCTGGTGAAAGGTCTTCAGCGGCTGGAATACAGAGGATACGATTCTGCAGGTAGTTTACACCTCAAATGTCTTTTTTGTGTTTTGTTTACTTGTGTCTTTTGTCTTTGCTTTGGTATTGCTTTCAGCTTGTGCTTACAAATGTTTGTTTATTGCAAGTGAGTACTGGATAACCATCTGTATAAATGGCGTGATGTCAGTTTTACCCTAATTTAATACTCTGGTTAATTATACCTATTTCAAACAATGGGCAAATGTTTTTTCTGTATGGATGACAGTTGATAGCCTCAGGTCTGGGGCCTATGTCTTGGTCAGAAATGGACAGCTAGCTCACTGCGGGTACTGACAGCAAACCTAAGATGAATGGCCATTCCCAATCCTTAGTGCAGCCATTTTTGTAAAATTATGATTATCCTGAGCCAGGGTCAGCTGCTAAGGGCAGAAAATAAGTACACCCAAGCAGTGCTCCTGCACAGGGTGTTCACCCACTGCAGCCCAGAGCCAGCTCCTGAGATCTAGAGTTGCACCACAGAGGAAGTGTTTTGCTGCAGAAACATCAATCCGTGTCATTTTTCTTGCCCCTATACCTCCTGTTAAATACACACATGTATGCACACACACATGCACACACACACACACACACACACACACACACACACACACACAGTTTCTGTGTGTTTTGTTTGTCCAGTCTTTCCAGCAGGATGGGGGTGTAAGGCTCTGAAGGGCCTACTTCATGTGCTGAATGCTGCAAAACCTCTGGGCTTTACTGTGCACACAGAGCACAGAGGCTGTGTGTGTGTGTGTGTGTGTGTGTGTGTGTGTGTGTGTGTGTGTGTGTGTGTGTCTGTGTGGTGGGGTGGAGTGGGGGGTCTAAATGTTTCGACTGCTCTCCTTGAGAGGAAAAACAGGGAAGTAATGAGCATGGCTCTCCAGTTTCAATTAAAACAGTTACAAAAGAGAGAGGAAGGTTTGAACTTAATCCAGGTAATCAACTAAGTGACTGAATTAGGGCAAAGATGCAATCAGTTAAAAAATCATTGGAGTATAAATTGGGTAGTTGTGTACTTTACAGTTCTGATACTACCTAATTTCAGGAAAATTGTTTCTTTGATTAGTTTTTACTTTTGTCTCTCCACTTTCCCTGAGACAGGTGATATCAGTACAACATTCCAGTGTTTGCGTGTATATTCTCTGCGATTACGCCTTTAGTCCGAGCTGTGAAGAAAGGTGTGCGTTAAGGGGATATCACCTGGTGTGGCAGGCCTGTGCTCGGTGTCATTCAGCTCGTTCTCTGGTTTTCTCAGGCGTTGCCGTTGATGATGCCAGCAAAGATGCGAAAGATGACAACAACAGCATCTCTCTGATTAAGAAGAAGGGGAAAGTGAAAGCCCTGGATGAAGAGCTGCACAGTAAGTCTGAGCACAACCCCAACTCCATTACATTACATTACATTCATTACATTCAACTCCATCGTCTCCATCGCCACCACCCCAACTCCATTACATTACATTACATTCATTACATTCAACTCCATCGTCTCCATCGCCACCACCCCAACTCCATTACATTACATTACATTCATTACATTCAACTCCATCGTCTCCATCGCCACCACCCCAACTCCGTTACATTACATTACATTCATTACATTCAACTTACATTCACCACTCCATTCATTCATTCCATCACCACCACCCCAACGCCGTTACATTACATTACATTCATTACATTCAACTCCATCGTCTCCATCGCCACCACCCCAACTCCATTACATTACATTACATTCATTACATTCAACTCCATCGTCTCCATCGCCACCGCCCCAACGCCATTACATTACATTCATTTCAACTCCATCGTCTCCATCGCCACCGCCCCAACTCCATTACATTACATTACATTCATTACATTCAACCCCATCGTCTCCATCGCCACCACCCCAACTCCATCATTTCTATCACCACCACCACAGATCATTTCAGAGGCCCACCCTCCTTCATTTGCACACACATGCACACATGCGCGCACACACACACACACACACACACACACACACACGCACACACACACACTTTGTGCTTTGTATTTGCTCAGTCCTTCCAGCAGGGTGGGGGTGTAAGACCCTGAAGGGCCTACTTCATGTACTAGATGCTACAAAATCTCTGGGCTGGTCTCTCTCCCTCTCTCTCTCTCTCTGTTTCTCATATTTAAGCTCCAATTCCAATTCATGTAATGCTTTATTGGCATTACTCCACCAAGTGCAGTTTAGCACTGTAGGCATGGGTAGGGTGGATGTGTCAGTCAGTGGTCAATCAATCAATCCATCAATCAAATTTTAGTTGTTATAGGGCATTGTTATAATAGTGATTGTCAGAAAGCACTGTAGAAATAGCACAGTGAATTTTCCAGAGGGATTCAAAAAACTAGAAAACCCAGGCCACATGGGAAAAAAACTGCAAAATTATTCCCTGACCCTGGGAAAAGGCAGTGGAGAGACTCCAGGAAAATAATAATAGAAAAAATAACATTGGCATAATGTATAAGGCATCCATTCCACAGCCAGTGAGGTGGACAGGGCATCCAAAATTTAGCCTCAGGCATTGATCAGAGGTATCTGAGGCCTCTGAACTAGAGCTAAAGCTGTATCTGTGGCTGCTTCTCCTGTGTGCTCTGTGTACCTCCAGAATGTGGCCTGCATGTGATTTTAAAATCACTTTCTTGATTTTGTGTGATTAGAGAAAAACCTGATGAACCTGGACGTAGAGCTGGACACACATTTTGGCATCGCTCACACCCGCTGGGCCACACACGGAGAGCCCAGCGCGGTCAACAGCCATCCGCACCGCTCCGACAAAGACAACGGTAAGGTGCACACACGCACACACACACACACACACGCGCATGCACACACACACACTCATACACACATACTCAGATGAACACACACACACCCCCAGAATTGCTCTGAGAAGAACAACGGTAAGGTGCACACACCCACACGCACCACTTCAACTCTTCACACCCTTATTCTGAGCATGCATTGACAAGTAATGTGTGGCATATCTTTGTGATGTCATGATGATCCTTTAGTTCAACGGAGATGCTGCCACCCTTTCAGGAATAAAGGAGTTAGAAATATTAAACATATAAACTTCAAAAAGATTGTTTGTAAAAACGCCTAATCTTAGAACAGGGGTCCTCCCAGCTTACTCAGAGGTGGTCACATCTGTCTCTGTAAACACTAGGAACTGGGTGAGGAAGCAGTGAGATTTATGACATGTACACACACCTCAAAACAGGGTTCTCCACTTTTACTCTCAGATATTATCAAAAGAAGAATGCAACCCAACTGGAATTGTGGCTACGTGGATGTGCCAGTCATTTCAGGCAGAATTTAGGTGTGGGTCAAGCTATTTTGTGCGAATAGGAACATATTGTAAATATGAAATAAGACTTTGAGAAGCATTCATGTTGGCAGGGTGTACTTAAGAATTTCACAATTGGCTTGATTTCTATGACGCAAGCTCTCATTTCTGTCTGTTCTGTTGTGCTAGTTCATAATAGAAGCTGGCCAAGCAAGAATGTAGCCCAGATGTTAGACGCTGGATCAACGAGAAAGCAGAAGTTTGATAGGTCTGTTGTGTTCTTTTTTCCAGAATTTGTTGTGATTCACAACGGGATCATTACCAATTACAAGGAGCTGCGGAAATACCTGGTAAGGTGCAATACACCCCCAGCTGTGACTTACATACCATTTACCCTGCTAGTGCTAATGTGGCATATGGCACTACAAACTGAGCAGGCCCATAGCCCTTCCCAACTTACTATGGAGAGTAATCTCAAGATCCCAGGACAGGTTCCTTTTCCTTAAGATCTGTGCCTTTCCAAGCATATTTCATATGTGGCCACAGTTGTATGCAGAGATTAATGTTGTTACATTGTAGATGGAACACACGTCTCTGCCATAACCTAAGTTCACACAATACAATTGGGACCCGTGGTGGAGAATATTCATTGCAGTGGAAAAAACAGAAAGCTTAACGAACAGTACTATTCCACCTGACTTCCTCCAATGCCTCACTACAACATTTTCAAGAAAGGTGTGAATGTGTCCCACTATGACGAAGGTTTGAATACAGGTTCCACCAGTTAAAACATGGAAAGCAAGCCCCTTTTTCCTTATTGACTGGTAGATTCAGCAAAGTTTAATGAGCAGCTTGCGGCTTTCATTGTTTGTGCTGTGCGTGGAGTGACTGATGACATCTTCCGCCCCCGCAGACTTCAAAAGGGTACGAGTTTGAGTCAGAGACAGACACCGAGGTAATCCCCAAGCTGATCAAGTACCTCTACGACAACCGTGAGAGCACCTACGTGTCCTTCTCCACTCTGGTGGAACGCGTCATTCAGCAGCTGGTGAGTGACGCTGAGGGCGGGGTCATAAGCAGGTGGGGCTGGGGAAGGGACAGTCACAGATTAGGGGTGGGGTTGGCCGGGAGTGGAGGCGGGGAAAGGGTGCAGGGGTCACCTCTGTGAGAATACAGTCAGTTCTTCCAGACCAAAGGATGACATACCTTGGAACAGGTCAGATAAGTTGAGATGAAAATTAACACTTAAGTGAAGGTTTAATTACAGGACAAACTCTCACAAGTCATCGATAGAGCTAGCAGGATAAGTTAGCATGTTTTCTTTATATGGTTTTTGAATAAACTTTGTTCAACTAACTTAAAAATGAGGGGACCCTCTGAGTCGTGCTTCATCTTTTTAGCGGTCTCAGCCCTTATGACATAAGTTAGAAAAGCAGAACTTATACAGTGGGTATCAGGTAGTGCAATCATTCTGGAGATAACATAAGAAGTTGCTCAAACTTATCATGATTTGTCATTGAATACCCTATGAGGAGTAAGGCCCAGGGGCCCCCAAAACCCTGAAATGTTTCCCTGTAGTATGTTCTGAGTATTGAGCTATCAGGCCACTGTGTGGTAGACAAGGCTAACCCAGCTCCTCAGAGGGTTTTAGTTACTTTGGGTTTGAGTGCCCTGGAGTTACTTTGCTGCCTTCCCGTTAACCTGTTGTGTAATCAAGAAACATTCTCCATGGCAACTGGCCCAAACAACCTCTCTGACGTCATAACCTTATTCAGAGAGCCCCCTAGTAATATAACTCACATCACACATGGGTTTTGCTATGTTTTATTTTAACGCCCATAAAAAATGTTGTCTGTAGAACTGGCTCAGTCACATAATCCTCAGTCACACCCCAGAAAGCGCAAAACCCAAAAACCTCCCCCGTAACCCTGAAGCCTTGGCAGAAGAAGGGAGGGTTGAGACAGCCGCTAATGGAAAACAGACACACTCCTGACTGTTTTGGTGTTTTATTTGTTTTTTCAAAACCCTGTCCCCTCCCCTCTGCTCTCCGGAGGGGCGATGTGGTCAGAGTGCTGGAAGTAGAGTGAAGCCAGGACAAAAGGAGTCTTACTCCCTGCCCCATCCCCCACCCCCAGGCCCCAGTGCAGAACACTGACCTCTAGTGTCCCCTACAAACCTCCCATTTCCAAAATGGAGAGGGGGGTATAATGGTACTGAGGAACAGGGACAGGGACTTGAATGTTTCTTTTTTCTCACTGATACCCTTCTTTGGACTCATTTAAATGTTTAATCGATCTTGATTTTTCAGATGGGATTTCGATCCAGATTTTTCAAATGGCTAATCGATCTTGATTTTTCCTCTCATAGGAAGGGGCCTTTGCCCTGGTTTTCAAAAGCATCCACTTCCCCGGAGAAGCTGTAGCCACCAGGTCAGTACAAATCAGTGCCTTTTTTCTGTACTACTCGTCTTTTTCCTTTGTTTCGTTCATTGGTTCCTGTGTTTTTTGTGGTTTGCTGGCAGCTCGTACCGCCACATGAACATTCTGATAGACGCTCCCCTCAGGGGTCATCCTTGACCTTTCACCCCTTTAGCTGAGTCTGATAGGCTTTATTCACAGTCAGACAGCCTTCTGTACATGCGATCCCCTCTGAAAGCTCTGGGCTCAGCCCCCCCTCCCCAGGGAAGAGTCTTTCAGGTTCATAGAGTAAAAACTGGGATGCTTTTCAGCAGCCACAATCCTTGTGTAGCTTTGTGCCTCTGGCCTAGTCTAGGTGAGTTATGGTCAGCTATGGGAACAGAGAAATGAACCATTACAGAAAACGTTACTAAATGTGACAAAAGGGAGAACGGCATCAGGATGGTGTTAAACAGGACTGGCAAACTCAATTCTGTATGTAAGCATGTGTTTGTTACTGCAGTTTCCCTGCCTGCTATTAATTAGTTAATCTCCCTATTAACACCAGTGAATTTCCTGGAATATTCCTGGAACTGAGGGCATGAGTATTAATTCAAGATGATACGCATCTTTTACCAAGAATAATAATTAGAAAAGTAACTGAACAAAGAGTGGGCTTATTAAGATCAGAACGAGAGCACTGGGCCCGGGTCCACTGGTGGGATCCTGCCAGGAGCTTGCACCCCCCCACCACACACATAGCGTTTTTGGCTGACTGCGTAGTTGGGTGACGTCGGCTGTGCGGTTGGACAGTTGTACGTTTCATCTCTTGGCAGGGAAGCCTGGTTACAATTAAACCTCCCCGTTCTCCCCAAATGTCGGATCCAGCAGCTGGCCGAGGGCAGCCACACAATTTGGATAGGCATCAATCGCCTCCTCTGTTTCCACGGTGATGTATAGAGAAGTGGTAAATAGGGGCCATTTTGGGACACTGAAAGTGAGCCCCGTGTAGAGCCCCACTCTTTTTCCCCCGTCCACTGTTACAAAAAAGGAGGAACATCTCTGGATAGTAAGGAGAGGACACCCCTGTGTGTGACTTGTTAGGGAAAGACCATTTTGATTCCCCGGATGAAAAGTGCAGACCTCCCAACTCTTGTACTCCCCTGTTTCCCTCTCTCACTCCCCCCCCCACCCTCTGCCTCACTTTTAAACCCCCCTCCACTCGTTTCCACACCTCCTCACGACGGTGTGGCTGCCTCTGGAATGAGTTAGGAAAAGATTACATCTCGAGAGAGTTGGTGAGAGATTTAGTGACTAATGGGGGGTAATCCTTATAGCTGCTCTTGGCCTGGCGGCCTTCCAGTCAGCTGCCCGAGAAAAGAGACCCTCAATGCACCACCTGGAATTCCAACCTAACATGAGTCCAGTGCCTGAATTATTGCTTCATGTAGCAGTTTCCACAGTTGTGTGTATGTGTGTGTGTTCCATATGTGTTCACTGTGTGAGTATGCTGGTTTGTATGTATCTCCAAGAACTCACAAGCTTGAACATGGTGCATTGCTAACAGCACGGAGGCAGATAACCATTTCAAATGTTGGAGTGAGACCTCAGTGACTGTGAGCCGGGGAAGGCCTGTAGACTGTGTGTTAGAGGATGTGGTCAGCCCTGGTTAAACCACGGTTTAGCGGATGTTTGTGGTTGTCTGGTTTCCCCAGGCTGGGCAAAAGGCATTGTCACTGATGGGAAAAATCTCAATGTTTCTCACTTATGCACACTCACACACACGCCTAAGCACACGCACGCACAGACACACACACACACACACACACACTCACACACACGCACACACACACACACACACACACACACACACACACACACACACACTGGCACACACACTGAGGGCATTTTCCTTTTTACAAGATGCCACTTCAGTAACGTGTTTTCTCTCTGTTTTGGTCTTTATCAGAAGAGGAAGTCCTCTGCTGATTGGTGTGAGGAGCAAGTATGAGCTGTCGACTGAAGAAATACCCATCCTGTACAACAACGGTGAGCCACAAACTCCAGTCGTACCCCATATATATATATATATATATAAATATACCCCCAAAGTTTCCTGAAGGTGGTGGTGTGGTCACCTCTTAAAGATGACTGTCTTACCTCTTAGCAAATCTAATCTTGGGGTTCCTCTTGCTCCCATAATGTTGTTCTCATTTCCTGATCGTTTGAACCTTTGACCTCTGAAGAAGTGGAGATCAGTGGAGACATGCAGTGATGTTAGCAGGATGCATCATTGCCATGTTAGAGTGCTTTTCCTGTCCAGAGGAGAGTAGAACCCAATAGCTCTCTGAGAATCATGATTGATAAGGATAGATTTACCCAAAGATGCGAGCAACTGACACAATGCTAAAGCTAGAAGTAAAAAAACAACCTCTGGTTTGGTTTTCAACTGTCAGATAGCATGAGGGCATCTGGCACTACATTCAGTTTTTTACAGTGTTTTTCTCCAATTTTATCAGTTGTAGTACCAACTGATGATAATCAAGATCAGCTTCTGAACTGACATGTTCACTGTGGGTTTATTTTTTTGTTTCAATCTTTTGAATGATTGCTGTAATTTGGGTACATTTGATACGTTTTTGAAGGAAACCACCAAATTATTCATGCTTGATGTCAGAGAAATTAGACTGAACGTATTTTTTAATCCTAAGACTTGAAGCAACCCGTGAATCCCAGCTTCAGAGCCTAAATAGTTTTAAACTGGGTTGTGCCACCCAGAACAAAGTCTACCTGTCATTAATTATGGGGCGCAGGCATGGCCTACTACACCTGTACCTCCTTAGGAATGTGAGGGTTTGGACATGTCAGATGTCTTTTATGTGATTATGTAAGACTAACCGTCAGCTCCTCCCTTGTAATTCAGTCAGCCTAACTCAACAGTGTAAAGTCCAAGGTAGCGCTGGAGAGGAAGGTGAATTATTACAGTAGGAGTGTGAAGAGTTACCGAAACACCAATCAGTCTAAGCACAAAGGGATGATAGGAGATTCTGGAAAGTTAATATCAACACTCAATCACTTAATTTAATTATGCAATTGTGTTTTTTAGATATCAGTGCTCACTTCTGGTGTTATATATGTAAACAATAAGTACGTCAACTGCTGAAGTGACCGGACAATAATGTAAAACAATCTAACTAAAACTGAACATGAATTCCTTGTGAATCTCATTCTGAAATAACACAGATATCCTGCTTCACTTCAGGGTATATAAACAAAAGCAAAAAGCAACTGTCTCAAACACTGAAGTCAACATAAAATAGTCTCTCAGAATCTAGCCTTGAACTCAGGTCATTTATAAAGGAGAATAATATATGTAAATGTAATATATAATATATGTAATGTAAATGAGACAGTATGACATACCACAGTATATGCTACATCTGATTTGACAACATTAGTGTATATCTTCAATGCCAGTGAAGCAGACTGAAATTTGGAAATTGAAGAAGTGACAGGTGTCCTTGCATCTGTCCCCCAGGTCACTACAAAGAAGGCGTGGAGGAGAGAAACTTCCGCAACCGGGTGGACAGCTCCTCTGCCCTGCACTCTGTCTGTGACGGGAAGGCGGTGGAGTACTACTTCGCCTCTGATGCCAGGTGGGCTTCAGGGCCTGGTCGCAGGGGGGGATCAGCCCCCTCTTAGTACTTAAACTACAGAGGGCTTTTCACCGCCTTTCCCCATAATTACCCAGAGGCTCAGGTGAACTTGTCAAAGCCTTGGACTCTGGAGTAATGAGATGACTGAAAAATGAGATGCCGGTAAACACAAAAAAACTGAGGTGGAACTGGGGAAAAGAGCAAAGAGCTCAGTGGTCTCCACAGCACCCTCTGCTGGTCTGAATCCCTTCCTATATTTAAAATGATGCTGAAAGACATGAATTGTACTAGTTACTACTTTCTCTATATTGCCCTCTCCATGGCTAAGTTTGGCTTTGGAACACCGCTGATATTATACATATGTTTATGTTCTGGTTTGCTTGGGTGTGCCTCCTCTGATCACAGACAGCTGCTCTCCGTCACTTTTTATGATATCCATTGAATCAGGCAGACGCCAGCCAAACATCAGAACTGATGCTGTCTATCTTTATGAAATATCTTCAGTTTTGTATTTATGACTGATTAGATCAGGCAAGGAAGTAAAACACAGTGGTGGTTTTATTTGCATTTTAGGAGATTTAGCAGTTGGTTGTGTTTTAGGAGATAGTCCAGTCTGGACACAGTCCAAATCTTTCCCAACATTAACCTGGCGTTTCTCCAGAAAGAAAGAAAATGCAGACTCACTGCTCCAAACAAAGAGAAAAATCAGGCCATATCTGATCGTGTGCTGTTGAAACGCTACCACCTAAGGCAATTTTTCATATCGTAAACCTTGTTTTCCATTAAAAAAAAAAATCTATGGTTTCATGCACTTTTATGTCTACCAGCTAGCTTGTACCTTGTCTGGACAACTTGGTCATTCTGCACTTCTAATATTGTTTACTCCATATGTGCCTTTTTGCTTGTGTTGTACTCTGCCTCACTTATAGGTTGCTTTGGATAAAAGCGTCTGCCAAATGAATGAATGTAAATGTAAGTGTAGGCGTGCCCTTTGGTTGGATTGACATATTGAGCTAAAAACCTCACGGTCCCCCCTCCCTCCCTCTGCAGTGCCATCATTGAACACACCAACAAGGTGATCTACCTGGAGGACGACGACATCGCGGCGGTGGCCGAGGGGAAGCTGTCCCTGCACAGAATGAGCCGCGGCGCTGGGGAGGACCCAGTCCGCGCCATCCAGACCCTGCAGATGGAGCTGCAGCAGATCATGAAAGGTCAGAGGTCACGGGAGAATGACCCTGAGACACTCACCCATACCACTTGTTACATAAGCCTCTCGATCTGACAGGCCTGTTTGCTTACATTTTAAAGTACGGGGTCATGCAGATTCACAGGCTCTGGGTGTGGGAAAGCAGATCCCTGCCTGACGGCGGCTCCATCTCCAGCTGGGCGTGCCGTAGGAAACTGCTGTCTGTCACGCGGGGTGGGGGGACCTTCCCACTCACTTCCTGGCTGTCTGCTTGGCAGAAACCTCAGCGTAGTTCTGACCCCTCCCTGTCTCTGGTCAGTGGGCCAGCCCACGTTGATGTGGGGATTATGGTTCCCATATTTACTTAGCACATGCCTCTTTGTGTATTTTAACATCCAGCTGTACTGAAGGTTTAAATTACTCTGCTTAAAGATAGGATGGCTTTGCCCTTCCTATGGATTTAAACCCGCAGCCTCCTGGTTGATACAGCCCTGGAATCTAACTTCTGCTGTTTTCCTGTTGTAGGGAACTTCAAGGCCTTCATGCAGAAGGAGATCTTTGAGCAGCCAGAGTCAGTCTACAACACCATGAGGGGGAGGATCTGCTTTGACACCAACACAGGTACTGTCCTCACGCAATGCTTTGTTCTGGGAATGTTGGACCCCTTTCCTTGGCACCATCCAGTAAAACAGCACAAACAATCTGATTCTCAAAGAAAAAAATGATCCAGGTTCTAAATTCAGACATCACAAAGCATTGTGACAAGGAAATAGAGATTTTGAAGCCATCAGCTGAAAAACCTAGAGGGGCTTGAAGGATGTCATTGGCTGTATTTATAAGCCCCTTTCCTTCGGCTGCTCCTTCTGTATTTGTAGCAAATAAAAAATAAAGAAATGACACTTAAAAAGACAGTGTAATGAGGAGGTGTGTAGCCTTCTCACTCAACTGTGTGTGATAGGACATTCTGCACATGGGAATGTAGTGGTGGGGTCAGTGTTGGTGGGCCCTCCCCCTGATGTTCTGACTTTCTGTTTCTCTCTGCAGTGGTCCTGGGCGGGCTAAAAGACCACCTCAAGGAGATCAAACGCTGCCGACGCCTCATTATGATTGGCTGCGGGACCAGCTTCCATGCAGCGGTGGCGGTGAGTGTCCCTGGGGTCAGGACCATGGCTGTGTGTGTGTGTGTGCACGTGTGTGTTTGTGCGTGTGTGTATTTATGTGTGTCTGTGTGTATGTGCGTGTGTGTGTTTGTGCTTGTCTGTGTGATGGAATGACCTGTGTATAGGAGTAGGCTAAAGTGACTCAACTTCACCACCATGACGGAGAAACAGAAACAAAGCAAGACAAGCCCAATAGAAGCATTCAGCTCCCAAACACACCTGCTCAAGGGAGCCAGGCTAAACCACATTCCTCACACAGCCTTTTAACCTGAGCCTCACTCTGAGCCTCTGTTTGGGGTGCCAGTGTGGTGGGGCAGATAAAGAATGGTGCTTGTAACTGTAAGGTGGCATTGCCACTGTACCCTTGTCTGAAGGGTGCGATAACTGGGTTAGCAGTGTAGCATAGTGGTAAGCAGAAGGGCTTGTAACCGAAAGGTTTCTGGCTGCTACCCTTGGGCAAGGTACTAAACCCACAGTTGTCTAAGTAAATATTCAGCTGTATAAATGGATAATGTAAAAATTGTAACCTAAGTTGCTCTGGAAAAGGGCGTCCGCTAAAATGACCATAATGTACAAAGTAATATGATAGTCCAGTAAAATAACTGGATAATAAGTTAGCTGTAAACTTCATGAAATTGTCCAGGATGAAGGTGTCAGCCAAGCAAATTAAAAAATATAATAATAATATATGCACCACATGAACAGAAAATTGTTCCTGCAAAATATATACAGGTGATGCTGAAAAGGATGAAACCACTCACAGAAGTCAATAATTTGTATGAATGATGCGAGTGACTTCCCCTCGTGATGGTGCTGATTAATGCTGAACTCCCTTTTCTCCTCCAGACGAGGCAGATTCTGGAGGAGCTGACGGAGCTGCCTGTGATGGTGGAGCTGGCCAGCGACTTCCTGGACCGCATCACCCCTGTGTTCAGGGACGATGTCTGCTTCTTCATCAGCCAATCAGGTATGAGAGGGGTGTGGCTGACAAGCCCTGGCCCAGAACTTGAAGAGCAGATTACCTCAGCACACTGTATGGTGCTTTCAGTGATACAGTACAGACACTGATACAGCTTATTCGATTTTGTGCCAGCGCTCTTGAATAGAGTGCCTGTTCCTGAATAGAAAACTAGTGTCACAGATATTTTTGTTTCATCATTAATCAGAGGCCCTTCCTCTACAATTGATCCTTATGTGCAGCAAAAGCAATACAGATGAAGTACTACAGCCCTACCAGGGGTTCCAATCAGCAACCTTCTGGTTACAAGAGCATTATTCACCATCACACTCCTGCTAGTTATCTCCATAAGGGTTGGGATTAGATGGCATGTCAGTCAGGATGAAAGCTATGGGGGCCATGCAGTGCTCGAATTTGTGAAGGTGTGAAACGTGTGGGGGGTATTAACCCTTTGCTCCCTGCCCAGGTGAAACGGCGGACACCCTGATGGCACTGCGGTACTGTAAGGACAGAGGCGCGCTGACCGTAGGAGTGACCAACACCGTCGGCAGCTCCATCTCCAGGGAGACTGACTGCGGGGTTCACATCAATGCAGGCCCTGAGATCGGGGTGGCCAGCACCAAGGTAGGGCGCAGGAGCACCTTCACAAACTTGTGTGTGTGTGTGTGTGTGTGTGTGTGTGTGTGTGTGTGTGTGTGTGTGTGTGTGTGTGTGTGTGAAATAGACAGCCAGGAGTACACCAGAGAGAGAGAGAGAGAGAGAGAGAAAGAGAGAGCTTTTTGCTGACAGTAATGTTGGTTTCTCCTAAACATACACTAGTCAGTTTGTGGCCTGGCTGAGAGTAAAAAAGTCAGTGAGTTGTGTTGTGTGCTTGCCATTAACACTGCAAGACCAGAGCTGCTGTTTTCTGTGCGTGTGTGTGTATGTGTCAGCATGATGGGTTTCTCCCAGGCTACAGTGGTCAGTCTGTGGTATGGCTGAAGTTGAGAGAGGACATAGAGGACATGCTCTGCACACTTACTGCAACACAGTGAGATCAGAGCTGCTGTGAATGGTGTGTGTGTGTGTGTGTGTGAGCCCTTGCGCTGACAGCGTTGTGGGTGTCTCCTAGGCCTACACCAGTCAGTTTGTGGCCCTGATCATGTTCGGCCTAATGATGAGCGAGGACAGAATCTCCCAGCAGAAGAGGAGGATGGAGATCATCAATGGGCTCAGGACTCTGCCAGGTGAGACCTGTCGTATCCTCCCCCCCACACACACACACACACACACACACACTCTACCCCTAGAAACGTGTCCTCCAAAATGTCCCCCCAGCAGGGGATCTCTCCAGATCTCCGCTCTCTGTGCCCCTAAGCCTCAGTGCCCCCCATCCCTTCCACCAAGTCTCCCAAACTGTGTTATCTCTTATCCCTGACCCCGCTCACAAGGTATAGTGCATGACTCTGTGTGTCCATGCATCACCAAACTGTGCCCCAAAACAAAAGCAAATCTGCATGGCTTTTCACCATCATCCTTAGCATGTAGTTTAACATGGTTGCGTCCCTCTTTCCTCAGAAATGATCAAGAATGTCCTGGCTCTGGATGATCAGATCAAAAACATCGCTGACGAGCTCTACCAGCAAAAGTCGCTGTTGGTCATGGGCCGCGGCTTCAACTACGCCACTTGCCTGGAGGGGGCGCTGGTGAGTCTCACTCCTTCTTTGTTTCCTCTCAAAATAGTTTAACTAAAGTGTTGGCTAGCCCAAGACCGTCTCTGATTGACCTATCTGTCTGTCTGCCTGCCTGCCTGTCTGTCTGTCCCTCTAGTATTTTTACCACTGTCCATTCAGTCACCTCTGTCTCTTGCTGTAGTCTTCCTATCATCCTCCATTTCTGAGGCATCTTGTGTCAATATTTCTTCCCATGTTGTCCGTATAGCTGTCAGTATATCTCTATATGCCTGTTGAGAAAGACCAGTGGGTGGAATATTGATTATTGATTACTGATCTGCACAGAAAATCAAGGAAATCACCTACATGCACTCCGAGGGCATCCTGGCGGGGGAGCTGAAGCACGGCCCCCTGGCTCTGATTGACAAGCACATGCCCGTCATCATGGTGATCGTGAGGGACGCCTGCTACACCAAGTGCCACAACGCTCTGCAGCAGGTGACCGCCAGACAGGTGAGAGCCAAAGGCTTACGTGCATGCACACGCACACACAACACAGACACACACACACACGCACCGCACACGAGCATCCACACATGCACACACACAGACACACACTCATGTGAAACACAGTGAAACATCACACTCACGTTTTTTTCCCTTCTTCCTCTCTTACAGGGGCGGCCCATCATCCTCTGTTGCCAGGACGACCCGGAGATCGTCAAGAACGCCTACAAGACGATCGAGCTGCCGCAGACGGTGGACTGCCTGCAGGGCATCCTGAGTGTCATCCCACTGCAGCTCATGTCCTTTCACCTGGCCGTGCTGCGCGGATACGACGTACGTCACCGGCCTCACACCTGCCGTGCCCTAACACATCCCACCACGTTATTACATTACATTACACTATGTTACTTTCATTTCGCAGATGCTCTTAATCCAGAGCGACTTGCATAGGCTAGAATTTTATCCATTTGTACAGCTGGATATTCTGGATTAAGGACCTTGCCCAAGGGTACAACAGCCGTGCCCCAGCAGGGAAAAGAACCAACAACCTTTTGGTTATGAGCTCTGCTCCTAACCCTGCCACCCTTATGTGTCACATCCAACTAGGGTGACGCACATCACTCATATTTTACTTTTTGCTTCAGATTGCAGTGCTGACTCACTGCACGTTAGGTGCTCTGCATGCACACATTTAGCTTCTGTAAGAGTGCAATTGCTGCTCACACAGGCTTCAGATGTTCAGCTTTGGGGCTGTGGGTTTAACCACTCTAACCTTTAACCTATGCACCACACTGCTGCGTCTGAAATAGAACACAGGACATTGTCTGTTCTCTCCCTCTCTGTGGTTTTTAGCTTTTCCTCACAGAAATGAATTCTGCCCTTATTAAATGGAGATTTTTTCCCTCTGAACTGCAGGTGGACTGCCCCAGGAATCTGGCCAAATCCGTGACCGTGGAGTAAATTCCAACAGGAAAGTGGCCAACTGCCGAAGGGGACACCGAGAGGCGGCCTTCCGGTTTTAGTGCAATCTGTGTGTGTGAGTGTGTGTGTGCGTGTGTACATATTGGACATGCATATTTATAATGTAGGACTCTGAAGTCCCATCTCCACACTATTGTTAGCATGTCCAGGAGTTAAATTGGATGTAGTATTGTGAAGAACTGAATGACTGACTATAGCAGTACAGTATGACCCATTCACCCATATTAAGTGAAGAAAACCAAAACTATGCATATCAAATCTTCATATAGTGCCTTAAACCATACAGTTTACTTCCATCTCTGTACTGAGCCAGAGAGACAGTACGAAATCCTGATGTTTACTTGGTGTATTGAAGTGTTTACTACTGTGCAATATTCACTACAAGGGGAACCAAAGAGCTCTTGTGTCAACAGGGCAGTGGGAGTGACAGATATTCACATAAACATTCATAAGTTGAATGTTTAATTTTGTTTTTTTTTGTATCATAAATTAGCAAAGCCAGAAATCACTATCTTACCCAACACTTAATCATACCAAAGCAAAACTCCAGACAGCATGGAATGTTTGGGAACATTGAGGGGGAATATTTCGCAACATTGAAAAGGAATATTTGGGAATATTGAAGGCGAATATTTAGCAACATTGAAAGGGAATATTTGAGTTTATTGAAGGGGAAAATTTAGCAACATTGAAAGGGAACTTTTGGGGCACATTCAAGGGCTTGTTCCTATCCTTTTACTTCAGCTGTCATCAGGCATTATATGAAGGAAACCATGGTTATTCATTGTAGTGTTGGACTGTACCATGAAGCCCAGGAGAGGGGGAGACTGTGAGCTTTGGACACAGAGTGTGGCACTCTGTGATGTCTCAGCCTGTGTGAAATGGAACGTTCCTAATACACTGTCCTTTTTGGATCAAATTCATAATATACAGGAAGAGGCATGAGATAGGCCTCCAGGTCTCCCTGATCCCACATCAGTAGATATACTCTACTCTGTGCCCCACTACCCTGTCTCATCCCCAGAAAAGAAATGTATTTGACTTCTAAAATGAATTTTCTTTAGCCTGATTTTAATATTTCATACCCTCCTTTTCTCTTCCTCTTTGAACAGCATGTTTTGTGCTGTTTTTCACTAAATAGGATTTTTCCATTTTACCACATGGGGGAAAGGGTAGAGTTTCAACATATATGGTACATTCCAGTATCCTTTTCAATTCAAGTATTTTATTATCATATTTCTCATTATTTATAACTTTTTTAAAAAGGAAAAGAGGCTTAAATTATTTTTCCAACCTTGCTTGAATCAAAACTATATGTTGTGTGTGTGTGTTTTTTTTGAGGTTCTATTTATTGTTACTTTATGTGTCAATATTCCTGTATCTTTTTATCCTCTCAAAGCTGTGAGTGGTTGTTTGGATGACAATTTACAGATTACATATGAACAAAAATTCAGTTTTTGTGGTTTTTGGGAAGCCTTGTTAGATACATGAATGTATAAGAAAATGTGATAAATTAAAATAAAATGTGATATTCTTTGACTTTTATGTGTCATTTTTCATCCCTATATTTTACTCCTTTTCACCCTGTTAGCAGGTGTCTACATTTTGTCTGAACTTGAAATTTTGTTTGCTAAATCCTTATCACACTATATATGACTTCGGTCTACATGTAGTCCCAGTAATCTTTCTATCATTAAAAATCACTGGATTGCTGTAGGGCTACTAATACGATTTTTGTCCTTTTCCCTGCCACTGACATTATAAGGAAAAACATGTTTTCTCAAGTGAATCAAACCAGGGAGGATCAAGCACCATCACACATTCAAAGTGCCACAATGTCTCTTTGCTTTGGCCCTCATTACCTTCCCAGACCAGCAGCTGAAATTAAATTTGCAGAGTAAAAAGGCTAACAAAACAACAGGTAGCCATTATGAGTAAATGGAGATTACCTTGTCAGGAGGTTAAGCCTCAGTTTTAACCTTTAATGTCCTCAGCCCTGTTAAACCAGGAATAGCTGTTGCTGATCTGAGACATAAAAAACAGTTTAGTTCTAACAGGGGTCTAAGGGCAGGCAATAAAGGGCAAACTACTGAAATGAAGTCTTTAGTATGAGGAAGGTATATCATATTGCGAGACCGCATCAATTGCTGCATGCTTCTTTCTTTGCAAGGATAATTTCAGGTTGAGTTTAAAAGACTGTGGACACAACTGGGCCAAAGTTTGTTTTAGGAACTTTGAAAAGAGTTTCTATAAAGCACTCGAATTAAGATACTGCTTGTTAGAAAAGAAATATGGGCGATGCAAGCCTACAGGATAGGGCACTACCTGACGAACAGTAGAGGCGTCTTGGACAATACACGGTATATTTCATAGATCTTGCAATATTCACACGTTTGTCAACCAGTTTCAATTTGTACTCTGAATATATCTATCTATATAATGTTTTTCTATGTTATTTTATTGAATCAGAATATTCTTTAAAGCGTGTGTTAATACTACATCTACTCGGTAACTGTGTGGCATGATAACTGAGTTTTGTAAACATTTGGATTAGCACCAGTGGTATTACTGAGAAGGAACCGATTTCGTGGTCTGCCTCTGAGCGTTTTGCAGTAAAACTTGAAATTGACACGACGGCTGCGTCATTACGTCACCCACGCTCACAGCCTACCGTCGAATTGTTGTCCGCACAATCCTCCGCCCCAAGTCATTCCATTGACTGGAGTTAGGATTTTGGTATCTAACTTGACTAGAAACCTTGCTCCCGTTCGCTGTGGACAGCGAAGTTGCTCGATCGCCGTTTCTCCTGCTCCGTAAGCCGCGTTGTCGTGAATGTTGAAACGACGAGTGGCGACTCTTCCGCGGCAGTGCATGGGAGCGGACTGCGAGAAGCGAAGAGGGAAGGTAGGTGTAACAAAATTTCAGCCCGCCCGTCCGCTCGCATGCACCCCGCTCCTTGTAGAGTACCCCCGCAACATGAGAGACACGAAAACCTTGGCCTTAATTCCGATCCGCAGTTCCGGTTAACATTACGCAACAGCTGGGAGATCACCGCGGGGGTTAAAATGCAGTACTTGTCCGGTGATTTTGAAGAATAACCAAAGTCATCATGAGAGTTCTGGCCCTCTGGCGCTGCCGCAGCCGCAGGATTCGCAGTTGAAACATGTCATGATGTCGATGGACCGGCGCAGCGACTTGTGTATCGCTGGTTGGAATCGGTGTGGGTAGTTAACGAGAGGGGTTGCAGCGTCGGTTCTTCGGGAAGAACATAACGGGGGAAGTCGTAGCCTGCTCAGACCTGCCGCAGTACCGGTTTGAAATCTTGCCAAGACCGAAAGTATCGAATGGTCACAGCCCAATGAAACGGGGAAATGTCTTGTTTTAGAATTTACAGGTCTCGCGCTATCGCTGCTTTTAGCGTAGGTCGTAAAAAACGGATGTTGTTAAAAGGAAATTAACGTGTTTATGTGTAACCCAAGCCTGTGCACTGTCATTTGCAAATAGTGCACACACTCAAATTCTCCCGCACGAGAGATTTAGATGCAGAACAGCTGGGCACATTGTAGCTACCTGGCAGTGCGCGTGTGTGCAGCGGCGAGGAGGCACGCCCAGGACGGCCTATTAACTATTTGTGTACTTTTGTATGGCCTCTCGGTCTTTTGGTTTCAGCTGGGGTGCATTTCAGTTCAGAAACCAGCTCATAACAATATGTTGTATATTTTATACAGTCAGTGGCAGTTTCAGAGAGTAATTTTATTTCCATGTCATCTCACGGTGTGCTTTTGGATTTTATAATTTTCCTCTCAACACAAACAGCGATCATTGTTAATGTATTCCTTTGCAACACTTAATGTGTCATGTGAGAGTAGCATATAACGGGCTTTAGATAAAAGTTTAAGGCAGGTTAACCAGTTTTAAGAAAGGTAGTGTTTAAACACTAATGCTATTCATGCTATTCTAACCTTTCCTTTTAAATCTGAATCAACCGTTTTGTTGGCTGTCATCACTGCACAGCTTGTGTCCCTTAAGCAGGTTGCAGTATACAGATACAGTAGTCTGATCTCCTACTTCTGTTCCATGTATTTGTCTTTTTATATTAATACATTGTGCTAGACAGTCATGGCACTAATCACAATGCTTATGCAGGCTATATTATTTAAAGATCGTACAAAGACCATCAGCTCTAGAAAGGACCTATTAAAGCTTTGATAAGTGCTGTAAAACTATGCTGTATGTAAAACAAGAGTCCTAAGCTCACATTGCACTATTGGAAAACCCAGGAGTGATGGAGAGAGTGATAGCAGCTGATAGACCTTCTCTTTGGTCAGGCACAGTGCCATTTAGTGCATTGGCGGCGTGATTACTCAGAGAGAGAAGCAGTACTCATGTTTAATTCCCAACAAACATCCAAAGATTTGCTGCAATATTGGATTACCCAGAGTTTACAAAGTAGATCCCTATGAAACAGGCCTTCCATAGAAGTCTCCTAAATGTAGAGTCACCACAGTCCTTAGACGTTAGCCAGCTTTGTAATGTGAATTAGCCCCCCCTCCCCCTCTCTCTCCCTCCCCTCTCCCTCTCCCTCCCTGTCACTACCATCTCTGCTGTGAATGAGGATATGTACAAGGCAAGCTCTTTTTATTAATATTGACTTAGGAATGTTCATTTCAAGGAGTAATCATTAGGGTGTTGCATCTGGTTTTCCTGGGGAGACAGCAGCTAATGCAATCCAAACAAAACAAAACAGTAATTAACATTTTGCAAAACACTGCAGTGGGTAACAAGAGGTTTTGAGGCCCTCACAGCCTTTCCTTATATAGCATATGAATTTGTGAAACAATACCAAACCATTTGAATGCATATGCTTACTCACGCATACATGTACAGTAAGTAAGCATGTGGACACAAGTGGCCAGGAATCATTGTCATATTTAAGTGAATGCTGTGGTTTCTGTAGTGTAGGGGTCATCGCGTTTGCCTAACACACAAAAGGTCCTAGGTTCGAAACCAAGCAGAAACAACTTGGTGGCAATGTGGTGTAGTGTTTAGCAGCAAGGGTTTCAATTGAAAGGTTGCAGGTTCAATTTCCCACAGCACGCTACTGCTGTACTCTTGGGCAAAGTACTTAACCCAGATTTGCCCCGATAAATATCCAACTGTATAAATAAGTAACAGGCAAAATTGTAACCTGTGTGAATCGCTCTGGGTAAGAGTGTCTGCAAAATGGCAATAATGCAGGTTTAAATAGGTAAAAATCACAGGTGAAATGTATCCCCTGAGCTTGGAGAAAGGATGGACTTGCTTGAGCTCCATAGAAAGGATGTGGCCTAAGATAAACCAGCTAAATACACTCGGTTCAGGGACTTGTGTAGGGGTCCACAATGGACTGAAGAGGATAGTGTTTGCTTCCCTCGACTAGCTTTCTCATGGAATGAAAGCCAGTGTGGAGGAGAATGATCTGTGTGTGTGTGTGTGTGTGTGTGTGTGTGTGTGTGTGTGTGTGTGTGCGCGCGCATACAGAGCACTGTTTCCTATCAGGATGGCCTTTATTTGATTTGCAGTCAGCCTGTTTCGGTCACACCCATAATTCCCCAGCAGCATGTGGGACAAATTCAGTCTAAGCACAGATGTGGTTCTGTACATTGAATAACAAAAAGCTAACAATTTTGGCCACTTGTACAGTATTAAAACTATATTTATCCTCAGTGCCCTTAATATTTCCAGGTAATTCCTAATGCAAGCAAAATCCGGAGACCTGACTCAGAAGGCAGTGCAATTATGCAAACCTCAGTTGATGAAATGCGCAATAAAATGAAAAATATGAGCACAATACACATGCCACAAGGAAAAGAAAAGGCATAGCATGAACAGACACAGCAGTTTGACAGATAAGGGCCATTGAGATTCAGAACACGTAATGCACATTCTGCAGTTACATGTCTGTGGGTAGTGTATCTAAATTCCTTTAGAGAAATTAAGGAAGCTCGTTCTAACTGTCCGTGCAGCACATCCCAAGTGACTGATAGATGTGCAAAGTAATGATGGCTTAATTTTGTCATTCAGAGCTGAGGACTAAAACACAGTGTGGTGAGATTGAGTCTGGGCCTTATTCCATCAGCCTGAGGCCTAATGTAAAACGTTGGTTAAGTAAAAATGGATTATTCTGGTTATAACTAACATGTTTCTTTTTATTCCAGGAATGTATTTTTATATCATTGAAAGCATATGAGAGATTAAACAATAACATACTACGACAGAACTTGCATACTTTCTCACCTCCAAGCAAAATAATGTTATCCCATTGACCTTTCTGTGATTGACCAATCGAGTGTGACACATTCGAGTATGAAGAACCGCATATCTTGCATTTCACATGGTTCAAATTCAAATTCTGTGAATGTTCACGTGAATTGTCCAGAACTTCAACTGCTAATCCACACTGACATTATGCACACACAGTATATACACGTGTGTGTGTGTGTGTGTGTGTGTGTGTGTGTGTGTGTGTGTGTGTGTGTGTGTGTGTGTGTGTGTGTGTGTGTGTGTGTGTATTCCTTTGTGTGTGGCAGAAGTGACAGGCCTCGATGGGCTCAATAGTCTTTTCTCATGAAATGGCTGGTGTTCTTAATACATTCACGTCTTTCCTTTCACGGATATTTTTAGATGTCCAGTTGCTTTTGTGACCAGACCGACTTCCTCTCTTATCATTTGTTTTTTCTTAGCGTGTACAGCTGTGAAATGCGCGCGACCTTTATACTGAATGTGACCCATTGTCACGGATGCCGGGTAGAGTGTGTAGATGCTCCACACAGCTCAGGCTTATGGTTGAGATGAGGGAAAGGAAGGGGTCGAGACGCTGGCCGTCACGCCAGGGATCAGCCGAAATGTGCTGAGCCGGCAGCCCCCCGACCCTGTGGAGCATTTATGTCTCTGACGGGGCTTAATCATGAGAGTGCAGGGCAAGGCTTGTTCTCCCTGCTCTCCGCACACACCTGAGTGCCTCACGGGGTCCGGAGATCCCCTGGGCGTGCGCAACAGGAGAGGGTCAGAGCATTGGAGCATCATCCATCTCGCCAAAGGACACCGACGGCCTGAGGGTGTGGGGTTGCACGTGGTCCTTCTGGAGTGAGCTTGTGTTATAGAGCATGTGGTGCTGTAACCATGGACAGACTAAATGCTGTGCTATCATTGTTACGATCATTGCTACTACATGAAATTACATTGCATCACATTACAGTCATTTAGTAGACACTCTTAGCCAGTGAGTGACTTCCAGCACCAAAGAACAGAAATGTATCCATTCAAATTGAATGAGCAACAGTGTCAAACCATTATCATTATTATTCTTATTATTCTTCTTCTTACTATTATTTGTTCACTTAGTCGTATCCAGGGCAACAGCACAGACCTTACATTTTTACATATTATTCATTTATGCAGGAGGAAATCACCTGGAGCGGTTTGGCTTGTGTACCTCATAGAGGGTCACAATGACCTTGTCTACTGGTTGCAGCTTCCTTTTCCTTTCCACTATTGCATTTTATCAGCGCTGCGTTTCTGTACTGGCTAGAATATCTCAGTCTCCGCAGCCTGCCTGATCTTGGATACCAGAGTAAACCTAATGATTACCCTGTGTGGAAGGAGTGGTCCAGTCCAGCCTACAGTGCTATGAGGTTCCTAACACCCATGGTTTCTCCTCTCCATGTGTGTGTCTTTTCATGTGGATACAGTAAAGAAGGCAGAGCAGGGCCAATCCAGAGGCTTCGGAGTGTGGGGTGGTGTATTAGCTTTGTACTGATTGCTTTGTCATTATGTGGTGTTAGGCCTCTTGCATATTTTCTCCCTGTTGGAGGATGAGAGATGTCATTTAGGGGTTGAAATTTTAAGAGGGGTACCTTGTTATGCCTGTACGTCCCTCCCTCCCTGTGTCTCTCCTCTTTCAGCGTGACAGCAGCTCCAACCAGGCCACCCCGACCCACTGCTGGCGATAAGTGCAGCTTGTGCTGACTGTTCTCAGCTGAAGCTCTCGGGGTTTGCTGCTGTAACTGTGGTGCTGGAAGAGCGCTTTCTTTCTTTCTTTCTTTTTGACTGAGTCTCCTTTCAGAGAAGATTCTTCTTTATTCTTGATTGCAGGAGTTCCCTGATGGGAGGACTGGCCCCTGTTTTACAGGGAGATGAATTGGTGTTCACACAGAGGCCCCCTTCTTGGTATGCCTAAGAATCAGAAGACTCACTCATACCGCCATTTTTTTCCACCTCAAAATGCAAAGGAGTTGGGGAATCAGGAAGCACTGTGGAACAGCAGGAGAGAGAGAGAGAGAGAGAGAGAGAGAGACGCAAATGGAAGGAGGGAGGGAAGAAAGGAGGAGATAAAAGCAGAAACAGTGAAATTATTAAAGGGATCCACAGAAGTAGTCATGTCCTCTGACTACTGCATGTTCTTGTTCTGGTTTTGCTATCTGTGAAGGACATCTGCTCTGTTCTTTGGTGTAGAGCTACTTAATCTCTGCCTTCAGACACCACTTTGCTTTGCACTGCTTTGACTTCCACCCAGGGATGCTTACTTAAAATTATTTGTAGGGTACCCTTCTCATTCAACATTGAGTTTTAGGTCATTTGATCTCTTCTTTAGAAATAAAAGTCAAAAGTTTGAATTAAACAAATAACCTCAGGGAAATGCATACTTACATTACATTACATTATTGGCATTTAGCAGACGCTCTTACCCAGAGCGACTTACATCAGTTACAGTGTTTTCCATTTATACAGCTGGATATTTGCTGAGGCAATTTGGGGTTAAATACCTTGCCCAAGGGTACAAAAGCAGTGCCCCACAGTGAATCGAACCGGCAACCTTTTGGTCATGAGTCCTGCTCCTTAACCACTATGCTACACTTAGTCAGTAATGCAGATTTAGAGATTTTTGGTTTGCCTGTCCCAGTCACCCTCACAGGGAGTTATTTCTCCACAGATGCCCTCCCTGTGAGTGATTCCCACAGAGACCCTCCATGGCTCTTTAGCAGTCTTTGATTATCGTCTCATTTTAAAACCTCCAGCCAGCGAGAGAGAGAGAGAGAGAGAGAGAGAGAGAGAGAGAGAGAGAGAGAGAGAGACACCTCCCAGAGTTACAGAGAGTCTGAGAGAGGGTCGTGGAGAGAGAGAGAGAGAGAGGGAGAGAGATCAGACAGAGAGAGAATGTTTGTGTGGGTGTGTGTGCGCGTATGTGAGAGTGTGTGTCTGTGTGTGTATGACAGCAAGAGTGATTGTGTGTGTGTGAGTGAGAGAGTGTGAAAGAGTGAGAGTGAGTGTGTGTGGGTGTGTTTTTTATTAGTGTTCGTAATGAACCTCTCTATCTTTCTGGCATCACCCCCCCGCCCTTTAAGTGGTGTGATCCTAACTCCACCCCTAAAGACCCATGTGTCATCTCTCCAGCACCTCTTGTTTTTGAGGCCTTTTTTTGGGACAGACTGTAGACTTCAATGGTTTGAAGACAGACAGCTGGACGGTGCGCTGGTCAGTCAGAGAGGAGTGTGAGTGTGGACGGGTGAGGTAGACAAAGGAGGCAGAAACTGTGATGGTTCTGCTGACCTGTCACTGCCTTAAGCACCATTTGTGGGGGGTGGGTTGTGTGTGGATGATTTATTCTCAGCCTTAAACAGTACACACATGCCTGTTCCATTGTTCCGAAATTAAATCAGCCATTTGCCTGTCACCTGTCACATGCACGTTGTCATGCCTCCACATACATGTTGAAGTGGATAAATGCATTTACATGCTATCTGACCATGAGGGACGCATATCGTGCCAGCACTGGCATCTGGTGCATTTAGCTGGCTGAATAAGCTCTGAGGTGTGTCAGAATGATTGAGAGTGTTATGTGGATGTGGGTGTCTTCATTTCACAGGGACAGTTTTAAGGTATGTGAGAAGGATCCCTGTGTAGTGTATTTTTTGTTCCATTTATAAGAACATACATTCCTGAAAAGGCCTGAGCCTGTCCTGTTGGGGATAATCATGCCTGCTCTCGGGATGAATGGAGTTGCAGCCCCCAGCCTCAGGTCCCAGACGCTACCCTCCTGCTGGGGTAGGTATGAGGGAAGTATGAGGTGTCGGGCCTTTGAGCAGCGGGGGTAGAGAGCCGTGTCGCTCTGTTCATGCTCCGAGGAGGGACCTGCCCCACTGACCAAGCCCTGGGGTGGAGGGCTACCCAGCTCGTTCATCGCAGGCACAGATCCATCTCCCCCTCCTGGATGCTGGCGTGCGACTCTCCTCCCAGAACGGGTCCACAGGGACCTCTCTGGCACCAGAGCGGGTGGTGGCGCCGCCATCCCGCTGAGAGGTCACGCACACACCCGTCGGCTTAAAGCCGGGGAACAAAGCCGTGTGACCTGTGCGCATAGCAGACATACCAAATGCACAGAGTTTCAGTATTCACAATTCCCATGCTGTCAAACGCTAGGGGTTTGATTTAGGGTGAGTGCCGTGCTCTTGGGTACAACTAAGGCGCCCAGTCCAGGAATCTAGCCCTGGGGGCCAGTGGCAGTGGAGTTTAGGTCACTGATGTCTATTAAAACCGGAATGACTGTCCCTAATCGCACATGTACATTGTCACATTACCACATATGTGAGAATACAGGTGATGATTGATATTTACATGCTATCTAACCCTGAGGGACAAATGCCAGTGTTTGCATGTAGCAGTATCCTTCAAGACTCCTTTAAACATGGAGTTTAAACCACTGAGTTTTGTTAGAACTGAAATGTCGGATCGCAATTTCTCAGATCAGGAATGACTGTTCCAGTTCATTGATCTAAACTCGAGCTTTGAATCAGTGTTATTATTGGCCCCCAGGAGTCCAGGGTATTGGCCACCTATTGGCCACCAACTGGCCCACTCCTGTCCCAGACTTCACTGGGATGCGAAGCCCATTAGATCACTGAAAAGAGCCTTGAGCTCCCGCTCTTTTTCATTAACATGAACCTCTCTCCTGCAGGTTTGATTGGATCAGTGGCAGCTCAGGGGGCGGAGCAATGAGTGAGGGGGACGGGCACTTCTACAGTGTCCAGGTGGGCGACTCCACCTTCACGGTGCTGAGGCGGTACCAGCAGCTTCGAGCCATCGGATCGGGGGCCCAGGGAATCGTCTGGTGAGAGAGCCCCCCAACTCCTCGCTCCAGTAATGCTCATGAAAATACCACACCCACCTCCTTCTTAATTTTAAAATAATTACTAATGCTTCTTGCATTGTATTTATTGTTATGAGTCTCACTCCATTTCCTCTGTGCTACAGAGAAAAGTGGTGGTGGTGTTGGTGATGATGATGATGATGATGATGATGATGATGGCGACATTGTGTGTTCTACCTTTACCTTTTTGTCTTCCCTACAGCTCGGCTCTGGACACAGTTCTCGGTTTTCCAGTTGCGGTGAAGAAGCTGAGCCGGCCATTCCAGAACCAGACCCATGCCAAGCGGGCCTACAGAGAGCTGGTGCTGCTCAAGTGTGTCAACCATAAAAATGTGCGTAGTGTCCGAAACACTGAGGAAACTCATCCGCCTGCTGTGCACACACACCCTGCTCTGCACTGGAGCCTGTGCCTGCTCCTCTCTGCTTCAGTCATGAATAATTGCTCCCCTCTGCTTCAGCTGTTAATACCTGCTCACATCTCCTTCAGCTCGTACCTGCTCTTTTTTGCTTCAGATATGAACTATTCTCGTCTGCTTCAGCCATGAATAATTGTTATCCTCTGCTTCAGCTGTTAATAACTGATAGTGCAGTGAAATGTGTGCATTTTCTGCTGCCTGCTTTCTCTAAATTATCTGATCGTCTAATTATGCGATTATAAATCTAATTCAATTCAACTGAGGAGAATGAAGTCGTTTTACCGCTGTTGGAGATTTTGTTTCCCTCACAAACAAGATTTTGTTACAAGATTTTTTCCATTTGTTCCCTAAAGAGCAAATGGTTTGTATTGTTGATAGCAATATCTGCCTTTATGTAGGGTTTCTGGAAAGACATGCTGTGAAGTTTTAGTTTATGGTGGATTGAATGATAAGAAATGATATGAATGATGTGAAATGCTCTGTGACATCTATAAAGAGTGTGTTATTAAATTTAATTGGATTAATTTGTTCACACATGCAGGTGTGCCAAGTCACCTGTCTGTGATATTAACCTGTGCTGTGACCTGTCTCAATCACTGCTCTGTCTGGTCTCATTTCAGATTATTAGGTTACTGAATGTCTTCACACCTCAGAAGTCACTGGAGGAGTTCCAGGATCTGTGAGTAACGCGTCTGCTGTGAAGAGAGTGGAGAAACCCCACATGCTCTGGGCTGCAGGGGCTTCTGGGAAGTTATCATGCTCAGTTGTGCCACTTTTACTCCAGTTACTGTTTTTGATATGGTGTTACATCACCCGCTTGAAGGGGTTGAAGGAACAGTTTCATTACAGACGTAGCAGAACAGGTCAGGTCATGGAGGTGGTCGGGGTCCGTGAGACTGAGGCACTCTCTCTCTGTTGCTGCAGGTACCTGGTGATGGAGCTGATGGACGCCAGCCTGTGTCAGGTGATCCACATGGACCTGGACCATGAGAGGATGTCCTACCTGCTATACCAGATCCTGTGTGGCATCCGACACCTGCACTCTGCTGGCATCATCCACAGGGTGAGTGACACCTAGCCGTAGACACAGGCCATCAGTCAGTGTAGCTGTCTGCAGAGTGGCCCCGCCCCCAATCGTGTCATTCAGTGTAGAGTGTGGGGAGTGGTCCTGTACAAAGGCATAACATTTCCATTTCCATTCATTCATTTGGCTGACGATTTTATCCAAAGCAACTTACAAGTAAGGCAGAGTACAACACAAGCGAAAGCCATACAGAGAGTCACAATATTAGAAGTGCTGCATGACCAAGTTTCAATAGTTGGCCAGACATGGTACAAGCTATCTGGTGGAGACACACTTCCCTAGAGCATGTATGTGTGTGTGTGTGTGTGTGTGTGTGTGTGTGTGTGTGTGTGTGCATGTGTATGCGTGTGTGTGTATGTGTGTGTGTTTGTAAGTGTGTCTATATGCATGTGTGCGTGTGTATATGTATGTGTATATGTGTGTGTGCGCGTGCATGCGTGCATGTGTATGCCTACCTGAGTGTGTCCCTGTGTCCCCTCAGGACCTGAAGCCCAGTAACATTGTGGTGAAGTCTGACTGCACGCTGAAGATCCTGGACTTCGGGCTGGCCAGGACAGCGTGCACTAACTTCATGATGACGCCGTACGTGGTCACCAGATACTACAGGGCACCGGAGGTCATCCTGGGGATGAAGTACAAGGAGAACGGTGAGGGGGGGCCCCACTGCGTCCCACTCCTCATGTGAATGGGTGAACTGCATTTATATAGCGCCTTTTATCCCTGTCACTAATCTCAGACCGAACTTTAGTGAAGGGAGGGGCAACTCCTCTAAGCCCACTACCATGGCAGCAGGGCTTGTGACTGAAAGGTTGCTGGTTCAATTTGCTGCTGTTGAAATCAGCACTGCTGTTGTACCCTTGGCAAGGTACCCCATAACTGCCTCAGAAATATGCAGATGTATAAATGGATAAAATTCTGATCTGCTCGATGTAAGTTGCGCATGGATAAGAGCATCTGCTAAATGTCAGTAATGTGATGTAATGTACCAAAGTGTTGCACCTGCCTAGGTGATGCATGGCAGCCATTGGCTACTAAACTGACCCTTATATCGGTGCAATTGGAGAGGCAAGGAATTATTTATGGAGTAATAATGATGTCCATACTGAGAGAGCAAGCTTGGCCATTTGACCAGGAGACAACGGAACACCCTCACCCTTTCAGTGTGGGCTGCTGAACCTGTAATGTCCACAGTATATTACACTGAGCACTGTCCAATATGGAAAAACATGCCTCTCATATCCAAGAGGTTATCCTTTGGCTTCCAAAATTTAGATGAATTTAACAATCTTGGTGAGCAAAATATTTGCATTTGGCACTGGTACCAAATCTACTGACCCGGAGCTGCGGTGAATGCGTTCTTGCAATGGGTGTGATGATCTGGTGAATGTTATGGCACAGAGTTTGCAACATGAGGTCCACAGAGTGGTTTGTAACATAGTGCATGTTGTGGAGGTGTTCTACGCTTTAATTTGGTCTAGTTTTGTTGACTCCACTGAGACATAGGACAGAACAGACATCAAGGTTTACTCTATTTCTGGCTTTCTGAGAAATGACATTGCAGTTACTCTCCAAAGAATCTGAGGAATTTTCTTTGGAGAATGTCATGATGACCCTACTGTGGTCAGTCGGCTTATTATATTAATTAATATAGCTGTTGGATTTCACCACAGACTCCTCATCAGGGAGGGAGTGTGTCCTTTGCCCCTCTCTTTTTTCCACCCACATCAGGTTACAGTACTTTGATGGCACGTGTTATTTTTTCCTTCATATTATGTATGACTTGTGATAAATATTAATTTTATTACATGTAAGTTATAAAACAGGTAAACAGGTAAGTCTGCAAAACATTTTGTGACAGTGAATTGTAAAAATGTACCTAACAAGTAAATTTGATTAGATATGTGCTTCTTACAAAATCAAAAACAATTTGCAGGCAAAAATAGGAACAGGAATAATAGCACCTATCAACAAGAGAAACAATAGTGATTGTAGAGAATAAGTTATACATTACAAATAGTCACACTTCCTGATGCAAAATTATACAATAAGCATTCCTGATTATTGTTCAAAGGGCCAACAGGAAATCCATCCTGGGCGATGTTTGGTCCGGGGGCACCTATTTGAATAGCTTTTCCCTACAACCTCAGTACTATGAGGCTGGCCACCAGGGGGCGCTATGACCAACATAAATACCTACTCCCAGGCTTTCCCTTTGAACTTAATATTGAAAACACATCTTTTTATACCTCTTTATTTTTCTGTATCTGTTCATCTTAGTCATAATGTAAATGTAGAAAATCCTACTCCTTATGCCCCATACAGTTTCCATGGTTTCCTCCTATGCTAGTCTCTGGTTGCCTGGTGATGGATGTGTGGTGCTATCTGTTGGAGACGCGTTCCTGTTTCCGTCCTGGAACAGCACGGTGTGAATATAATGTGTGAGCTTGCCTGTGTGGCCAGCTTGCCTTGACCCATGTGTTTGTGTGCTCCATGTAGGGGCACACTTTGACCCATGTGTTTGATTGTTTGTCTGTTTCTGTGTGCGTGACCAGCGTGTTGTGTCTTCTGTTCCCAGTGGACATCTGGTCTGTGGGCTGTATCATGGGAGAGATGGTGAAGGGGAGTGTCATCTTCCAGGGAACAGACCGTATCCTTCCGAGACCATCCCCCAGTGTGTGTCTGTCCCTCTGCGTGTCTCTGTCTCTCTGTCTTCCAGGAAACGGACCATATCCTTCTGAGACCACCTCCCTCTCTGTGTCCCTCTCTGACCCCTTTCTGTTAATCTCTCTTCTCTACCTTTCTTTTTCATCTCCTCTCTCTCTTCTACTAGTCTCCTGTTCTCTATATCTCTTTGCTTCTCCTGTCCTTCTCTATTTCCATTTGAACCTCTCCTCTTCTCTCTCTCTCTCCCCCCCATTTATATTGGAGAACTTGTTTCATTCAGTCCTCTTCTTCATTTTTCCTTTGTTGTCTTTCCTTGTTGTCATGTGTTCATCAAAGATCACGTACCTCTCCCATAACCATGTTGGTTCTTTGTGTATCTCTGAAATGATATGAGTCAGTGGAGCCTCCAGTGCCTGCAGGATGCAGTAGAAGAATAGAGGTGTGATAGAAGAATACGTATTATGAGCTTCATGGAGACGCACAGTTGAGTTCATTCAGTGCATTTCCTGCAAACATGCATATGTTAGCAGGAAGACGGCAAGCACAGTGCATTAGACGGCATCCTGGCCAGGGTATGAGTGTCCGCTGATTGAATGAAACAGATGTGCTTTTCCCAGAATGCCTCTGTGTTCCTCGCTCAGAGTCTCTCTCGCCTTCACTGTGGGAAACAGCGCTTTGAGGGGTCTCCACTCTCTGTCTAACTGCTTGTTTGGGTGTGCTCAGCAGCAGCTGTGTGGAGTTGAGGATTCACTGTATCGTTGAATTTCACACAGCATTTTAATACATAATCCTGCTCTCTGTGAAAATGTGCATGAGAGCACAGAAGATGGCCTTACTGTGTGTGTGTGTGTGTGTGTCTGTGCACATACATGTGTGTTCTTGCATGTATGTGTGTGTGTGTGCATGTGTTGGTCTGCGTGTGTGTTTGTTTTTGTGCGTGTGTGTGTTTTAGTCAGGTTAAGAGGTTCTCTGAAATGCGCAGTCAGTGTTCAGTGTGTTCTTTTCTATGCTGATGCCAGAGGTGTCAGGATTTCCCTCCTCTAATGTGTGTGTGTGTGTGTGTGTGTGTGTGTGTGTCAGTTTGAGGTGCATTTAAAGTAAAGCTGGATTTACAGTAACATCAGTGCTCTTGCTTCCAACACTAGACTCTGTGGTGCAGGGAGTGGTTGTTTACATTGTTGTGCTGGTACAGTAATGTAGACTCTCCATGATTGCCCCGTTTCCATGGCTGTTTTACGTCACTCGGCCTGGGATTGAGGCTCACTCTGTGGTGCGTCTGCACTTCACTGTTTATGCACTGAATCATTTCTTTGGATTCTGTTTGTTTATGCAGTGTGTGTGTGTGTCTGGCCTGTGAATTTGAATTTGTGAATTGCTGTTTATTTTCAGCTGACGTGTTTGTGTCTGCTTGTGTGTTTGTGTGTGTATATGTGTGTGTGGGTGTGGTGATAGGTGTGTGCATGTTTGTATGTGTGTGTTGGTGTGTGGGTATGGCAGTAGGGTGTGTGTGTGTGTGTGTGTGTGTGTGTGTGTGTGTGTGTGTGTGTCTGTGTGTGCGCGCGTGTGTGTGTGTGCGTGTGCGTGTGTGCATGTTGCTAGCTGTCTGTGCAAGCACACAGTGCTGTTCTCCTGAACCTGCCCCTTCTCAGACATTGACCAGTGGAACAAGGTGATTGAGGTTCTGGGCACACCCTCCCTGGAGTTCATGAACCGCCTGATGGAGACGGTCAGAAACTACGTGATGAACAAGCCTCAGTTCCCTGGAATCAGCTTCACCGAGCTCTTCCCTGACTGGGCATTCCCCTCCGAAACTGAGCACGACAAGCTGAAGAGTAAGACCCTGTCACTCCTCAATCTGCCCCCTCTCTCTCTCCCCCGTTCCTTTTACTCTAACCCCGCTATACTTGATATCAGTATCAGAACACACAAACACATGGGTCATCTTATCACTGTTTACAGAGCTATAGGGCACTGTAGTGTAAACTTGGTCCCTGTTTACAGAGCTATTGGGTGCTATAATGCAAATCTTATCCCTGTTTACAGAGCTGTAGGGTACTGTAATGGCACCAATGTTGGCCCAGCATTCTCTTGGTATTTACCTCTGAGTCTGTTCTCTCTTTCTCACTGCAGCCAGTCAAGCTCGGGACCTGCTCTCCAAGATGCTGGTGATTGACCCCGAGAGCCGAATCTCTGTGCAGGAGGCCCTGAATCACCCCTACATCCACGTGTGGTACGACCCAACCGAGGCAGATGCGGTGAGTTGGACCGTTCCATTGGTAGAACACGGGAAGCTGAACTTAACTTTCCATACTTTCCATTCCATTGCATGGCATTATTGTCATTTAGCAGACGCTCTTATCCAGAGCGACTTACATATATTACAGTTTTTACTGAGGCAATTGTGGGTTAAGTACCTTGCCCAAGGGTACAGCAGTGCCCCAGCCTGGAATCAACCTGGCAACCTTTCGATTACAATGTCTGCTTCTTACCATTTGCCATCGCAGTGTACACTTTACCTTATCTATTGCGTGTGGCCTCTTCAGCCAAAGCAGGTTTGGATTTCAGCCAATTTAAGATGTGGGTTACTGCACTGCTGATTAAATCTTGGGTTTTAATTTGTAGCAATAAACAGGGAGGCAGGACAATGATGGAACTGGCCTTTTATCCAGAATATTGCAGCTTTCATTTAGCTGTTTTTCACTTACGCAAAGTATTAACTACATCTAAGTCTGTTAATAACTGTATGTAAAAGTGTGAGCTTTATAAGGACTCTGCATATAGGCACCTACCAAGCAAATCACTGAAATCACTTTTGCAGTGTTCAGATGTTAATCAGAGGTGATGTGTTTTAGCCTCCTCCTCAGATCTCTGACAAACAGCTGGAGGAGAGGGAACACAGCATCGAACAGTGGAAAGGTAAGGCTGCCCATGCTGGCTTTCTTCAACCCCTCAGCTGGTACCTGTCAAGACTCAGCAGGCACTGTTTCCTGCTTACCATTTCACCCTCTAGTGGCAAGACTGTATAAGAAAGACAGCTCCTTCACTATTTTTTTTTTTTTTTTTTGGTTTGTACATGGGTGAACATGAAAAAGATGAGAAATGCATAAAATTGTCCCCATTTTTCTTCCAGAACTGATTTATAAAGAGGTTATGGACTGGGAGGAGAGGAACAAGAATGGTGTGATGAAGGAAGAGTGTTCAGGTGAGTTGTCTCCTCTGAACTCACCTGCATGTAAGTAGAGATGAATGAAGGGATCAGGGTCTCTGACACTTGTCTCTGTCGCCCCCTGCAGACGCAGCTGTGAACAGCAGCACCACAGCCTCCCAGTCCTCCTCCATCAATGACATCTCGTCCATGTCCACAGAGCAGACGCTGGCCTCTGACACAGACAGCAGCAGCATAGACGCCCAGACGGGGGCTCTAGAGTAGCCACTCTCTCCCTCCTTCCTTCTCTCTCACTTTCTCTTCACTTCAGTCTTTCTCCGCATATCTGTCTGTTTCTGTGCGCAAGGCCTTCAGGCAACAAGCTAAAGACGAGGTGCCCTGTTGGGGTTTCATTTTTTTTTTTTTTTTTTTTTTTAGGGGAAATTTTGAGCTGAAGTGCACCCGTGTCTCACACATTAGTCTGTTATATTGTGTGTGTGTGTGTTTGTGTGTGTGTGTGTGTGAGTGTGCGCGTGTGTGTTGGGGTTTTGTCCTGTTTCCTTGTGTGTGAGGGACTGCTGTGGTTTCCTTTACCACAGAAACAACCCAACCTCGAAAAAAAAAAAAAACAAAACAAAAAACAATTCTGGTGACCAACCTTTTTACTGTTAAATATTTTAAACTTTCAGACTGACCGGTGGTTTGCCTGTTTCCTTTTGCTTCAGCCTTTTACTTTTTCTTCCTTTACTGGAAGGAGCTTTAAACGTGCATTGTGGTGGAGAGGGCTGGGAATGAGAGTGTCCCATCTGATCAGAGAGCATCGCACCTTCCTGCATGTCACCTTGTAGCGAAGGGAGAGAGCAGTCAACCTAACCTGGGGATCCCTCATACGGCTCACACACCGGGCACGCCTCAGAAGCCATCCCACTTCTGACACCATTTGTAGCGAAGGGACAGAGCAGTCACCCCACCCAAACCTGGGTTCGAGGCCAGGTGGGGTGACTGCTCTGTCCCTTCGCTACAAATGGTGTCAGCAGTGGGATGGCTTCTGAGGCGTGCCCGGTGTGTGAGCCGTATGAGGGACCCCCAGGTTAGGTTGACCCTGGTGTTAGGGACCGCAGAGATGGGTGAAGCACAGTGTGAGGGAACCCAGAGATGGGTGAAGCACGAGTGAGCGGGGCACCCTGGGATGGGAGAAGTACGGCAGGGGAATGTGTGAGGGACGCCTTGGTGCGCGAAGCGCATGGGCGTGCTTCCCGAAGGGGAGGGCAGTGTGACGGAGTGTCGTCACTACGGTTGAGTATGTGCTTTGACTGCCATACCAACGGGCCTGGCTCTTTGGTGTCGCGGTCAAAGTCCCATGTTTGGTACCCCGTAGATCCGGGTTCGAGGCCGGGTGGGGTGACTGCTCTCGCCCTTCGCTACACACCTGCACCTTATTTGAGTGATCCATGCATGGCCCAGACTGCCACCACTCTTTTAAACACACATTAATTTCATCTTAAGCCAAGATGAGCACAGACAGATGGAAAAGAACGTCCATCCTCACCAGGGTGACGTGAGTTAGTCATGAGAACTGCTGACATTGACATTATTGATGATGGTAATGTGGTATGCTTGACTCTTCGTTCTAAGAGGTATTCGCTGTAAGCCGCCAATCAGAGAATGGGTCATTAAAACGCCTACTGTATGTAGTGTTATAATTGGGCTGCTTTTTGATAATAATGTACTCATTAGCATATCTGTTGCTATGTTTGTGGTGGAAACATGTCAGCTGATCAAGTGTGGAGGTATATGTATGTACATAAGTACATATCAATTTAATTACAAAAGATCAGTATGAAAATAATCAGATTAGAGGTACTGACTATCAGTATATACTGCGAAAAATGTGTATAATTTCCATAGCAATTTTAAAGAAAAAAAATCAAGCCTTGTGCTTATGAATGCAGTGCACTTTGTAGATGTTTCTGCTGCTTTCAATCATGCCAATATTTAGTTGGGTAAGAGAAATAGGAAATAATAATTGTGCAAAACATGTTGCCCCAAAAGAGTCCTGCAAATCAGAAATGCCTCAGTGAAATGGCGTGCAGATGTGCAAGCCTAGAATCTCTCCCGGCTTGTGCCCCGGGGTGTGGACTCCAATTGGCTTCCAGTGCAAGGCTTTGTTGTGCAGGTGGTTGGTGCTCTGGTGAGAACTCTGTTGGTAGGGGGTGTTGTTGTGACACACTGTCCCAGTTCACATGGCTACCTGTGGCTGACTCCCCCCCCCACCCTGTCCTCACTCCAGTTGACCTGGATACCTGAATCACACCCTCTGACATGCAGGTGACTTCATGCTTTTTCAGATCCTTTTTGAAAATGTGCCAGCCCCACCTTATGTTAATTCTTCTTGCTCTTCGCTTCCTCCTGTTTCTGTGCTTGGCCAATAAAAGCTGGCCCTTTCCCCCGGAGAATGACAGACTGACACACTGCTCCGAGGCGGGTGGAGGGTGTGGTTAGGGGTCAGGGACAGACGGATGGACGGGACTGAGTCTGAGGACAGAGTAGAAATGTTGGTCTCTCCAATGTCGGGCAACCTCTGGAAGACCAGCTACCTCTGTCTGAAAGAGCTGTACTCGTCTGATCTCAGGTCAGCTGAGTCCATCCTGCCCTTTCAAAGAGCTGCACTTGCCTGATCTCAGGTCAGCTGAGTCCATTCTGCTCTTTGAAAGAGCTGCACTTGCCTGATCTCAGGTCAGCTGAGTCCATTCTGCTCTTTGAAAGAGCTGCACTTGCCTGATCTCAGGTCAGCTGAGTCCATCCTGCTCCTTGCTGCTGTGGCATAGTTTCAGTTCTGTTTTATATTTTATTTCTTCATTAATTTTATCATGTTGGACGTGTGATGTTTACGTGAGTCCTGTGCTGTCTCCTGGCATTTTCTGTCAGTGTTACAACCCGTCTAGTGCACAATCAGTGTTCACCCAAATACACTAACAATGTGAGGTGACAACTGAAAGGTTGCTTTGGCCTTGGGGCCCAAACACATGGACACCGAAGTCTCAGCGTTCTGGAATGTCCCTCACTGTTATAATTTGGAAGCTCGGGAACCTCAAAGAGAATCTCAGCAGAACTCGGGATTCCACAGCTGCCTGTATCTCAGCCTGCCTTTGAACTGAATGTATGAGGAGAGATTTCGGATCAGGTGCTAGAGTCTGAGACAGGTTTTATTTTCCTTGGTGTCTGTGTTTCTTGGGAAACTGCTCAATCTTACATTCATCTGTCATGCCTTAAGAGACAACGGGACTTTCATACAGTGTCTGTGTGTGTGGCGGTGTGCATGCGGAGTTGCAGGCGTGTGTGTGTGTGTGTGTGTGTGTGTGTGTGTGATAGATATGAAAAGAGGAGACTTCATGTACAGCCCTAATAGGCTTTTTGTTCTTTTTCCTCTTCCTGTTTTGACTGCCTCCACAGGTCTCCTCTTTCCTGTGCCATTCTGCCCTCATTAAGCAGTCATATTAAGAAAAAGCTTTTCTTTTGTATTTCCAACTCCAAATTCAGACATGGTCAGAAATATCTCATATAGAATTGTTAGTGTGTGACTATGCTTGTTGTGTGTGTGTGTGTGTGTTTGTGTTAGTGTGTGTGTGTGTTTCCGTTTCACAGCTTCCTCTCAGGCTGCTCTCTGGACAGCTCACACACTAAAATATAAATATAGCGTTGCATATTGAAAGACCCCTATATAAAGTCCTGTTAAGCAAAACTTGAACTTTGTCGTCTTAGTCTTTGAGATCACTAAATCACTGTGCCAAGTTTCGCAAGACTTTCCTCATCCGAAGCATGCTCACTTTCTGTGCACTCAGCTCTGTGTAAAACGTTTAACACCCAGGAACTTTCTGTAGACAGTGGGGTGTATCTTTTGTTTTTAAATATCTAAAAGACAGGGGTTTCTCATTCTCTCAAGGGCTTATTTCTCTGGGCCAGTGTTTCTGCGCGATAGCCAGGGCGAACAGTTTGCGGAGAGGGAGGGCAGGTGTGTTTCTGTGTGTGTCTGCGTGAACGAGAATGTGGGAGGAAGAACTCCTCGGCTCTCTCACATGTCCCGCCCAAAGCCTGTCAGCCCAAGTTACCTCATTAAAGGACCTAACGAGTTCCCTCCCTCCTAAAGAGGTCCAGCGTGCATTTTGGAATAATACAACCCAGAGCTTCACCTTCTCACGTGTTTCTGAGAAACTTCTGTCTTTTCTTTGTCATTGAGGTCAAGAATTGTTTTTTTTTTTTTTAATTTGACGGACTCTTTGTGACATAGCAGAATGACAGAATACTCCAATGAACTGTGTATGTCATGCCTTGTGTGTCTGAATGGGCCTCTTGTGTGCTATCTGCTGAAGCACTGTCTCAATAGTCCCCCCTGGTGGACACATCAGGGAAGGAACACTACACTGTTTATCCATGCCAGGTGTCATATGCACATGCTTGCTCTATCTGAAAAATCAGAGACAGGTCAGAGGCGATAATCATTTTACAGAAAAAACATGAAAATATGAAATGATCAGAATCATTATTGTGTGTGTGTGCGCGTGTGTGTTTGTGTGTAGAGAAAAACAGTGAAAATCTGCAAAATAAATGCTTGAACAAAGGACAATATCATAATGTACATTCTTTGGTTATTTTATTCCAAGAAAATGTTCATCATGTTAAATGTTTGTGTGTGTGCGTGTGTTAGTGCTAGGGTGTGTGTGTGCATGTGAGTGAGGGTATATATGAAAGTGAGTGTGTCTGTATGTGAGGGTGTGTCTATGAGTGTAAGATTATGTCAGTTGGTCGTGTCTGTTGGATTCTGATTCTCCTGCAGCAGAAATAAAGGGCATTACCAGGTGCAGAAGGCCTCAGGTCTTGCCTCACAGGTGCACTGATTTGAATATTATGCAAATCGGCTGACACAGTGGGCTCTCTGGACAGAATAAGCCATCCAGATTATTTAAAAATTAGTGAATCTACACAGCAGTAACCTTGGTTCTGCTCCTGCTGCTGTCTTGACCCCGTAATCATGTGGTTCAATCCCAGCTACATTACCTGGTTAAGTGCACTCTTTAACAAGAAATGGTCTGCTTTCATACAAACAGGCATTCATTTCATAGACTGGAGGATTCAGGACTGGAGAATTGTACTTTGATCTGTGTGTGTGATAGTGTGTGCATGTGTGTGTTGTACGGTCAGGCAAAGATGCTTTTTGTCTATGTATATACACTAAATGATTATCACAAAATCATCTCAAAACTTTGAAAAGGCCATCGGTTTGGTGACAGTAGCACAGAATGCGACCCCTGTGGAATTCTGGGACGTGTCCCCAGAGGCCGCAATGTTCGAGGCGCTCAGGGGAGTGGGGCGTGTTTCACGACAGGGTTGCATAGCTCTCACTCTGAGGAGTTCCTGCATGGAGTGGACCCAAGCACCAATGAGGCAGAGACCTGAACCAGTGCAGTGGTCCAAAAAAAAAAAATCCAAAATCCTTCACTAAAAGTAAAAAATCCTGAGATCACATGGAGGAAAAGGCTCAAACTGGAGTGTCAGCCATGGAATATCAGTCTTGGTTACTGGCTCTGATCTCCTGCTTGCAGAGAGTTTTATGGAGAGAGTCTGGGAATTGGGGGGGCATCCATTCTGATAATATTAATACTTCCACACTGCACACGTACATGGTCCTTAATAATTTCATTATAGCCGCTAATTGCTTCCACACTTCGGCGGTTCCTTCGACCTTGTGGCGGGTCCCAGTGATCGGGTTGGTCCCTCCGCAGGCCGCTGCTTCTCCCATCTCCTCGCGTCCAGGCCCCGCTGGAAGCTCAGAAGCTCTGCACAATGCGCTCCGCCTTCCTGGCCTCGCTGCTGAGCTCGCCGAAGGTGTCGAAGAACTGCTCCATCTCCTGCTGCAGGGCGGCGTTGCGGCGGTCGGCGTCGGCGCGGGCGCGCTCGGCGTTGCGCATCTTCTTGCGCATCTTCATCTCCGCAACGTTGTACCAGCGCCGCTGCTGCTCCAGGTTGGCCCGCAGCCCCGCCACCTCCCCCTGCAGGGCCTCGTTCTGCCGCTCCAGGCTGAGGGGACGCAGAGCGCCGTTACAGTATACACACACACACACACACACACAGAGTGAGAGCAGTCAGAGCACATGTACACACACACAGAGTGAGAGGAGCCAGAGCACATGTACAAATACAGAGAGTAAGAGGAGTCAAAGCACATGTACATATACACATACAGAGTGAGAGGAGTCAGAGCACATGTACACATACAGAGAGTGAGAGGAGTCAAAGCACATGTGCTAGTGTGAATGTGTTTGTGTGTGCGTAAACTAGGGTGAAAGTTTGCATACACATACACGCACACAGAAAGAGGGGGGTCAGTATACACACTCACTGGAAGAGAGAGATGAAGGCTAGGGCTAGAGTATGTGCTCACACACACACATACACACAGAAACACACAGGTGGATGGATGAATGGCCTTGGGTACGCACATAAACACATGCACAGCAGACAGGCAGGGAGGTTGAAGGGGTATTAGAGCCAGAGTATGCACACACGCACACTGTGAAAAAGGGCACCCAGCCAGAGTACACACACACACACATACACAATGAGGAGAGGTTTCAGACTCACGGGCACACACACACAACTCAACACAGTGGACAGGTGCTTCACGGCATGCACCAAGGCTGCGGCGTGTCAGTCTCTTGCCAGGCGTGTGTTGTTTATTACACCCCCTATCTCTACTGGAAACATCCATAAATAATTCACAGGGAGATCACTGACAGCCAGGCTGCCCTGCTCCACACCCTCAAACCTGTGGCTTCATCGGGAGACACGAGGAGGTCTCCGCCACTCTTCAGAGAGCGGCTTCCCGCGAATATGCTGTTGACATTCATGTCTTTGCGTGTTCAAACTTGCCCTGTGGGCGCGCCAGGTGGGGTGGAATGTCACTGTTGTGCTGAAGGAAGAGACTGTTCTGGACAGCTCCCTGAAATAGCATCCCGCCTACACACACTTAATACATTAACAGCGCTCTAATTTTTCCCAGCCCTGGTGTGAACGCTGAAATTCTGCTGTACAATGCCAGAACATAACCATGGTTATGCAGTTGACTGAACCTGACTGGTTTAATTAATTTCACCTTGACCTTTGACTCTTGCTTGTCCTGTTGCATGCAAGCTGTTCAATTGTTGCAACCGTTACAATAACAAATGTGCACCATTACCAGTGGCTGCAATTAAAATTATTAAAAAAACCAATGTTTTCCATTTATGTTACATTTATCCAAGAAAATACATCTTACACATTATTAAAGTGAATATACTAAAATCTGATCACTCAATATAATTCTCTACAGATTTCCATGAATATTAAAAGCATATTCAGACAGTAGCAGAGCAGCACTGAACAACAAGTTCCTCACATTCTTTGATGCTGGCAATCTTTATAAGGCACCTGTCGCCAGCCATCACAGATTTCGACTCTAATTTCGTCTCTAATTTTCACAGCTTTGGGTTGTTTTTCTTTATTATCCTCTATTTTTTCAGTGGATAATTTAGATCCTGGTGTGTAATTATTAATATGAAGCTAAACAAGGATAAAATGACTACAACCTTTTTTTTCATGGTTCCTGAATATGGGTTTTTTTTTCAATGTTGGTTAGTATGTTTTTTTGGCACTCAAGCCATAACTTGCTATTTGAGCTTGAGACGCGGCAGCCACAGTAAGCATGGGGTTTTGAGTCTTTGGTGTGGAATGAAATCGGAATTCCTGAGGGACACAAACCTTGCTTGCATCTGAACCACGTAGCCAAAATCCTCCATAATAGCACATGAAAAAATAATCTCAAAAATACTACTAACTAATACTACTAATACTAATACTGACACTAATACTACTAACACTGATACTAATACTAATACTAACATGAACACTAATACAAATACAAATATTAGTGCAGGAGGGTGGCACAGTGGTAATGAGCAGGGCTTGTAACTGAAAGTGAAAGGTTGCTGGTTTGATTCCCCACAAGGGCATTGCTGTTGTACCTTTGGGCAAGGTACTTAACCCACAATTTTCCCACCAAATATTCAGCTGTATACATGGATGAAATTGTAATTGTAATGTAAGTTGCTCTGCATAAGAGTGTCTGCTAAAAGACATTAATGTAATTTAATGTAAATACAACTATTAATACTAATAATAGCAATACTAATGATAATACCAATACTACTACTAATAACAATATGAATAGTATGAAACTAAGATAACATGATTTGAGCAGACTCACAGAGGCAAAAAGCTTGTGCCATGCCTGAGAGTATGAAGCAAGGTGACCGTGAGAGCACTGGTGGGAGAGTGGGGCAGGGGGACTGTGGAGCTGTGGAGTAGAGAGGCCTTACCTTCTGATCTGGGCCTCGTACTCGGCCTTCTGCCGGGCCATCTGCTGCCGGAGGCCCGCCAGGAGGCACTGCATGGTGTTGGAGGAGGGGGAGCGGGGGTCCGGGGGCAGAGGGCAGGAACACCTCGCTGCTGCCGCTGCTCAGGGGGCGTCGGTCAGGGCGGCGGAGGAGGCGGGCGAGTTGACCCGGGGATCCTCGGGGTTGGTCCTGAGGGAGGGCAGGCGGCTGGAGGCCCGGCCTGCCCCGGTTTCGGGTCCCGTCCCGGCGCTGGTTCCGGCACCGCTGTCCTGCAGCAGGACCTCACAGGAGGACCAGGAGCTTTCGTCGGCGCTGGTCATCCCGTCGTCGGGGGCGACGGCGGCTGGGCTGGCGGGGCTGGCGGGGCTGGGGGGGCTGGGGGCACGGCCACGGCTGTCGATGTTGTCGTACACGGACAGGGTGCTGTCGTTTGCGTCGCTGCCCCTGCGTCTCTCTGCCGCCCAGCTCCGCCTCTCTCTGCGGGCCCAGCCGCCTGGGAGCGCGCCGTCTGGCACGGGGCCATCCTGCCCCAGCATCGGCGTGGGAACCGTGGGGGTGGGGGTGGGGGGAGAGGGAGGGGGGGGGGGAGGGGGAGGGAGGGCGGCTCCGGTTTCAGCTGAGTGCCGCTCCGGGCGGGACTGCTGGTGGCCGTCGTGCAGGGTGCTGCTAAAGCTTCTCAGGGAGGGTGTCTTGGGGGGGTGGTGCTCCGCCTCAGACCAGCGGCGGGGCGCAGTCTCACCCGGGGAACTCTGGAGCTCTCCTTTTCCGTCAACCGCGAGAGACAGGGAGAGCTGGCGTGCGCAGGCCGCGGGGGTGTGCTGCTCTGCCGGGGGGAGGGTCGCTGTGTGGGCCCCCTCCTCCTCCACGTCTCCGCGCGGGGCCGAGGGAAGCGCGAGGTCCGGCCACGTCGCAGCGTCCGTGTCTCTGGTGAACAGGCTGTCGCACTCTCGGATCAGCTCCGACATCAGCTGCTGCACCACAGCTGCTCCTGAGGGGGCGGGGTCACACACACTCAGTGTCAGGTTTCACACTCACAGTTTCGGCATCCTGTGTTGGTTCTCACAATCTCACATGGTCATACTTACAGTCACTAATCGGGCACATTCGCATGCAATGACACCTCTCAAAAAAAAACATATACCCTGTCTGACACGCACATATGAACGTATGAATTCAGACACTTTTTAATGACTTCTTGTGCTGTTTCTAAAGTATTTGATTTCAGATTTGAAAGCATTTGAAAAAAGAAATTTAAAAAAGAATTGCACCTTTATGTGTAATAACAGCATTCAAACCTTCAGCATTTCTACATGAGTGTTTACAGAAAGCATATGGTTTCTTCCCCCTAGTATTTAGAGTTACACACTGCAAGGCAATGTTAGCCACTTCAGAAACGTCAGGGTTTCAAAGAGATGAAATTACTGTGAGCAGAAATTATAGTCAGCGTCGTGTGATTATGCTGCATGGTAAATTATCACTTGAAAAATATCACTTTGCTAAGCTAACTTTGGAACCTTCTGTGAAGCCCTCAAAGAGTAATTGTGTCTTTGATAAGTCAGTGAAAGTCATTGCCATGTATTTTTTCAAAAATTCAAAAGCTTTTCACGATATTGGCAAAGTATTAAATGAAGAAAACATTGTTTTGTATTTAAATATGTTCACAGAACAACATGCATCTACATTTATTTGAAAATAATGTCTGTGAAATGCTTAATACTTAAAAAAAAACTATGTATTTCCTCAAATTCTGGCATATGCATGCACACACACACACACAAGCACAAGTTTTCAAGAAAAAAAAAGTGTTTGGGTGTTCAAAACCAGGCTTAACACCATCAAAGACACACTCTAGACCACAGACAAAATCATGAGCCTAGATGGGCTTGACAGCCTGTTTGTTAAATGTCTTAATTTAATAAAATTCCATGGTGCTGGCTAAAGATGGGTGTTCAGCTAGGCCAGATGAAGGCTGGCCTGGTTTACACAGCAGACTGCAGTGGGAGTGACTGAACCACAGGAGCTGCTAAAACATTGAAGCTGGTCACAGGGGCCACTAGCTATAATATGCTTGCATCTTATGTAACTAATGCAGCACTACTGAGTCACTACACATGCTTTTCAATGTCTGCAACCTGCTATAGTTTGTATTTCAAGCAGATTTATTTCAGTGTGTATCCCTATAATCTTGTTTTTTTTTTTTTTTTTGTCACGTACACTTTGTTTACTACACACAAGAGTGAGCAGGTCCACTGTGTTGTACTCAGCAGACAGCTAAGCTGCAGATTCTATCATTTTGGTAAACCATACTGTACATAAAGCTTTCAGCCTCTCTCATACACACATACTCGCACACACAAACACACCTGGACCCACATGCACATACGCACACACTAACAGACCTCCTATGATGCTCTCTGGATCTTCAGCTTTTGGCCGCAGAATGTTGGGTCCGAACACAGTGGCCAGGTTCTGGATGCTCATTTTGTTGCTGCTGGAGTAGGACTGAACCTCGTTTAAAAACCTGCCAGGAAAAAAAAACACACCTCTTGCTTTAGTATTGCCAAAGGCAACACTGAGTATGGCATACTCTACTATACTACTGGATTGGAGTGTCATAGCTGGGGGATCTGGGCACTGACCACAGGGAGAGACACAGCACCGTACAGCTTTTACACTGCTCTTTTACCCTCCAGACAAAGCACTCGGAGTCATTTACTCACGTACGCTCTGTAAGGATGATGAATGGCATGTGAATCAGTCACTATAAAAATAATATTGTGATAATGGTTATGTTTGGTCAAGTTCTTCCCTCAAATGACTCCAGTGGATCTCAGCAACAAGAATGGGAGATGAGTCAGGTATGAGTTATGTATTTCGTCTGCCAAGTGAAAAAATTGCATGTTGTGTGATGCTCTGAAACATGAAAGGATCACTGGTTAATGAAGTACCTATGAATATTAATGCATATTCAGATGGGAGCTGCCTCAAGGTGGGGGTGAATGATTGATGGAGTGTTTGCTGCTGACTCACTGGCAGATGTAGTGCAGCAAGTTGAAGTTAGCCACAGGAAGTTCGTGTAAGAGTCTCTTCAGCTCCACCAGCCCCTGCAGAGAGAGACAAGGAAGGAGAGACCAGTTCCATCACATTACATTACATTACTGGCATTTAGCAGACGCTCTTATATGGAGCGACTTACACAGATTACAATTTTTTCTTATACAGCTAGCTATTTATTGAGACAGTTGTGAGTGAAGTACCCAGCCCAAGAGTACAGCAGTAGTACCCCAGTGGGAAATTGAGCCAGCAGCCTTTTGATTACGAGCCCTGCTCCTTACCACTACGCCACACTGCTGCCCACTGTTGCTCAGTTGATTGATTAGTTGGTTACAAAACCACATGATGTAGCACTGTTTCCTGTTTCTTTGTGTGTGAGATCCCTGGGGTATGGGTGCTGGTGTCTGGCAGTGATGCATACCTGCTTCCTGTCTGTGAGACTCTGTTTGCCACACAGCAGGAAGTGCTGGTATCGGGAGAAGGGCACCACAGGTTCCGGCAGCTCCCTCAGGTACAGCTTCAACAGAGATGCCACTGTGTGCACGTCTGTACTGCTGGAATACACAAAACACACGTGCACAAGCATGTACACGCAGATACACCACATACACACAGACATACGCATACATCCACAATATACACACACAGATACAACACGTACACAAAGACATACAAAGAGGTGCACAACACACACACAAACACACGTACACATGGTTGCACAACACACACACAAGACACACACATGCACCCACATACATACAAAACACGCATACACATGCAAACCCACACATACACAACAGGCACACACATAAACACACTACACAACTATCAACAAAGCAGACCCTAAATAACAACCAGAGCACATATAGTGCTACTCCCTAAAGTAGAGTTTTCAGTGGCTGTGTGACCATTTCTCCATAAAACTCGCAGGTAGAGACAGGAAGAGATACTATAGCACAGAACAGGTGTGTTATGTCTATTTTGGATTTGGGATAGGTAATTTATCTACCCAGATACATTTGAAAGGATAGTGATGATTTACTCATAATGAATCTAGAGTTGCTGGATTCAGAGTGTAATGGTCAGTCTTGTCCTGCCTCTTTAAGAATTCTTATAAACATTGCTGTATGTTTGTTCAGAGAGTGATGGAAAACTGGGTAGAATGCTGGGAAATTGGATTTCTTTTCCTTTGGGATGTTGCTTGATTTTTTATAGAAGTGGGTGGTTATTTGTAATTCTAATTCTTATTAAACACTGAGGTACACCGCCACTGCACAGAGGTCTGTTTTTTTTTTTGAATTATCTTTATCCACGCTTACAAGCTAGTGGAGTTATATGTTTTCCCGATCCTCCTCACCTTGCCGCCTATCTGTGGAGGGGTAGCTAACAAAGACTGTCACAAGAGGGCCTCCTCCCTGCTGTTTGCACCTCAGTGTCGGGAGGGCATCTCTTCCCTACCTGTCGAAGGAGGGCTTCTCTCCAGCGTCGAAGGCCTCCTGCAGCTCCTTGACGAGCGTGGCCTGGCCGGGCTGGCGGAACAGGCCCACCTCCAGGAGCCCTCGCTCGCGGATGAACGCCACGCACTGCTCCACCACCAGGGGCGCCATGTGCTCCCCGTACCGCCGCTCGTACACCACAGTCTCCTCCAGCCGCTGGCCAAACACCCCTGGCAAGAGAGACAGAGAGGAAGATCTGAGTATATGTTTAGGGAGAAGAGAGAACCATTACAGCAACATGCTGAGAGACGGGGAGAGAGAGACAGAGAGAGAGAGAGAGAGAGAGAGAGAGAGAGAAAAGAAGAAAAGAGACAGACATGCAGAAGGAGATGCTGGAGATTCTTCCTGCATTGTGATTCAGTATTCAAAAACAAGAAGTTTTATGTTTCAGAACTCCCCCAAATAATCAATAATTCAAATCTGATGTCAAATAATGAAAAACTGGGCAAAGAAACATGCTGGGAGAGGGCAACAGAGAGAGAGAGAGACAGACAAAGAGAGAGAGAGAGAGAGAGAGAGAGAGAGAGAGAGAAGAAGAGAGAGAGAGACAGAGAGAGAGAAATCCCACATCAAAGAAAGCCTGTTGTTTCAATTAAATATGCCATGCCTCTTTGTGAGAATGAGAAGACAGAGAGCACATTATGGTTAAAAAAAGAAAATTGACTTAGAACCAGAATTGAAATACTCATCCTCCATTCATCTTTCACATACATACATAAAATAAGCACATTCCGCGTATCAAACCCATGCTGCAGCCATCCACAGAGAATATTCCTCGAGAGCAATGTGATGGAATTGTTTTTCTCAAAGGTTCTGCAGCTGTGTCCCAAAACAGGGGTTCAGACTAACAACCCTTTTGGTTAGCCCCAGCCTCCTCCCTACATTGCAGCCACCTGTGTATGTTTGTGTGTGTGTGTGTGTGTGTGTGTGTGTGTGTGTGTGTGTGTGTGTGTGTTTGGGGTACCCTGCGCACTCACGTCTCCTGAAGCTTAAAACCCTCCTAATCCGCCTGTAGGTGGCACTGGACAGGTAGCTGTTGCTGCGGCACACGGTCTGCTTGCTCTCAGGCATCCTCCTGTCCCGCGGTGCCTTGCTCCTGTCCCGGCCTCTCTCCCTCTGCCCCTCGCTCCCTGGCCTCTCATGGCGGCTGGGGAGGGGCCCGCCAGGGTGAGCACGGGAGCACTCCGGCGCTAAAGTCAGCGCCGCTGTCACTGGCATGCTGCCTCCTTCTGTTGACACAGAGGCCTGTATCCTCAGCTTCCCCCCCTCCTCCTCCTCCCAGCTCTCCACTCTTTGTTTAGTCAACTTTCTGCTGGCGAGGACAGGCTGTTCCGTCTCCTCTCTCTCTCTCACTCTCTCTCTCGTGTCTTCAGGTACACAGACAGGACTCCCTGTTTTAGCGTAAGTCAGTGAGGGGACCCAGCCTTGATGCTCGTCTGCCTCGGGTAAACCTGAAAATCTGACCCAGTGAAAGATACCGCCCTATGAACTGTTAGCAGCTTTTTGGAGCAACCTGTTGAACCTAATGACATTAAGTCAAAGATGTGAGCACCATCAGAAAAGAGCACGTTTTTCCGAGCACGTTAGTCTGTTGAACAAGTTACGAGTTCAAAAGGTCATCAGAGGATGCAGGATTGTGCTAGAGGCTGCTGAGGCTGCAGCACCACCATCAGGCCACCTGTCAGTCAGGACAGAGCGAGGATGAGAGGAGTGAAGTGACTGTGGAGGAAAAACGAGGCTGCTCTCATGGCTGTGAAAATCCATCCATTCTGGGAATCCCAGTAATCCCAGCTCCAGATGAAACAGGTTCTGGTTTTGGTTCCGGTTCTGTTGCCGCTGCTCTCTCTTTCTCCACTTCACTCCGATGCCGGTTCTGATCTGGTGAGGTGTGAGACACAGTGGCCACACGGGTGTCTCCTCTACCTGTATCCCGGTCTCCGGGCGGGTGGTGGAGTTGGTTAGGGGGTCGGTGCCACACAGAAACAGGAAGTTTGAGTCCGCTCAGGAGCAAGACTTCTCTCGGGAGGTGAAGTTTGTGTTGCTCTGCCCGCTGGTGGCTCTGAGTAGCTTTTTAATTTCCACCAAGCTGAAAGTTGCCCCCCTTCCTCTCCCTCCCTCTTTCTCTCACACTCCTGGAGGGTCCTCCCTTGTTCCTCAGGAATGCGTTTTGTTTTTTCTCCTCTCTGAAGCAAGCGGTCCCCCCCTCCTCTCTCTCTCTCTTCCCTGGAAAACAGTTTAATCCGTCTCCTTCACTGCTCGTTGGCACTCTGAGGTGTACTAGCAACGCAGCAGAAATCTTAAGCTTGCTCTTTTTTTTATCAAACTTTGCTCCTCCTCCCACCCCATATCCAAAAACCTCAAGCTTTGCCCCCAACACCCCACAGGTCCACTGCCCCCCTCCTCAACCCCCAGCACTTCACATTCTATGCTCAGTGGAGCACAGCCAAGATGAAACCAACTTCACTCACCTTACTAATCATTAACAAGAGGGGACAGTAGCACCGGATTTCCAAAAATAAACACACACCCTCTCTGTGCCCCTGACTCATTTTTCCATGGGGTCTCTTTAACCCCTGGCCCCACATTCTCACCCCCACCCCACCCCCTTTTTTTGTTTGCACCCTGCAGCATAATTCCACTACCAGCTACTGATAAGATGCCCAACAGTGCATGACAGTCTGAACATTGGCTGAACATTGACAGAATGTTTGAATGTTAGTTGGATTAAAGTACTGTGAGAACTCTTTTATCCTGTGGTGCCGACAGGGTGTAGAAAGAGAGAGATCCTAAACCTCAGAGTGAGAGTAAAGTAACAGGCTGTGCTGGGAATTCATCACTTAGTGAACCACTCCACGGCTCTGGTTTCAATGAGTGGATTCACCCATAAACCCCCTGTTTCAGGGGTTAAGGTCTCCCTGAGTGGGGGACCACTTGGCTCAGAACAGTTTACCCACAATCCTGTCTATGTCCCCTGACAGACACTTACATTGCAGCAGTGAATACCTTTCAGCACTGCGATCATGTGAGGTAATATTTGGCAACTGCCTGTGAAAGGGCTAAAGCAAATAACATTTCCTTGATAGTAAGACTTCCTTTTTTACCAGATTCCCTATACTCACCAATCTGGCTTGAATGTGCAGTATATTGATCATTGTACCCACATAAATAACCAAAGCAGTAGGTGTCCACAGGAGATGGATGGATGAGGGATCTGAGATAAGATGCCATGATTAGAAATGGAAGATCGGATGGCTGGGGCTTAGTGCTTGGGCAGATGTTCACACCCTTGACCAATTCTCACATTTTACTGAATTACAAATGATGCACTGAAATTTTGTTCTGTGTGATATTTAATAAAATGGAAACTCAATAGTAATAAAGGTGACATTTGCTTTATTTGAGAAAATATGAAGAAAAATAAAACTGAGATATTGTGTCAGTAAAATGTGAGAATGGGTTGGCAAGGGTCCAGATACTTTTGCAAGGCACTGTATGTGTGTTATGACCCCAAGTTGTGCTGTGATTTTACACACAATCTCCCTCTGTGATCTAGATGTGATCTGCTGGTTACTGGAAACAAAATGGAATGACTATGTGTGAGGAAGCTGGCCAAAGCTTCTCAGAAAAGTTACACACCTGTATTTAATGCATCTATAATTAGGCAGGTGTGGCCCACTAACCAATGGCTGGCTTCCCATGCATATCAGACAATCACATTGACAACAGACAACCGTTAGCAATTAACATGTTTTTGATGCAACTGATGAAATATGATCTGCTGTTTGTAGGTTTTAATTGGATAGAATGAAAATGGCCCTTGAACATTTAACAAATGTAACAACACAAACTAACAATTAACACGCATTCAGTTTCTAGGGGAGGTGAAGGCTCTCCTTCACACTATGCCTTCATTCCCCACTCCTTCACTGGTGAAGAAAAATGAGCTCTCAGTTAACCTTTGTGGGTAAATATATATTAAATAAAAAACACACAGAGGGATGGCAGATGCTGTACAGTCAGAGCACCCAGGAGGGGCTGGTGCAGCTCCATGCTGGTGTTTATTTTGAGCGTCTCCAAACACAGAGATGCTGTGCCCACAGGCTTCCTGGCCCAGCAGCCGGGATAACCTTTCACCCACATGATAATCCATGCCAAGCAGTCGCACGCCCTCCCTCACTGTGCAGTTATCCGCAGGTTCTCAGCACCTTCTGTGCTTTTTAATAATCACTAAAACACCACAACTGATCTGAGATTTAGATCCAGAACTGTGATTTGCAGATGTCCAAATGCATGGTACAGGACTAAATACAAAATGGGAATTCTCAAATGCACAACGTCCACCTGTCCCCCTTACACACACAGAGCTTCCAAATCGTCTACAAATACAAACATTCATTTAGAAGAATACTGTACTAGTTAAATATAATTTTTCTCAAAACTTGTATTAGGCAATGATTACTGTAATTACTATTTTATCAAATAGAGTCATTATAACTGAGTGAAATGTCAGTGATGAAATTACTCTATAAATGATTAGTTATGATCAACTATGTGTGGACAGACTGTTGGAGTAGGCACCAATCAATGCAGCTGTCTTTAAATTTAGTACAACATATCTGTTCTGTTTATGATTATGAGTATAATATTTTACAGTGCAGTAGCTCACCCACAGCTTTCAGAGGACACCCCACACATATCAAAAAGATAAGATATTTAATCAGCCAGAGGGGCATTGCACAAGGTCAACAGCTTAAGAGGACATGGTCTGATGCCATTAAAAAACCAGGATGAATAACAATGGGGGGGTATTGGACCTTCACTCTTGAAAAGACTAAGATGAATAGGTGGCACATACTGCAGTTTACTGATGCAGCTACAAGGGATGTGCAGACAGGTAGCAGAAGGAAGCAGCAGGTAGGGGGTCCAGGATTCCCAACCTAACAATTTAATTTCTAACATGTTGGAATGTTTTAACATGCTGCTAAATCCCAATAATGTAATGCAATTTCACTACAGTAATATCCCGATGCAACACCCAAACACAGAAGGTCTATTCAAGGGTAGGATATGAACTATACACTCTCCTCTGTGCTAACCTTCACTCTGAGTAGTAGGTATGTAACCTGAAATCCCTCCCCATACATCACACCAGACTACACCTTAGCGTGTTGGCAGAAACATGAGATGGCATAACGAAGTCTGTTTCACAACACAGACCCTCTTGTATTTCCTGATGTGTTGCACAAGAGTGTAGTCTGCTTTCAAATGAATTAGAGCGCATTGGAATGCAAAACAAAACATCTGAAAATGATTTCATTTTCACAGCATGTGTGCAGACTGTAGAACCAATACTTTTTTGCTGTTTAAATGGGTGCTGCTAAATTTGCCAAGCCGATGAATAATCTTTATTGAAATTCTGTTAGAGATAAACATTTTACGATATACATATGCTGTATTCTCATAATGAAATGCCAAATGAAAAGAATAAAGAATTCTGCTAAATACTGAAAATCTTCTCCTTTGTAAAGTAAAGATAAAGTAAACACAAAATAGTAAACAGAAAATGTACCTTGATGTATCCATACAAAACTGTATTATGTCACAGAAATACCTTTCAATCACAATGATTTCAGGTACTCCCATAGTCACAAGGTCCATACTTTTTCAGTGAGTGTAAATGTAAACATTTTTGAAACTCAACTTACTTGAGGACATAAATCTAAATCTGCCTCAGGAATCAGATGTAAATCAAGCACTTACACTGTTCAGTTAATGTACTGAACGAGTGGGGAAGACTTCCTTTTGTCTAAAAACTGAACCCTGTACAAAATAGCATTAGTTGACTTAAAACAGAAGCATCAAAGGCAGGTTCTGGAAGGACAGAATTATGCAGATTTTTTGTTCTGTGTTTCCTAATGGGTCCTTGACTGCTCAGTGATATGGCAACAATGTTCAGGCTCCACCCAATTCACCTTGCATAATGCCCTCATACATACATCACAGTGACTGTCATGTCGATGTCATGTCAGGTGACAGCATTGCTAGGATGCATAAGACACTAAAATCACTCTTTGAAAATGGACCACCTTAGTTCTTCAGAGTCTTTGATTTGAACACATGGCATGAGACAAAGTGGGGGGAAAAATAAAGAGAAGGAAACAGGGTGAGAGACTGTTTTTTCTGCCTGTAAAGTGAGGAAGATCAGATTTATGATTATGATTTTTTTAACTCTGGCATCAGCTTTTTGCTACCCAGACAGCCCAATCTTAACTCAGTTAATCTCCTTCCGACATTAAATCAGGGGATCAGACAAGGAATAAAACGGGCAAAAAAAAAACAGAAAACACACCGGTCCCCCACAACTCGAGGCAGACACCCCTGATTTGGAGGGTGTATTCTGGAACTCCCTGGGCACAGCTGAACATGGGTAGTGAGCTGAAGTGTGACTGCTCAGTCAGCCTGTGTTTTGACTGTGCTGCAGTCTGGATGCTGTTTCTGCCGTGATTGATTGAGGAACTCTTACCAGAAAATGCTGAGTGGCCACCTGGGTCCCCCATCACACCACCCTGAGCCTGACCTGTGCGTTATCAGCAGTGAGCGCGCAGAGACGTGTTTGCAGTCCGCTCATGACTTTCCAGGTGAGGATTATTACATGTGACAGAGGTGATGTAACAGGTGTATGGAAGTAAGTGTCCTGCCAATTTACCTGAGCATGTATTCTATGAGAAGTACATGAGCTGAGGTGTGTAATCGCTGGGATTACATGAACCAAGGTGTGTTGTATATGTATTCACCTGACTCCAGGTGTGTTGTAAGTGGATTTACTGCACTCCAGGTGTGTTGTATATGCATTTACTTGATTCCAGGTGTGTTGTATACGGGTTAACTGACTTCAGGAATGTTGTGCAGTGTAGTGTTGTTCACCTGCTCCCAGGTGACTTGACTGGGGCTTTACCTGTGAACGGAATCCACACGCCCTTGTTGAGGGTCTTCAGCCACTCCTCGCCTTGACCGCAGCTGTTGGACAGGAAGAAGTAGGAGCCAGGGCTGACCGGCACGTCTCGGTTCCCTCCTAGGAGACAGGAAGAGGGATCGGTCTTCATTTATTTACCTATAAACCCACTGTAGGGAATTACATAATGTGGCATCTCTTCCCAAAGGCAGAATATTCTGAGAGGAAAACACATAATGCTTGCTCATGTGGTAATGCTTACTTTTAGTGATAGTGATTCATGAACCAGCATTATAGCTTAGAAGTTTGCATGTTTGATTCCCAAGCGGGGCACTGCTGTTGCCCTCGTACATTATATTTACATTACATGCACTTAGCAGATACTCTTATCCAGAGCGACTTCTAAATACAAAAGAACAGAACCCAAACTGCTTCAGAAAAATATCCATCCATATGTGTGGATGACCTGTGCATGCATGCTGCCCTTATTGTAATAATGCAAGATTACTCTGTGTCAGGCCCAAATCACTGAAGCAGTCAGACTGAATTTTACTGTTCACTCTGTGGGGGAAGAACTAGCAAATTATTTGTTATTTGGCAGATGCTTTTATCCAGAGTGATTTACACGACGGATCTAATAAAGCTGCACAAACAGGATGTCACTAACCGCACATGAATTAGTGTCAGTGCTAAACATAGCGCTGAGGTCACAAATCCGTGACTAGATTCACATGTAAGTGTAAAGCAAAGAGTACAACTTAAGGTCTCATCATCATTCCAAATGTAATGCTGACATATACCACACACATGCAAGAAAACCTCCAAATAACCAAAGTTTCAGTTTGTTTCTTACAGAAAACAAAGAAGACTGATTGAATGCAATTATCTCTTTCTCTCATTTTAGATTCACTGGGGCAGATTTGCTTAAAGAATCTGACCTCCTTACCTTAAAGCAAAGACAAAGTACCACCCAAATGTGGTATAAACTCTACAGTGCCATAATGGTAATGCCAGTTTAATATCATTTAATTGTATTATGAAATATTCCGATATTTCATAATACCCCCCATGGCCACATAGAGACATAAATGAATAAAATATCTAATGAAATGTATGGTTTGCAAAGTCATTTAATCTTTTCCTGAGACAGACTCACATCACATGGCTAATATAGGCTTACCAAAGGTGCTGATGTTCCAGTTATGCATGGACTTATACTGTATCGACTCCACAGGTGCAATGTTAGTGTTACTGTCCCAAAAGTGTCATGTCACCCTTAAGTAATGCTTACAATCAATACTGTGAAAACTGTTTTACAGAATGTCACTATTTGGTAACATTTTTCTGCATAAAATTATGGAACAGCTCTGTGGCATAGTGGTCAAATTGCTGGGTTCGTCCATAGAAGATTATAGGGTTTACTCCCAGATGGCACATTGCAGTCAATGTGCTTAACTCATATTACTACACAAAATGTCAAGCTGGGGAATATCTAAAGAGCCACAGAAAGGGGGCAGTTGCCCAACAAATAAATCCATTTTATTTGTCCATTGCTTGTACTGAAGTACTGACTGCTTTTGTATAGGTATTTTGGACATTGAGTCAATAGCAGTGGTTCTGGGGCATGTGTATTCTTCTAGCAACCAGCTTCTTCTGTTGTTTTAATGAATAGTTTTGCAGTCTGTGTTAAAGGTTTTGACAAGTGGCCAGGTGTTTCAAAAACTCGGTTTTAGGACTTGTGGGAGGGGGAAAAAAGCTGTAAATGAGGCCTATTGTTTTCTTTCTGTGGAGATCAGGCTTTTAATCTTCCATAAACTGTTTTATCCTGTCTGGATTTGGGTGAAGGAAAGTGCACCCAGTGAACTGGTAAACTGTTATATTTAGTGGTCTGTTGTATAATCACTCAGATGAATGGTGCCAGGCTCCTTATCTTATTGGAGCTTTGCTTCATACCATCTTGCTTAACAAATGTTAGCAAACATTGCATTTTGCATTATAAACTTACATAATGTCTGTTTTTTCAGTACCCACCAATCTTGTGATGGTATGCAAGAACTGGAAAAAAAAACTCTTTGCTGGCTTACATTTGCTACTTGCTGTTAAGGATGAGGCGCCATGGAGGACACAGTGATTGACTCCCTAAATGTGAGAAGAGGGGAATTGTCTGTCTTGTCTTTTCCAACACTGACATGGAGGTCGGAGCTACCTGTATGAGCCTGCTCATGGGAGCTCAGAGCTACCTGTACAAACCTGTTCACCGAGCAAATCATGGCGGCTCCCCAAACCTCAGCAGCCAGCCTATATGAGCCCGCCTGTCCCGGCTTTGGAAATTTACCCTTCCTCCTCATGTCAGGATGCTGGTGAAACATGACCAATTCCAAAAAATGCAAACAGACGAGAGGCATTTGACAGTATCAGGCGTTGCACATATGCTATCCCCTGAAACAAAGCCTGCCTCTTTTGAAAAACTCCCCTGGAAGAGCATTATATGATCCTTTTTTCTGTTAAGAGGGACATTTGTCAGCAAGAGACACTGAGCTTTAAACACTGACAGGCTTTCACGCTGTCTGTGCTGACTACAACTTTGCTGACTTTTATTTCGAAATAGCCTCCCTTGCACCTCCAACACCCAGGTAACCTGTTCTAGTCTACTGAGCAGCCTTGACTGATCCTAACATGTACAGGCTACATGCAGAGTCATGCAGGCACCTACAGACACAGAGGCCTTGCTAATCCTGAGTAAAACCTTCTCAGATGTTGTGTGAGATGGTTTTGGGGGTCAGTCTGATTTTGGTTCCAGACAGTCTCTGAGTCCCCTTTGGTGCAGTGATAAGGAGATGACCGCTCAGAATGAATTAGCCTGTCTCATCAGTTACCCTCCAGCACTAAATGGGTTCACGAGGGACCGGACAGCATTACATTTCCTAATCCAATTAAAAGTAATATTGCCTTTTCTTACATTTCCTGGAGTTATTAATCACCATCCCGGGATCCGACCGTAATTAAAGAGCACTCTCAATTCCACTCACATTCAGGGAGAGTGCAGTAATTAATTTTGGTGCAGACACTTTCTTTAACGAGAAGGGAGCTGTAAAGATCCTGTTTAAAGTGGCTGATCAATACCTGCTCAATCGTCCTGTTAGCCTGTCATATGCTGGGCTGTTGCTGTGCTGTCCTGCTGTGGGATGTTTCAGATGCCAGACATAATGCTGTCTTACATTTAAAACTATTACAGGACCCAATTACAATGCTGTCCTGCTCTATAGACTACCGCATGGCCCAGACTTTACACTATCCTGCTCCATAGACCATTGCACTTCTGTCACTATACTATCCTGTTCTTCTACAGACTTTTGCATTATATAGACTGTTCATTATGCTGTCTTGACCACTAAACTATTGTACTGATCTCGTCACTGTGTCCTGTATGTAATATTGCAGCATTAATTGACTATGCTTTCTTTCCTTACAGACTATTTCAGGATCCATTTCCTATGCTATCCTGCAGGGTCCAGTCCCTATGCTAATCTGTTGCTAAGGCTATGCGCAGGATCCAGTCACCTTGTGCTATACACAGTTACAGGGTTCAGGAGAAGGGTCTCAGTGCAGAAAATCAGATCTGTACAAAAAGACAACCCTTACCCAACCTTTATCCTTGTTCTTTACCCTAAAAACTGCCAAATTTCTTTTCTGCCCCTGACACTGAAAGTCTGTGTTCCTTCACAGTGAACAAATGCATTTGCTTTAACAAATAGAAGCCAGAGTGGAACGCAAAATAATATAACTTCAGTAAGAGCCTCACCACAACACACTCTCCCACTAGTTAGGAGGTATCCACATCAGCTGTCTGCTACTCCTCAGTATAATCCACAACCATCCACTACTGAAACATGCTTTTGGTACCATTCTCAAAGATAACTCTTGCTGTTATGCAAGACATTCCCCATCCTCTTCGCAGCACTCTGATGCAGTATTGTAGTGTACTCAGCAGACATTTCATTGTACCCAAAAGGCTCTGCTGAATTACAAAAAATGGCTCTTTTTAAACAGTCCATGTTTTAACAATTGAAGCAGTTATTTTGTTGTCAAAGGGGCTCCTGATTGCAGGCGAGCAGCTCAAAACGCTGCACTCTGAGCTGGGTTAGAGCTGAGAGGGGCTGGCTCCTTTTTTAAACAACAGTGGTATGCTTGCAGAAATAATATTGTGTCATTGTTGTTTCGTTATTTCATTTCATTACTGTTATTGTTTATTTCTGCCATTCACATCTCTTTAGGGAATTATTCTATTCTACTGTGTGCTGTGCTATGAGTCACCCTCATAGCTGTCCTCTACTGCTCCCATGGGAGTGTGATACTGTTGTCTAATGCGTTTTCTTCCTGTTCCCCTCCCACAGTGATGATATGTCTACATCATCCATGATGAATAATGGAAATGAAGAAGGTTCAGAGGGCACTGGGAATGCCATCCCCAATACACATTTGCTGTATTTTGCTGGCATGTAATAGAGATTGAACATGTGACTGTATGCCTGTGTAAATACAGCACTGAGTTGCACAGGGGAAGGGGTGTGGTGTAAAGGGACTTTCTCTCTCCCCTGTGTCCTACTGCAGGAATAGGAGTGTGTGAAAGAGAAAAGGGGACATATGAATATTAATGTTCCAGTCTGAGTCAGACAATAAAGACCACAGCCAGGCTTTACCCCAGAAAAAGCTGTGAGATCACCCATAATAAAATGACACACTCACCTATGAGGTCATGTTTCAGTGGCGTACATCACAAGATGGGGTATTCAATTTAACCACCATGACACCATAATTATGAGAAATGTATGTAAAAGTATGTGCCAGAGTTTTCTATATTTCTCTAAATGTAAGCAACCCACCTAACCACCTAAAACAATATTCTTCAAAATTTAAGCAACCAATATGCAATGATGCACAAGAATATAGTAATAAAAATTTAATGCTTGATTAAATTCCGATTTAAATGTTAAGAACAAAATGCACTGGAGTTGGACTGATTGCCCCACAATGTCACACATTGTTTAGGGTGACGTGATTTAATTAAGACCAATTGTTTTCTTTATGTAACTTCGTAATCCCTAAGCATGGCCAGTAAAGGGACATGGACCCCTGAGGACTTTGTAAGGGTCGTGTAAAATGCAGCAGGATTTGTGGAGGATTGGTGTTGCCTCACCAGAGCTCTGGGACGCCCACATCCTCTCCCAGGACCCAGATCCTGGCCTGGTTTCTGAATCTCAGAGATTAGGCACAGGCTCCGTCACCTTGCCCAAGAAGGAAAGCACCCACCACCCCTTCAGACCCACTCCAAGAGAGCCCTCGCTGCAGTGCATGATGGGGGATTTCTGGTGGCACTCTGGGTGAACCTCTGGGCTCCCATCTGGTCTGTCAGTGCAGACTCTGTTTGGACCAGAGCCACTAGCCCTATGAGCTACACAGCCCCCTGCCTCGCCTCCCAGCTACAGTGCTTCAGGCTGGGGCCCTCGTTATTACGGTGAGTGTCCCCCCATCGCTGCCAGCCCCCCACCCCGAGCTCCACCACAGTCATAAATCACCCGGCCAATTAACACAGAGCTGATGAGATGGCTGCACTGACCCCGCCCATATCCACCCGTCCACTGTGACAACCACTCCCCTCCGATGGGTGTGCGCTTGTGTTTCAGTCAAGGACAGAAGTACCTTATATTGTTGCATTGTCTCAGCACCAAACAACCCTGTTCACATGTTTCCACTGGTTACACTTTGTATTCACAGTGCACCATGTTAGTTTCTGATCATGCAAATAAATAAAATGAGGTGGAATATAAAGGTTTCACTCCTATACAGATCCAGAGGATGGAATCTGTGTATCCTCTGACTGCTTTTTTTAACTGTCAAACAGCACTCAGAGAACACACAAATGCAGTGGTCTGTATATGTATAGACTGACAGGAGAAACCACCCAGACAGATGTAGGTCCCCTGTCACTCTGTGCTGTCTGTGTCACCCTCAAGTTATCCAGAAACCTAGAACCAGAAATTATGAAACCAGAACCTTGTCTGGTTCTGGTCTCATAAAAGTAAAGCATTAGGCACAGTTAATGCAGTAATGTTGAGCGGATCTCTGAGTGGATCTCTGCTCAGGTAACCTGTAAGCATCTCATAGAGTCACATATATAGTGACTCACCTGTCATGCCCGATGAGCCAAGTCTAGAATAATTCTAGCCAAGAGGTCAACTGCCAGGTCATTTCCTGTGCCCGCAAACTCCAAAAAGAGATTAAATGGGCACAGAAAGCAGAATGAATCTTTGCAGAGATGAAATATTTAAACATTTTGCTAACAGGAACAAGGGGCACATAGGGCTGTGACTATTTCCACGGATTACCAATATCAGTTCCTTTTTGACTGTGTAGTGGTAAAATGAATGTGCTGCAGTTATTATAGCGGGGAGCAGCTCACTTAATGCATGAGGGAGGCAGGCTTCTACTTCTGGTACCTTTCGTACAGTCAAAAAGCAGTTCCTCCATAAATGATGACAGACAAGACAAAGGGGTCACACTGCGAAAATGGAGCTCCAGCTAGGCAGACCCTCAGAGCTGTGCGTTAGAAACCTGTTGATGGTGATGATGATTATGATGATGATGATGATGATGACGACGAGGAAAATAAGGATGATGATGGTGATGGTGGTGATGATCACGATGATGGCAATGAAGAAGATGATAATAAGGATGGTGATGGTCATGATGATGGTGATGGTAATGTTGACGATGTTGAAGGGGACACAGCAGGAGCGGTACTCACCTTTCCTTGCAGCACTGTCATATTTCCAGGACTTGAAGCAGGCAAGCCCCATGCTGCCAGTGTCTGTCTCACCCCCAGACACCTCTTAACCCCTGTGGCGTCCCGTTGCTGAACCTCCGGTGCTTTCCCCGTACGTCGCCATATTCCCGGAAGATTGCAGGGAGGACAGGGAGAGAGGGAGAGGGAGAGAGGCACTGTCCCCGCGCCGAGGATCCAGCCACTGTGGAGAGTCTGCTCAGCTCTGCCATGACCTGGATCACCGCCCAGAATCTCCCTCCACAACCCCCTCCCCCTACACCCCCCCAATCTCATCAATAATCAGAGAGCCCCCACTCCACTCAGTGTGCCGGGACACTGATGGTGGGTGGTAGTGGTGGCGGAGGTGGGGGTGGGGGTTGTTGTAATGTGGAGGTAAGACTGGGAAAGGAGCCCCCCAACTCAGTCATGCATGCTAGGGCACAGACACATACACAAACACACACACACGCATCAACAGACACAAACACGCACACACACACTACAAACACGCACACACACACACACACACACACACACACACACACACACACACACACACACACCCTCACGTGCTGGAAAGCACAGTATCAGCATCCTTGCACCATAATCATTTCAGCGCAGGCAATTACCCTAATGCACCTCTCCCATCCTCCCTCGGAGACGGGCATCGACGAGGGCGGCCCTCGCCCCCCACGCGCACAGAGCCTCCGCCTGTAATAAAGAGAGAGAGATCGCACGCGGCCGGTGCGTTAAACTTTTGAACCGTTGTCCATTACGCTAAGAGGAGCCCCCCCAACCCGCGTCCCGTCCTGTCCCGTCTGGTAGTGGCCTGGGATTTATCATGCCTGTCCTGGCAGATGCTCAGAGATATATCGATCCTCCCCGAAGCTCCATTTCATTCGCCGGGAGAAACGGCGCCCGCTCCGGGCCGTACCACCGCCATCAAACCTGAGGCTGGTTACACGCCGTGGTCGCTGTGACTGCCGTGTCTGCCCGCTGGAAAGCGGCCCAGAAACACAGAGATGGTGCGGTGAGATCCAAGCAGAGGAAAGATATCATTTGTTATGCCTGCTTAGGGCAACCAGCACAGATCTGTCTCCCTGTATTTTGTGTTTATAAGGGAGAGAATGAGGGAGCAGTAAATAAAGATAAGCGGGGGGGAGAGAAAGAGAGAGGGAGGGAGAGAGAGGGAGAGAAGGGGAGAGCAGTAAGCAAAGACAAGGAGAGAGAGAGAGAGAAAGAGAGAGAGGGAGAGAGGAGAGAGAGAGAGAACAAGAGAGAGAAGGGCGGAGAGAGGGGGAGAGAGGGAGAGAGGGAGAGAGGGAGAGAAGGAGAGAGGGGACAGAGAGGGAGAGAGAGGGAGAGACAGGGAGAGAGAGGGAGCTCACAGTTATGTTATCTTCATTTGGCTGATGTTATCTTCCATTAGTGTTTTTGCTCTTTATTGCCCCCTGTCCCTGTAATGGAGACGTATCTGTGTTGTGCTACTCAAGAATGTCTCCCACTTAACTTTCAAAAGCCTCCACCATGGATTAATCAAATGGCCAAGATTAATACCTTTCAGTTTTCCCCTCCTCTTTGCCCTCCCCTCCCTTGTTTCAGAAAAGCAATCTTCAAAACCATGAATAAGCGTGCATCCCAAAATGGAAAAATGAACCAATATTTTCATACAGTCAGCATAATCAAAGTACATCATTTCCTCCAATTCATGTTACAGACCTCAGACAAAGGACAGACAAACAGCGTTGCCCATGAGGGGTTACAGTGTAACATAGTGGTAAGGAGCAGGGCTTGTAATCCAAAAAATTCTACTTTGATTCCCTGCAGGGGCACTGCTGCTGCACCCTTGGGCAGGGTACTTTTGCCTCAGTAAAAACCCAGCTGTATAAATGGATAACATGCAAAAATTGCAACCTATGTAAGTTGCTTTGGATAAGAGTGTCTGCTAAATGACAGTAATGTAATGATGACCTCTACAGGGAGAGTTATGAAACATGCACCACACCTCTGATGGGCATCATATTTAACATTATTAATAATTCATTATTTTCAAGCTTGCCAGCCTCCAAGACGAGTATTGACATAGTAGAGTATATTGTAAGAGACACAACAAAAGGTAATCGAAGTAAAAGTGATACTGATCTCTCCATATCTCTCTTTCTCCCTCTCAATCTGTCTCCCCTCTCAATTCAATTGAATTCAGCTGTGATTTATTGGTAGGGCAAGTCATAGCAGTGTTGCCAAAGCAGCCACATACAGTACAATGCAAACTGTTTCTGCTGCAAACTACAGTGCAATTTCAAACACATAGAAAACAATGTCACCCATCTGTGTGTGTGTGCGTGTGTGCGTGCGTGCGTGCATGTGTGTGTGTGCACGGGACACATGTGTGATGATGTTATTTATTTCCCTACTGTAACAACATTGCTGGAATTCTAATCATTGCTGAAAGCTTCCAGTGTTCTTTGTGTCAATACAGCTGACTCACTCAATACAGGACTGATTCAAAGAAAAGCTCTCCAGAAAATTAAAACAATCAACCCACCTCCCCCACACACAAGCATCACACACACACGCATGTGCACATGCACATGCACACACAATGTGTTTCAAGCATGCTGGCTCGAGACACTTTTTGCAGTGATTCATTTGCAGAACACGTTTTAGCTGTTCACTTCCATTTATGGGTACTTTCGTCAAGATCAGATTCATCTCTTAGACTTAATGCTGTAGGAGATGAGCGGAGAAGTGGGCTTCACTTTACCAAACAGTAAATGGGGAATGCGCAAACACCAGCAGCACCACAATGATATTAGTATTTTACACTATGAAATAAGAATGAACCCTTATTTTCAGTGAGGGGCACTTGTACCTCATGAGGCACACTGGTGGTATTCAGGTCCGTTGTTGAGTGTTGTTCTCTCCAGACAGCACGTTCACTAGTTGGCTTGGACTATTTTCACATTTCTTTATTTCCTTACACACAATGTATGCTTCATTATGCTGAACAAATAAAGTAGTGTGGATCAGTGTTATGGAGCAGTGATTGTAACTGAAAGGTCACTGGTACAATACCCCACTGGGACACTGCTGCTGAACCCTTGGGCAAGGTACTTAATCCAGAATAGCCTCAGTAAATATTCTGCTGTACAAATGGATAAAACTGTAACCTATGTAAGTCACTCTAGGTAAGAGCATCTGCTGAATGACAACGTTGTGATGGAATTTAATGAATGAACCTGTGAGACTGGTTCTTGTTGCTCAATAAAATGAATTCCTTTGGGTCAAATCTCTAATAATTCAGTAGCTTGTTATCATGATATCAAATCAAATGACACCCTGATGATTTAGATTACATAGTAATTATTCACATATATGTCTGCTTAACAACTATGAACAATCGGGCAGAGGAGATTTGGTAGGAACAAAACTAGAAGTTTTATGGTTGCCCTCTAGTGGGGAAAACACACAATAACACTGCCAGTCAATGTAAAACAAAGTCTGCTTTTATCTGGAGCTAGAGCATTGCCTTTTTTTGTCATGCTGAGATGGTGTGGAACATGACTCCCTAGTTTTTCAGTCCTGCCTCCTATCTGAAATCTCAGAATGACTGAAGTGATGTAAACAGAAAACCAAATCCTGTTCCAGAGACATGTGTGGCTGGCTGGCTAACAAAACCAGAAACCTTGTCCTGCCCAACTGCTGTTTAGCCACCTACCTCTGGAAAGCATTCTGCAATTAATGTTTGTCCTACCACATACCATATACATATAAATTTTAGGATGAAAGGTATCCAATTGTCCTATTAGCCAGCCAGGGCTGGTCTCACCTCCCGCTTATTGGGGAATATTGAGGGAAGCTGGCATACTGTAAGACATTAACCCTATGTTTAATAATTTTGACATTAGCTTCTTAATGTATTAACAATCAAAATATAAATTTGTCTGTATTACACAGTACACACCACAACCCACATTCCCTTCCTCAATGATTTGAGTAACTCCAGTTATCTCAGAAAGTGACTGTGAAGATCGCTGATTTGTTCATTTCCTTCAGTTTGTTCAGTTTTTTCAGTACTTCTCGTTCAAGAATAATAATAATAAAATAACGGAAGCATTCTATGTTGCATAGAACATAACCGTCCTAGGAACAGCACACATTTTGCAGAGGGTGCTCTCCATTACATGAAAGACAATCTATCCTATAGCACCCAAGGACCAACATTTGAACCTGGTTCTATAGATCTGGTATGAGATCCAAGAAAAAAAAAAATATTATTATGGGCATCAAAACTCAAGATTTGCATGCTTATGTGATTATATTTTGGTTGTAAATTCTTGAGCAATAACAGTTTGAGCAGTATCAACCTTTCCTGGACAGAAGAAAACCCATCCTAGAGTCTACTACTTCACCATAGTACTGCATGTCAAACAGAGACACACTTTCAAGGGCCAGATTAATCACCAAGCAACATCCTGTTCTGCTTCCTCTGTCAGCTACAGTACTGCAGATAAGAACCACAACTATTTTTAATCAAACACTGTGCACCAGCTCTCAAGTGGAATTAAAATGAAAAAAAAAGCTTACTTTGTTGTGACCAAAAACACTGCACCCCAAAATTTACCAGCACCCTTTGTCAAACACAACTGTTTAACAGAAATGTTTGAATAAAAAACAGTAAATTTTCCACTCAGTGTCATCCAGCATTGAGGGAGGGAGGATGCTGGAATCAGTTCATGTATAAACAGGAAGGTGAAGGAAGGTGCCCACTTGATAACCCCAAATTTATACCTGCATCTACATGCCAAATTATTTTCTTGTAGTGTAATGGTGTATACCACTAGGTAGATATTACAGTAGCACTGGGCTCTGTTGTCTTAGTTGTCTTATCCTTTTTTAAGGCACTTTTGTGTAATAAAATATTAAATTGGACTACCTGAAACTGTATTCTGGCATCCTCCAGTTAGTTAAGAGATTGAGTTATGCCTGTGTTAGACCGACAGTTTAATGATTAGTTGTAAAAATCCATTCCATCTTCCACATTTTCCAATATGTTTATTTTATCTAACCAGTATTTATAGCCCAATGCAGCGGCAGCGCAGGCCAAAGAAGGCAGGTAGAACAGATTGTGAAAGAGTTTTCTCTGACATGAACACCATAGCAAACACAACTGAAAATCGAACGTACACCAGCTCTCATGTTAATTTCTTTGGTTGGTTCTTCTTAAGTGAACTGGGATCCAACACAATACATCAAAAATGGGTGGGGAAACTGCTGATCACCCAAATGCAGAGAAAGAAGTCATGTTCCGCACAGCTCATCAATTGTTAGTACTATTTTCTTTCATTTGTTTATTTCTTTATTTTTCCTTTCCACTTACTATACATTGCCAAGTCGTATAGTTCCCATATATAAGTTTCATTTTAACCCCTGGTTATAAGCCCAGTTACTTCCGCATGTTCTTCAGGAATTTGCTTTTGAGTGCCACATAAGCAATCGTCAGCATTGTGCCAGTTAGGAAGTCATTCAGTGTTCTTTGCCAGGCTTCTCTGCTTCCCCTAGGCCTTCGTATGTGACATCATGTGCAAACATCCATTACAAATGTAATTAATACTATGATGACAACTGTTTTTGTTGACTCCTCCCTCCACACAGTGTCCCAACATGGACCAGCAGGTCAGTCACATGTATAACAGATGTAATAATAACAACAGACATTATACTCATGATCTGACAGCTTATTTGATCAAAGCTGAGGAGTAAACATAGTCACTGGACAAGATACATTCATAACAGAGCATTCACACATGAGACCATTGAGCCATACTAATGAAGATGTTGTGAGTTTTTCATTGGCTTTATAGATACAAAACACAGTTTTAAAGTGAATATGAGAGTGAGAAGGGTGCCAAAGTGACCAACAAAATGCAAGACCAGCTTCAGCCCTCCAAGAACTTCCTTTTTTTCAGGACAGCCCATTTTTAAAGCTAAAATCATACAAACAACAGAAACGCCCAGAGCTTGTATAGCTATAACACACAGATAAAAAAGAGAAATCTCTAGAAGCAACAGCCTTCATTGGTAATGCACACAATGCATGCATCTGCAAAAGACAAGGAAGGGACATACACTGCACTCGCCTTCCCTAGCAATGACATCTACAGCACAGTGGGCCAGACCTCACAAAATATCCCAGGAGCCCAAAACAAAGGTAAGGATCTGTACACTGTAATACAGAGAGTGTGAATGCTCTATGAGAATATAAAAACATTAGTGATAAAGGGATATTTTAACTGTATTTTGCTATCATCATATCAGCACCAAGACTGAATTGTTTCTGCAGGTCACACACCATGTAATGATGACTTGGGTCTCAGCATTGTGTATCTCCACATAATACATTTTGAGCAAGCACAAAAAGACCAAGTTAGTCACATGACAAAGAGAAGTTCTCTAATAGTCAAAGTAATGGAATGTGTTTGATCTATTTCTGGGACCCGATACATGAAAACCAATAAGCAACTGTCCCTTTACTTAGAGATGTGTTAAGAAATGCATGTTTTGTGCTCCTGAGTGGCTCAGTTGGTAAAAGCCCCCTGAGCTCTATGATCCTCATTCGATCCCAGCCGTGTCATCACTTTACAATGACCGGCAGCCCATAGCAGTGGAGCAACTTGGCTTTGTTCGGCCAGCAATATGAATAAATGAATAAATCAATCCAGTTTTATTTGATAGAGCACATTTTTACAGTCAAGATTACCACAAAGTGCTGTATACAGTGCATTTTCCAGAGACAATAAAACAATCAATAAACTCAGGCTAGTTGGGAAAAACAGGGAAAATTATTCTCTGACCCAGGAAAAGGCAGGGTTTGTTCATTTCATTGCTCATTAGTACCCCCACTGCTCAGCCAGGGCACCTGCAGTTTGCTCGTGTAAAACAACTCCTATCTGTGTCTGCTTGGTATGGGGATTTTGGTGTGCAAAGAAGTGGCGTTTGGAATCATGTCTCTGTCTGCACCCTCCCAGATTTTAGAGGAGGGGGTTTCAGCAATGAGGGGCTTCATGATACAACTGGACATTCCAAACTGGGTTAGCTAATTAGTTAGCCAATGATTCAACAGGGCTTGCAGTAATCAAGCCTGGGTGTGTCTAGTCTAATTAAACCCAATTATCAATTGGACTTCATCTGGTTGATTGAGTAACTAAGGGGCACTTACTTTTTCACACAGGGCCAGTTGGTGTTGGATAACTTTTTTCCTTCAATAAATAAAATGATCATTTAAACTGTATTTTGTGTTTACTCTGGTTGTTTTTGTCTTACATTAAATTTTGTTTGAAGATCTGTCACAATTAAGTGAGACAAATATGCAAAAATAGGAGAAATCAGGAAGGGGGCAAATACTTTTTCACAGCACTGTATATTAGGGTTAAAGGACAGTGTGGAATGCAGCTACCCAAAACTCCCTAGATTTTTGGTCCCGTCTGATATCTGAGATCTCACAACAATTGAAATGATCAAAAAGGAAAACCAGATAGTGTTTCAGGAACATGCATCACTGGCCAACAAAAGCAGTGAGCTTACCCTGCCCACTTACATTAGGGGTAAGTCACTTATCACTGGAAGGGATCTTTTGCTGATCTTCAGCCTACTATATACCCCACCTGTATTTTATGAAAGGTGTCTAAATAGTAATCGTGCTGTTAGCTGGCCAAGACTGGCTTCACCTCTCTTTAATTGGGGAGTATGGAGGGCAGCTGGCATACAGGAAGACCACAATGTGATTAGCACACATGGTCAGACAGAAATTGCAGCCATCATTTGAAAATGCGTAGTGGGCCCTGATGAAAGTTCAGGTGTGCCACTCCAACCTAGGCCTACTTGGAGAGCTGGGCCTGTTTAGATCACAACATAAACAAAACCAGATTCAACCTGTCATCCTGTGGGATACATTCAAGCTGTGTAGGTAATGCTATGCCAAATATTTTTATTTAATTTGTCAGAAGATTACAACAAGCTTTCTGAAAGTCTACAAATTCATTTCCTCAATCACTACAGTATACTGCAGACCATGTGTTTTCTTCAGTCTGAAATTATTTTATTTGCATCTGTGGTTAACAGTTGCATGTGGACCGCCCACATTATGCTCTATCTGCTTTCCCCTTCTTTACCTACTTCTGCATTTTTCTTTTCCCTCTCAGTTTGTGCGTCGTAGTTGTTTTTTTTTTTCATTTTTCACTTGAAACATTCGTTCCAATGTCTGAGGGGGCATTATATTCCGTTATAAAGTTTAATAAGGACTCAAATCGTAAGACTGCAGGTGAGTAAGTGTTATTTGTGCAAAAGATGAAATTTGGTTAATGTTACTGTTAAAATTCTACAGTCAGTGAAACTTTTCATCTCGTCGTTCTCTGTCACTTGATTGTGATTGTGGACACATGTCAGGATCATGTTTTATACATTTACAGAGACTGTGCTCTATCAACCTGCTTTAACTCATGGTCAGCATTCAGTGTTGGTGTAATGGAAGCAGCTTTAGGAAATAAATGGTATGGTAAAATAAAAAGTAACTTTTAATGGGGGAAGTGAACTCCAGGCTGTGCGGTAAACAACAGTACTTTGAGAAAAGGAAAGTAAATATCTGGCATGAGGGAGATAAAGATGTGGTATCTACAGTATTCCATTTTAGAACTGTCTCTTTTATCCAGATACAATCTTGGATTTAACCACACAGATCCCCATATAACCAATAATGAATATTAGAGGTGATGTTTTTTTTTTTTTTATTTTTGCCACCTTAAAAAGTGAATGCTATTCACTGTTCAATTGATTTTTGACATTTATTTTGAAATTCTAAAGTATGTTGAGCACTGAATTTACAATTTACAGTTATCTGGTTGCCTGGAGTTTAAATGTATTTGATGGATTTACATTTATGACATATAAAAAGTCCTTGCCATTTTCCAAAAGGTAAAAAAGCCTTGCTGAATTCCATTTTTAATTCTGTGTGTCTTCTCTCAGCAACTCAGCAAGAAGATGTAACCTATTCTGAGGTGAAAACTGCAGACCCTACCTCCCCCCAGACAGTGTCCCACTGTGAACCAGCAGGTCAGTCACTGGTTCAATACATATATTGCTGTGCCCCAATCCAGTACAGTTATATGTTGTAGTCATTTGAAACCATTTTTATAGTGCAATATAAATTAAAAAAATACATATTCTACTAATAAAAATCACATAAAATAGATAGGGTCAGTGCAAGGACATGAGACCGTAAAGTAGACTGGTCAATGAAAGGACATGGGCAAAGGAGAAAATACATGACAATATATGCATCAGAGCCTTGGATTTGGTTATTGTATGATCATAGAACTGATACCATACAGATAAGACCACTGAACTCTAAGAGTGTATCATCTGATTCACTCTCTCTATGAACATAATACACAGCTACTACATAAAGACGTGAGTGACATTGTGAGCAATGGAATACAAGAATATTTTAGCCTTAAACAACTTCCTGTTCTCTGAGGACAGGTTCCTTTTTCAGCTGAAATTCAGCAGGCCATTGAAACACCCACAGCTCATGTAGCTGTAACATAGAGAGGCAGCAATATCACACTTTGATATTCTATAAAACAGTGACAAAGTTTATGTGATAAAGGGTGTGATAGCGCGTCATTATTTGCTTAGCTTATCCAGAGTGACTTATATAGTTCATATCTTGCACATTATACATTAACGCAGTTGGATTTGCATTGAGGCAATTCACATTAAGCACATTTCTGAAGGCTACAACAGTGTCACACTTTGGATTTAAACCTGTAACTTCTGAGATGTAAGCCAGCCTCCATAAACACTACTCCATACTGCCATTCATGTTTGATAGTGCGGTGGCAGGCAGAGTTGGGGTGTGGTTGAAATGTTGTTATCTCCTGGCCATTTTTGCTAGTTACCTGCCCCAGGGGAAGGCAATAACTGCCATCTGTGACCAATCATGCACTCAACCACATCTTAAAAAGAGCCCTGTGTTTGCCCTTGAGGGAGGGAGGAGAAGATGATGATTTGTGTTAAACGAGTGGAAACCTTGTTATATGTGCTTGATAGCCAACTATCCTACTCTCAGATTGAAGCAGTGAGTTTGGTGTTCAGGTTCTTTTCGTGCAACATCCAAAGGATAAGCCCCTAGCTCACTATGTATTCTATGCAGCTCCTCATGCAGGGCCTGGTCCTCTCATGCCTGGACTGCTGTAACTGCCTCTTTGCTTGTCTTCCTGCCTTTGCCATAAACCCCTGCAACTCATTCAGTTTGCAGATGTCTAAAACCTTGTCTAAAACCTCCCTGCATGAAGTCAAGTCACAGCCCTCCTCACCTTAGTTCACTGCCTTCCTGTTATTGCTTGCATCAAGTTCAAAATCTTGGTGCTGGCACGCAGGACAGTCAATGGGACAGCCCTCTATATACCTACCATTGGTCTTCAAACTGTATGTACCACCGAAATCACTATGGTCTGCAACCCTCAGTGGTAAAATGCACTTCCCACAGGGGTCAGGACAGCGGAATCACTGGCCAACTTCCCACCTCTTCAGACTGCATGTCGGTTCCACCTCGATCTCCACCTCCTAACACCTGCTACTTGTATTACTTGCTGTTTATTTTATGTGTAGTATTGCTTTGTGTTTTGGATTCTGTGATCTGGTGACTGTGATGCATGGTAGTATGTGCACTTGGCTTCCCTTCTAGGTTATGTAAGTCGCTCTAGATAAGAGCGTCTGCTAAATGCCAATAATGTAATGTAATGTAACTTATGGAAGGGCTTGAATGGTCTGTGATGTTGTTAGACTGATCTTACACTGTTGCTCATTCAACATGAATGGGTACACTTTTGTTCTTTTGTGCTGGAAGTTGTTCTGGATAAGAGTGTCTGCTAAATGACTGTCATGTAAGTTGTAGATCAGACAGGTTAAAGAGCAGGATTTTTGGGTTAGAGGGGTTTCTCAAAAGTTTACGTCTGAATTAATAATTATTTACTTTTGGATTATTTTCCCTGATTTTTTACTGGTGATTTTTTTCTAGTTTTGGAGCTGTTTTTCTGTTTAATGCATATCTTTTTGTTGTCCAATACTGTGTGCAACAATATATGACCATGTAACTGAAAATCACATGAGAACTGTCTTTGTAGTGCATATAAACACTGCAGTCCTGACAAGGGAGAAAAGTGGGCCAACCTCAAACACCTACAGACTGGCTGCAGTGTGTCTGGGGCTGCTGTGTGCTCTCTTACTGACTTCAATCATAGCCCTGTGTGTATATCGTGAGTATGATACATTGTCAGTGTCTGTGTGTGTGCTGTGAGTATGGTACACTGTCCATGTCTGTGTGTTTACTATGAGTATGATACACTGTCAGTGTCTGAAGCTCCTATACTCTTCGTTTGCCCTCACAAATATTAAAGACACGCTCAGATGAAGGCCAATCAAAATCTTATAGGGATGTACTATCATTTACAATGCCTGAAAATAGAATATTTTACTGCAACATTTTATGTCTTCACCTTATGATAATGCTGCATGTGTCATAATGAAATGCATTATTGTGTGAAAATGTAATTATATTTTCTAAAATAGAGAGTAGGTGACGTCTGTCTTCAACTGCATTTGAGTATGTTTTCCCTGTATTTATTAGATACAAGTCAATCTCAGGAATGCTCAACAATGGAGAGACATCTGAAGGAGCTCAGAGCCAATTACAGCAACATGACTGAAGTCAACAAACAGCTACAGGGATACTACAATAATGTCTTACAGAAATTCCACTATGCGGAAAAATACTGTCCCTACAGTCCACAGAGTGAGTGTGTGTTTACTGTATAGCAAGTAGAAGGGAGGGAAATATCAAGCTTACAGTTTCTTCTTATTTATTTACATTTGTTTTAAAGAATCTTGTTTGTTGTTTAAAGGAATATGACACGATCTGTTGTGTTTTCTTTCTGTACAGAGAGAGAGTGTAAACCCTGTCCACAGGGTTGGGAGCAGTTCAACTCCAAGTGTTACTACTTCTCTACTGAAGGCTGGCATGGTTGGGAGCAAAGTCGCAGTGACTGCCAGTGGTACGGAGCTGACCTGGTGATTGTAAACAGCATAGAGGAACAGGTAAGATACTGAGTGAGTGAGTGAGTGAGTGAGTGTACATGAGTAAATGTGAGAAAAATGACATTATAGAATGCTCTGTAGCGGCATTGCACCTGACTTTGTTTCCCACATATCTTTAAACTTGTACAGGGAAGTGTGATTGATATTATTGCTGGTTTGCGTAGCTTGTTCATCAGTGTGTTACATGATTTGTGCTGCTTCTCAGTATCTGACAGACCCAGGATGTGTCAGTGTGGACTGTGTGTCCATCAGTGTCTCTGTCAGCAGAGCGAATAGTGAGAGTCATTCTGTGTCTGTGTTCAGGAGTTCATCAGCAAACACACAAAAGGCCACCATTACTGGATTGGACTGAGTGACTCAGAAACAGAGGGGACCTGGCTCTGGGTGGACAGAACCCCTCTACAGAAAGAGTAAGAAATCCTGCAGCATACAACTACTTTCCACCCTAGAAAGCTCAGTAACTTAACTTTAACTTGAATCTTTACCTAAATGTTTTATCAAGTATATGGTTGAACCCAAAGTTATGTATCAACAAGTCCCCCTTTTGGTGGAGGGACTGGGTGGACAAGGGCATAGTTACATTGGGTGACATTTATGAGAATGGCACTTTGAAATCATTTGAAGATTTGTCACAGCAATATGGGATTTCCAGATCACAATTCTTTAGGTATTTCCAATTGCGTCATTTACTTTGTAGGACCTTTGGTCCTAGCACACAACCCCCAAATGCAGCAGACATTCTATGTAAGGTGTTCACAGCCTATGGAAAGGGTCATGAAGCGTCAGTATATTATTCCGTGCTGATTGAGAGTTTTGGTGGTGGAGTGCTGGCGGCTCTTAAGAGCACATGGGAAAGAGATGTTGGTCTGACATTGGAAGATGAAGAGTGGGAGAAAATCTGGCAAAACATTACAACTGTGTCAAGGGATGCAAGAGTGTGCTATATTCAATTTAAAATCATCCACCGTTTCTGTTGGACCTTGGGTTAAAAGAGACTTGGGTTAAAAGACACACCAGATTGTTGGTGTTGTAAGTCCGCGGAAGGACACCTAGCTCATGTCCTACAGTTCTGTGATAAAATTCAAGGATTCTGGAGAAGGATTCATGATTATATATGTGAAATCTTGGATACCCAAATTTCATTTTGCCCTGCGTTATATGTATTAGGAGATGGGGCTGTCATTACTGAAGGAGACAAACACATTAAAAATGGGGTCAAAACTAGTATTATGATTGGCAGACAGATCATTCTCAGAGGGTGGAAGACTGAGGGAGCACCATCATTTCAAGAGTGGGCCACTGAAATGGGGAGAGTGGCAGCATATCGGAGAATGTCATATAAACTATTTGGAAGATTGGTGGGCTCAGGGTAGAGACCATGTGGAGAAACACAAGAGCATTGTACTTTTCTTTTTTAATTTTTTTTTTAATGATTTTAAAATCATTGTATTATTATCTTTCACTTTCACTTCTCAGATTTTCTATATGTTGATAACCTGGGCCATGATTGCAGTGTTGACAGGTTGGGTTAAGGGTGGGCTGGGGGGGGGGGTGGCAGGTGGGAGAAAATGCTTGATTTTGAAGTGCATATTATTCTGTCATATAAAAGAACAACAAAACAATGTTAGTCATAAAAAAGAAAGCTCAGTAATATGCATGGATTTTTACAGTTATGCTTAGGCAAGGTTGTCACATACCGAATGCCTTTTTATTATATGTGTTTCACCCATTCCCTTCACATGTTGTAATGGGAGGCTTTGAATGCTTTATAAGCAGTTATACTTTGCATTTAAATGTGTACTAAACATTATAATTCCCTTTGAATTCTCATTCCCAGTCTGCAGTGCCATACAGTGCAATAACAGTGGCAGCAATAGGCAGGGAATGTGAAGGAGGAGTCACTGTATCCCTGTCAGCAGCAGCAGAGAAATAGAGTTTCTGTGTCTCATTCAGTGTCTCTCCTTTCTCTCCCAGATTCTGGAGGAGTGGAGAGCCAGATGATCAAGGAGAAGGTTGGCAGGGTGGAACGTCCCGAAACGCAGACTGTGCTGCTACTGACCAGAATGACTGGGCTGATCTACTTTGTAGTTCTTATCAGTGGTATATCTGTGAGACTGATGCCCTGCTGATGTCTAATGAGCTTTCTGTCAGTACTTCCACGTGATGTCCTGCTTGTATTGTTTCTGTCTTCCTGTCTGTCAGTATGGGTGTGTCTTTTGCATGCATGTGCATTTGTTTTTGTTTGCAGCCCATTGCCCCACCTCCTGTCCCGCCTATCTGCCGTGCTGCCACACCCATCACCTGAAGCTCATCCTGCACACCTGTTCCCTGTTTACTCATCACCAGCCTGTGTATATATACCCCTCTACCTTCTCTGTTTCTCTGCAAGTTTGTCACAGTGTATTTGTTAGAGTGCATGAAAATGCACTCTATTGTTATCTGAATTTTTCTTATTAGAGTGCATGAAAATGCACTCTATTGTTATCCGAATTTTTCTTATTCTTCTTTTTCTTCTTCTAACCAATTTTGTGCGTTTAATACAGCTTCAACCGTTTAACGTAGAAACTTCATTCAAACTGTGTTGCGTAGGTCTTACAAAGGACACTTATGCTATGTATTTTTATTTTTGTAACATTTATACTTTTTAAACTATTAATTAAAAATGATCAAAATTTTCCCCATAGACTTAACATTGGCCTTTATGACATCACAATAGAGCCATTAAGCAATTAGAATCTTGTGGCAGCTGTTCTGACCACCTACATCTGTTTGATGTAGGCCTATATACTTTTATCTATGTAAAATTAGACTGTTTGCATTTTCATGCACTCGTAATTCCCTGGAATTACATTCTCTAGTTTGTTTTGTTCCTGCCTGTTTATTTTCTGCTTGGTCTGCCTGTTTTTGGATTGTCTGCCTGTGGATTCTCTGGTGTTGACTTGGACTGTTTTTTTTTTTACTACTAATTTTAGATTTTCTTCAAATAAACACCTGGTTTGTCATCCTGGTCTGCACCAGTAATGACAAAAATCAACAATTACATCATAAAATGTTTAAATAGTAATCAAATAAATATACTGTGAATCAAATATCATTTGTTAGCAGGTTAATCTTGTGTTTGAATTAATATAATGAATTAAAAACATATTTACTCTGAAAATAATGGAACACAGACATCAGCATTATATATAAATAATTTGTATACATACCATGTGCATTTATTTGCTCCAGTGATGAGTAGACAGAAAAAAACAGATTTTTAAAGCATTTTGTAAATGAGCATCTGCTAAGAAAATAATTTATAAAGATGTTTTTTACTCTCATTATATCTGTGTGTATCAAATCATGGCTACATCCTGTAACCTCTGCGCATGGCTTTGTGTTGAACCTATTGAACCTCCGTGTATTAATATAAACAGAGTGTATAAGTAGGGAATTAATTACCATATATACTAAACTAATTGAATTTATAAAATAATCAATGAATATGCATTCATCCTTGGTCTTACAAAGGATAGAAGCCACACCTGGGCTGATTATCAACCAGCCCCAGCTGTGCAGGTGCCTGTTTGTGAGGCTGCTACTGTTGGTATCCATATTTTTTGTAAATCTGTCTTGTGTTATCTGCCTTAATATTCTGAGCATTGAAACACATGGAATTTCTCAAAAATGATTATTTTTCATTCAAAATTGCCTTTTTATAATTTTCTTCCCCTTCATTTTTGTCTATCTAACTGTACGTTCACACCGGGAGCGGCGAGACCGTCAAAATTCGCTCTGGCCGCCCTGCCAACAACGCTTTCAACGAAGTGGACGCTCTGACGTAGATGGCTACAGTTCGTTCGGAATGCTTGGTCTAGCAAACTTTATTTAAAGGGGCCGCGAAGCAAACAACTGTTAACCGGTATCTCTTCGCCGACTGACCACAAGTAGGGTATAAGTTAACCTCATGAAATCTTTTAAATGTGAAGGTAAGAAATCGATCGATGAAGCAAAGAAATGAACAATTATAAAGCCATGTTTGGTAAGAAAATAAACCTACGAAATAAACTAATTAAAAGCCATTTGTGTGGTGTGACTTTTGTGTTGATGCTAAGTGCTAAATCAAATTTTAAAATGCAGTTTATAGGACACGTTTACTAGCCTTTTTCTTTGATTAACATTACCGTTAATTTGTGTGTAGCCTACATTAAAGTAACTGTGGTCCTGTTCCTGATTGAAGTTTAGTGGCTAATTAGTCTGATTGGTCAAATCGGTGTTTTTTTCCAACAAATGAATTGCATTCCCGCTTAAAAACAAGCGTTCTACAGCGAAAATGTTGCCGGAACACCAAAAATTTGACACTTTGGCCCACGCATCGTTTTTTTTTTTGATTAGCTCATGCTAATCAGATCAAATGTAAAAATGTAAAAATAAACATAGTTCCTCTCTCTGAGAACTTACAGTGAGAACTAAGCAAGAATTAAAAATATAAATGCTCATATTTAACATGGCACATTTCTTTTTTTTTTTTTTCCATTGAAAGAACAATTAATTCCCCCAAACAATTTCCTCTTCTTGGCCGGATTTTTTTCAGTAGAAACATTGTAGACCACAGAAATGTCCTCCATCATGTGACCTTAATTTACAGAGGAGAAACAGATAAAACTCAGGGAACAAGAGGCATGCAAGAGCTTAATTCATTTGCAAAAATGAACTAGCTAAAATATTGCTTTTGTGAAAATTTGCATAATTTTATGCAATTGTATAGCATGCACATAATGAATAAGTTAAGAAAATAAATGTGGATTACAGGAAGGATTAGGAGGGTATGAGAAACATCCTGTTATTATGACCCTGAGCTGATTATCAAAAATAACAAGGATACAACTGCAAAAATGAATGTTTTTTCCCATTATTATACATGATTACATACAAGGAAGAATACATTAACTGGTTTCCATTTTTTGTTTTAAAAAGTGATTAGCATGGTGCCACATTCCCTCTGTCAGTGAAAGACCGTAGGCAGGACACTAGCATCACCACTAGAGGGTGAACCATCCCTTAAAATTGCCAGCATGTCACCTGTGGTTGCACAGGCATCTTGGAAACTGTGTGACGTAGGTTCAGAGGGGAGCTGGCTCTGCTGAAAGAGTTGAAATTTTACACTCATATTACAGGGGATAACAATACTGACAGAGGAGAGACCCGGTGTGGAACAGGACTCTTTATCTCCTAAAACAGTGATACGCTGTATAGCCCATCAGAGAGCCCTGACTGGATGCTGTACATTTGGGTGTATTTTCAGTTGGAAATGTAAAAAGCAAATGCAGGAAGAGCTCTGATGAAAACACAATGGGACAACTATCACACTAGTCCAATTTTGGAGAACTGAATGTGTCTTTATGCTGCCATTTCAGTGACGTACGTGGCACCACCTTTGGCCCAGTTAAAATTAATATACTGGAACGCACTCATGTGTCAGGTTCATTCTGAGAATTATCAGATATACAGTTTGAACGTGTATGGATGAATGGGAATGAAATTAACATGGTAGTCTACTGGAATTACATATACAATCAGATTTACACTGATGAGCAAATAATGTTTGAGCTGACAAAGTAAATGCATAAGAATTTGTTTAAAAAAGCAGAGAGAGAGAAAGAAAAGCTTAGTTGGATAGCCATTCAACAGAAAATACAGAACTATATCACGATTTCTGAAAATGAAATAATTTTATTTTTCTCTCAGTTTGGAAAATGATGAAGATAACAGACTGCATGTTTCATTGTGCTAGGCGCCTGTTGTTGTGGCTCTTTGTGTGGCTGATTCATCAGTGTTTAGTAAGATTTGTGTTGGTGCTTGGTATGCTCATGTTTTCCGGAATAAAAGGTAATATTTGTGAAAGTCTAGACTATGGGCAGGGTGGTGAGCCTGGTTTCTCTGAGTTTCTCTGAGTTCCCTTCAGTTCGTTCAGTTCTTTCAGTACTTCTTGTTCAATAATGATAACAACATAACGGAAGCATTCTATGCTGCCAGTGCAGAACATAACTCTCCTAGGAACAGCGCACATTTTGCAGAGGGTGCTCTCCATTACATGAAAGACAATCTGTCCTGTAGCACCCAAGGACCATTGTTTGGACCTGGTTCTATAGATGTAGTACAAGAAGCAAGAAAACAAACAAATAAATAACATTATTATGAGCATCAAAACTCAAGATTTGCATGCTTATGTGATTATATTTTGATTGTAAATTCTTGGGCAATAACAGTTTGAGCAGTAATAACCTTTCCTGGACAGAAGAAAACCCATGCTAGACTCTGTTAATTCACAATAGTGCTGCATGTCAAACAGAGATGCACTGTTATAGCCTTTGGTATAAAAACACAATCACCAACAAATTTCAAGGGCCAGATTAAACACCAAGCAACTTCCTGTTCTACTTCCTCTGTGAGCTAGAGTACTGCAGATAAGAACCACACCTATTTTTAATCAAACACTGTGCGCCAGCTCTCAAGTGGAATTAAACTGAAATTTAAAAAAATGCTTACTTTGTTGTGACCAAAAACACTGCACCTCAAAATTTTACCAGCACCCTTTGTCCTCCTACACACAGCAAAATGCAAACACAACTCTTTAACACAGAAATGTTTAAATAAAACATTCCACTCAGCGTCATCCAGCATTGGGGGAAGGGGGATGCTGGAATCAGTTCATGTATAAACAGGAAGGTGAAAGAAGGTGCCCACTTGATAACCCCAAATATGTACCTGCATCTACACACCACATTATTTTCTTCTAGCATAATGGTGTATGCTACCAGGTAGATATTACAGTAGCACTGGGCTCTGTTGTCTTTGCTGAGTGCTTATCCTGTTTTTTTTTTAAGGCACTTTTGCGTAATACAATATTAACTTGGACTACCCGAAACTATATTCTGGCATCCTTGGTTAAGAGATTGAGTTATGCCTGCATTAGACTGACAATTTAATGACTAGTTGTAAAAATCCATTCCATCTTCCACATTTTCCAACATGTTTATTTTATCTAACCAGTATTTAAAGCCCAATGCAGCAGCAGTGCAGGCCAAAGAAGGCAGGTAGAACAGATTGTGAAAGAGTTTTCTCTGACATGAAAACCATAGCAAACACAACTGAAAATCGAACATACACCAGCTCTCGTGTTAATTTCTTTGATTGGGTCTTCTTAAGAGAACTGGAATCCAACAAAATATGTCAAAAATGGGTGGGGAAACTGCTGATCACCCAGCATGCAGAGAAAGGAGTCATGTTCCACAGAGCTCATCATTTCAACCAGTTTGGAAATTGTTTCATGTGACTCTTATTGTTAGTACTATTTTCTTTCATTTGTTTATTTCTTTATTTTTCCTTTCCACTTACTATACATTGCCAAGTCTTATAGTTCCCGTATGTAAGTCCCATTTTAACCCCTGGTTATAAGCCCAGTTACTTCTGCATGAGTGCCACATAGGCAATCGTCAGCATTGTGCCAGTTAGGAAGTCATTCAGTGTTCTTTGCCAGGCTTCTCTGCTTCCCCTAGGCCTTCATATGTGGCATCATGTGCAAACATCCATTACAAACGTAATTAATACTATGATTACAACTGGTTGTTTTTGGCTGCTGTGAAATTTGTAATATGCTCTGGCCAGCATGGTGGGTGTTGACTGAATGTTAATGGCCTCCATCCCCGCCTCTCCTCTCTCAGTAAGTTATGATGAGGATGTAACCTATTCTGAGGTGAAACCATTGACTCCTCCCTCCATACAGTGTCCCAACATGGACCAGCAGGTCAGTCACATGTATAACAGATGTAATAATAACAACAGACATTATACTCATGATCTGACAGCTTATTTGATCAAAGCTGAGGAGTAAACATAATCACTGGACAAGATACATTCATAACAGAGCATTCACACATGAGACCACTGAGCCATACTAATGAAGATGTTGTGAGTTTTTCATTGGCTTTATAGATACAAAACACAGTTTTAAAGTGAATATGAGAGTGAGAAGGGTGCCAAAGTGACCAACAAAATGCAAGACCAGCTTCAGCCCTCCAACAACTTCCTTTTTTTCAGGACAGCCCATTTTTAAAGCTAAAAGAGTATAGACCACAGAAACAACCATAGCTCATATATCTATAACATGCAGAGGAGAAAAAGAGGAGAAAAAGAGAAATCTCTAGAAGCAACAGCCTTCATTGGTAATGCACACAATGCATGCATCTACAAAAGACAAGGAAGGGACATACACTGCACTCGCCTTCCCTAGCAATGACATCTACAGCACAGTGGGCCAGACCTCACACAATATCCCAGGAGCCCAGAACAAAGGTAAGGATCTGTACACTGTACTACAGAGAGTGTGAATGCTCTATGGGTGTATAAAAACATTAGTGATAAAGGGATATTTTAACTGTATTTTGCTATCATCATATCAGCACCAAGACTGAATTGTTTCTGCAGGTCACACACCATGTAATGATGGTCTCAGCATTGTGTATCTCCACATAATACATTTTGAGCAAGCACAAAAAGACCAAGTTAGTCACATGCAGAAAGCAGAAGTTCTCTGGTAGTCAAAGTGATGGAATGTGTTTGATAAAGATCAATTGCTGGGACCCGATATATGAAAACCAATAAGGAACTGTCTCTTTACTTAGAGATGTGTTAAGAAATGCATGTTTGGTGCTCCTGAGTGGTTCAGTTGGTAAAAGCCCCCTGAGCCCTATGATCCTCATTCGATCCCAGCCGTGTCATCAGCTTACAATGACCGGGAGCCCATAGCAGTGGAACAACTTGGCTTTGTTCAGCCAACAATATGAATAAATGAATGAATCAATCCAGTTTTATTTGATAGAGCACATTTTTACAGTCAAGATTACCACAAAGTGCTGTATACAGTGCATTTTCCAGAGGGAATAAAACAATCAATAAGCTCAGGCTAATTGGGAAAAACAGGGAAAATTATTCTCTGACCCAGGAAAAGGCAGGGTTGGTTCATTTCATTGCTCATTAGTACCCCCACTGCTCAGCCAGGGCACCTGCAGTTTGCTTGTGTAACACAGCTCCTCCTATCTGTATCTGCTTGGTATGGGGATTTTGGTGTGCAAAGAAGTGGTGCTTGGAATCATGTCTCTGTCTGCACCCTCCCAGACTGTAGAGGAGGGGGTTTCAGCAATGAGAGGCTTCGTGATACAACTGGACATTCCAAATTGGGTTAGCTAATTAGTTAGCCAATGATTTATATTGGGGTGAAGGGGCAGTGTGGAATGCAGCTAACTAAAACTCCCTAGTTTTTTAGTCCTGTCTAATATCTGAGATCTCACAACAATTGGAATGATCAAAAAGGAAAACCAGATAGTGTTTCAGAAACATGCATCACTGGCCAACAAAAGCAGTGAGCTTACCCTGCCCACTTACATTAGGGGTAAGTCACTTATCACTGGAATGGATCTTTTGCTGATCTTCAGCCTACCATATACCCCACCTGTATTTTATTAAAGGTGTATATAGAGTAATTGTGCTGTTAGCTGGCCAAGGCTGGGCTCACCTCCCTTTAATTGGGGAATATGGAGGGCAGCTGGCATACAGGAAGACCACAATGCCATTAGCCCACAAGGTCAGTCAGAAATTGCAGCCATCATTTGAAAATGGTTAGGGGCCCTGGTGAAAGTTCAGGTGTGCCACACCAACCTAGGCCTATTTGGGAAGCTGGGCCTGTTTAGATCATAACATAAACAAAACCAGATTCAACCTGTCATCCTGTGGGATACGTTCAAGCTGTGCAGGTAAGGCTATGCCAAATATTTTTATTTAATTTGTTAGAAGATTACAACAAGCTTTCTGAAAGTCTACAAATTCATTTCCTCAATCGCTACAGTATACTGCAGACCATGGCATTTAATTTTATCTGGGGATGCCTGTGTTTTCTTCAGTCTGAAATTATTCTATTTCAGATATTGTTGTACCCAAAGTCAGTATAGTTACATGTTATAGTCATTTGGAACTATTTTGTTGTGCAATATAGATTACAAAATACTACTCATAAATGTATTATAATAATACAAATGTTATAACTTAAAGTAGGCAGGATCAATGCAAGGTCATGGGCAAAGGGCAAAATATATTTCCAGGGAAAGCCTTGGATTTGCTTACTATAAAAGAATAGATCTTATACCGTGCACATAAGACCACTGAGCTAAAGGCGCATGATCTGTTTCACTCTCTCTGTGAACACAGTACGCAGATACCAAATGAAGACATAAGTGACATAGTGACCAATGGAATACATTTTAACCTCAAAACAACTTCCTGTTCTTTGAGGACAGCTTTCTTTTTCAGCTGAAATACATTTGAGGCAGCAATATCACACTTTGATGCTCTACAAAACAGTGACAAAGTTAATGTGATAAAGGGTGTGATATTGCAATTTACTGTTTACTTACTAGACAGCCTTATCCAGGGTGACTTATATAGTTCATATTTTACACATTACCCATTAACGCAGCTGGATCTGCACTAAGGCTAAACACTCTTTAACAAGAGTACCACAGCAGTGTCACACTTTAGAACTAAACCTGCAACATCTAGGACATAAATCAAACTCCTTAACCATACTGCCATTTGTGTTTGATATGTAACCCTGTGTATGAAAATCTTGTGAGAACTGTCTCTGCAGTGCATGTAAACACTGTAATCCTGACAGGGGAGAAAAATGGGCAAAGCTCACATCCCTACAGACTGGCTGCAGTGTGTCTGGGGCTGCTGTGTGCTCTCTTACTGACTGCCATCATAGCCCTGAGTGTTCACTGTGAGTATGATACACTGTCAATGCACACACACTGTGTGTTTAATGTATGTTTTGTACTGTCTAATGTGATATGTGTCTGTACATATGCGTGAATGTGATAAACCTTTTTAAGGCTTTCATTTTTATATTCATTTTTTTTATATTTTAGGTGTCAGTTATTATATTTTGAGTCAAATGTTGTTCAGCGTGTACTATGACAGCATTATTGCCAATTTACAATCATATTTCAGGATTTTCATTCTGATACTATACATTTTTGCATAAGTGTATCAGCTTTTCTTTTTTGTTATATAATAACTAAATATTTTTGGACTTCTAGTTCTTTCAATAAAATTCCATCTGTATAATACAAAAGGTTTATGGAGTGGCGTAAAGTCAGTTTCAGTTCCTGTTATCCTGTCTGATACTGTCTCCTCATGCTACAGTACAGATGTCCTTAAATGAGTGGCATTCAAAGTCAGGGCTGTGCTCATCATGATACAGCTTCTGAAAATAGAGTTGTGGTTGCCTGCTGTACAATTGTATGTCTCCTCAGCTAAAATGCACACAATGACCTTGACAGATGACAACCTCAGTTGAACTTTTTTCAGATTGAGTTTTAAAATATTAGACAAAGCTATATCCATCACACTGACACATATTGTTGTGCAAACAATGGCCTGATTGATCAATTATATTTCCTAAGACATGTTGTAGTTTCCATGTCTAGCTGCTAATATGTTTCAGTATGCTTTTCCCTTCATATATTAGATACAAGCCTATCCCAGAAATATTCAACAATGGAGAGGAATCTGGAGCCCCTCAGGGCCAATTACAGCAACATCACTGAAGCCAACAGCCAGCTACAGAAATACCACAATGAAGTTCTACAGAAATTCCCCCTGGTGGAGAAATACTGCCCTCTTATTTCACAGAGTGAGTGGCACTACTATGTCTGTAGTTGACAAAACAGCGTACAAAAGACAGGAAAACAATGATGATGTCTTAACGATCTTTCCTTTCTCTTGTAGGAGTGGTCTTGTTTTAAAGGATCGTGTTTGTTGTTTAATGGTATTTGACACAAACTGTTATTTTTCTGTACAGAGAAAGTGTGTAGACCCTGTCCACAGGGCTGGGAGCTGTTCAACTCCCAGTGTTACTACTTCTCTACTGAGAGGAAGAACTGGAAGGACAGTCGCAGTGACTGCCTTAAACAAAGAGCTGACCTTGTGATTATAGAGAGTGAAGAGGAACAGGTGAGATACTGAGTGACTTAAAATGAGTAAATGTGAGTTGTGTTACAATTAATTATTAATTATTGAATGCTCAGTAACCACAGTGGAACTGAATTTTCCCCACCCCATTTTCCTTGTTTGGTTGAATAGCCCTTTTAACATCATTAGACTTCCTATGCTCTTGTGTGTGTTGATGCTCAGTGTGGACTGTGTATCCCTTAAAGTCTCTGTCATCAGGGTGAGTAGTGAGAGTCATTCTGTGTCTGTGTTCAGGAGTTCATCACCAATCATGCAAAAGGAGGTGAATACTGGATTGGACTGACTTACTCAAAAACAGAGCGGACTTGGCTCTGGGTAAATAGTACCCCTCCGCGGAAACGGTAAGAAATCCTATAGAGACAATATAGTAGACAGCTGTACAGGTGGAGGAGAACTTTGGTATAAAACATTGAATTTCCATCTCACAAACATGATCATCTTTAATATCTCTGTCAGATATATGAATTTTCTGCAGTTATACAAAGTTTTCACATAATGTACGCCTCTGTGTTTTTGTATTGTGTATGTTTTACCTATTTCATCTTCCTTCAGTGTAAGTGATGGGAGTACTTAGAACACTTCACAAACTATTACAGTTTGCATTCATATTTGCATTGAGACTAAACACACTGAATACATATTCAGTATGCAGTGCTGTACAATGATGTAACAGGGGCATCAATGTGAAGGAGGAGTCACTCTATCCCTATGGGCAGCAATAGAGAAGCAGAGCTTCTGTGTCTCATTCAGTCTCTGTCATTTCTCTTCCAGGCTCTGGAGGAGCAGAGAGCCAGATAGTTCCTACCAAAGGCAATGGTATTTATACGCAGACTGTGCATTTACGTTTCCTGGTGAAAAGACATGGGCTGATAAACCCTGTAATTTCAATGGGAGGTATGTCTGTGAGACTGAGGCTCTGCTCCCTTGAACATCGTTATAATGAGGAATGATGTAAATTGATGTAAATGGAAAGATCAAAAAGATATGCTCTTACACTCTACAATACTCTTAAATAATAATAGGTTTTTTCAGAACATTGATCTTGTTATGAAATAATGTAGTAAAGTGTGTCCACATGCTGAAAATGTTTAAACACAGTATAACAGTATTTTTATCTATTTTAGATTTGATCATCAAAAAAATCTAATGAAATAAAGTAAAAAACAGAGGAAAGTGAGTCACCATCTATTATGATCTTATTGAGAAAATTTCTGCAAATAATTTGCTGCAGTGATGAGTAGACAGTGGGTATCTGCCAAGAAACTAATGTTGTGAAGAGTTACTTTATTCTCATTATATTTGTGTATTGTAAATTATGGCTACATCCTGTAACTCTACCATCAGCTCTGTGTATGGCGTTGTGTTTGCTGTTTTATATGTACCCCATCCTACTATATGTATAAATATTAACATAGTGTATAAATAGTGAATTCATTAGCATATATAAGCTAATTGCATTGATAAAATATCCATTTAACCCTTTGTTTGGAGAGGTTGAACTGTAGGGGAGAACGGGGTAAGTTGTCACACGGGTAAGTTGTCACACTGTTCATGCCTCCAACAGAAGAGTTGCTATCTCAAAAATCAAATAGCTACTTTGTGTGACAACATGTTCTATGGTCAACTTCCTGTTCGCATGTGGTCAAAGTCACCCTATTCTGAAGTGAGCACAATTTTCTCACTCTATTCTGAGGAGAGCACAACTTTCACCTTCAAAAGTAAAAAAAAAATGCTCTGCATTTTATGTAATAAAGCTTTGTTAGGTATGAATGTTCAAAATTATATTTTTGTACTGAGTAGAGAAGACATTAAAGTATCTTTTGATACTTAAGCTGCAGTCCTATGTTGAGCTAACCTTGAGATTTAGCAAAAATTAGCACACATGTCAGTTTGAGGAAAGTTGTCTCAATAACTTTGGGGCAAGTTGTCACAGTATAAACAGGCACATAGAACATGCTCAGTCAGTGCTGACACAAGTCTACCAACTCCAGAGGACATCTGGCCCTATCCAAAAGCTGGCCCCCCAAAAAAAAAACTTGAAAACGGCACAAAACAGCAATTCTAACTGACACACCAGTGAAGCAGGCACTAGAAATGGAAAAGAATAAGGCACAATTTAGCAAAAGTCTGTTTCAGAAGAAAGGGAAGCAAAGGGGGGGAGGGGGTCAAAATCTGGATCTGTAAAGAACACGAAGGCAGCTAAAAACAGAAAAATCCTAGATGAGTCAGAAAAATCCTAGATGATGAACAGGAGTGCTTCTGCCTCGTCTGTGTGGAGCCATTCTCAAACAGCTGCCCAAAGGACACTTGGGTGCAGTGTGTGAGGTGCAACAAATGGGCCCATGATGCCCACGATGCCCTGACCTCAGGCCAGGCAATTTATGTGTGCCAGAACTGTAACTCCAAAGATGAGTCTGATTAGTCAGATACAGATGTTATTTGTTGTTATTTACAGATGATTGTTTGTTGTTTTGGGTTCTTTAATGACATTGAATTTGGTTTTGAATTTGAAATAAAAAAATCAATATTCACAATTAAGCAGTTGTGTTTTTATTTGTTGATAATCCAATGTAACAACTTACCCGACATAGTGTGACAACTTACCTGCTGATGGGGCAAGTTGTCACAAGTGCGCACACTGTATTTAACTGTCTACAACTTTGTACTGAAATAAGATATGAAGATGTAATGAATGAACAAAATATGTACCCAAGACTTCTGTCTTTCATTTGGTATGACATTTATACCATTGTGATGTACTGTGCCCAGTCAATGTAAGAAAGAGTGAAAAGTGTGACAACATACCCTGCTCTCCCCTACAGTACAGGTGCCAGGCTGTGGAAGGACAGACAGCAGCAAAAAAAAAAAAAGGAGAAGCCCTCTGCACTCCCCCCACCCCTGCTTCAGAGTGAGGCGATACAATATTTTCAATAAATTCAATAAATATTATCTTGTTAGTATAGATTTTTTTTAGTACATATTTTTGCTTATGTAATCTGCCTTAATATTCTGAGTGCCAAAACACATCAAATTTTTATTCAAAAATTACAATTTTATACTTTTCTATACCATCCCCCTCATGTAACCTTGTTGTGGAATTGCCAGTTGTATTCTGTAGTTGTCCTGTCTGTGATAACCTCTGCACACTCACAGGAGTGCTGAGGATAAATGAACGCAGCCCTCTGATATACTTGCCTGCAGCAATTGGGTAATTTTTGCACTTTCTTGTACTCATTGGATGGGTGCAATTCTACCCTTCCTGTACAAAAAATAATATATTAAGACTATATATTAGACAATATATTTAGCACCATCAATATATTGAAATATTTTTTCAATATTCATATTGAAAATATGAAATTATGTTTTGAAATATTGCAGCATATTCCTGCTTTGCATTAATATGTTTTAAAAGTATTTGAAAAATATTCTTGTTCTGAACTACATATATTTTTTAAAAAATTACAATATATTTAATTTTTGTATGGATAAACAGCAAAGGAGGCATCAAGGACTTCATGGTATAATATGCGGAACATTGTGATGTGTGAATGTGTTTTGACTCATACACTCCACAATACTCTTAAATATTCAGAACTTTAATCTTGTTATAAATTAATGTAGTAAAATGTATCCACATGTTGAAAATGTTTGAACCAGTATAACAGTATTTTTACCTATTTTAGATTTGATCATCAAAAATCCAATGAAATTGGAAAGTGAGTCACCATCTATTATGATCTTATTGAGAAAAATTCTGCAAATAATTTGCTGCAGTGATGAGTAGACAGTGGGTATCTGCCAAGAAACTAATGTTGTGAAGATTTACTTTATTCTTATTACATTTGTGTATTGTAAATTATTTGTGTATTGTAAAACACAAAGCCACACACAGAGCTACCACCATCAGTGAATATACCAATATACCTTAGTGAAGCTATATGTATAAATATTAACATAGTGGATAAACAGTGAATTCATTAGCATATATAAGCTAATTGCATTGATAAAATATCCATTTAAGCCTTTGGTTGGAGAGGTTGAACTGTACAGTACAGGCGCCAGGATGTGCAAGGACAGACAGCAGCAAAAAAAAAAAAAAGGGAAGAAGCCCTCTGCACACCCCCCATCCCCCGCCCCACCCCTGCTTCAGAGTGAGCGATACAATATTTTCAATAAATTTTATCTTGTTAGTTAGTATATATTTTTGCTCATGTAATCTGCCTTAATATTCTGAGTGCCAAAACACATCAACTTTATTATTTTTATTCAAAAATTGCAATTTTATATTTTTCTATGCTATCCCCCTCATGTAACCTTGTTGTGGAATTGCCAGTTGTATTCTGTAGTTGTCCTGTCTGTGATAACCTCTGCACACTCACAGGAGTGCTGAGGATAAATGAACGCAGCCCTCTGATATACTTGCCTGCAGCAACTGGTTAATTTTTGTACTTTTTTGTACTCATTGGATGGGTGCGATTCTGCCCTTCCTGTACAAAAAATAATATATTAAGACTATATATGAAAGAATATAATTAGCACCATAAATATATTGAAATATTTTTTCAATATTCATATTGAAAATATGAAATTATGTTTTGAAATATTGCAGTATATTGCTACTTTGCATTATTATATTTTAAAAGTATTTGAAACATTTTCTTGCTATGGACAACATGTATTTCAAGAAATTACAATATATTTCATTTTTGTATAGATAAACAGCAAAGGAGGCATCAAGGAGTTCATGTGATAATTTGCTTAACATTGTGATGTGTGAATGTGTTGTGAGTTCTTCTTTATTCTAGTCTCTATGTCTGGGAGTGAGATCATTTTCTGTGTACAATTGTCATGCATAGCTTTCCAGTTAGTGATGATGTAGTTCAGTTTGAGACCATGCAGAAGACAGGGCAGAGGTGTAAAAACATTGGTACTGGTGATGAAAGCATTCCTTACTTTAGATCAGAAATGTCATGTAATGTGTAAGATCATTATATTTGGGGATTACACCAAGTAAACAACTGAACTGAACACGGTTCACCAATCAATCATCCTTGCTCAATGAAATGATTTTATTTCTGTCAAATCTCTAATAATTCAGTAGCTTGTTATCATGATATTAAATCAAATGACACCCTGATGCTATATTTAGATTGCATAGTAATTATTCACATATATGTCTGCTTAACAACTATGAACAATCAGGCAGAGGAGATTTGATAGGAACAAAACTAGAAGTTTTATGGTTGCCCTCTAGTGGGGAAAACACACAATAACACTGCCAGTCAATGTAAAACAAAGTCTGCTTTTATCTGGAGCTAGAGCATTGCCTTTTATTGTCATGCTGAGATGGTGTGGAACATGACTCCCTAGTTTTTCAGTCCTGTCTCCTATCTGAAATCTCAGAATGACTGAAGTGATGTAAACAGAAAACCAAATCCTGTTCCAGAGACATATGTGGCTGGCTGGCTAACAAAACCAGAAACCTTGTCCTGTCTAACTGCTGTTTAGCCACCTACCGCTGGAAAGGGTTCTGCAATATCATATACATATAAATTTTAGGATGAAAGGTATCCAATTGTCCTATTAGCCGGCCAGGGCAGGGCTCACCTCCCTTTTACTGAGGAATATGGAGGGAAGCTGGCATACTGTAAGACATTAACCCTATGTTTAACAGTTTTGACATTAGCTTCTTAATGTATTAACAATCAAAATGTAAATTTGTCTGTATTACACAGTACACACCACAACCCACATTCCCTTCCTCAATGATTTGAGTAACTCCAGTTATCTCAGAAAGTGACTGTGAAGATCACTGATTTGTTCATTTCCTTCAGTTTGCTCAGTTTTTTTCAGTACTTCTCATTCAATAATAATAATAATTACATAACAGAAGCATTCTATGTTGCCAGTACAGAACATTACCCTCCTAGGAACAGCGCACATTTTGTGGAGGGTGCTCTCCATTACACGAAAGACAATCTATCCTATAGCACCCAAGGACCATTGTTTGGACCCGATTCTATAGATGTAGTACAACATGCAAGAAAAAAATAATAATAATACATTTATTACTATTATTATTATTATTATTATTATTATTACATTATTATGGGCATCAAAACTCAAGATCTGCATGCTTATGTGATTTTATTTTGATTGTAAATTCTTGGGCAATAACAGTTTGAGCAGTAATAACCTTTCCTGGACAGAAGAAAACCCATCCAAGAGTCTATTAATTCACCGTAGTACTGCATGTCAAACAGAGACACACTGTTATAGCCTTTGGTATAAAAACACAATCACCAACAAATTTCAAGGGCCAGATTAAACACCAAGCAACTTCCTGTCCTGCTTCCTCTGTCAGCTAGAGTACTGCAGGTAACAACCACAACTATTTTTAATCAGACACTGTGCACCAGCTCTCAAGTGGAATTAAAATGAAATACAAAAAAATGCTTACTTTGTTGTGACCAAAAACACTGCACCCCAAAATTTTACCAGCACCGTTTGTCCTCCTACACACAGCAAAATGCAAACACAACTGTTTAACACAGAAATGTTTAAATAAAAATCAGTAAATTTTCCACTCAGCATCATCCAGCATTGAGGGAGGGGGGATGCTGGAATCAGTTCATGTATAAACAGGAAGGTGAAGGAAGGTGCCCACTTGATAACCCCAAATATATACCTGCATCTACACGCCAAATTATTTTCTTGTAGCACAATGGTGTATACTACCAGGTAGATATGACAGTAGCATATCTACCTGGTAGAAAAAGGAGTCATGTTCCACAGAGCTCATCATTTCAACCAGTTTGGAAATTGTTTCATGTGACTCTCATTGTTAGTACTATTTTCTTTCATTTGTTTATTTCTTTATTTTTCCTTTCCACTTACTATACATTGCTAAGTCTTATAGTTCCCGTATGTAAGTCCCATTTTAACCCCTGGTTATAAACCCAGTTACTTCTGCATAAGTGCCACATAAGCAATCGTCAGCATTGTGCCAGTTAGGAAGTCATTCAGTGTTCTTTGCCAGGCTTCTCTGCTTCCCCTAGGCCTTCATGTGTGGCATCATGTGCAAACATCCATTACAAACGTAATTAATACTATGATTACAACTGGTTTTTGTTCGCCTGCTGTGAAATTTGTAATATGCTCTGGCCAGCATGGTGGGCGTTGACTGAATGTTAATGGCCTCCATCCCCGCCTCTTCTCTCTCAGTAAGTTATGATGAGGATGTAACCTATTCTGAGGTGAAACCATTGACTCCTCCCTCCACACAGTGTCCCAACATGGACCAGCAGGTCAGTCACATGTATAACAGACGTAATAATAACAACAGACATTATACTCATGATCTGACAGCTTATTTGATCAAAGCTGAGGAGTAAACATAGTCACTGGACAAGATACATTCATAGCAGAGCATTCACACATGAGACCACTGAGCCATACTAATGAAGATGTGAGTTTTTCATTGGCTTTATAGATACAAAACACAGTTTTAAAGTGAATATGAGAGTGAGAAGGGTGCCAAAGTGACCAACAAAACGCAAGACCAGCTTCAGCCCTCCAACAACTTCCTTTTTTTCAGGACAGCCCATTTTTAAAGCTAAAATCATACAAACAACAGAAACACCCAGAGCTTGTATAGCTATAACACACAGATAAAAAAGAGACATCTCTAGAAGCAACAGCCTTCATCGGTAGTGGACACAATGCATGCATCTACAAAAGATAAAGAGGGGACATACACTGCACTCGCCTTCCCTAGCAATGACATCTACAGCACAGTGGGCCAGACCTCACAAAATATCCCAGGAGCCCAAAACAAAGGTAAGGATCTGTACAGTGTACTACAAAGTGTGAATGCTCTATGGGTGTATAAAAACATTAGTGATAAAGGTATATTTTAACTGTATTTTGCTATCATCATATCAGCACCAAGACTGAATTGTTTCTGCAGGTCACACACCATGTAATGATGACTTGTGTCTCAGCATTGTGTATCTCCACATAATACATTTTGAGCAAGCACTAAAAGATGAAGTTAGTCATATGCACAAAGCAGAAGTTCTCTGGTAGTCAAAGTGATTCTGGGACCCGATATATGAAAACCAATAAGCAACTGTTGCTTTACTTAGAGATGTGTTAAGAAATGCATGTTTGATGCTCCTGAGTGGCTCATTTGGTAAAAGCCCCCTGAGCTCTATGATCCTCATTCGATCCCAGCCATGTCATCAGCTTACAATGACCAGGAACCCATAGCAGTGAAACAACTTGGCTTTGTTCAGCCAACAATATGAATAAATGAATGAATCAATCCAGTTTTATTTGATAGAGCACATTTTTACAGTCAAGATTACAAAGTGCTGTATACAGTGCATTTTCCAGAGGGAATAAAACAATCAATAAGCTCAGGCTACTTGGGAAAAACAGGGAAAATTATTCTCTGACCCAGGAAAAGGCAGGGTTTGTTCATCCCATTGCTCATTAGTACCCCTGCTAGTCAGCCAGGGCACCTGCAGTTTGCATGTGTAACACAGCTCCTCCTATCTGTGTTCTCTTGGTGTGGGGATTTTGGTGTGCAAAGAAGTGTCACTTGGAATCATGTCTCTGTCTGCACCTTCCCAGGCTGTAGAGGAGGGGGTTTCAGGAATGAGAGGCTTCGTGATACAACTGGACATTCCAAATTGGGTTAGCTAATTAGTTAGCCAATGATCTATATTGGGGGTGAAGGGACAGTGTGGAATGCAGCTACCTAAAACCCCCTAGTTTTTTAAGCTGTCTAATATCTGAGATCTCACAACAATTGAAATGATCAAAAAGGAACACCAGATAGTGCTTCAGAAACATGTATAACTGGCCAACAAAAGCAGTAAGCTTGCCCTGCCTATGTACATTAGGGGTAAGTCACTTATCACTGGAATGGATCTTTTGCTGATCTTCAGCCTACTATATACCCCACCTGTATTTTATGAAAGGTGTCTAAATAGTAATTGTGCTGTTAGCTGGCCAAGGCTGGGCTCACCTCCCTTTAATTGGGGAGTATGGAGGGCAGCTGGCATACAGGGAGACCACAATGCCATTAGCCCACAAGGTCAGTCAGACAGAAATTGCAGCCATCATTTGAAAATGCGTAGTGGGCCCTGATGAAAGTTCAGGTATGCCACACCAACCTAGGCCTACTTAGGAAGCTGGGCCTGTTTAGATCACAACATAAACAAAACCAGATTCAGCCTGTCATCCTGTGGGATACGTTCAAGCTGTGCAGGTAATGCTATGCCAAATATTTTTATTTAATTTGTTAGAAGATTACAACAAGCTTTCTGAAAGTCTACAAATTCATTTCCTCAATCACTACAGTATACTGCAGACCATGTGTTTTCTACAGTCTGAAATTATTTTATTTGCATCTGTGGTTAACAGTTGCATGTGCACCGCCCACATTATGTTCTCTCTGCTTTCCCCTTCTTTATCTACTTCTGCATTTTTCTTTTCCCTCTCAGTTTGTGCATCGTAGTTTTTTTTTTTTTCATTTTTCACTTGAAACATTAGTTCCAATGTCTGAGGGGGCATTATATTCCGTTATAAAGTTCAATAAGGACTCAAATCGTAAGACTGCAGGTGAGTAAGTGTTATTTGTGCAACAGATGAAATTTGGTTACTACTGTAATTTGGTTGTTACTGTTAAAATTCTACAGTCAGTGAAACTTTTCATCTCGTTGTTCTCTGTCACTTGATTGTGATTGTGGACACATGTCAGGATCATGTTCTATACATTTACTGAGACTGTACTCTATCAACCTGCTTTCACTCACAGTCAGCATTCAGTTTTGGTGTAATGGAAGCAGCTTTATGAAATAAATGGTTCATTCAGTAACTTTCAATGGGGGATGTGAACTTCAGGATGTTGGGTTAAAAACAGCACTTTGAGAAAATGAAAGTAAATATGTGGTGTGAGGGAGATAAGAACATGCTATCTACAGTATTCCATTTTACAACTGACTCTTTTATCCAGCTCTAATCCTGGATTTAACCACACAGATCCCCGTATAACCACAATGTCAAAATCTGTGAATATTAGAATCCTCAGGTGATATTTTTACATCTATGCCACCTTTAAAACGTGAAAAAATGTGAATTCTACTCACCCTTCAGTTGGTTTTTCACATAGCTTTTATTTATTTTAAAGTACACTGGGCACTGAATTTATAATTTACTGATTGTAGTTTACAGTTTACTGATTGCTTTTAACTGAAATGTATGTGGTGGAATCTACATGTATAGCATATAAATAGTTCTTGCTATTTTCAAAAAGGTAAAAATCCTTTCTGAATTCATTTTATAATTCTGCCTCTCCTCTCTCAGGAACTCAGGAAGAAGATACAACCTATTCTGAGATCAAAACTACAGACTCTTCCTCCCCCAAGACAGTGTCCCACTGTGGACCAGCAGGTCAGCCACTTGTGTAATATAACAGATATTATTGTACCCAAAGTCAGTATAGTTACATGTTATAGTCATTTGGAAGTATTTTTGTAGTGCAATATAGATTACAAAATAATACTAATAAATGTATTATAACAATATAAATGTTATAAGTTAAAGTATGCAGGATCAATGCAAGGTCATGGGCAAAGGGCAAAATATATTTCCAGTGAGAGCTTGGGATTTGCTTACTATAAAAGAATAGGTCTGATACCATGCACACAAGACCACTGAGTTAAAGGCGCATGATCTGTTTCACTCTCTCTGTGAACACAGTATGCAGATACCAAATGAAGACATGGGTGACATAGTGACCAAGGGAATACACTGTAACCCCAAAAACAACTTCCTGTTCTTTGAGGACAGCTTTCATTTTCAGCTGAAATACAGCAGGCAACTGAAACACCCACAGCTCTTTCAGCTGTAACATAGAGAGGAGAGGCAGCAATATCACACTTTGATGCTCTACAAAACAGTGACAAAGTTAATGTGATAAAGGGTGTGATATTGCAATTTACTGTTTACTTACTAGACAGCCTTATCCAGGGTGACTTATATAGTTCATATTTTACACATTACCCATTAACGCAGCTGGATCTGCACTAAGGCTAAACACTCTTAAACAAGAGTACCATAGCAGTGCCTCACTTTAGAACTGAACCTGCAACATCTAGGATATAAGTCAAACTCCTTAACCATACTGCCATTTGTGTTTGATATGTAACCCTGTGTATGAAAATCTTGTGAGAACTGTCTCTGCAGTGCATGTACAGTAAACACTGTAATCCTGACAGGGGAGAAAAATGGGCAAAGCTCACACCCCTACAGACTGGCTGCAGTGTGTCTGGGGCTGCTGTGTGCTCTCTTACTGACTGCCATCATAGCCCTGAGCATTCACTGTGAGTATGATACACTGTCAGTGCACAAACACTGTGTTTACTGTCTGTTTTGTACTGTGATATGTGTTGGTACATATGCATGAATGTGATAAACCTTTTTAAGGCTTTCATTTTTATATTTTTATATTCATTTTTTATATTTTAGGTGTCAGTTATTATATTTTGAGTCAAATGTTGTTCAGCGTGTACTATGACAGCATTATTGCCAATTTACAATCATATTTCAGGATTTTCATTCTGATACTTTTCTGCATAAGTGTATCAGTTTTTCTTTTTTATATAATAACTAAATATTTTTGGACTTCTTCTAGTTCTTTCGATAAAATTCCATCTGTATAATACAAAAGGTTTATGGAGTGGCGTAAAGTCAGTTTCAGTTCCTGTTATCCTGTCTGATACTGTCTCCTCATGCTACAGTACAGATGTCCTTAAATGGGTGGCATTCAAAGTCAGGGCTTTGCTCATCATGATACAGCTTCTGAAAATAGAGTTGTGGTTGCCTGCTGTACAATTGTATGTCTCCTCAGCTAAAATTCACACAATGACTTTGACAGATGACAACCTGAGTTGAACTTTTTTCAGATTGAGTTTTAAAATATTAGACAAAGCTATATGCATCACACTGACACATACTGTTGTACAAACAATGGCCTGATTGATCAATTATATTTCCTAAGACATGTTGTAGTTTCCATGTCTAGCTGCTAATATGTTTCAGTATGCTTTTCCCTTCATATATTAGATACAAGCCTATCCCAGAAATATTCAACAATGGAGAGGAATCTGGAGCACCTCAGGGCCAATTACAGCAACATCACTGAAGCCAACAGCCAGCTACAGAAATACCACAATGAAGTTCTACAGAAATTTCCCCTGGTGGAGAAATACTGCCCTCTTATTTCACAGAGTGAGTGGCACTACTATGTCTGTAGTTGACAAAACAGCGTACAAAAGACAAGAAAACAATGATGATGTCTTCACGATCTTTCCTTTCTCTTGTAGGAGTGAAGTCTTGTTTTAAAGGATCGTGTTTGTTGTTTAATGGTATTTGACACAAACTGTTATTTTTCTGTATAGAGGGAGTGTGTAGACCCTGTCCACAGGGCTGGGAGCTGTTCAATTCCAAGTGTTACTACTTCTCTACTAAGCAGAAGAACTGGCAGGGCAGTCGCAGTGACTGCCGTACACAAGGAACTGACCTGGTGATTATAGACAGTGAAGTGGAACAGGTAAGATACTGAGTGACTTAAAATGAGTGAATGTGAGTTATGTTACAATTAACATTATTGAATGCTCAGTAACTGAATTTTCCCCACCCCATTTTCCTTGTTTGGTTGAATAGCCCTTTTAACATCATTAGACTTCCTATGCTCTTGTGTGTGTTGATGCTCAGTATCTGACAGATCCAGGATGTGTCAGTGTGGACTGTGTATCCCTTAAAGTCTCTGTCATCAGGGTGAGTAGTGAGAGTCATTCTGTGTCTGTGTTCAGGAGTTCATCACCAATCATGCAAAAGGAAGTGAATACTGGATTGGACTGAGTTACTCAAAAACAGAGCAGACCTGGCTCTGGGTAAATAGTACCCCTCTGCGGAAACGGTAAGAAATCCTACAAAGACAATATAGTAGACAGCTGTACAAGTAGAGGAGAACTTTGGCATAAAACATTGAATCTCCATCTCACAAACATGATCATCGTTAATATCTGAGTCATATATATGAATTTTCTGCAGTTATACATAGTCAAAGTTTTCACATAATGTACGCCTCTGTGTTTTCGTATTGTGTGTGCTTTACCTATTTCATCTTCATTCAGTGTAAGTGATGGGAGTACTTAGAACACTTTACAAACTATTACAATTTGCATTCATATTTGCATTGAGACTAAACACACTGAATACATATTCAGTATGCAGTGCTGGACAATGAAGTAACAGGGGCATCAATGTGAAGGAGGAGTCACTCTATCCCTATGGGCAGCAGTAGAGAAGCAGAGCTTCTGTGTTTCATTCAGTCTCTCTCATTTCTCTTCCAGGCTCTGGAGGAAGGGAGAGCCAGACAATTATTACTACCAAAACCAATGGTATTCATACGCAGACTGTGCATTTACGTTTCCTGGTGAAAAGACATGGGCTGATAAACCCTGTAATTTCAATGGGAGGTATGTCTGTGAGACTGAGGCTCTCCTCCGTTGAACATCTTTATAATGAGGAATGATGTAAATTGATGTAAATGGAAAGATCAAAAAGATATGCTCTTACACTCCACAATACTCTTAAATATTCAGAACTTTAATCTTGTTATAAATTAATGTAGTAAAATGTATCCACATGTTGAAAATGTTTGAACCAGTATAACAGTATTTTTACCTATTTTAGATTTGATCATCAAAAATCCAATGAAATTGGAAAGTGAGTCACCATCTATTATGATCTTATTGAGAAAAATTCTGCAAATAATTTGCTGCAGTGATGAGTAGACAGTGGGTATCTGCCAAGAAACTAATGTTGTGAAGATTTACTTTATTCTTATTACATTTGTGTATTGTAAATTATTTGTGTATTGTAAAACACAAAGCCACACACAGAGCTACCACCATCAGTGAATATACCAATATACCTTAGTGAAGCTATATGTATAAATATTAACATAGTGGATAAACAGTGAATTCATTAGCATATATAAGCTAATTGCATTGATAAAATATCCATTTAAGCCTTTGGTTGGAGAGGTTGAACTGTACAGTACAGGCGCCAGGATGTGCAAGGACAGACAGCAGCAAAAAAAAAAAAAAGGAAGAAGCCCTCTGCACACCCCCATCCCCCCCGCCCCCACCCCTGCTTCAGAGTGAGCGATACAATATTTTCAATAAATTTTATCTTGTTAGTTAGTATATATTTTTGCTCATGTAATCTGCCTTAATATTCTGAGTGCCAAAACACATCAACTTTATTATTTTTATTCAAAAATTGCAATTTTATATTTTTCTATGCTATCCCCCTCATGTAACCTTGTTGTGGAATTGCCAGTTGTATTCTGTAGTTGTCCTGTCTGTGATAACCTCTGCACACTCACAGGAGTGCTGAGGATAAATGAACGCAGCCCTCTGATATACTTGCCTGCAGCAACTGGTTAATTTTTGTACTTTTTTGTACTCATTGGATGGGTGCGATTCTGCCCTTCCTGTACAAAAAATAATATATTAAGACTATATATGAAAGAATATAATTAGCACCATAAATATATTGAAATATTTTTTCAATATTCATATTGAAAATATGAAATTATGTTTTGAAATATTGCAGTATATTGCTACTTTGCATTATTATATTTTAAAAGTATTTGAAACATTTTCTTGCTATGGACAACATGTATTTCAAGAAATTACAATATATTTCATTTTTGTATAGATAAACAGCAAAGGAGGCATCAAGGAGTTCATGTGATAATTTGCTTAACATTGTGATGTGTGAATGTGTTGTGAGTTCTTCTTTATTCCAGTCTCTCTAACTGCGAGTGAGAACATTTCCTTTGTACTATTTTTACACATAGCTTTCCAGTTAGTGATGATGTAGTTCAGTTTGAGACCATGCATAAGACAGGGCAGAGGTGTAAAAACAACAGTACTGGTGATGAAAAGCACTCCTTACTTTAGTACAGAAATGTCATGCAGTGTGTAAGATCATTATATTTGGGGATTAAAGCAAATACACAACTGATGTTAACATGCTTCACCAATCAATCATTATTGTTCCTCCATGTTTTTGGTTTGGTTTGCTTCTTCAGGTCAGTCCTGCTACTCTCTCCTCTTACTTTTACCCATTACCCTGAAAATCCACTGCTTCATCTCAGTGCCTCAACTGTTTTCAGAAGCCTCTCAGTGCAACAGCAGAGCTGCTAGCCATCTTCTGTATCTGACAGAGGACCCATCCCTTCAGGGTACACCTCAACCCCCAAACCAAAGAGTGATCTTTCGCTCCCCTTATGTGTAATTACATATATGGAAGTGCACTTCAGTTTTTTTTGTGTGTGTAAGTTATGTGTTAGCATTTGTACAGTCCCTCTGTCATGTACATTGCAATGCACTTGCATGTTGATCTAGGCGAGCACTTGTGATCTCAGCACTATGTTCATATGTGTTTAGTGGCATCCTGTTCGGGCAACATTTCATGATACATTATTAGATGCACTTTGTAAACCACAGGAACACCCACACCATTAGGTGACTTGCAATTCTATTACTCTTTATGGCCAATGTATTTTTAGGGTCAAATATACTTCACCCTGCCTTAGTGGAAAGCATTGTTGGTTCAATGCACTGGATTCTTGGTTCAATACTGTTATGAGACTTTGACCAAAATTTAAATGGAAGCAAATTATGACTGAAGAAATTTCTTATTTATTTGTGAGGTATAAACTGTGCAATGTGCTATGTGTTTTTAAAAAATTCTTTTTAAAATTGTAGCAAAATGAAGTGCAAATTACAGAGAGGATTTCTGAAAGAAATGACAAAATTCAGCTTTTAAGAGTAGATGCCAGCATTCAAACTGTGCTTTCCAATGAAAGCCATAAAGTATGTCTAACCAAATTTAAGTTTACTTGTTTTGCATCCTCTGTTGTTCAGTACGTAATTAAAGGAATTAAAACCGAAGAGTGCATTTGGATGCATTCTTTATAGAATAGACGCATACTTATAAGAAACAGATTGCAGTAATATCAACCATTTCTAAGCACTTTGAGGGGTATTGTCACGTTTTTGTATCGACATAAATAGTTTAATAATATCTCATAACATCCCTAGTTGTTCGGGACTGTTTTCTTATTCACATGTACCTTAATCAGAAATGGAAATAAACTTAAAAATTATGTTATGACTTTGTCCGCATTTATACCTTACCTTTGGATAAAAATATAATGTAATAATATATTTTAATTTTATATTTTATTGATTATGCATATCTTTTGCTGTTGCAATCTGCTTACGTTTTCTAAATGCAAAAACTAGTGAAATTCTCAACAAATAGGAGATCTGTTTGAATGTTCTGGGTGTCCTCTCTAATAAAAATGTAATCAAATGAGTGAATGTAACAAACTTATAGAAGCTATGAAACCCTGTTCTCAGTGCACAATCAACTCTAACGTCCAGTGTCATCACCAGGTGATCGACACCCCAGATCCGTTAGCAGCAATGCTAGCTGACTAAACCTCAGAGAGAGATGTCACCACTAATGTCACTTTTCTGCCTGCTACCCTGCCAGCTTTACACAGGACTCACACAAATTACTTCTCAGAGTCCTGCTACATGAGTTTAAACTCAGTTTGAATGAAATGTAGACCAATATGTAACATGCTCTGGACAGCATGGTGGGCCTTGACTGAATGTTAATGGCTTCCATTCCCACCTCTCCACTCTCAGTAAATTAGCATGTAACCTATCCTGAGGTGAAAACCACTGACTCTTCCGTCTACACAGCGTCCTGAAATGAACCAGCAATTCAGTCATATGTGTAACACCAGAAATTATTATAATAAACATCATACTACATGATTTAACAGCTCATTGGATCAAAGCTGAAGAGCAAACATTTTCCCTGGGCAGGATATACTCATAACAGAGCATTTACATGTAAGACCACTGAGCCATATTAGGGATGATATTTTGAGTTTTTCATCATCATATCAGCACCAACACAGACTTGTTTCTGTGTTGTCACAAGCAGAGGGCAGAGGTATAAAAACATTGGTACTGATGATGAAATGAATTCCTTACTTCAGATCAGAAATGCCATGCAGTGTGTGAGATCATTATATTTGGGGATTCAAACAAGTAAACAACTCAAGTGTGCATATCTCACCGATCAGCCATCATTGTCAAAGTCTTTGATATAGATTGGTTCTCTCATATGTTACTCAACGTCAGTCCTGCCACTCTCACCTCTTACATTTATCCACTACCCCAGCCTGAAGATTCTAGATAGATAGATAGATAGATAGATAGATAGATAGATAGATAGATAGGTAATAATTTATTGATCCAAAAAGGAAATTTCCTTGCCAACAGTCGAATATGTGGGGAGCAGGGGTACACAACCTAAAATAAACATAAAACATAGGACAATAAGGACAATAAATAGAGCAACAGAACAATAAATAGAACAATAACACAATAAACAGTTGACAGTTGCAGAATTCTGGTAATGTCCATAGTGTGCTTCTTGCATGTATTGCACTTAATGTATTGCACATAAGTGTTGCACTGGGGGATCAAATGGTGAGTTCCCCATGGCAGCAGGGGGAGGAGTGCAACATTAACACAGTAAGCAGCTCTATATTGATCTGTGGGATTGAGATTGAATTGATTAAAAAATTGATCATCAGTTTTGACCCCTGATGATCTTTCTGATGTGTCAGTAGTAAAGTTGCATGTAAATTTACATGTATTCATTTGGAAGGACACGTTATCTTGAATGACAGAGCAAAGGTACACAAGCATGGCCACATGAATGACAGAATATACAGACATTTTCAGACCACGTTTTAGTAAACATGAATAGCAGGGGAATGAGGCCAGGGGACTGGGAGTTCTCCAGTCAGAAGTTAGTCTCTTAGCAGAATCAGTTGGGTCTTATCATTTGAGAGGGATCTGTGCAGGAAGACAAACCAATCAAGAAAGCTCTTCAAAAGTCCTGATGGGCACTAGAGAACATCAGCAAACAATTCAGTTTGGTCAGTAACAGTCACACCATGATAATCCACAAAGGAGAGAGAGAGAAGAGAGAAGAGGAGAGGAAGAGAGAAGTTGTGAGTAACTGAGTGACCCTGTGCCACTGCCCAGGCCCAGAGGGAGGGGCTGTATGACATTTACATTTACATTTATTCATTTGGCAGACGCTTTTATCCAAAGCGACGTACAAAAGTGCAAATAGTGGGCAAACAACAGGCACAAGAGCAAGATGTGTACAGGTCATACAATTCAAATAGTGCTGAAGCTGAGCGCAAGGTCAGTGACGCAAGCCAACTAATCTGAGCTAGGATTGCATCTCAAATACAATTACAGGAAAAATAGAGTACCGCTATACTACCTAGGTAAGTGAGCAACAAGTACAAGACAGGAGTCAGTTTTTCAACGTCAAAGGTACAAGGTCAAAGAGGCAGAGGTATCAGTCCAGGTAGAGTCTGAAAAGGTGTGTCTTCAGCGCATGTCTGAAGGGTTGGATAGAAGGAGTTGTTCTCAGGGGGGTGGGGAGTTCATTCTACCACTGGGGGGCGATGATGGAAAAGCGTCGTTGTGAGGAGCGTGGGCCTTTCGTTCTGTTGGTGGGTGGAGCGAAGTATGAGAAGTATGAGAGAAGTTGTAGGCAGAGGAGAGGGCAGCCGGATTAGCAGTGCTGTCTGGGGTGATCCATCTCTCAGGCCCTGTCCACACGTACACGGGCATTTTCTAAAACGTAGCTTTTTCTATGCGTTTTGGCCTTTCGTCCACACGCAAACGGCATTTTAGGTCACTGAAAATGGATCTTTTGCAAAACGCCTTCCAGGGTGAAGATTTTCAGAAACTCTGTTTTCAGTGTTGACGTGTAGACAGGGAAAACTGAGTTTTTGACATCAGAGTGTGCGCCGTAATAACTTTTTTCAGCCTTCTGATTGGCCAACATGGCTTTACGGTTAGGGTTATATCGTCGCCTGTTGGTTTGGCATGCTCTTGACAGCGTGTGTTTGCGTTTTCTTGTGGACAGAGATTTTTTTAAGAACGAAGGAGGAAAGCCCCTGTTTTAAAAAATACTCGTGTACATGTGGACCTGGCCTCAGTGAGAGTGAGGAATTGGAGGAGGAGAAGACTGGCTCTGGGCAGACTGGCACTTCCAGAGGCCTCCTGTGATGTCGCCATAGCTGATTGGATGCTGCTGTGGCGAGATCAGGTTGGAGAGGGTGTGGCACTATGGGGGATTGCATTGGAGGCCACACCTCCTGTAGTGAATGGAAGAGCACACAGGGACAGGAAGAAGGCAAATATGCAATAACACAGCACACTGGAAACCTGTGTCACACCTGGAGTGAGATCATGAGTGGAAGAGCCTCCCTGGACAGATTCTTGTCAACAGACTCCTTTTCTTTGCAAAACTGAGTTCTCACATGCTGAGGCTGCCACCAGAGTGCAGGCTTACTCTGGATTATCTAAATCCAGGTGCCAGATTTTCAGACTTAACTTCCAGTTGAGACTGCAAAATGAGTATAATATAATAAGAAAGTAAAATACACCAGCCCAAATTAAATTGATCCACTTCAGGTAAACCACAGCTACAGTACTAACCACTCCATTTTGGTAAATTCAGCACTGTTTTAACAGAATAAGACAGAGGTCCTACAGTGACATGCTGAGACACTGAGTCCTGGATGGCACTGAAGCTCCTGCTAATCAGACCAAATGTAAAAATAAACATAGTTCCTCTTTCTGAGAACCTACAGTGAGAACTAAGCAAGAATTAAAACTATTAATACTCATATTTAACATGGCACATTTCTTTTTTTCTTTTTTCCATTCACAGAACATTTAATTCCCCCAAACAACTTCCTCTTCACAGCCTGATTTTTTTTTCAGTAGAAACATTGTAGACCACAGAAATGCCCTCCATCATGTGGCCTTAACTTACAGAGGAGAAATAGATAAAACTCAGGCAGCAAGAGGCATGGAAGAGCTTAATTCATTTGCAAAACTGAACTAGCTAAAAAATTGCAAGTGTAAAAATTCTGCATAATTATATGCAATTGTATAGCATGTACATAATGAATAAGTTAAAAAATAAAACTAAATGTGGATTACAGGAAAGATTAGGAGGGTATGAGAAACATCCTGTTATTGTGACCCTGAGCTGATTATCAAAAACAGCAAAGGCACAACTGCAAAAATGATTTTTTTTCCATTATTATATACAATGATTACATACATGATTACATACAAGGAAGAATACATTAACTGGTTTCCGTTTTTTGTTTCAAAAAGTGATTAGCACTGTGCCACATTCCCTCTGTCAGTGAAAGACCATAGGCAGGACACTAGCATCACCACTAGAGGGCGAACCATCCCTTAAAACAGCATGTCACCTGTCGTTGCACACGCATCTTGGGGACTGTGTGGCGTAGGTGCAGAGGGGAGCTGGCTCTGCTGAAAGAATAGAAATTTTACACTCACATTACAGGGGATAACAATACTGACAGAGGAGAGACCCGGTGTGGAACAGGACTCTTTATCTCCCATAACAGTGATGTGCTGTATAGCCCATCAGAGAGCCCTGACTGGATGCTGTACATTTGGGCGAGTGAGCGAGTGAGTGAGTGAGTGAATTAGTGAGTGAGTGAGTGAGTGAGTGAGTGAGTGAGTGAGTGAGTGAATTAGTAAGTGAGTGAGTGAATTACTTGGGAGACATTATAGAATGCTCAGTATCCACAAGGGACCTGATTTTTCCCGCATTTTTAAACTCATTACAGGACATTCCATTATTGTCATTTAGAAGAAGCTCTTTTCCAGAGCAACTTACACAGTGCCTCTAATGAAGTGGCATGAAAAGTTTCACAAACAGGACACCACTAATCACATATGAACAAACATAGGCCTGAGATCATATGTGTACCAAGATTGACATGTAAGTGCAAATCAAACTCACACATTGAGGCAGAATTAACTCTGTTGCTCTTCATGTTGTTGCTCAGTATGCTCATATTTTCTGGAATAAAAGGTATTATTTGTGAAACTCTAGACTGTAGGCAGGGTGGTGAGGCTGGTTTCTCTGAGTGGGTCCCTTTCTCATCACTAGACTTTCTGTGAGGGACATGAGGGTAAAACACTAGAAACCTTGTTCCTCAATCTGGGGATGTTTATTCATGAGGTGGGTACTCATCTCCCTCACTCAGAAAAAGCCTATCCAACAATCAGCGCTGCCATCTTTTCAATATTACACACAGTACCATTTTCACTAACTCAATGGACCAAATGGTTCAATAACAAGACTGTACTATCTACTGATCTGGATGTGTAACAATTTCTCATCTATTGCTGTACTACACAATGCACATTCTGCACTATATTCTTATTTGTTTTAGCATCTGACAGATCCAGGATGTGTCAGTGTGGACTGTGTCACAGAGACAGCAGTAGATAGAGAATGTGAAGGAGGAGTCACTGTATCCCAGCAGGCAGCAACAGAGCAACAGAGAAGTAGAGCTCCTGTGTCTCATTCAGTTTCTCTCCTTTCTCTCCCAGGTTCTGGAGGAGTCGAGAGCCAGACAATTATAACAGGCATTGGCGCAACATGTGGTACCGGTATGAGTACAGAAACTGTATACCCTGTAATTTGAATGAGAAGTACATTTGTCAGACTGAGGCTCTGCTCACTTAAATATCTTTCTTACAAGGAATGATGTAGAAAGCAGTGAATGGAATAATTAACAGTTCCTCCATAACATGTTTAAAAATCAATCAGCTGTTTCAGAAAGGTAATCTCATGTCATGAATAAATGTGTTGAAATATCTATCTATTCACTGAAAAAAATTGAACATTGTTACTGTATCTGTGTACATTCACATAAATCATTAAATAAATACTTTTTGTTATGGGAGCATATGGAAATGAGGATCATGATACCCTTGAAGAGAAGAAGCTAGGATTGTGCAGACAGTCCTAATCAATCAAATTGTAACCAGTGTCTGACCTCACACTGCCAGGGGCTTCAGATCCTTTTAATAATGCCAGCCACTTGTACTTATTATTATTATTATTATTATTATTGTTTTGTGAGGAAAGTTTCGGGTTACTGTCTACTATCATCTATTTCAGCAAGATTCTGTAAATGATATGTTGCAGTTATGAGCCATCAGCAGAAAAAAAGTTTGCTGAGCATTGTATATGTGAGCCTTTGCCTAGAATATAATGTATATATATATATATATATATATATATATGCATCAAGCTCTTATAAGCATTAGCGCCACCTAGTGTGTACTCTGCACATTGTCAGTTAGCTATAAAAAACAATATGACACAGCAACACTGACAAACATGTTCCATTGAACTGGGGAGACCAGTTCAGAGTACATACCCTCTGAATTGTTTGAGACTGCAGATGTGTTCATAGTCTGAATCACTAATGCAGATGGTCCCTGTCCAGTGATTCGTGCTGCTGACTACCTGTTCTGTGGGTGCTTCTGCTTTCTGCAGAATTTGTACTGATGCAGGAAATTGTCCAAAGAGAACAGGAAGACTGACTTGCATACTATTGGCTGGCATGAGTGCACTGGCACCTTGATTCTGATCAGGGTTAGAGTGCTGAAGTGAAGGATGTCAGGGAGGTGAGTAGAAGAGAAGAGGGTAAAGGAGAGAGGAGAGAGGAGCTGTAATACTGGATTGTAAGGGATTCAGTCAGACCAAAAAAACCCTTAGATACTGACCACAGTACATGCAAAAAGTACTTCAGTCAAGGGCTTTCACAATCTGTAACAGTTATGACCTTTCACAATTCAGTTTTACTAATCCATTAAATCTCATGTGAAACCAGTCATTTACTCAGTTTAATGTTCTCGTGTTCAGTTGCATGTCAAACCAGTCCTGTTCGGGAGATCATATTTTACTAGAGAAGATACCATTATTCTTTTCCAACTTGTCTTTAAGTCTCAATCAATACATCAAATATCTGCATTTAATACTCATTATATTAATTTACTAATACATTAATATAAGGCTTATAGGTTTGTGTCTCAGCTGCTAATAATAAGGTTGTAGGCATGATTGTAAATAGACAAATAAAATGGATATAAAGTACCACTTGAGCACAGTATTATCGTCCTACCCTCGTATGAAATCCTTATAAAAAATTTTTTTTCCAATTGGATCATCAATGTAGTCAATCATTTGTAAAGTCTTTTTGCTCAACAACACAATGGCAGATGACCAAAACCCTTGTGGTTATTATAAATTTATTTATTGTTATTTCATGAAGTATGCATTTTCAGCCAAAAAATAATAATAAGGTTCCAATATTTCCAGAATACAGATACATGTCCTACTACATTGATGCATACATTTGGATTAAAATTTTGAGAAAACCACTTGCTATTCAAAATACTTATGCTATAGACATGTTGATGTTTTTCAGTAGTTACTCTTTTTCTGTACATCTGCATCATGGAAGGATATTTAGGGGAGCATCAGTTTCACAGACAGAGTTATGTTTTAAATGACAGGAGGTGTCGACCCATGCAGTTTCACGAGGAACAGTCACCACACAGTTTGCCTCTGAGTGCGTTGTACCCAACATATCTGTGTGACTGTTGTCTGGCTCGCCGTCCCTCCAGAAACTGTAAGAGAAACAGACACTGAATGAAATGCAGAAGTGCTAATTCTCCATTGTTGCACATAGGCACACAGTAACTACTGCTGCATGTTAATTACAGGGTTACATTAATGTAGGGGAGCTCTCTAGGATGCAGATCACTTGATCACCTTGTGATATAGGTTTGTATCCTTTTATGCCAAGTCTCTTTGTATGAAGAATTATTCCCTATAACAAGTCTGTATGATTTCTTACCCTTTTTGCAGAGGGGTTCTATCCACCCAGAGCCAGGTCCCCTCTGTTTCTGAATCAGTTAGTCCAATCCAGTAATAGTCACCCATTGTGTGCTTGGTGATGAACTCCTGAACACAGACACAAAATGACTCTCACTACTCACTCTGCTGACAGAGACACTGAGAGACACACAGTCCACACTGACACATCTGTCACATACTAAGCACAAACAGAAATAACCATCCAAAAAGATAAACAAGCCACACCTAGAACAATGTCAAACCCACATCATCTTTTAAACTTGCATATGCAATTTACAAGATATGGGAACCAAAATCGGGATCACTGCATCTACTGATTAACCTATGTGGTTTTTAACCTGAAGTAATACTGATTTTCACACCTGTTCCTCATTACTCTCTATAATCACCAGATCAGCTCCCTGTTTCTGGCAGTCACTGCGACTGTCCTGCCATCTCCTCTCCTCAATAGTGAAGTAGTAACACTTGGAGTTGAAGTGCTCCCAGCCCTGTGGACAGGGTTTACACACTTTCTCTGTACGGAAAGAATAGGAAACAGTATCTGACAAATACAGGATAGACAATAAACAAGAGTAAATGAACTGAGTGAAAAAGGAAAAAAAAAACGTTATTTTCTTCCCTTCAGTGTGCTGTGCAGAGTACAGACAAGCTGTACAGTGTCATTCACTCTAACAGGGGGAGGCAGTGTTGTTACAGGAGAGGATCTTTGTGTTGAAATTTACTGTAGTATTTCTGCAGCCGGTTGATCTCGTTTGTCAGAGTGCTGTGGTTTCTCTGTAGCTGGCTGTTGACTTCACTCATGTGGCTATAATTTGCTCTGAGCTCCTCCTGGTCCCTCTCCATAGCTGAATACCTCTGAGACAGACTTGTATCTAATACATAAGGGAAAAATGCATTGGATACAGAAAAATACAAACGAATGCCGAAAGGTAAAATTTTATCATAATCTCAGTAGACACACACACACGCGCACACACACACACACACACACACAAACAGCATAAAAAACCCATAGGCACTGACAGTGTATCATACTCACAGAAAACACACAGGGCTATGATGGCAGTCAGCAAGAGAGCACAGAGCAGCCCCAGACACATTGTAGTCAGTTGGGAGCGATGCGAGCTTTGTCCACTTTTCTCTCCTGTAGAAATACGCATTAGGGGAGGTAAACTGACTAAACTTCATCATTACCACAACTTGAATGAACCTTAACAAAGGTATTGTACCTGAATTGCTTCGGTCCATAGTAAGCTGTATAAACGGGCAATGTGTGTGGAAAGCAAATACAGCGATATACTATCATACGCCTTATAATAATATCAAATTTTGTCTTTTAGTTGTTTCCTCCAATACGAGCTGGGGTTGTATTTTGACCAGGGATTTATCTGTGTTTTCACCTAAAGCTGTTGACCATAAAATCAGATTAATATCTGCTCACAAGCAACACGATTTTGAATATGTGTATATATATATACACACAGTATATACTTATTACTGTAACTGGAATATAAGAACATTCTTTGCAACAAGAACTTAACCAAATACAAGACAAACACAGTAAATACATTTGCATTTTGTCCATGGCCATGCCTGTGCCCACTGTGCTTCAGTGGGTTAAAAATACTTTCAATGCTCATTTATAAAATCAGTGTTGGGCATCAAATACCTACAAAGTTTCAAACTGAAATATGTAATTATGTTGTTTTGCCACAAATATACATATGGTAAGTGTGACTGACCTGCTGATCCATGTTGAGACACTGTCTGGTGGGAAGTAGAGTCAGTGATTTTCACCTCAGAATATGTTACATTTTCGCCCTGAGTCACTGAGAGAGAAGTGGTGGGAATGAAAAGATAATACTGCTATATATATAGCTGAAAGAAGATTCATATATATTTTAGTCTAAGTTTATTTACATAGTCCTGACACATGTATACAACCATCCTCAGAGGGAATGACAGAGTGAGGGAGAGATTGTAAACTGCAATTACTCACCTACAGCCTCACGACTTGAGTCCTTCTTGAACCTCAAAGCTGAGTAAAACACACCCTCCGACATTGCAGCAGCACTAATGACAAAACTGACAGACAGGATGACACACAGAAGAAATCTGCCAAACTCATTGAAGGAACAGAGGAAGCCAAAGCACTGGTGTTGTGACACAACACACATGCAATTACGAGAAAAACCACAGCGCTCTTTTGCAGAAATTACAAACGTATACCATTCCCTGTTTGTTCTTCTCAGAAGAGACTACCCTTTGTTTAACCAAGATGTCATACGCCTAATTCATTATTTGCTAATTGGTATATTTGATTATGTATGTAAATCCTAAAAATTGTACACACTCATCTTTTTAGAGTGTGACAGTGTAGCATAGTGGTAAAGGAGCAGGGCTTATAACTGCAAGGTTGCTGGTTTGATTCCCTCCTGGGGCACTGCAGCTGTACCCTTGAGCAAGGTACTTAACCCAAACATTGTAGCAGAAAATATCCTGCTGTATAAATGGATAACATGTAAAACTGTAACCTATGTGAGTTGCTCTGGGTAAGTGCATCTGATAAATGACTATAATGTAATGGAGTAAAGCTTGTTGCCCAGTGGTACAACAGCAGTGCCTCAGTGGGGAATCCATTCAGCATCCTGCATTATCAGGATATCCCTGCTCCTTTCCCCAATACCAAACAGCTGCCCATTTATGAATAATGTGAATATAGAAAAATCAACATAGCTCCAGTCCACCATAAAACCTTCAAGTATTAACCAATGGATGGGCACAAAATGCTTATCTATTTTCTTTAATAAATGTGTTAAAAATGTTCATCTATAATGCATATAATCATGACATAATTCATAACAAACAGTAATTACAACAAATATTATGAGAACATGTGTAACCATGTTCAAGTATTTCTGACAGTGAGGTGAGTTGCTACCATTTTTTTTTTTTTTTTGTTTTTTTGTTTTTTTGCTATCCAGCCCAAGATGAGAAGACACAGTTAGAGTACTTTTCCTTTTTCATGATAATCTGGTGTAGATATGTCACGTGACTTATATCACATTCATCTAACATTTTCCTCCACTAGTGAGCGAACTATGTGCTTGTTTATTTTGGTCCCTATGAATAAGTGGCATATGTCACATGTTTGTGTGATCAGAGCACAAGAAATATATGAGATTTGCAGACATTTGTGGAATGTGAGGAGATTATACCAAATAAATGACTAGTTTAACACCAGGCTTTATAGCTGAGCAAGATCCACATAGAGAATGATCCTACATGGTCTGGAAGGTTAAAGCCCTTGCCTGAAATCTGTTTTGCATACACTCTGATTGTTCTCTAAGGGTATTTTTGGTCTGACTGAATGCCTTACTCCTCAGCAGATGTTCTCTCCTCTCAACTTTACCCTCTGCTTTTTTACTCACCTCTCTAAGATCCTTCATTTCAGCACTCTTACCCTGATCAGAATCAAGGTGCCAGTGCACTCATGCCAGCCAATAGTATGCAAGTCAGTCTTCCTGTTCTCTTTGGACAATTTCCTGCATCAGTACAAATTCTGCAGAGAGCAGAAGCACCCACAGAACAGGTAGTCAGCAGCACGAATCACTGGACAATCACGGGACCATCTGCGTTAGTGATTCAGACTATGAACACATCTGCAGTGTCAAACAATTCAGACGGTATGTACTCTGAACTGGTCTCCCCAGACCATGATGTGTACAGCACAGTGGGCCAGACCTCAAGGAACATTCCAGGAGCTCACCACAAAGGTAAGGACACCTGTATTGGTGCCTGTAGATGCTCTTTAAAATAGATGCTGATTTTAAGGGATAATGTTGAAACAGTGAAGGCAGCTGACTCTTAGAGATGTGTGAACAGTGACGCATGTCTCATGTATGTTCAGGTTTTAATTTTAAAAGTGCTCTGTTGTTATTTTTTTCATTAGTGTCTGTATCCTCAGGGAAAAGTACGCAAAGCTCACATCCCTACAGATTGGCTGCAGTGTGTCTGGGGCTGCTGTGTGGTCTCTTACTGACTGCCATCATAACCATGTGTGTTTATTGTGAGTATGATAGACTTTCAGGAACTGTCTTTACTGTGAGTGTGATATACTGTCCATATCTCTCCATTTACTGTGTTTTAGACTGCCAAACTGTGCAAATATGTTTGTATGTATGTATACATGCATGTCCAGTTTGTTTTTCCTGAAATCACTGTCAATGTACTGTCCTTGAAAATCAGCAGTTTCAGTCATAAAAGATGGATGATGCTGCATGTATCATACTGAAACTTGAGCAATGACCTGATTGTTTTCTCAAGTAGGGAGTGGTTGATGTGTTCTGCACTGTGTGTCAATGCTTTTCATGTATTAGACGCACGCCTGTCTAAGACATGTTCAATGATGGGGAGAGATCTGGAGGAGCTGAAGGCCAATTACACCAAACAGATTGAAGTTAACAAGCAGCAACAGAGAGACTACAATGTCCTAAAGAAACTCAGCTTTGTGGATAAGTACTGTCCCCAGTTTTCACATAGTAAGTGGCACCACTTTTGACTTTTGACTTTTGACAAGAACCAGAGACATTGATACAGAAGACCCTCGCCATTTGTGGATTTACCACTTGAAGTTTTGCATATCCACATCGGGCAGCACTCCCTGCTCACGTTTCAATCACTAGCGCTGTTGTCCTTGGTGATGTGGCCGCAGGCACAGTCATGTGAAGTGTGAAAAATGTTTTTTTTTTATAGCCATTAATTCTTTGGAACACACCCCCCTCACTAAATTCTATATTGATGATCAACTTTACTGAAAAAGGCACATTTCATTTGTATCTAATAAAATAAAAAAATAATAAAATAATTAAAGAACAGTGTGATTAGAAGACTTAGACATGTCACGGAAGGCCCAATATTATGGAATAATGTCAGCCCTACATTCCATTGCATTTTCTGTCACAGCACCCACTACTCATTTGTTATTTACTGCTTGTTTTTTTAATACTGTGGCTGGTTGTTCTTTTGTCTTCCGACTGTACATCTTCAATTGTTATTGTCTTTTTCAAATGGTTACTTGTTCTTACAATGTGGTCAGCTCATGTTTACTTTCATACTTGTGGAAATAAACTGAAGTCTGTCTGATTTTCAGACAAGGCATGCACTAAATTAGATTACCAGGCAAAACTTCCCCCATTGCAATATAATCAGGAGCTAAATTAAAATTGTTGTATCAGGGGTAATGAAGATTATGTGTGACACTATATTGTCAATAGGTAAATGCAGCCTCGTAACATAATTTACAAGCACTGGCTTACTACATTCAGACATGTAATTTGTGAAGTATAGTCTGTGTGAGAAGTGAATAGCTGGACAGTTTGGAGCAACACTTGTTCAGTATTTCTGGAGTGACTGCTAACTGCAATAATTTTAACTATATGTGTAGTTGTAAATTGCATGCAAGTTAACAACTTTACTGTAGATAAAGCACTACATAACATGATTTTTAGCCTATTATAATTCCACAGAATTTGTGCTGTTGCCTTTTTTCCAAAGTCAAATTTCACAATCAAGGGAAATGTGTAGTTTACTTTTGAACACATACATAATAGCAATAACAATAAATTCAATAATGAAATATAATTTCAAATTCCTAGTGTTTCATAATTGATCCCATGGGTTAATATTTGTTAAGTACCTGTGAATCCATTACAAGCTGTGCTGTATTAAAATAAATCATAATGTTTCATAGCATATAGATTAATGTTATCATTATGTTTACATATCTTCCACACTGTATGAAAATGTGTATTTGCCATAGCTATCTCAATCACTCAGTCACTTCGCAGCTTACTGTCCATCGTATTCTGATGAAGCTGAATTGATGCCTGTGGGTAAATTATTCTGAGCACTTGACCATTGCTCTAGACATACACACAACATTTTAACTACATTCTCCAACCATGGGGCAACTGCCTGTCCCATCCTGACGTGGTCAGTCCTGTCACACATGATGCCTGTCTGTACTGGTCCCTCAGTGGTCGAATGAACCCTCAACGGGGTTCAGGACAGCAGAATCACTGGCCATCTTCTAATGCAGACTGAAGACCCACCTCTTCAGACTGCATCTTGGTTCCATCTTAATCCCCACCTCCTAACACCTGCTACTTGTATTACTTTCTGTTTATTTTACATGTAATTTTGTGATGTATTTTGGATTCTGCGATCTAGTGCCTGATGTATGGTAGTATACTTGACTTCATTTCTCTAGTCAGGTTGCACAAGTTAACTTGTGGTAAGGCTTGAATAGTATTATGCTCGCACTCACTGATGTTGGAGTGTTGTTAGCCTGGTCTGACACTGTTGTTCATTGAACTAGAATGGATACACGTCTGTTCTTATGCTCTGGATGAGAGTGTCTGCTCAATGAACGTAATGTAATGTAACGTAGCCAAGATTCCCCTTTGCTCCACTTAGCCTCTCGGTGTCACACAGTTTTTAAACACAAGGGAATGCAGTGCAATTCTAATCAGTCTTGAGGATAATGCACTTAAAAAAAAATAAAAGTTCAGCAACCTGAAAAGGTATACTGGCAACACTGCCAGTGTTACCAAAGTCTTTTCATCAGACTTTAGAATTGCTCCTGAGCCTTGGGCTTTGGTAACTATCAGAAGACAGTTTGTCTTGACATCTTGAACAGAATCTGGTTTGTTGTTTTTCTTCATTTGACAGAAAACTGTTGGCTTTTCTTTCTAAGCAGAGAGGTTGTGTAGACCCTGTCCACAAGGCTGGGAGCAGTTTAAGTCCAGCTGTTACTACTTCTCTACTAAGCAGACAACCTGGAAGGACAGTCGCATTGACTGCCTTATACAGGGAGCTGACCTGGTGATTGTAGATAGTGAAGACGAACAGGTGAGTGATGGGTTGAGAATGTGATAGTATAGAATATTTAACAGCTTTAGTATAAATGGGCCAGTATTCATACAAATTATGATATTAACAAATAGCCCTTCAGTTTGGAAATCTAATAAGAATAAACTTGCAGTAAGTGCAAGAACCAGTCACAAAGTATTTCATAAAAGATAATTAGATCTAAAAGACAATTAATTATCTTAATTTGGATTTTGCAATAACTATTAAGAGATTGTGTAACTGTGTGAGTGTTTGTGGGCATGTATGTTTCATTTACTTATTGACAAACAGTATGTTTATCTGGTATTTGTGATAACTGAAACACATAACTAATTTGGGTATTTTCATTAAGCTACATAATAACTTTTAACTGTGGATGGTAAACTGTAAAAAACTATATACTTTATAGTTTTTTGCTATATAGTGTATAGTGTGCAATGGCACAAGGCATGCTTTGTTCACAATTGAGGCTATGTCCTGGGTCCTTACTGTCTTTTACTGTAATGCTGCTATGAATAAACTCACCGGTACTCACTTTTGGGTGAGGATAGATGTTACTATGCAAGTTTAAGCCCTTTCTCGAGAGTTACAGTGAAAAAGTTTGAGTACTGGTCCTGGTTTAGTTTTTTAACATTTCACAAGCCTGGCCTAAGTTGGCCTGGCATTGCTGCTTGTTGTGTAGATCATTTATTAGTGTATATCTGCTCAGTATCTGACATATCCATGCATGTCAATGTGTCAGTATGGACTGTGTGTCTCTGTCAGCATTTCATTTGCTCATTAGATGCCCTTACCCAGAGTGACTCATATAGTTCCATACATATATACATTTATCAATTTAGCAACAAAGGTGAGTCACACCCATGAATCAAACCTGCGGATTTTGTTTTACAAGCCCAGCTCCTTCAGATACTTCATTATCATTATTTAGCTTCATTCTTTGTCTGTTTTTCAGGAATTCATCTTTAATCACACAAGAAAAGATGAATACTGGATTGGACTGAGTGACTCAGAAGCAGAGGGGACTTGGCTCTGGGTGGACAGAACATCTCTGCAGAAAGGGTAAGAAATCCTACAGGCACGTCATAGGAGACAACTCTACAGTCACTAGCCAAAAAAAAAAAAAACTTGAACATGAACATCCAGCTTACAAAAAAGTGATCTACACCCTAGAGAGCTCAGCAATATGTGCGGACTTCTGTGGTTTTAATAAGTCAGAGTTTTACCATAATGCATGCCCTACTCTTTCTTATGTGTTTTTATTCCTCCACTAGATTGAGTAAATAATGGGAGTGATATAAATGTGGCACAGTCCAGTATAATCTCTTGCAGTGAGGAGTCTTCACAGACTAAACCCTCTGAATCATTATTAACAGTCTCCATTGCCGTACAGTAACAGGGAGCAATAGACTGAGAATGTGAAGGAGGAGTCACTGTATCCCTGTAGGCAGCAATAGAGAAGTAGAGCTTCTGTGTGTCATTCAGTCTCTGTCCTTTCTCTCCCAGACACTGGAGGAATGGAGAGCCAGATGGACGGTACACAGATGTATATCTGAAACAGTACGGAAACGCAGACTGTGCAGTTACCTTTCCTGGTGAAAATACCTGGGCTGATACACCCTGCCATTTTTACAATAGCCATGTCTGTGAGGCTGTAGCTCTTGTCTCCAAAACGTCTCTTTTATCATGACATGTATACAGTTGCATCGTATATAAAATGAAAAATCAGCAGCAGCAAAAACCATAAATGCTAGCTGAAAATATTGAAAGTGTAATGATAATTCCCTGAATTAGCAAATGAAGAGTATGTAAATAGCGAATTGATGTTCATAAATACCAAGCTAATATGATTTTAAAATACACAAATGTATATATTTCTCACTTTTGTTATTTGTCTGTGCATTAATCAGCAGTAGTCATGATGTCTTATCTTACCATTTTACCAATGTTCCTTCCCTTCACATTTTATTAAAGTACCGTATTGGGCACGAACTGGGCAGCTTGTTATGTTTTACCATGCTTTTATATTATCAGTGTGCAAATGATTTCACTCATGTATTCTGCCTACATATTCTTTTATGTTAAAAAATGGAAATGTCTCAACAAATAAATTAAAATAAATACAAAAAAATAATCTAATCTGGAAAAAGCACATAGCTGGTGTGTAATTGCATAAACCCCTCCCTTCAGTAACACATTTCCCTTACTTCTATGGTAACTCACAGTACTTAACCCAAGAAGAAGACCCTACAGTAATGAGCTCAGTGGTTTTATAATTTGCTGAAGAGTCAGTTGTGTGGATATGTGTTGACTCAGATTACATTGATTAAAAATATCTTCAGGTTTTTTTTCTATTCCTGTCTGAGTGATATCCATTCCTGTATACCACTTCCTCAATACCATAGAAGAGTTGATATGATCATTCTAATTTGATGTAAACCCACTGGTACAAGCAAGAAAATAATTCTTATTTGAAAAGGTAACCATCATGCATTGAGGTGACATAGGGGGTTGAAAGATGTAAATACCTGAAGTAAACATCAAGTTGATGAGCTTTAACATACATAGACAGTTTTAATTTGCCAGGCTTTAATTTGGTTCACTTCTCTTAGCTTTTTTCTCTAGGTCAGTCCTGTTTCTCTCATCTCTTACCTTTACCCACAACCCTATTCAGGAGCTCCTGAATGCAACACAATAAGCAACTACAAATGGCAACAGCAGGCTCCCCCATGGTGCTCACATCATTTTTTAAAACTACTGACCATCTTCCTGGTCTCTCAGACCAAGTTCCTCTTTCAGCTGAAAGACCACAGGGCATAAATTAGAAACACAGGGAGAATACACAGAGCACACAGAACATTAGCAGCAGAGCACTTTCTGTTCAGAAATGGATGAATCTACAGTATGTACAAACTCAGTGGGTGTATACACTGGACTGGTCTCCCCAGACCATGATGTGTACAGCACAGTGGGCGAGACTTCCCACAACAGCCCAGGAGCTCAGAAAAGATTTTCATCGCTGACCGCATTCCTGATTTCAGAAGTGCCTCCTTCAGCTAAAATACTTTAGATGGAACACAGCTGGAGCCTCTGGATTAAAATTCCATTTTTGTCAATAATATGATTTTGCACTGCAAAATGCTATTAATAGTATAATATTGTTCTATTTTTTTAAGTCAAGAGAAAAAAAAAATCCAATACATGGTTTGTTATATCATGTACTTATTCTCATGTACTTATACTCCTGTTTAAACAGACTTATTAACAAATATATAAGGTATAGTATGTTCTTGTAATGACCCATTAAATTAAACTATAGCTATAACCTAAAAAACCTTAAAAGTTCAGTACTTCAAATAAATTTCAGATCTGAGATGTACAACTTTTATTTCTGAATATGGTGTTAGTTTAATTTACAGGAGTAATTCTCTCAAAAACAAAAAAGGGAAAAAAGCAAAAATAGCTTTACTCTTATAAAACCAAACGCAGAGAAAATAAACAAACTAATATACCAAAAAAAGGTAAAATGCTCATGAAACCAGTAAAGGAAGGGGGAAAGGTTAGAGAGAGAGGGACAGAGAGAGAGAATGCTATGCTAAAGAGAGTTGTTGGATGTGTGCTATCAGACCTCTCTGAGGGTGTTTGTGGCGATTCTACAATATTTTATTCTACTAATCCCTTGTTAAATGAAAAATGACCTTCCTTACTCTATGTTCATTTGTTCAAAATCATTTTGTTCCATAGTTACATGTGTTTCATTTAGCCACATCTCTGTCTTGAGAGGGAAGCAGAGAAATGAAAGAAGCAGGAAGAACTGAAACAAGAAGCTAGTCCTTAATCATTCAAACCAGCAGCAAACAGTAATGAAAGAGACAAGAATACAGATTGTGAGTGATCATCGATACTCATGATTTATCAGTAAATGTAAAAAAGAACTCTGTTCTCACTGTACAACCAGCATATCCTCTAACAAGCACTCCTTCTCAGAAAAAAGACATACACTTTTGTCAGTAAAATGACAGAATTTTCTTCACAATTAAGGACTTCACTGTAATAATGACTGAAATGAACGCAATTATTTGTCCTTTAGCAATATAGAGCATTGATTGCTTCACATCAAAATTGTCAGAGAAAAATCCATGAGTCATACTGAGAATGTAGTCAACAGCTTCCACTTTAAATGCCATGGGAAGGAAAAACATACAGTCAGACATGTTCATGTCATCTCCTTCACTCTTTACCATGAAGTGTGCATACATATAACTGGGTTTTACTGGAAATATACATAAAATATATTCATAAGTAACATAACTCTCTGCCGGTCCACAGCATAATAGAGGAGGAAAAGCAAGCCCTTTGTAAAGGTTCTTAAATGAATTATATGATATAGAAAATTGAAATACTCCTTTTCATTATTAAAAAAATGGTGTTTGGCATCACACAAAAAGGTGATTTAATAAGCTGACAATCAAATAATGGCTTTGTTTTGAATGCAGTCTACATGGAATATTATTTATGAACATTCACTGAAATTCTGACCTGTATTGTTCAGGTGCCTAACTCTGCACACATGCACACACATACATTTGCATGGTCATTCCCACACTCAAAATTGTCACACACACACACACACACACACACACACACACACACACACACACACACACAAAAACAAACAATATATCAGTTATAAAATATAATACAAAATATAAAAATACAGAAGAAGTAACTTCTGATTTGGAGTTTTGTTTGGAATCAGTTGATTTCTCAGGTCAGTCTGTGATACTCCAGTCTAGCTGGCTTCTGAGGTGTGATATTTTGATTTTCCATGGCGTTGAAAGGTACTGAACCATGCCCTGCCCACCATGTCAGTCACAGACTCCCCCCTGGAGAATTTGAGCAGGTCCTGACAGCAGGTCACAGCCCTGGCCCTGTCAATCAGTGTGACTGGCATCATAGAGGCTCCTCCTTGTCTCTAAAACCCCTCCCCCTTTTGGGGCTGAGAGAGATGTGTGAGTTTCCCATTAGGTCACCTCGTCCTTTCAAAGGAAGCAGCAGTTAAAGGAATGGCCGGATTAACACCAGTACACGTTCTGCTCCACACCATCCACAGAGTTGGTTGCACTCTCTCATGCAGGATGCAGACACACTGGCCAGCCTTATTTTCCAGGGATAGCACCCAGTCTCCCCTCTGGATCGGAGCAGCAACTCAGTCCCTCTGCTGCTTCTCCACATGTTCTGCCTCTTTCTGTCTCCTCTGTCCCATGTTAATCAACAAGATGTCCGGTACAAAAAAGCGCTCAATATATTACATATAAAATAGCTTCCATATAAAAAAGCAAAAAAGAAAAAAATGTTTTATTACAAAATATACCATATCACTATGTACAGATGCCTTGCTTCGTGTTAGTGATCACTGCAAGAGAACAAAATTTGAGGTGAAAGTTCAGCATGGTTACAGATTAAATGCACAAATAGCTTTTGGAAAGGCAGTGAAAAATAAGTAAACTGATATTTTCTAGACATATTTGATGTTAAAGGAGTAGCATTTGTTAGTCATTTAGACAAGCTTGAGTAGTCTGTCTTTTAGACAGACATAGCAAAACAACAAAAAAGCAATACCAAGAACTGCAAAAGAAGTTAACACGAATGACAGTAATAACACAAATGACACAAATAATAAATATCATTAATCATCATATTAACAATTACTGCTAAATGAATGAAATGAAAAGGCCATGGTATAAAAAAGTAATTAGATAAGATTATCATATGTTAGACTTAATTTAGTGGTATAATGCTGTATTTTGACTGTTTCTAATTCAACACTGACCTTGTGCCAACAGCCTGGTATGGGCAAGCCATCCCGCCCCTGGCAATTTGAAAAAAAGCAGTTTACCAATGATTTACGAACAGAATTATGTGCCAACTCCACCCCCCAACTCATAGTCACTGTTGCTGACCATTTAAAAGGTCAGAGAGGGAGAGAGGTCTCAAGTTCTGCCTCACACAACTATGCCATCATTCATACCACTGCAAGTGAAGGAAAGTTCTGCTTGTTCTTGGAAATCAGCTGACAGCTTGTGCAATGCCTAACCACTGATGTTTATAGTATGTGGACAGTTCATGACATGTAAAGATTAACAGATTTACACTGTGCTCATGTCAAACTGACAAACAAGCAGAGAAATTCCGAAGGAACATGCAGTCGCACTGCGCACTGTAAGTACTCTTTAACAGATGGGTTCAATAAATACAAACTGTAGAGCACACGGTTTATGGCTAATAATCACAATTAATGGTATACACTTGGGAGTTCATTATTGCTCAGTTTCACTGTTATGGATCAGGGATGAGCAAACTCTTCCTCGCGGGATGAATACGTACAGATCACCTTGCACCTAACTGTCTTGGATATTAATTCACTTTGACACCAGCGACTGAAATGTTTTGAATATTGCAGCATGCATTCTGTATTCAAAATGTTGCTGCTTATTAATAGCACTAGGGCTGACGTGTTCTGTCTACCTTGTTGTTCATGTGGCCTTATTATATGACCTTATGTACCTTTCCTTTGAAGGTCACTCTGGATAAGAGTGTCTGCCAAACGGGTAAATGTAAATTATGTCTAATCTCACTACCTACTATAAACCTGGAAGACCACACTACCTTGCTCCCCACTCAAGGGATTCCACATATATTGCTACTTGAATAAAAGAGGAGAGGTTGAAGTGGAAATGAGAAACAGGAAGTGAGGTCACCCACCACAGGACAGGGCTGGTCCAGTCCCGGTGGCCCCTGCTCTCCTTTCTGCCCCTTCAGGCCCCTCTTCCCCACTGTGCCCCTGTCCCCCTGTGGAAAGCATGGTAAAACTGGGTCAAACAGGGACTGCATGAGCAACATGCACAGATCAAGGTCAAACAGGGACCAATACAGTCACGGTGCTCCTAACAAGGTCAACAACAGCCTGTGCAGTTGTCCTGCCAAGGGCATCGTGAAACAGGGACCACCCTGTGTCCACCTCATTGGCTATAGAATTGGACTGTTCTGATGAACTGTTGAGATAAACTGATGCCTTCTAATGTGTTATGACAGTATTATTTGTTCAAGTATTATTTTCCAGTCTCTCGACTGCCTTTTCCTGCCTTTCCCCAGTTGGCCTTGGTTTTCTGTTTTTTTTTTTTTCTCTCTCTCTCAAACAGCCCTAGCAATAACCCTGCTCAGGCCTCACAGTGGGATCAACCCTCAGGCTGCACTATAAAGCACTCTCAGATGCAATGACAACAGGAACTCTGCGTCCCCACCTTCAGGCCTCTTTCTCCTCGATCTCCCTTTTCTCCCGGCAGCCCTGGAAAACCCTGCAGAGACAGGAAAAAGGAAGCTATGACTGCAAAGCATGCTGGGAACCTGAGCATCAGTAAGAGCTAGTCAGTAAACAGACATGAGTTTGGGTGAGAATGACTGTACTCACATCCAATCCTGGCTCCCCAGTCTTTCCCTGGGAAATAACACACAGATGATCACTGACACTTTACATAGTGAACACCATGTCTCGAATTAGCAGAACACAAAGCAGAGAGAGGCACCACAACTCTTCCAGGTTGCTTTGGTCTGCTGGTTTTCATTCCACCCAAGTCACTATTTGGACCATAATTGACATCAGATGTTAGACTAGGGGTTAGGCACCTGCTAACTGGGAGAGTCAAAAACTTCTGGAAACCAGGCCCTTACAGTCTGGAGCTGCCAATCACTGAAGTAAAGGCTTGCAAAGTGCACTCACTTTTTCTCCTTTGGCCCCTGGGAGACCAAATAGTCCAGGGGGACCCTGGAAACCCTGTGAGTGGAGAGAGATCAGGCTGGTTTTATTGACCAGGGATCATGAGTTTGTTACAGTGACTAAGACTGATGGACAAGGATTGGAAACTAACATACTAGGGCTCTGTGGCATGTCTGTGTGTAGGTCAGTGTGTATTCACGTGTGTGTGTACAGCGGGGAAAATAAGTATTGAACGCGTCAATTGAACGTGTTAATACTAAGTATTAAATAAATTTCAGTAAGCATGTTCAATACTTTTTCCCTGTGTCATTCCACTTTATTACACATAACTTAATTTATGGACATATATGTTTTGATTTCTTTGTATGTGTGGATTACTTGGGTTGTTACTGACATCTGGTGAAATTTTCATGTCAATAGCCCCATCAGAAATATATTTACTGAGAAAAATGTTGACGCGTTCAATACTTATTTTCCCCGCTGTATATGTGTGTGTGTGTGTGTCTCTGTGCCTGTGTCTGTGTGTCTCTGTGCCTGTGTCTGTGTGTCTGTCTGTCTGTATGTATGTCTGTGATGTGCTGTGTGTGTGTATGTGTATGTGTGTAGGTATGTATAAGATGTATCATGCGTGAGAGATCTACCTAAGATCTACCTAAGATCTGTGAGTATGTATGTATGTGATGTGGTGTGTGCATGCGTGTGTGTGTGTGTGTGTGTGTGTGTGCGTGTGTGTGTGTGTGTGTGTGTGTGTGTATGTATGTAATGGTGTGTGTGTGTGTGTGTGTGTGTGTGTGTGTGTGTGTGTGTGTGTGTGTGTGTGAGTGTGAATGTGGATGTGAAATACGTTATGTGGGGAAGCACTTACTCTTACACCAGGAGCACCTTTCTCTCCGGCATCTCCCTTCTCTCCTCTAATGCCCTCTCCTGGCTCCCCCTGTTTGCAAAGCACACAGTACAGTACCTGTCTCACATTCACAACACCTCAAACCATGCAGCAGCAGTTCCACCCATGTCACCAATCCTGCCTATTCATTCTCCCCACCTATATCAGCAGCCTCACCCATGCCCAGATCATTTTCAGTCAAAAAGAGGACAAAGTTATGGTAATGGCTCTAACCAAAGGCTGAACAATTTTTGGACGTAGGTTACATGTTGCAGAGAGTCACACAGTGCACACAAGGTGTCAGAAAGCTCACCTTTTGGCCAGGAATTCCATGGTGTCCCTAAAACACAAAAAAATGATGCTTTTATTCACTTATAAAATTTTAAGGGAAGTGCAACTGTTTTTAGATGTTTGCATAAAAAGAATGATCTCAGTGGTAGCTGAAATGTTTTTAAAAAAGATGAAAGACAAATAAACCAAACATTGTCCTACATTATATGATGTTACAGGGAGGGCAGATATGGGAATACAATTTGATCACTTGATGATGCAGACAGTCAAAACTAGCACTAAGGTGGGGTGCATTTTATCAGAGAACTCACTTTGTCCTCCCTAATTTATAGCCATGGCTTTGGTATTTCATCACATTCTATGTGATTTTTTTTGATCTCCTGACCTCTACTCCGTGACCTTGCATAAACAAAGGGAGACCAACTCACCATGAAACCCGGAGGCCCTGGGGGACCAGGGGGACCAGGTGGCCCTGGCTGATAGATCATCTGTGCCTTAGGGAGAACAGTGAGAGGACAAGATACCAAGGGTCACAAATGATATTTATGACAATAAGTAAGAAATCAACACAATAAAGTGTATCTAGCACTGTGTAAAGCCTGGTTTTGAACACTATAGTGCTTCTAGTATAAAACCTGGTAAGCTATTCCATGAATTAAAAACTCTCTGTTGGGATAAAAATGCTTGTGTCAGCATGAAATTTACCTTTAACTAACTTCCACCTGTGACCTCTTGTTCTGCTGACAGGACTTGAAATAGTTTCTGTAATCGACTTTATTAATTACTTTTTAATCTCAGTCAAATTTTCCCCGAGACTCATCTTGTGTTACTAAACAAAACACATTAAAATAGCTTTATCAATACTGTGTTTATAAATTGTTAATAACAAACGTAACTGGATTTTTACAAGTGTAGTGAATACAGTCTCTCTGTGGAATATATCAAGACAGCTGTGCTTCTTCTCATAAGCACTTCAACACAGTGTTACGTACTCTTGATGCACAGAAGTTTTCAGTGAGATGCAGACGAGAGAATCTTAGACTTACCAAGGTGTCCTCGAACCTGCAGTCTCCCTTTTCTCCCTTCAGTCCATCAACTCCCTGAAACAACAGAATGAAGAAAAAGGTCCATTCAATGTTAATTTCAAACTGCAGACAGAGAGTTTTTGTCTCACACAGTAATGTACCCGTACCCCTTTTCCACTAGAGCAAGTGGCACTCTTCCCTTCCACCTCACTGGAGGGCAGAAGGAGGGGCTTGATTCCATAACAAAGACTTTCTACAGTCCAAAGACATTGAACTAAATACTGGGCACTGAAAATTCTCCCCCTGCCATTGAACATTACATCATCATAAATCAGTAACAATGGAGCCCTTTAACTCCTAAACAGCAGTAGGGACCAGGACTCCTCAAACAAACCAGGAAGGAACACACAGTGTGAAGCCCCTCCCATCTCAGTGGCATCTATCCATGCTGCCTGAAGGCCACTATTTCAGATAACTATAAGGCCTTTTCCCCCAAATTCCCATGACATGTCCATCTTGTCCCTCTCCTCTATTACCCGCCATCCCTCCCTGGGGCTGTGTACCACCCATGACGACCTCAGCCCCTCTCCCTACCCCACCCCATCCTCCACACACTCACCGTGGGCCCTGCCATGCCCATGTCGCCCTTCTCCCCCTTCTCTCCAGCAATCCCAGGCTCTCCGCTGTCACCCCTTTCCCCCTTCGAGCCCTGAAGAAAAAGAACAACATAATGGCGACTTAAGATTTTGCCACCTTAAATAACACAATGCAGTTTTCATTTAATCATTATAGGGAAACTATCTACAGTGCAGTAATCTATGTTACTGCGTAGGATAGCTAAAAGCTGGTAAAAAAAGGGGTCTGACTATAATGTGAGAGCCACCTTTTGATATTTAGGGCTACACATGAAACACTGAGATTGATGCTAAATAAGCCTTAGTGACATCAGGTGATGTCACTGATGTGCAGACATATTTGCACATAAGAGATAGCACCAGAAATGGCAAATGCTGGTATTAGCACATGAGACAGATTCTTTTTTTTATTTATTCACCTGTTCCCCATCAACACCAGGTGGCCCAGGTAACCCCAGGTCTCCCTATTGCAGGAAAAGAAAGATCAGAACAGAACCTTAGTCATTCAACTACTATACCATTGTTATCTAGTACAAAGAGCCTTGACAGACTGCAAACTAATAAAATTAAAAGACCCAATGGCTCTCCAGTATTGGACATATGTCTACTACAACATCAAACTAGTATAAAATATCCTTACCCTTCACTTATATTTATAATTACTGTTATTATTGTTTTCTCTCTTTCATTTTCTCTTATTCTTTTATGATGCTTATGGAAACAGTGGCTTGCTGTAATATGTTCTATGCATATCATTATAAACCCACCCAGATACCTAAGATCTAACTTCCTAATTCTAATGTAATAAATTAAATGTGAAAGTATTAACGTTGAACATTATAAATAATCAAAATTATTAAATTACTAAATACAATGCTGGGTTTAAAAGGTGGGTGGTAGTAGCCATGTGAAACACAGCGCATACCTTTGGACCTGGCTCTCCTGGAGGCCCTGGGGGGCCTGGGGGCCCCTGTGAAGATATGACAAGTGATGACAATTAATTAATGTTAATTAATGTTAAGTAAGACTAATGCAAGACAGCATATTTCAGTCATTCAGTGTCAGCCCGCTAGCATTTGCCCTTACTCATTCTAGCAACAGTAGGTTACAGAAAGAAATTGTGTTGGAAATTATGTGGTCCTGAAAAACAAAAACAACCAGGAAAGTCAGAAATATTCAACCACCACATCCACATCAAGAAACAGGTTCTCGTAAATAAAGAAGAGAAAGTTCAAATGTTTGGAATTTTATTCACTTTCTTCTGTTGTTTTTAGTTTATTTCTCTTCCAGGTCAGTGCTGTCCAGGGTCTCCATGCATGAAGAAATACATGTTTTTTTCTAATTTATACATATGTCAATTGTACTTATGTTAATGCTTTGTGTCTCAAGATATGCTTTCAAATTGTTAGAAATTGTACAGATGTTGTATCATGTGTATTGATCTCTAAAGCCACAAAGCAGCCATGTATGGGTTCATGAAAATTATGGATGCACAACAACAGAATGTGGAAATCATTTAGTTATTTACAGCCGATTCCAGCAGGTTTTTGCTTTGCTTTTGCTTTGCCCCATTGTTATGCTAACAGTAAAAGTACACAAGTGATGCTGGCCAAGTTCGTTGTCCACCATCAAAAAGGTGCCACCCACAAAGAAAATGGAGAAATGCAAAGTAGAGAATGTCACTCTTGAGAAACACACCACACATGTAGAAACAGATCAAACACTAGCGGCTGTGTAACCTTCCTGTTTTGATTTAGCAACCACTAACCAGTCTGTACGAGCTTGCTTACAAAAATTGGTGCACATGATTTGAAAAATTTCTGCAATTTCTTTTGAGAGTGTTCAGAGCAACAAATAAGGGCCTAGATCAATGCCCCAAGATTAGCTGTGCAACACTAACCCCAACACTACTAAAACATTCAGTTATAGAAAATACTGCAAACAGAATGTCACAAAACATATTTCAAAATATGATGTCACAAAACATTCCAGAGCACAGAGGTCCACAAAAAATGACAGCTGTCAAAGGCAACAATCACCTATAATTACTGTGACAATACCACTGCACTGGCATACGGTCTAACTGTGTGCACAAACCACCAAAAACAGCTCCTGTAATAACCTGCACTTTTTCTTAATTTATTTGCAGTAGTGTATTCACACAGGCCACTGGATCAGCCTTGGATCCCTTCATGTTGAAGAGCAGACCTCACCTGGAGGGCCTCGTTGCCATTGACACGGATGAACTCTGTTGATCCCGGTGTACCTTTCTCTCCAGGTAAACCCTGCCAGGAAGGAGAGAGCAAACAAATGCAATGAGACAGATTATCACACGTTCATAGCTCATTCATTCATATGTCCTTCTGCCTGGTCCTCTATCCTTAACCTGTCTCTTCACATCATACATGGCTTTGTGTGACTTGTGTCCAGAAAAAGCTAAAGGGAAGTGATTCAACTAATATCTGTTTGTTTTAACTTTTGTCTTTTTTTTTAAGGTGACGGAGCCTAACACACTGGCTGATGATTCTAATTTGGCATTCATTGTATTCTCACAGTATATTATGACACTACTTTTTGCATCCCTGCTTGGCCTGTGATTGGCTATGCTGATAAATAAATAAATCCCAGAATTCCAAGCAGGGATATAGTGGCCATGATGTAAGCAACCCTTAATGCCATGGTATGACTGATCTCCTGCAATCTTTAATGAAGTAACTACACCACAACTTCAGGTTTACCGAGGCCTCACCTGCTGCTCCTGTATGTTGCTATCAGAAACAGAGATTTAAAGATGAGTCTACCCCTCCCCCTTTCATAAGCCAGACAGTACACTGAGAAATAGTGGGAGGCAACTATGAGATACATAGACAGCCATAATATCTCTCTGAAATTTCTAAATGGTGAAATCCTCTTACCCTGCCCATGCACCCCCTTTCCCAGCAGAGTCTCACTTACTGCATCTCCCCTGGGTCCTGTTTCTCCCACCTCCCCCTTGTCTCCCTGAGCAGAGACAAGTTATTTTAGTGAGCAGATTGACCAATGTTAATATAAAGGATTGAAAAGTATTGTTTGAGAAATATAATGTCAATGCTTTAACATATGCATATCTCTAATGTGTTAATTTCAATTAATTTACTGATTTTACACAGGTATTACTCTCCTTAATGTGTCTGTTTGTTCACTGTGTTGACATGCTTTAACATGGTTAATATAATATTATAGCATTATATGTTTATTCATAAATTTAAGATTACCTTTCCTTTTGGGAAATCCTCTGCTACTGTAAATGGTGCAATACCAAATCAAATTTGACTGATAATGTCAAGTCCCCCCCATTATCGCACCTCAAATTGGAAGTAGTACCTCCACTTCTCCCCCTATCCTGTCCTATCCTCGCTCCTCCTCCACACCCCTGGCCCCTCTGCCCTCCTGCAGTTCTCACCTTCAGCCCTGGAATGCCATCCACCCCTCTCTCCCCTGGTTCACCAGCTGGACCCTGCTCCCCCTGTGATATAAAAAGTGAACTGCAGTACCTGTTTGGTATGATAATGACAAGTAGTGGACGCTTTCTAGAATTATTTTTTTTCAGTTCCTCACACAGCTCACAATCAATAGAGGTGAAGCAGAAACAGTGCAGTGGCACACTCTCCCAACCAAGTATGCAACCATTAAAGCCTCAAAGACCAGGCCTGACTCACTGCTACAAACAGTCTGGACTACTGACAGAACAGCCAGCCCATCTGGGCTAAATGGCCTGTGCTCATCCTTAAACTCATTCAGTTGTTAGGATCTTATATGTGATTTTCAGTAGTTTCCAGGGGGAGGCCAATGACATTAGAACCATGGTCTTTTAACTGACCTTTAACCCTGGAGGTCCCTGCGGTCCGGGAGGGCCATGCTCACCGTCTTCACCCTGAGAAGAACACATAAGGGTCACGGACAGACACGTGGACTCATAGACACATGGACAGACAATCTCATGGGTGCACATCCAGTCAGACAGATGGATGCAAATAGAAACCTAGGCATGATTATACCCCCCACACCTGTGGTATACTGAAAAAGTAGCAAGGCATGCTGGGAAGGTGTGCACATATTTAATCTATCACACAGATTCAACAAATGTTTTACTTTTCATTTAGTAAAGACATAACCTGATACCAGGCAAAACATATTAGCAGAAAATGTGATATTGTAATATACGATTTGATTGGTGGACTTTGCAAAATACCTCATGTCTGTGCTGCTACAAGATGGCCCTCAGTCCTAAATTGATCTCATTAGTTATGAGATATTAATCTTTATATTAATCTCTTTGTTATATTCTTGCACCATTCAACTACTACATTGCTAGTGTCTCAAGACAGTTACACTGATAAACAAGGATGAAGTTGCTGAGGACATTTTCTCTAAATTTTAATAATGTGGAACTATAATAAAATGTTGAATGTTTTTAATTGTATTGTGAAGGTAAACTGAATTGAGGACAGATGCTATTCAATCTCTCTTGTACTGCACTCCACGTTCGGCCCTGAGAGACGCCGAGAGACCGAAACACCGATGTTTTGATGAAACAGCAACAACAGGTCAGTCATCTCTGAGGCTGAGATCATCTGCAGCTTTTGTTCAATTTGGATTCAGCTGGTTTTAGGGTCAGTTCCCAGCACCACCCAGGAACAGGTCAGCGCTTGTTTCACTAGCTGTTGTTTTGCATGAAACAGACGACACATGTACTTCACATAAAGAAGAGCGCTTCTCAGAATCAGAACTGACGGCTGTAGGAAGCACGGAGGCCCACCGGCCAAAGTTTAATCACCAACAGCAGCACGGCTCTCTATCTGGGCCAGATCTCACATGCTGTTCACATTTACAAACACAGAAGTGTTTTTTTCTCCAGTGCCCGGCATCTGTGAACGAGCTGGACCGAAATGCACAGTATTCGGTTCCAGCTCGAAGCCCGTACACAGCCATGAGTTCCAGCTTGAGACTTGGGAGGGGGAAGGGGGTTCCCTTGTGCACTGCTTGCTGAATGAATTGGGGGTTGAGCCCTGGGGGGTCTGGCCAAGGATAGGACACAGCAAGAGGAATTTGGCAGTGGTGATTTAAGGTGTGGGGGGGGTTGACAGTTCTGACGGTTTTTGGGAACTCTCAGTTCACACATGTTACTCCAGATGTGTGTGATGACAGGGATATTACCTGTCTTCCAGGAGGGCCTCTTGGTCCCTGTAAACAAACAGGACAAATGTGCCAAAGAAGAAAATTTGAATTAAAATCACAAGTGCAAGCACTGAAATACAGTCTGAGGCAACTCCTAAGAGCATTGACTTATGCATAGCACTGGAAATGGGAAGCAGACAGCAATGCTTTACACCAGTGTGTATTACAGACATGAAACAAAACCTGCACAATCAGAAAACCCCATACATATACCCACCTCAGTGCCATCTTTTCCTGGAGATCCCTGCAGAAAACAGAGGTCATTGTCAGAGAAGTGAGCTTTAGCATGAGGTTTCTGAGTGAGGAACCAATAAAAGCAATTCTACAAAGCTTCCACTAGGTGTCAGTGTTCTACCGAACAGCAGTGCACTGAGCAGTTAATGGTGCTCTCCGGGCACAAGTGCATGACTGGCATTGGTTAAGGCTCTTTGAAAAAGAAATTCCTTTGTGAGTAATGAGAACAGTTTTATCATAAAAAAACAACAACGAAACAGACAGTGCCCATGTTATGCTTCCAGTCTCCTGTGAGCTGTGTTTGAATAGGCCTTGGGCTAAACCGTCAAGATTAGCAAATATGACACCCCTCCTCTATGATGTATTAAAGATGTATTATGATGTACCCACATGTGTAAGACAGGTACCAACCCTGTCAACATGTGTAAAAGAGATGTATCTTGATATTTTGTCCCCAGTTTGGACTCATTATCTTGCAACAAGTGACAAAATGCAGACACCCATGCAGAAAGACTCTAAGGTCATGCAGTGAGGGGTTTTAAAGCATCAATACAAAACGTGTGGTGGTAGTCCAGGTCCTTCCCCCTCACCATTTATCATCTCTGCAGGAGGTATGAGGGAGTGAATAAAAACACAATTAATGATAAACAACAACAGGAAATGGTGTATTCGCGTATTATGACAGCAACATCTGCCCTCAAGATGGGAGAGCCATTTGATTTCCCTCTGTTGCCACGGTTTCCGCCGTTCTTTCAATCAATCTGAAATAAGCCAGGAAAAAATTGAGAAAGGCAATATCACTAATGTTGCCAGTTCGTCTAAGATTTGAGAATTGCCGTGAGAATTCCCCCTTATGAGTCACGACAACAGCAACGTGGGGGAGTGAGATGCAGATAGGAAGCCAATACACATGGTGTCTTGTTGTTGTTGAGGATAAATCAGGTTGAACAAACAGGAATGATGTCACAGATCTGCGTGTGCCATGTTTGTGCTGCTGTCTGTGTGAACATGCTGACCTTTGAAGTGATGGACTTGATGTAAAAACAATGCTGGTCCGTTGCTAGCCATTGTTGTATGACAGAATGAGATGGCATTTTTATAAGATGCCGTTGGAGCACTCTGTGATCTTCTCTCACACAAAACAAGGAAACAAGGAAAACAGGAGAACCAGGTGGTTTTATTCACCAGGATTTGCCTTAGTTTTGCTCCTGAAAGCTGCTGTGTGCTGGTATACAGGAGTACCCTCACGACTGAATGAAACAAGCCAACGGTGTAGTCATCACGTCACTCTCTAAGGGCCTGAGTGGACTCTGATCGTTTGTAAATATGGAGTGTCATCCAGATTGAAATGGGTAAATTCCACCAGCTCCACCAACCACAGTCAGATTGCCATTTGTAATTTCATCTGCCATTCTAATTTCAAAACAGCAGGTGGAATGACAGCTTATATGTGATGTATGTGGTTTAGGTGGACTCAATGTATATTATCCTTCAGCATTCACCACAAAAGGGATATTTATTAATGTACTTATTTGTTGTGATAAAAACTACACGCTCACCTCTTACTAAATCCCAGTCTTTTTAATACACAGGTTTTAACAATGGCTTTACTGACAATCGCGCAAAGGATTTATGTTGACTGTAAATTATAACTAGTTTCAGCATCCTTACACTGAGGCTGTCGTACTGTAAGCTCTAAGTCTGATTGTCTAGTCTATTCACCAGGCTGATACATGGAAGCTGTGGTGGGAGTCCCAGACGTTTCATAAGGTAGGGACATGGTGGTACTCACTGGCTCTCCAGGGGGACCTTGGAGCCCATCCATCCCGGTGTTTCCAGGAGCACCTCTGGGACCTGGGGCTCCAGGAGGCCCGGGGGGACCTGGAGGTCCAGCCTGTCCTTGATCTCCCTGACGACAAGAGAGGGAGAGGGTGAGAGTGAGAGAGAGAGCGAGAGAGAGACAGAGAGAGAGAGAGACAGAGAGAGAGAGAGACAGAGAGAGAGATGATGATGATGAAGCAAGAGCAAGGAAGCAAGGAAGACAGGACATGAGAGAGGGAAAGAGGAATAAACAAAGAAATAGAGGAAAAGAGTATGAGAGGAAGAGAGGGGGTAAAGAAGAGGGAGAGAGGGTATGAGAGAGAGGGAGAAAGGGAGTGCAGAAGAAATCAGAAGCAGGGGTGAGAGAGAGAGAGATGGAGTGAGAGGAAGAGATTGAGAGCAAGGAAGACAGAGCACAAGAAGAGAGGGAGAGGACAAAAAAACAGAAAGATGAACAGAGGTAAAGCGTATTAGAGTAAGAGAGGGAGTGAAGCAGAAAGAGGGATAGAGGGAATTTGAGAGGGAAGGGAGAAAGAGAGTGAGGAAGAAAGAGGAAGAGAGGGTGAGAAGATAAAAGGATTAGAATGAGAAAATTCTGGAGAAAGGAAAAATCCCTTTGATTCTATCATTTACTTATAGTATCAGAAGAGCTCATTCTTGTTCATCCGTTACCATGACTGTGGCTGGTACATATTCTGGCATTAAAATCTATGGACTAAGTAGCTATAGTCAAATTGTAATCATAAAAGCATGCACTCTTCAAAAGGGGCTGCTATATTTCATGTTCCCTTTTCTTGGTCTGAAGCAGACATACACCTCAAACAGTGACATTTTTGTGGGTGGTTCCCCATATTTCACCACAAGGACAAAAGGGGAAAGAGAGCAAGAACTGAGAGGTGACAGCGAGGCAGAGGCAGGGCGAGAGAAGCAGAGAAGCAGAGAAGACAGACCACAGACCGGAGGGGAGGAGGAATGTGGCTATGCTTTGCGTGAGCAAACACTGTGGTGAGGTAAAAGATACAGAGAGGGACAAGGGACAAACCTTCACAGTGAGAATCTGGTTACTGAGCAGACCTGCTGAGGCACTGTAGGCAGGGGGACCCTAGGAGTGGGGGTGGTAACAGTAAAAAGAGAATTCAATTAGAACCATGGTAAAAGAGAATGCAGATCACACTGAACATCTACAACATGCTTTGTAATTTAACAAGAATCATCATCATCATCATCATCATCATCATAATTATCATCATATCACCATCCTCATCATCATCTGTCCTTTTCATGAACCAACAATTTATTGCACTTGAACATTAATGGTTAGCAACTGTGTGACAGGGACTAACTATAGCCAGTACTTTAACCACTTTTTCTTTCATATGACTCTTGTGCACAGGGCCAGAATAAATCTATCCAAGCTGAGTGGGTTTTTTAAAAAGTGAAAAAGCAATTCTGAACATCATATTGATATTGGAATATTTTATACACATAGCAAAAGTCAGTCACAAGCAGAACTCCTGAGTCTGAACTTCATATACGCACCACATACTGCTTTGGGTCTAAATGATCTCTCCCTTCACACATGGGTTTGGGTCTAAACCAAACTTCCTCCACATGTGGCTTTTAGTCTAAACCACCATTCACCCACACGTGGTTTGGGGTCTAAACCACCCTTTCTACATGTGTGGGTTTGGGTCTAAACCAGGGTTTCCCACTCATGGCCTTGAGTCTGAGTAATGGTTCCTCATTTTCAAATAAAAAATATACATATTAAAAAAACCCAAAATAACTTAATTTCATCAAATGGGTAATTTCATGTGTAGGGTCTGTGTGTGTAATGGCATGGCCCTTTTATATCTGTGTAATGCCACGGCGCCCGAACATAGCATGGTAAGACTGAGGCCTCTGATCCTGACTGAGGTTCTGCTTGGGCGGACAGGGGGGTTGGGGTGTCACAGACACATGATGCATTGTTGCAAAATGAAAAAAAAAAAAATCTATATCCCCTGGATTATCTCTCAGATTTCCCATTTGTAACATTGTAAGACCCCATAATTCCCCTCATCCAGGAGGTCTGGAGACAGAGAAGTTGGTAAAGTGGTAGTGTCATGGTTCCAGACAGGGGTGTGGCCACAGAGCATGCTGGGAGAATAGATTGAGCTCCAGGGCAGGGTGTCAGTGTTGCTGTCCACATTTTAAAGGAGCTGAGTTTAATTGGATGTCCACTCTTTTGTAAATAGATTTGACACATTTAACTGTCGTACCCTCGGCCCGGTGTCTCCTTGGTCTCCCTACAACAAAGAAGACAATACTAATGAACATGCATTCAACAAATACTGGCACTGAGCATGGTATTACAGACATCTTGATTTACACTACAAATACAACTTTTATGAACAAAATAGTTCAAAATTCCCTGAATACAATAGCCTCACACTGTCATTATCAATAAAGCACCAGAATAACATTGAAGTGTATCTGTACAGAGAAATGGTTGTCTTGCCGAACAGACGCACTGAAAATGCAGAGCTGGTACATTTAATCAATTGGCTTTCATCGGTTGCTTGTGTAAACATGACAAAAAAGGTAATGGGAGAACAAGCCACAAACACTTTTTTTCCCCTTTGGTTTTGAATCCAGATTTAGGCTGTGTTTGCAAGTGTTATGCCTATCCAGCACAATGATACCCCTCCATGTGCATTTCTCACCACATAGCAACACAAATATTGTGGAGAGAACTGAGAGCTCTCAGTGTTTAGAAACATCTGGTGGTTTCAAAGCAGAACACATGCGAATCAAGATGGCTTGGTGCTGGTGCTGCAGGCCTGCAAGCCTCTCATTGGCTGATACATTCAATCCCTACGTGTGCATGAAGCATTGTTTGCACTATGTGGGGCAGGAAGTAAGTAGGTAGGAGGGAAGTAAGTAAGCCATTACCTTATCACCTTTCGGTCCTGCTGTTCCCTGCAAGACACAAGAAAGAGGAAAAGGCAACACTGTCAGTGAGATCAGAATGCTGCTTATATCAGGATTCTTTTTTTTTTTAACAATTTTTTTGTTCTTGTTTTAATTTCAAGTCTTATTAGGAATATACTAATATTAAAAAAAACACACACAAATATGTTCAAACTAGAGTGGAATATAGGTGTGTGTGTGTGTGTGTGTGTGTACACTGTGCAGAAGAAATTGGCAGTAATATCTGTCACATCTTCTGAAGTTTTGCGGTGGATCTTTCCAGCTTAATTATGGACTGAAGAAAGTAAGATTCGGTTTCCAAAGACAAAATATGTAATTCACTCCCACCTGTGCTGGAAATCAGCACTAAAAACCGGTGTGGTTGTGATTCAGCCTCTTCGTCAATGTTAGACATAGCTGTTGCTTGGTGGCTGATTCATCTGTAGGGGTCCATTGTCATGTTTGTTAACGCAATGTGAGCATCAGTTAGATACTAAGCCTGGACAAAGATAGCTTCAGACGTTTCATATGCCTATTCACTGAAGCATAAATACGTTCCCTTGAAGGAAGTAGCCATTAGGTTAGCACAGAGTACTTTCTTTCCTTAGCAGCTGATCCTGAGTCAGAATCAAAATTAAGAGCTAAATGTTCAGAATTATGTTTAGGGGCATAAAAGCTGATCTTAGAACTGTGAACAGGGGCAGAAAGTGTCCGGAGTCGTTAGCTTGTTGAATAAAAACACTAGCATACCACTACACACACACACACGTTCAGAATGTGTGGGTCTGAGAGGGAATCAGGCTCTCTGGTTCAACTTACTTCCAGGCGATTCTCTTAATAAGCCCAGGCCCGGCAGGCGCAGTGCTGTCTTGATTGTAATTAATTTCCTCTTGACAAACAATGCTGGGGCCTCATGACTTGCATTAGCTGCAATCACGCACATCCGCCCACAGCATCTGCACTAACAAACAGGGCCATGGCGCTCAAAGCGACTGCCATTTTCCCCCCTGCTTACACCAGGAGTTCCTGTGACTAGCAACAGGAGGAAGGGGCTTCATGAACCCCTTAACGGACTGTGCATCTGTGCACTGTAAATCATTGACTGGTATGAACTAATCCAAACACTCTTCCATAGACAAAGATTACGATTGGTCGATCAGTCACTGACAGGGCATGATGGCCCCACCCATTTTGAGGGTCATTTAGCCTCACTCTCCTGTTGATGACATCATAGCAACTCCCTACCTGGCGACAGGTTCCAACTGCACATTTCTTTGGAAACTCCGAGACTGGGTTCATTTCAGACACCTGAATCTCAAACCCAGAGCAGGAACTAGGACCAACACTCATTTTGTGTTGTTTTTTTTTTGTTGATTTCCAAAATGGCTTTATTCGGTCTTGCTCATATCCATTTCAATGTCAACACATGAGAACAAAGTGCTTTACATGCTTATGTCTTGCTAAGGCAATGAAAAGGTCCAGCAATTCTTTTGCCAGGGCAACAGATGCACTATAAGAACTTAATGACAGTGCTGGCCAGTACAGATACTGCAAAAAGGGTCTGATCCCATCACTCCACACCTGGAAGAGATTTATTCAAAAATTTATGCGGCAGTGCAGTTTATAATAAAAGTTCCCCTAACACTCGCTCTCACGGCAAACAAGGAGCCAGCGCTCTTTGGAGACAGTGAGTTCTAAACAGCTTTCACTGTTACAAGTGATTCACATTCTCCTGGGTCAGCATTGACCCGGGCTGTAAAAAAGAGCACTAGATGTAATAGCTTTTTTAAGGAGGATCTTTTCAGTATAATAAACTCCATCTATTCGTCAATGAATTCCATTATTTCCATCTCTCCTTTGATTCCCCAGGTCATCCTTCTTCTCTCTTGGTCTGGAGTAAACAGACGTCTGTTTTGCCAAGCAATCCGTGGGTTCAGGATGGGCTAATAGATGGACCAGACCAGGGAGGGTGCAAATGCTGAAATTCTCAAGACGTGGCTGGATCAAAGTTCTCTGAAAAGCCCAGCGACTCCATTCCAGATCGCCTCAGGATGATGGATCACAGGCATGTGAGAGGATTGCCAGCGTGTTCCAGCTCACTTTCGGCACGGAAATATCTCCTTAATTCCTCCCAGTGAAGACTCATACCCAGTGGACTGAACTAATATACTCACAAGCTGTCCTAAACAAAACAGGATCAGTACTGTCCAGAGGTGGATGGGTAGCCCCATTTAAACTGTGTTCTACTCAAGCTTTCCTCCTTTTAGCCAGGGAGTTGCCACTGTTGCTTACTCTTGGCGGTTCAGGCCAGCGATCTCTATAAAGCTTCTTTGTGACAGTAACCTCCAGTAAAAAGCTCCATACAAATTGAATTTAACTAAATTTAAAAATATGTACACATGACATAATGTAACCAGGTGTAAGATTTGAATGTATAATTGGGTACTAAACTTAGCCAAACCTGCACACAAGCAAATTAATTTGAAGTGCTTCAGTAGAGATTCATAATTAGCATAATACCTATAATACACACCAGCATGATGGATGTGTAAGACAGCAATGTAGACTTACCTGACTTCCCTTTGGACCAGGGGGACCCTGTGGACACGAGGAAATACAGTGATTGTAGTGCTAAGGAGAAGAGCCTCTGTAATGTGTGTTAGGCTGTACTCTTTAGTTCAGACCCTGAGATTTTCATTTGTTCAGCCTAACTTAGTAAAAAAGTAGACAAAGTAATCAAACATTGTCTTTCTTTGATTTTCAGCCAAAGGTACTGCATTGGGACTGAAACTGCACCCCTCCAGTGCGTGTGTGTGTGTGTCTGTGTCTGTGTGTGTGTGTGTCTGTGTGTGTGTGTGTATGCACTATGCAGTTTGTCCTGTTATATGGTACCAGTCAAAGGTTTGGACACACATACTCATAGAAGAGTTCTTCTTTATTTTTACTATTTTCCAGATTTTAGAATAATAGCAAATACATCAAAATTATGAAATAACAAACATGGAATTATGCAGTGACCAATAGTGTTAAACAAATCAAATATTATTATATCATATTTATTATATTTTGGATATTATCCTAAAAGTAGCCAAAAAAAATCTTTTTTTTTTGGAGAGAAATCCTTACATAGGCATCAACTTCACTATTTGTATTTGTCTCAGAAACAAATTCCAAGCATTCAAGCATAAGTTTAGATAAAAATGTCTTTGAATGCACGTTTCTCATTATCTTAATTAGGTGTGTCCAAACTTTTCACCAGTACAGAACGTGGATCCACAGCAGTGGAGGATAGGACAGTGACTGTTATTCTGACGTGGGTTAATGAAAGCTCTACTCTCTTTCTGTCTCTGTTTAAGCAGGGAACAATCCCCAAAGCCACACTATAACAGTGCTCTCAGATGATGGAATACTTACAGGCTTGCCATCCATGCCGAGTGGGCCCTTAAACATGGAGAGACAGACAGAATATATGTGTTAAATATGTAGCCAATATATCAAGTGTTCGCCTGCAAAAAGGGGATATTTTCCTAACTGCTGCAGTAAATCACACTGACTATATTCTGTCTGTCTACTCTATTCTACCCTGTCTGGCTTCAGATCCTTCTCCAAACACAGACAGGGGGTCTATTTAATACAAAGAAAGAGAGAGCGACAGAGAGAGAAAGATAGGGAGAGAGAGTGAGAAAGGGAGAGAGAGTGAGAAAGAAAGAAAGAAAGAGAGAGAGAGAGAGAGAGAGAGAGAGAGACAGAGAAAGAGATTGAGACAGACTGACCAGGAAGCAGAAAATAAGATCCCTGAATGAAATAAAAGATGATTCATTATTTCGGAGGTATCCTGATGTCATAGAGTTTCACAGCTGAAAAGAAGGTTGCGAGCTTGAATCCCAGGAGGAGGTACTGCTGTTTCAGTAATTAACCTGACCCAGTCCAGTAGTGTAAAGAGACAGCATATGTATGACAGTGTAAAATGCGACTTATCCACTCTTCCTGCCAAGTAAATGTATTTCAACACTGGGCCCAGTGGCAGGAATAACCCAGCACCTGAGGAAGCAGAACTGAGAGAACTGCATGCAAGTGTGTGTTTATTGGAGTTAATGCATGGGCATGTATTTCATTGTGCCTAATTCAAACAGAACAAACAATGCCTATATTCCTGGGCTGGTTTACCCCTGTTTTAGGGTGTTGTCTGGCAGTAAGTTAGTAAGAGTCAGTGCGCAGACACAGAGAGAGTCACAGGGCTCTGAGGCCGAGCAAGGGAGTCGCTGTCCGCTCTCTCTCTGGTGCTGAAGGCAGCTGTTAGAAACAACTCCCTTTCCTTTTCACAGAGCTCAGAGCAACCTTCACTGGGATGTACTTTTGTAGAGAAGAGAGAGACAGGGCTTAGGTCTATAGTCTAAACTTAAGCATTGATACAAAAGTCCATCAACCTCTTTGTCTGTAAGTAGTGACACAGGGAGTTCATTTTAAGTACATAATTTTCTGACACTGGGTATCAGAATTCTGTCATTACATCATTACATCAGCACAATTTGATATTAAACTGTTTGAGCAGATCCCTCAGCTTAGTCAGACTGCATAATACTATGGATAACATCTTGGAGACATATAAAATGTCAAGTCTGGGTCTTAAATTTCTATCACCAATGCAGGTGGCCAGTCGAGAGTGTGGCTGACATCTGTCACTAAAATTTGATTTTATAATACAGCACAGCTGCACAAATGTAATTGTTTATTACTGTCATTTAAATGTTGTATTATGTTGACAGAAAGCAGAGAACCTAGATGGCCGATAATTTGGCCTAGAAGTCCTAGGCTGGATAATGTCTCCTTTTTTCTTCACTGTGTTTGCCTGTGGATTTCCCATGACTGACCTCAGCTTCCACTATATTTTAACTGAAAAAGCTGAATATATGCACTGATCACATTAAATACAGAGATGATCCCTCCTCAAACATGCATGTTTCCTGGTGTGCTGCTACAGAGCACACTGACAGTCAAAAAAACTGGGTACTTCGCTTCCACCTCCTTAACTAGTCTGCCAGGAGCAAGGCAAGAAACTCATACCAGAACCCTTTATAGCTGTATGGTCAACTTCCACTTTGAGGAATGAACAAAATCAAGAAAGGAAGTGATGCTTTGAAATATCCCCTCCTGTCATTTGTGTAACGTCATAAATTAGGCAGCAGTCCAGATCCTGAAGCCTCCTTTTCTGTCCATGTGTCATGTGGAGAGAGACATATTTCATCACTCCACTGAAATACCAGCACATTTCTGAAGTTCTTTCAAACATTGTTCTGCCTTCCCCGATGTGATGGATCTTACTGAACTGAGTGAAATTTCACATTTTACACTGCACAATGGCAGATTTTGACAGATCCATCTTCAAAGAGGATAAGGGAAAAATGTTCTGGCCCAGCCGAAGAGGAAAGTCCCAACGGTGCACCAGTTACAGCAAGAGTGATGTCGGGGTATATCTGTGTGCATCTGGCAGAGATTAGGCTTCCTCAGCCCCCTCCCCCAGGGCAACCCCCCAGACTCCCCTTTTTAAGAGCAGAAGCAGCAGTGAAGTGAGAGCTTGGGCAGCGGACTGGTTCTGGTGGTTTTGACACAGAGGAGGGTTAAGCAGTGAGGGGTCAAACAAACATTTCCCCTTTGAGACTGATACATAGTCCCAAACAAGCTCCACAGCACACAGGCAGAGAAACAGATTGAGGTGACTGATACAGAGGGAAATTGAGGATAGATATGGAAGAGCACTGGGACACGTTTTCTTAACCTCGTACAATGATATTGATATGGGACTCGATGCACACACTTTCAGCTCCAGGTAATACAGGGCATCCACATTATGCATTTGTGTGCACGACTTGGAATCAATTTTGCCACACCACATTGTGTGTCATACAGAGCATCAGTCTATGAGCTAGACCTGACTGTGTGAGAAACCCACTCAGACCTCAAGGGAGAACTGTTTATTTTTTACCTGTTTCACCAATCATCTTATTGGCTTTCTCAGAGCTCATGGATAAATGTCAGTGATGTACTTTAGTTCTCAGAATCCTTTTCCACCTCAGGCAAAGGATAAAGATCTTGAACACACACAAGCACACACATCTGTGCATACACACACACACATACAAATGCATGCATGCATGCATACATACACACACACACACACACACACACACACACACACATAAGCAGACCTGCAGTCACCACAATTATCTGGACAGAGAGAATCTTACAGGCTTAGATTCAATACCACACATCACCAGTAGAGGGAGGCATCAGCATCACATTTCATCACTCGGTACTAGACATAATTGCTTCAGAATTCAGTAAGGTTTAGGGTCTTAACATGCAGCTTATGAGCAGCCCTTGAGTAAGACCACTGCAAAGCAGAATGAATTAAACTATTACAAAATAATTTGAGTCAGATCGCCGGACAGCTCCCTGCCGGACCATTTCAAATCCACAGCAGGAGGCCAACCCAAAGATGCATCACCAGACTACAGGTCCTTAATGCAGGATAAGGATATCCTCATTAAAGCTTGAAACTCTAAAAGTTTCAACAAAACCACCACACAGCAACAATGTGACCACAGATTACACAAATAATAAGAAATTGTTGGTCAGAATGTGACAAACTGTGATTAATGGTGAATTGAAGTGTGACACACCGTGTAATCCCCTTTACTCATACAGTATTTTGTATTACACATCTACCATTTTAAGTGCCATTCCTCATACATCCACCAGATGTCACTCTATACTCCATCAGAAGAGACTACAGCAGTATTATAACAAAACTGGTAGGTCATACCCCAGCATCTGAAATTACTGGAAGCACATTTAATGGTTTCTAAAACATTTCATATTGTAAATACATCAACTTGTATTTCATGCGGTTGAATGATTGATTGTACTACACATACTGTCTGCGTTTGGTGAAATCTATCTTTTGTTGGCTCCTTTCAAGCAGAAACTCAGGCATAAACAAACATGGGTTGCATGTTTATGTTCATGTATTCAAGTTTTTAAACACATGCTAGAAAAAAACCCTCTTGATTCAACAGTACAGCAATGGAGCTTTAAAATGTGAAAGAGCTGAGATGCAAAATAGTAGCAGTGTGAATCTTGACAGAGCTTCACAGAGTGGTTAAGAGCAGTATCTTAATGGAGAAGAACAGCAAAGAGCAGCTTCAAAAGGAGTGATATTACATTGCTATAGGGAGCAGTATCATGACAGAACAATACTGTAGAGCTGCTGAGAGAAGCATAATGACAGAAAAGTGTATTACAGTCACAGGGAACAACACTGGGACAGGACAGCATAGTATAATGAGTGTGTCTGCATGCGAGTGTGTGTGTGTGTATATGAGCGTGTGTTTGAATGTGTGTGTGTATGTGAGATGTGTGCAAGTGATTGTGTGTGTAAGAGTGTGTTTGTGTGCATGTGTGTGTGTGTGTGTGTGTGTGTGTGTGTGTGTGTGTGTGTGTGAGTGTGCCTGCATATGTGCCTGCAGTTTTTAATATGAAGTCAGCACACAAGACATGACAGTCTATCAGAACCAGATCTGGCCGAGAACATATGGTGTAAGACGACATTACTCTTCTGCATTAAGCACTTTCAGCTTCACTGAAAGCCAGAACCCAGCACACTACCACACCATACCAGCATGTAGCCAGACACACATTGTTCATGAACATCAATACTGCATAAACTAAAAACAAGAGCACAGGTTACTGCTGGCTCAAAGTGACAACACCTGAGACCAGAGCTGCCACAGCTGAGACTGGTAAGATCATCTGAAGAAGACAGGTGAAACAGGTACGAGCATCTGAAGGAATATACAGGTGACACAAGTAGTTAACGCAAAGAGGAGACCGGTGAGACAGCTTAGAACATCTGGAGAGGTCAGGTAAGACAGGCATAAACTGAAACCACTAAGAACACCCAAAAAAGTGACAGGTTAAACATAAGAATACTTAGGGGTTACAAGAAAGAATTAAAATGGAATTTACCGGGTATCCATCACGTCCAGGTGTGCCCTGTTTGGAAGGCACACAACATGATCATATTAGGGCAAGATCCACCACATGTGTCCCCCTAGTTTCAGTGTCAGTGTGTGTTAACAACACCACAGGGCAAAGACTACAGAATTACTTGTGCTCCTGACTTATATAATGTACCTGACATTTGCCTAATGCTTACATGATGTTGACAGTCAACACCTCCATCATTTGCACAATTGCCATGAATTGATTATTGCACTGGCCATAACCAATGCTTCCCATGCAAATCTGAGCCCAACTGCGTCCAAGCAGACCTGTGTCACACTACTGTGTGAAATCCAGAACGTGAAGCCAAACGTCACTTAAATGGCAGGACCATGACATTACAGACCTGGGGGGAAGCTGGAGGTGAAATGGCTAAACTTACAAAACAATTTTAGCTGTAACGGACAGGGGGTAGGCGTGATTGCAAAAGCTAGAAACACTTTGACAGATATTGACATTAATCTACAGTACAGGCACACCCAACACCACTTTAACTCAAGTCAATGATAACACTACTAGATAAGTCAACAAACTGGTGTCCAGTGTTTTCAGGTCCAGCCACAACACTTACATATCTAAATTAATGTTTTTGAATGTTTATTCAGAAACGGTTCAGAACAACAGCTGAATACCTATGGGTAAAGTCTAGACAGGGGGTACAATATGTTCAGCAATTTACCAGTATGAAGACCAGGCAGAAATAGCCTCACACGAGCGTTTCTGACCGAGCTGGATGGGATCAGAGCAGTTCAGACCAGACTGAGACTTACAGGTTTGGTTTGAGAGAGGTCCTACTTCCCAGAACAGAAATCTATACCCAAAAGTGATGACAGATGTACTTACTGGAGATCCTGAAAGACAAACAAAAAGAATGCATGAGAAGTTCTGGCTTTACACTCCATTTAAAACAGAACATTTCTGAACACCAGTCAGACCTGAAAACAGGATACTCCAAGATCCTTTAAAAAATATAAACCCAATTTGGAATTAAATTAGCTTTCACGCTCAAAAGGAGCTTATTCACCAGATCTTATCTAAGCTTTCTACAGTGGAATATGATGGTTCACACACGAATAGTCTCACAGCAGTGTATTTTGAATTTAGAGAATAGCACATCATATTAGCGTGCTAAAAGAGTAGCGTAGCTGCTGCACAGTATTACAGAGGAGGAAGCTGAGAAACCACCTTTATCTGATAACCATCCTAAACCTGGTTTTGATTGCTTTGCTCAAAAATAGCAAAAATGGCAAATTAGATAAGGATCAGCCATTAGCAGCCAATTCCATTTTATTTGATCACATCTGATGTGTTACGTTGGCTCTGAATTGATGTTTTTTATATTTTAGAAGTAAAAAAAACAGCAGTTGGTCATTAACCCATCCAAGAGAAACATGATTTAGTGTAACCAAATCTCACTGTTACAATGACTTAATAAAAAGTACACAGAGGCAATACTGTCACAGCACTCACGATTATGAGCACAGAAATGGACTGCTAGTTTCTGATCCTTATTAAAAGAGGCAAGCTTGCTAATTCAAGAACATTATCAGTTTAAAAGTGAGATTTCTTTCTCTCATATATGCTTCTCACCAGCTGTTGGAATTAACTGCAGAACATGGTCAATCCAGTGATACATTATAATCAATAGATACACAACAGTATGTTTATTATGGTCACTTTCTTCTCTATCCTCTAAATTGATATCATTCAGAAGTGAGAAAAAATGCATCAAAGGGACCAAAATGTCATGTTTTCATGCCTGTCAATCAAAATGCAGAGCTTCAGGGATTGACTGAAGCTGGAGACAGCTGGCCAATCATTTCATCTTTGCTCTGAGAACATCCAGGCCAAGAGACACCAGAACCCCCATGCCATTCCCATGTCATTCTGCCCGTTGTGTCGCATCTCGATAATGAAGAGGAACAAGCTTCATTAAAATCTGATCCAGCCCCTCTCCATCCCCTCTACTCTCTGTCTCGGTCTCATTGTTATTGTCTTAAATCATAAAACAATGAGAAAATCCCACAAAGACATCCATAAATGGTGTTATTAATCCCCCTCGGAGATTGACACGCCATTCATCTCCACATACGCGGTGTAAGTGCCGAGGGGGTGACAGTACTCAGAACTGTATTTTGTGTGTGATCAGAGGGACGGGCGCAGGGCCTTCCAGCCGCTCAGAGCGAATGTGATATGACTCCTCTTTAGGGTCAGAGCAGGGGGTGGGTCTCCACGATTCCAGCACTTCGCTCCAAGCAAAGCCTGGCTAGCCAAAGCAACGAGGACAGCAGAAATAATGGCAATAAAACCACCGCTGCTGAAACTGTAAATAAAGGGGCCTCTGATTGCCTTTATTGGAAACAGACGCTAATAAAGAAACAAAGCTTTTCATGCCAAGTCTGGAAATAATGGTAAGGTTGGGGGTGGGGGATGGGGGATGGGGGGTGTGCGGTGGAGAACAACACAATGTCCACCAGCCCCTGGGTTATCTTTGCTGATCTGCATTTTCCAACCACACCACAGCTGATGTTCTCTCTGATCAGATTAGATTACATTTGATTGCTTTATTTTTTTGATGATGGCGATCCGCATTACGGAGATGAATCAGTGGCAATACGACACAGATCCATAACTTTCTGGGAAGAGGAGACGATTCTATTGTTTTGTTATGTTTTTTTTTTTCTTTTTCTTCTTATGAGGAATCCGTGATCTGCATCATGGAAGGGAACTGCTATGCTTTCATCTCAGATTTCTCACATTCAGAGGTTCTTAAAACAGACGAAATGGATGCCGAGCCGACGCAGACAGCTGCATGCACTTTCCAACAACCGCGTATTTTCCTTCATCCTGCCTATTGGCTTTCTCTTGACAATACATAGCATGTACTGTACGGTTTGTTCTGGAAGCTTTTTTTCCACTCCTGACCCATGATGCTCTAAAGAGATTAGACATTACTGCAATATGATACTCAGTGTATCCCACCAAATAATAGCTTTGGGAGTAAAGCTACAAAGCCCTTGATATGATCGTCTCCTGTAGCATATGAACAAATTATAGCTTACATAAAATTGAAGAAGTTAGAATCTATATTTAGAAAGGAAAACAAATATATATATATATATATATTTGTTGCTTTCAGCACGAATGAGTTGAAACAGAGCTGGCTGCAGCCAGCTTGTGTGGCTTTGCCATCAGGGTTTGGAGGGAAACAGACACGGATCTGGATATCCAGAATCCCGCTGGGTCAGGAAGTCCAGCCCGTGGAGCAGGCTGGAGTTTGGCCCAGGCATGTCGCCGTGGAGGCGTCGCCGTGGAGATGTCGCTGTGGCCGGAGCTTGCGTGTCCTCGCTCGACCCCATCAGGGCAGCCAATGTCATCAGACGCGACAGAGAGCCAGTTATTCCCTCACTGTCTGTGCATCCTCTCTGAACGCCAAACACAGTCTGCTGCCTGACAGACAGACAGACACCTTCAGATTAGCTCAGATGCTCACAGAGGACGCCAAGACTCACCTGAGGGGTTCAGGCTTGATTGCCTACTGTCAGCTTGGAGCAAGCCAACTTTATATATACCACATTGGAACATGCCAGCTTGATATATGCTAGCTTGGTACATGCCAGCTTGATATTCACCATACTGGAACAAGCCAAGCCTGATATATTCCATCTTTGAGCATGTCAACTTCACATATGCCACCTTTGTACATGCCAGCTTGATATATGCCAGCTTGGAAGATTCCAGACTGGTGTAGCCATCTCAGTGAAAAGAATGGGCACCCTGGTGCAAGGGCTTTAAAAGGTTCAGAGATCAGGGGAAATTTTGATATGATCTATATGCTGGACACATGCTGTGCTCCAGTGTTGAGCTGTGGAGCCCAGCAGCCATCAAACAGAGGCTGACTGATTTAATATTGGCGCCACCAGGCCTAATCCATCCACACTAGTGCATAGTACATCTGGAACTCCAGACCTGTGGTTGGGTTACTTTATGTCTTTGGGGTTTTTACAAATGCCTGATCTGAGGTCAGCCTTGCAGCTGGGTGTAGAGCACACTGGTGTTCCACCCGCTGGCCCCACAAAACCTGTTTATCACCCCCCTTTTTTTTGGGTCTTATTTTGCCACTGTCTTTGCTGGAAGGTTGTGGACCACAACAGCACAGCAGCCACTGTGTATTTGGACAGGAATGCACAGGCAGGCCTTGGAGCGGAGAAGCAGACGGTGACGGACCGCAGGGACGCTCCAGAAGCCCCACTTCCTGGCTTCCCTCCTGGAGCAGGAGGGGATCGGTATGCGCATCATGCCCAGGGGAGAAGAGCTCTGGCTGGGACAAAGCCGGGGTATTATGGGTGTGGGGGATGCGGTGGAGGCTGGATGAGTGGATCAGCGGTCATTATCTGTAATAATCAACCTCGTTTCTCCATTACAAGCTGCTGAGGTAAGCTGTGAGTGAGGTTTTGGACAATGTGGTCACCCGCATGAACTCTAAGCACTGTGAGAGATGGTCAGATACCCAACAAAAATTAGTGCTGCTGGAGCCTGTTACCATGGGGTGTCTGTGTGTGTGTGTGTGTGTCGGGTGTTTGGGGGTGGTACATTGAGGGTGGGCAAGGGACAGGATGCTGAAGTTTATGGAGCATGACAGTCAATTGCATTTATTGATGTCTAGACACACACACACACAAACAAACACTGTACTGCAGCCAAACACATTCCAGAACATGCTCCATGCTGACCTGCCTGACACTCCACACAGTGGGGATTATTTCTGCCAGAAGGTGTGTGTGTGTGTGTGTGTGTGTGTGTGTGTGTGTGTGTGTGTGTGTGTCTGTGTGTGTGTGTCTGTGTGTGTGTGTCTGTGTTTGCACACATGTGTGTGTAGTTAATAATATACAGTAACTGACTTAACTTTAATAAACCTTAGCTTCTGATGTTCTGCCTTCTCTGGCTTTTGTTCACCAGATGCGATAGGTTGTGCAAACACCCCCACATGAACAAGCACAGGCCTCCCTGACTGAAGAACATGACCACAGAAGACAAAGGTACACATGGGTTGGACTGGGGAGTGGTATCTCTCTCAGCATCTCTGGATGAAAGTAAAACCCCCCACGTACAGAGTGTAGAAGCGCTCAAAGGGAAAGAGCCCTTCAGTTTTCCTCACACTGAGCTGTGCTGGGCTTCTCTCAGGTTGAGTCTATATTTATCAGAGGGTGGAAGGATTCGTACTGAAGATTTTTATTCAAACACAACAAAATTGCATGCCCCATGTAAAAGCGTTCAAAAATTAAACAGGGCTTAGGGTAAGGAGTTGCGAATTTTCTCAGTGTCCAACACAGGAAAAGACCAGTGGTGACCCATATCTGAGTCACCACCAAAAGATGGGTCTGTCTGCGGAGAGAAGAAGTATGACTCTGTACTGACTCACAGATGCGATGGTGATTTTCCCTGTGATAACTAAGATTCTGAGAATCCGTTTCCCAGCAAGGCCTTGGCTTGAAGCACTTTTTTTCAAAGCAGAATAAATGCTAAAAGTTGAAAGAATTTGGTCACACACTGTGAAGCTCCAAAGAACAGATTCTGGTAGTTGGTGAAGATTCAATGTATCAGCACACCTCTGTAACAAACCTTTTTCTAATGAAGGCACACTCATTGCTGAAACATAGGCCCTATTTGGAACTACAGAGTGTTTAACCAGCTTTCTTCAGCATTTAGTTTGTGCATTAGTCAGCTTTCGCCTAAGCAACAAGGATGTACGCTTTCTTGTCCCTTGATAAAAATATGCTGCATATGTTTACAGTTGAGTATTTGACAGAAATAACAAAAAAAGAGACAAAAAGATCTCAGGAACAGTAATGCTTCAAAGCTAATGCAGGGATTCCCTACAGCCAGCTGGAGTTCCAACCAATACCTAATCAGTATGCCAACATTTCTCTTCATGTCTTTCTTTGCTTTTTTGGTGTGGCAAAGGGTGATGGAAGATGACTTTTGACAAGGCTCTTGCCAGTTCAAATTGTAGGTAGGAAGGAGTTTGTACCTATGAGCGAAGTGCACAGCATGAAGAGCCATAGTAAGTATCTGGCCAATCGAATAGCTGGCATGTGTCAGGTTATCCTGGACATGGCTGTCAGCTAAACAATAAAGTGATGAAAGGGTTAAAGTGGAGTACCTGCTCTAGTTGAGGGCTGTGCTGTATTATTCCTCTAATGACCGCTTTGCGATTCCAGAAGGAAAAAAGGGGTACAAGGGTAGTAATGACGGCACAATGATCTCACAGAAGCACAGCCCAACTGCCTTCTCCCAAACCTCATGACTAACATAGGGAGGAGGGCTTTCCTGTAATAGACGGAGAATGGCCTTCACGCAAGGAGAAGGCCCTCTCAAACACAGGGAGGAAGTGTTCACCAGCACAGAGATGAAGCCTTCACAAACACAGGGGGAAACCCTCATAAAAATAAAGAGGAAGCTTTCTCACACACAGGGAAGAAGCCTTTGCTAAACCTCAATCAGCAGGACTGCAGGTCTTTCCACAGTTAAGCTGAAGTGTTACTTTCCATGCCTTGTCTGCAGGGGGACACAAAACAGACACGGTGGAAAGAACCGAGGAGGATAGAGAAGAAGATGAGTCTTACCAGGATCGCCTCGTTTTCCCATCCTGCCTCGCTTTCCTGGAGGGCCTAGAAAGTAAGACAGAGAAAAAAAAAGAAATTAATAATTTCTTCATCCATCAGGCACATCTGAATCTTCTACCAACCTTCCTCAATGTTTTCTCAGCCCTCCATGGCACTTGTAAACATTCAGAGCCCATTTACAGGTACACAGACATTTTGCTGGCTGATGTTTCCTCCCAACATCTGGATCTACAGTACCAGTCTGGAGGTCTGGGCACACTTTTCTTTCTTTATTTTTACCATTTTCCACATTTGAGAATGATAGTAAAGACATCAAAACTATGAAACAATACAAATGGATTTATGCAGTGACCAAAAAGTGTTATAAACACATCAGGGGACTGCAGACTGCCAGGTGAAAATTAGCCTTAGGCTAACTCTGGTACAATGCATCAAATGGTAACATTTATGTTTAATATTGTACATGGTCACTTACAAATAAAATAAATAAAAATCAAAACTATGTTATGTTTTAGATTCTTCAAAATAGCCAAAAATGTTTTTTTAAATGTTTTTTGGAAAGGAATTAATACATAGGCATCAACTTCAAAATTTATATTTGCCTAAGAAACAACTTTCAAGCATCTAAGCATAAGTCTTTAGATAAAAATGTCTCTGAATGCATGTTTCCCATGATCATAATCAGGTGTGTCCAAACTTTTGACTGGTACTGTACATGAATCACAACACAGGTATGTGCCCCTGTAGGCCCAAGGGGAAGGTAGGGGGTATGGTGGGAATATGGGAGACTGAGTAATTCGACAGTTTCTTACAGCAGTGTAGCACAATTGTTAGGAACAGCGCCTGTAACCAAAACGCCTCTGGTTCATTTCCCTGCTGAGGCATGGCTACTGTACCCTTGGGCAAGGCACTTAACCCAGAATTGCCTCTAAATATCCAGCTATATGCATGGATAATGTGTAAAAATTATAACCTATGTAAATCATTCTGGATAAGAGCATAGATCTGCTAAATGACAGTAATGAAATGTAATGTAAATATGATCACAATAAGACAACTTCAATCCTTTGGGAACACATAAGCTAACTGTGGGGATTTCAAAAAACATTTCTTTTAAGTGAACTGTATGTGCCCCACTACACAACCTGTCACCTGAACACTCCCCCATCCAACCACATTGCTTTACTTAAAATCATTACACCTTTTCCCAATGTCTTCATTTTGCCACAGCATCAAGAAATCTGTGGGATTTATGAAATGTAAGTAATGCTGAAACCATAAGCACATGCAGCCTTATCTTACAGGCATATCCACATCAGAGTGGAGATAGAAATGAGGGTGAGGGAAGCTTACTGATAACTACAGCTCTTCTCTGTTTTCCTAGGCAAGTCCTTGGAAACCACAAGAGGGAAAAACTAGACCAGAGAGCAGAGAATCCTTGCCTATTCTTTTTATTTCCTTCTGTCCACCAGTCTTTTTTCTCACGAATACCTCACACATGATGGCATTAAAAATGACATATCTGTAGGCTTTTCCATGACCACTGCAAAGAATCCATTGGATGCACTCATCTCCATGCCTACCACAGAGAAAAATCTGCGGTACTCCAAAGGAATACATTGCAGTTATCATAATGGCAGCTCCACCGCCCTAAATTCCTTCAAGAGTTTCACTGCAAACCCATCGCTGTATCTGTCTGTTCCGATGACCCTCCTAGAGTCCGCCACCTCAGTCCACCAGCAGCCTGCTTCTGTCCTATTTTTTTTTTCCACAGAACGGAAACCGGAGGTCAACGGGCTTTAAAAACCATGCTTGACAAGACTGTGAAATGGGAACCATACCTGAAAAACAGAGCCAATGCTAACGGCTCTGCCCGCAAACATGCTTTTCTCATTAGCGCGATTGGGAGTTAGCTCCCCGTTGCCTCACCTCCGGCAGGACCCCCCCCAGGGAGATGCTCTCCCCGTGTCAGACAAATGGCAATACAGGTCTGTATAATGCTGTGTCATTCACCAGATTGACAGAGCAACAAAACAGAGTCAACTATTATTATTATTATTATTATTATTATTATTGTTGTTGTTGTTGTTGTTGTTATGCCTATGCTACTTGCATTGGCAATACAAAAAAGAGGAATCCCTTCATCCAACATACCCACACATACTCCACATTCCCACACACACACACACACACAAACACTTCTGTAAGCAGGCTTCATGGATCCAGGGAGTAGACTTGAGCTCTCAGAGGCAGAACCAAAGCGCCATGCTCATGTCCTCCCAGAATTCCTCAGAGGGGTCAGGCGACATGGGGCAGGAACTCACCAAGGCACAGAGTAAGCTACCTCATCTGCTGGGGGTGAAGGAGGCCCTCTGAGCCCGGCAGACATACCTCACACTCCCCACAAGCACATTACCGCGTGCACACACACACACTACCACACACAGAATGAGGCGAAGTGTCTTCCCATGTGTGCGATAGAGCAGGTCCTCATCCATACTGAAGGGGCTGCCGTGGATACTCCTGGGCCCTGACTGTTTCCATCCTCACATGGGAAACCGTCTTTCTGTACCTTAAACACACCTCTTCACTTCCTCCTGCTTCCTCCAACCTCACTTTCCAACACGTGATTCAGTCCCCTGAGGTCCGAGGATGTCTGTGGATCTGGGGATCGGTTTTGCATCCGGCAGAGATGTTTTTTTTTTAATGCCTTCCACAGAAAGTGCTTATGTCAGCATCATTTCCATCATAGCTATAGTATGTCTGAAATCCTTAACCAAAGATGACACTGAACTGTTGCAAAAGTGGGAAAAGTGTTTAGGCACCCAGACCTAAAGCAGGCCTGCTTAATAGCCATTAGTGATGAGGAGGCATCTAAATGTAAAGGTTTTGGTGGTAGCGCATGCAATTACACTAACACTTGAAGTGCTGGTGGTCCATTTAGGCCCTGTAGGTCAATAAATATGCTCCGCGGTGATTTTGACAGGTTGATTACATTTGTTAAGTTCCATCAGAGCCCCTGGCAGAAGCTTGGACGGCAGATGGGGTCAAATATCACATGCAGTGTGTGAGAGTCACCGATCCCTCTCCTGGCATGAACACCACCTTGCTGAATGAGCCTCTGTGTGCAGACAAAGGGCTGGGAAACAATAAAACAGAAAACTATGAAAACTGTATGACCCCTTTCCTGGGCAGCAGTGTAACATAGTGGTAAGGAGTTCGGATCATAACCAAAAGGTTGCTGGTTCCATTTCCTGCTGGGGCACTGCTGCTGTATCTTTGGGCAAGGTACTTCAACCAGAATTGCCACAATAAATATGCAGTTGTATAAATAGATGACATGTAAAATCTGTAACCCGTGTAACTTGCTCTGGATAAGAGAATCTGCTAAATGACAATAATGTAATGTAATGTAGGGGAAGAATCTATTATGAAACTCATGACATTGAGCAAACACGTAACATTTGTTATCAACCCTAAAAAGATTCAAACAGCCCTGCGGAATGGTTGCTTCTAAGGTCAAGAAAGTAAAAAAAAAAATGTCCCTGAGACTGGATACCAGATGATGACTTGGAAATACGAGGTCTGAAATACGAGGTGCAATTTGCACTGCTTCAGTTAGGTACCAGACTACCTGATCGTGCTGGAAAGTATGGAGTCCCTAGCTCAGAGCTCCAATAAAACAGACATCAAGGCTGCTGCCAAAAAAAAGCATGACTGGTCTTCTGCAGGCTCTCCTTCTCAGAGATCCCATTAACACCCATTTCCACCAGGTATCACAGGGGGACACCTGTGGTATCCAGAGCAACATGAGAGCCAAAACAGACAGGCATGATGAGAGAACAGATGAGTCCAGGTGCGCTGTCCTTCCTCTCCAGCCTGCAGAGCATGCAAAGTCTCAGAAAAGGTGACTCTTCCAACAACTCTGAGAAGCTGGACCTTGGGGAGAACTGGCTAACACTTCTAAGAAAAATGAACAGAAAGAACAAATGTTCAAAACACTAATGATTTATTTTAAAAACCAACAAACAAAAAAAACCAGCCTGAGCACATAGCTGGAAAAAAGTGAGTCTTCTGCTCTCCAGCCACACACCTGTATTTAATATACATCAATTAGGCAGGTGTGGCCAGTTGACCAATGAGCTGGTTCAAGAAAATTACAAGACAAAGACAACAGAATGACCTTTGAAATTGAGTGGACATAGATCTGTTATTTAGAGGGATGTACAATGGACGATGAAGGATCCTTAGAAACAAACACACATAACAAACAATTACAAATAATCAAGTTTTGGGGACAAGTGAAGGCTTCTCCTTCACAGACCTGTAGACACCTGTCCTGATATCTCCAGAGGAAAACAGCTCCTATGCGGCAACACTGCACATTTACATTTTTTCATTTGGCAGACGCTTTTATCCAAAGCAACTTAGAAGTGAGGTACACTGTCATATTGACAGAGGGAAAAGAAATGAACACAGTTTGCAGATATGAATGATATGAATAGATATACTGGAGGAGTGAAATGTGCACCCAAAACAAGCCAATCAAATGCTGCTCTTATGTGTGAATTACATTAAACTGGTCCTTCGTGAAGCATTCAGCAATTGTGCTCCTGCAATGAAGGTGAGTAGTCAGAGGGACATTTACGGTGACAAGGCTGATGACTCAATCTCTGAGCTTCTGTTTCCTGACTGAGACAGATGCTCAAGGCCCAAATCCTGTCCTCCAGGGTCAGGCGCTGAAATCCTGAGAAATTTCATCCACACTGAGCCAAGTCCCGATCCGCAACGCCCCACAACCCCTCCCGGAAAGCATCCCTCACCTCACAAACCCTTCCTATCTGGAAACAAGGATCCAGGTCAGGATCTCTATGGAAATGGAAGTGCACTGATGTTATTCTAAAGATTTTTTTAAAGGAAGTAGTCTGCAAAAAATGTGATGTGTAGTGGCAAGTGATGAGAAATTTACAAATTGTACCTCTCTATACTGCCGTCTCTGTTAGTCCTCCTATGGGACACTGCTAGGAGAGTACTCTAGTCAAGTATTGAGAAGGCCACTGCTGCAGTTACTGCCTCTCAGAAGGGGTATTCAGGTCATTCCAAGCTGAACACTTAACCCCTTCAAATACTTTTCAGCACTGTGTGACATCACAAAGACTGTATATTACAAGGGAATTTTCCAAAAGGAACATTCCAAGGAATGAATCCATACTGGACAACCTGCACAAAAATTCCACAGAATGAATCCATATTACAGAGGGACACATATAAAATCCAGATATCCTGGGGAGAAGCCTGGTTCTCATTTACTGTTTGGCTCCCACTTCTGCATGTGTTCCCAGCCTGATATGTCATATAAGCAGGCTGCGTCTACACAAGATGACAGCACCCTCTGTGCATTACACTGTCCGCCCTGATGAAAGAGCAGATAGACACCGTCTGTACACAAAAGCAATTTAACTTACCCTATGGAGCCTCACACTGTTGTCAGAAACCCTTTAAAAGATTAGATTAGCTGTGGGAAACAGTTACAAGAAACATCTCTTCTGATTAGGAAAACAGTATACTAGATATTACAGCTAGTACTAACATTGTATAATGGTTAAGGAACTCAGCTTGAAAACTAAAGTGTTCAGGTTAGTGTTTAGGTTCCTTGGCACAGCCACTGACCTTGAAAATGGTACTTAACCTGAGTTGCTTCTGAAAACATCCAGATGGAAAAATAGATAAAATGCAAAATGTGAGCTAAGTAATTCCTCCAGCATTACAGAAGAAGAAGAAGAAGAAGAAAGAAGAAGAAGAAGAAGAGAAGGGGGGGAGCGAACAGGCCTGCTGTCCACTCACTGCTAGCCTGTTCACCTTCATAACTAACACCCCATTTACCCAGAAATCATTGCTGCAGACACAGAGTGGAAGCATTTCATCCACCAGGACTGTACTGTGAAGCAGAGATACAGAAACCGATTGCTCCTGCAATCAGAACATCTGGAGCCTGGTTTTCCTCCAGAGAAAATCTACAAAATGGATATCAACATCTAAGCAACCAATGGCCATGACTCCACATACCACCCAATCCCAGAATCTCCTCCGCTTTGATATACTGTGCCTCTACATAATTACATTTCAGGGACATGTTTCCAAGCAAGCAAAGCACAGCAGGAGAACAGATATCTACACTGCTGCATGAAGGGGAAAGCTTTTTTATATTATACTGAAACTGTTTGCAATAAGCTTCCCAATGGAAACAATATAATGGGTTACTCCTTATGTTAGCCACAACAGCAAAAACATTTTCCTTTGTCCACTGAGGTGAGCATAATTTCTAAAACACAGTGAAATGTGATTAGGAGATCCTTCAACACTTCCTGTACACTGTTTTGCCCTGACGTCTTCAGCTACTTGCAATTTTTCGTCCCTGTTCCCAAAAGACATGCTGACATTTTCCACTCTCAGTCAGTCTTCAGCCTGACTAGTCACTAATGAAAAGAAAGTGCTTTTCTTCCAACAGCAAAAAAAAAAAAACACACAAAACACATTTCTTAATTTGCGTACTATTCAGCAGCAGGATGCAAACTTGCAGCCAGCAGAGCGTAATACTGGCTTGATTAGCTCTGGGCTGCGTTTCAACGCTAACTGGCAGTGACAGAAAAGACCCTCAGGTCTTTGTAGTCTAAACGTCTTTCTTGGATGCAGACTTGATGATGTACAATATGTCTGTCATCCCTCTCGTTCTTTCTCTGAGCCATGCTGGTACATCACAGCAGAGAATGCCTCAAACCAGCCTGAGAGACCTATGAAGCCCATATATGAGAAAGGAAAAGAATGTGTTTTTTCTGTTTTTAATTCATGTTTCTGTAGTCCTCAGCCTCCATTTGTTACAATTTGAATTATTATCCACTGGCATCTCTAATGAGGAGCATATCACTCAGTGGCTCTGTGCCAATGATGAGAACAACAGAGAGTTTTCTGATATTAATATTAGAAAAAAGTGTTTTTCCTTGAGCTTTAACCCTCATTTTGAGGTGAGGGAAGAGACTGATATGGAGAGGAGGACAAAGATGGAGAGAGCATGAGAAAGAGAGTTTATTAACTTATAAAAATCATAGTTTTCATGTAAGTTGAAAGAACATCTGTGCGTACAAAATTAAACCATCCCAGTTGAATAAATGTTGGTCACATACTGTCGGCCAACATAAAGCAGAATACTTTCTCATAACTGCTTTATACTGTAGTCACACCATGTTGGTTAGATTCTACTTTGCAGTGTCATTATGGAGCAGTTGACTTAACAACTTGTTAGACAGTAACTGAAAATGCTATGTTGGTCATTACTTTGAAGCTAACAAATACTTACAAGGTAACACTGTCAGCACATTGCTGGGGGAAACAGTGTTCTTTGCCTTTCAAAATAGACAAATGGCAAGAGAACACAAGCAGCGGAGGGAAAAATGAGAGAGTTGGTTAAAAACATGCCCTTTTACACTTAGTTTTTCTTTCTGTTTTGCTTGGAGAGTGTGTTGGTGGGCAAGTTATGCATTGTTTTGTCTTCCTATACAGGCTGTAGTGCAGGCAATAAGACTTGATACAAATGTCTGTCACCTAATCATCCTGTTGTCTTAAAAATGCACTGATTGACACCTTGTCGGTGTTCTCCCCATTTTTTTCAGAGAATAAAAATTAAAAACTCAGAATTCATATTCTTTTTCATTCCTCTTCCCCCAGTGACTCTAAAGTGGGAAACGTGCAAAAAATTCTCATACCCGAGCCTGAACATAGAACAGATTAAATGGTCATACGTAGGTTCTCAATGTACTCATACCTTTGATGAACTGGCACTAAAAAAGATGACTTCGCAGAAGAAACACCAGTGTGTAAAGCAGTGCATAATGAAACCATGTCACATTTTAATCCTACCCATATTTCACAGAGCATAACTTTATGTATATCAAAATTCAGCATCAGCATGGATATATATGCAAAACTAAAGCCAATGGACACTGATTGTAAACTGTGGTAATCTGAATTCTGCGGTAGTTAATCCTCCAGGTTTACACAAGTGGATTCCACTCTGATAGTATCTTGCAGCAACAGTCCCTAGTCTCCATATTATTCCAAGGGATTAGTGGAAATCTCAGGGGAGAGGTAACAGGCTCCGGGGGGATTAGGAGTTGTATTACAAGGCCTCCAAGTCAAATCCAAATGTGTAAATATTAGTGATGGGAGAGTGGGGCTTCATGAACCCCTTCATGAGTGCAGCTACCATGTGCTGTCATGAACCGTAGCAAAGTGCCGTGATGAGTTATCTACGAGTTTCCAATAATGTGATCGCTCCACGGATTTTGGGGTCATAATGCCATGCGCTCTCATCATTATTAAAACAGTTGGATTTTTCATGTTCTTGGACAAATGGGACAGCTTTTGTGATACACAAACAAACTCATGCATGCATTGTAAGTCTTCATAGTGTTTTCTTGCCGTGACCTTTCCCTCACCAGCCTCTATACAGATTTACACATTTTAGGTACAAATTAGTAAGTCTGTGCCAGAGCTGAAAACCAATATATTTTTATGCAGGTGTTTGTAGTGTTGTTTGCAAGACTTTTGTTAAGACTCTAGACAGAGTAGAAGCAAATCTCACAAAACCGACTCTGAGCATCTCCTCTGCTGAAAGGGACAAATAAATAAATAGATTATATTGCATTATTGTCATTTTGCGGTCACACTTAAGCAGAGAAACTTACATAGATACAATTATCCACCTACACAGCTGGATAGACAACTGTGGGTTACATAACTTGTCCAAGGGTACAACAGCAGTTGCCCCAGCAGGGAATTGAACCAGCAACCTTTTAGTGACTAGCCCTGCTCCTCACCACCACACCACACTGCTGCTAAATAAATACGTCATTGGATGTGAAGAACTGCCCTCTGAAAATTCAGCATAGAGCTGTTAGGGAGATAGTGTCTCTGGTAAAGGCCATTATGTACTTATTACATTTTAAGGAATGTGATGGGTGAGCCAGAGCAAAATGAGGCCCTTGCGTGATGGAGGGCTAAGTGGGCCCTCCTGGGTTAAACAGCTCCACCCTCCAGCGAAACACTTCCATGTGTTTGCCATGGCTTAGGGCGTCCATGTTTACGGTGAAAGTTTGGCTTTGTTTGCTTCCAGTACCCGCTTGGGTGGTGCTGCCATCATTAGGCCATTCCAAACGGGCATCGGGGAAACAGCGGAGCATCGACGTGACAGCGATTTCCGAAAACAGGCTCAGAACCTCGTGCATCAGCAACGATTTCAAGCCAGCTAGGTCAGCTGACTTGACCTCTGGCTATTCACTTCTTTTTTCAAATAATTATTTTGTGCAACACTTTATTTATTATTCTGTTCTGTCTATGTATCCTTCAATTGCCCATTAACTGTCTAGTGATGATTCATTGTATTTGGTCCTTTTTGAGTGTTTCATCTAGGAGTTGTGACTTAATGTAATGGTTGAGACTTATGTAAGACGGAGGGCCTGTTTTACTGTGTTTATGTATTTTGTTACTTATACTGAATGCTGTATTTTATGAATATGTCTGTAAATGATATGCCCATGGGGACAGGAAAGGACAACATTTACTTTGCAGACACTTGGCAGACACTTGCAGACTTACAAAGAAAGAGTAAAAAAATGCATTTAATAAATTTGCAGGAACAGTGGTACTTTATGAACACAACTAATCATATCCAAATATGAATCAAGCCATCACACAGTATTGTGATAGCTAGAGCTGTCCTAAATCATAAATGCATTACATTTTATGTACAATCTCTTTAGGCAGCTGAAATGTCATAGAAGCAACTCCGTCAGATATCTTTCTTAAGGGTACACCAACAGTGTAGCACCAAACCCTGTACCACAACCACCACATCATATCCTTGCCCCCACCTTTCACCTCATTAAGTCATTGAGGTGAGTCGCAATGTATCTCCAAAATGTAACACCCTGAACATGCAGTGTCATTACAGTGCTACTGATTCTCTTGATTGCCTTTTCCCAGGGTCAGGGAATAATTTTCCCATTTAGTTTCCACTCCAATTGAGTTTTTTTTTTCTTCTGCTTTTTTAATTCCCTCTGAAAACTCCACTATGCTACCTGTACAGTGCAGTGTGACAATCTGAACTGTATAAAAGCATTATAACAAATAAAGTTGATGATGGTGACAGCTCTGCCCTACAGATCACTATTTATCAGCTGTCTCCACCAATCATTTTCTTCTGCATGGGGTGGGGGGCAGATGGAGGGTGGGGCATCATCTGAGTTTTCATCATCACGGAACCGGTCACGAGTTTTGAGTCATTTATATTGTTGGTGTCATGGCTGGGACCTTGCATTGGCAGTACTGCACAGGGCAGAGTCAACTTAGGTAGGCACAATTTCAAATTTCCATTTGAATGAACACACAGCTTCACCGGCAGTTCACTGGCCCCTCTCACAGGAACCAAGATGGATGATTGGTCAGTGGGAGAGCTGTGTGCAGAGTTACCGCACAATCAATTTTCTACAGTTACAATGGCCTTCTAATGAGTGTTTGATGAAAGTAAAAAAAAAAAGTTGTTGGCAGTATAACAGCATAAATTTCCTTGCTCCTCTATTTTTCGCACATGGACTGTTGCTGCTTATGGCTGAGATTTCAGAGAACGAGGCAGATTTCTGAAACATAAATTAACTTCCAAGGTGTTAATTCCAAGGTGTTTTCTTTTTTTATCTCCAGTACTCTGGATAGAGCGCTGAAGTCTGTCTGTCTGGGTGTGTGTTAATCTGTGTGAAGGGGGTGGAGGTATGGGTCACACAAAGTTCCCAGGGGTGGTTGGCAGGGTATGGGTCCGTCTGTAGGGCAAGGCGACTAGAGGCCTGTTTGCAGAACTAATCCTGCTTCTAGTGAATATGAGGGAACTTGTGAACACTATCAATATGCTGCTACATTCTCTCACTAACTGGATTAAGGTGTAAAAATAAATGGCTAATCCTGGGAGCCATTGCGTGCAGAAACTACTTTTTCTCTGTAAGACCTCAGAATACCATATAAAATATATATACGAGTGTAAGTGTGTATGAATTTCTGTAATTATTAAAGTGACGATATAACATTATGTAATAATCGTTTTAAATTATATGTATTTTTTGCAATGTCATATAATATTGATTAAAAAAAACATTACATATGTAGTGTGGTCAAAGAAGGAAACAAAAATGTTTTTTTTCCTCTACCTTCAGTTACAGTAACACATATACATCAACACACATACATCAACAACATATACAGCGTATACTTCAGTGGACACCCAAACTGCACATTGCTCACAGAGACTGAGCAGTGTCTGTTTTTCCCCCCAGTGAATATGTGTGACTTCTGGAGCCGTGCCTGAGTCCTCTCAATATGACAAGCCATGGTAACCCCACACAGCACAAAGTCCCTGTCCCCCCTAATGCTTTCCAGACCCCTCATTCCTGTTTGTGGGAGTAAACTGCACATACAGTTCCTTGCAAGGACAAAGCAAATCTAAATTAATGTAAGATTTGATTGTGTTTGAGGAAAAAAAGCTATTTCTGCAGTGATATGACACTTACTGCATAATTTCTCTATAGCTGCTTTTGTTTTAAATGCTGGAAGATCACTTAGGTACTTTAGAAGCAAAGGGGATGCATATAGATCTCACACACTTTCACCCACTAGTGATTTTCACTCAGTTTAACAAAAATCACATTCCGTTACAGTCAATGATGTGTCCCACAGCCTTCCACACAATTCCCAGGCCAATACAAAATCAACACTGATCAACAGGGAGATAGGGAGTGTTATCTAACCAGTCAGTAAACTCAAAGTATAGTCAAGTTACAGCCATCGACTGAGGTGACACAAACCATGAGCATACTGTCCTCCGTTGTACAGAGAAAGCCTAAACCATTTGTCAAGGTAAACCTTGTCACCTCATTGAGGGATTTTATCAGACATGCATGTATAACCGCTCCAGTAATGAAACATGAGCAGGCTGCTGTGCTTTCCCCTCCTGACTGCTGTCAAGCACACAGGGAGAGACACTCTCAGGGAGATGGCCCCACTAAGCGGACACAACAAGCCAAACTTCCAGAGACTACACTCTGGTGCACCATCAGCATTTCACAGAATGGTTAACTCTCACTTTCACACCTCACTGAAGATATAAGAGGGGTTAACAGTCATCGTACCATGAAGACCATAAAAGTGATGATGATGATGATGATAATGAGGGTGACAAAGACAATGGTGATGATGATGATGATGACCATGATGATAATGATATTGCAGCTATTTCTGCTACTACTCTGTTAACACTACTACTGCTGCCGCCAATGCTACTGCCACCACTACTACAAATAATAATAAAAAGAGCAACCACCATAATATTAATAATAATCATTATAAACATAATTACTACATGTTACGTGTCTGGATACCATAACAGTTTGCTCTTAGCTGACAGAAGACACTTGAGATAGTTGGGGAAGTCTCCTCAAAATCAAAATCTAAATCTAAAGCCAGATAGAAGGCTAGGAGGAATACAGAGAATGCCCAGCTTCTAAACTCCATGTTCTTTATGTTTTGTTCTTTACTGGACTGGGTTTAACCTTCAGCTGAGCAGACTGTTCCCACATGCTTGGAGAGTTAAAGGCAAGGCTGGATATAAATGATCTGGATTACTTTCACAGCCTTGCTGTTGCTCCCTTTTCTTTCTCTCCAAGAAATTCTTGGGGAATCAAACATCACATGAAAGAAATCATTCGGGGAAACCGGACACTGTTGGCCTCCTAACAGTACAAGGCCTCCATTGTTTCATTGTGAAACATCAACCCCAGGGTGAGTGTTCATTTGTTTTTTTTTTTGTTTTTCACCAGAAATTGACAGTAACATGATTTTTCTTACTATGCAAACTTGATTTGTCAGTAAATACCAGAATGAACAAAATCATGACTATTGTTCTGACTACCAGGTGAATTGGTAGACATCCACCTTGCTGGGGTGCAGAGCAAATTACCACTGTCCTTTCTGACTTGTGTGAAGTAACAAATGGACAGAGGTATGATTCTTTTTTTGCAGTGACTGATGAAAAAGGAACACACACACGTCTGTAGTCGCCAGTTGTGGATTGTTAGTTTGCCTTGTGCTGTGGAATGTCCAGATTTAAGTGATGCAGAGAGTGTGAGGTGTGTTAGGGTAGCAATGCCCATTGCCAGGACTTCTCCAGATAATATGTCTCTACATTAGAAAACCTAAAGCATAGGTGTGATCTTATTTTCTTTGTGCTTTATTTACAGTGTTTTCTGATATACAAAATCAGCTAGAGCATTTTCCTGGTTGAACAGATGCAAACAGACACACTGTGTTTTAGAGACTTATGTTGTGTTTGGCACTTGTTCAGCCTGGGAGGTTTCCAAGTTCTCTCCAAATGGTCTAGAACATTCTAAAGTGCTCTACCAATGGTTTAAAGAAACAGTCCAAACATGGTTGGTAACTAATTACGCCCGAACTCAAAATAAAATAGAAAACAAAAGCAGAAATGTGTATGTACTCTTTTTTTTTTTTTCGTGCAGCAAATTGTTAGATTTGCTTTCTAAGAAAGCCCTTTGCTTTCTTGTGCTTCCTATGTCATAAGTCCTCTCCAATTGACCTTGAACATTTTTCAGTTCTCCTCCAATGGTGGAGAAAGCTTCCCATTCCTCTCCAAATGATGCTATGATTGAAGTGGCTCGTCCTCTCACAGATTTTGTTTTTCAAAACATTTCTGTCAGAACTGTTAAACTGTGTTTAATTTAATGTGCCAGGAGAACAACCAAAGCACTCAAACTCACAAATGACACGGCTTAGTATTTAAAAGGAAACAGCCAAAGGAAGGAATGTGCACAAAGTGGATTGTGGGTAGCAGGTGGCCATTCACCCAAGTGCAGATTGTCCTAGTGCCCTGATTAGGGCCGTTTGAAGTGAGCAGGATCATACACACAAAAGGTGGGCACAGGGAACTGGAACGGCTCAGGCCTTGACCCAGGTTAACAGGTTCCAGTGTGCTTCTTGCACATTCCTTACTGAGCTGGATCCATCATGTCTCAAGTTTTGTTTTTCTTCCTTTGCTTTCATGTCTTTTAGACAGCACACTCCAGGCAGTGTTTATATTTCTGAAACAGACATGAGAAAAAGCTTCACCTCAAGCAGGTTAACAATTTTGCCACCACGTAAAACACGCTCTGCTTCTACCTGAGGGTTTCACTGAACTACTTTTTAACTGCTTTAAACTCAGTCCATCCAATGACATGGATCACATTCCCCCATATATGCAGGTTGAAATAAACTATGGCCATAGCTAATTGTGTGATATTGGAAGACGCGTCTGAAATCAGAGTTGTGAGATGTGATCCGTAACACTGGAGGCTCATAATGTTTGCCTTTCCCCAAGGAGCTTGAGGCGTCAGTTTTACAAGTAACTCAGTACAGAAAATATACCATCCATTAGTACAGGTGGATATTTTATTGAAAGAGGCATAGCAGCAGAGCTTCACTCTGGAAATTTGCTTGCAACCTTTCACCTCAAAGTCCAGGTGCCCAACCACCAGCCCATATACCTTCCAAAGGATTTGAACCTGCAACCATTTCACTCCCAGCTCAGGTTTCAAAGCACAACGCCACAGAACAAGAACATATGCTAACACATTAGCGCCTCTCTCCAAAAGCACTCAGGTTTTATTTATAAAGAAAAAAAAATGAAATAGAAAAACTCTTCTCCTTTGTGACCATCAGACGTGCCAAAAGCAGCACCATCAGGAACAAGTGCTGACCATTTACACATTCCCTTCTGTAATCCCTGTGTGATTAAAGCCAGTAGGTCCTTCCAGCTGTTCTCTGTTCTGTGGCGGAGGTGTGTGTGTGCGTGTGTGTGCTAGGACTATAGGCCTTTGTTGTTCGGGGCAATCAAAGAGTATAGGAAACAGTATTAAAACCCTCTGTCATCACCTCCCCCACAGTCAGTGGTGTTTTTCACACTGCCGCTGCTGTAACCACATGACTTTCCTCCTGCAAAGTCACCCAGCAATCTCACTTGCACAGTTCAACAGTAATTAAGAAACAAAATTTAGACCTGCCCTGGAATATCCTGTGTAATGCTTTCCTGGAAACATGCACAGTGAGACTGTCATTAGCATATTGTCGATGGCAACCTTCATTCTGGGAGCTGTGTGGTCAGTGTCCCCTCTTTCCATACCCTACCTCCTCCTTCCAGTCCCTTGATGCCTGAAGCCACTGCCTCTATGGTTACGTCACTTCCTTACCCTTCGGCTATGGTTTTCTGTGTCTTTGTGCCCGTGTCTTCGCCCCTTCTCATCATTACCGCAAAACTCAAACTAACACTATGTCAAACTATCTGCTGAGATCCTTAAAGGTGTTTATATTATCCTTATCCTTAATCCATCTGGCAAAGCTAAACATATAAAACACGCTGATTTGTCTCTTTTAAACATGCCTTCACTCCCCACGACACAGAATATACCTTCTTGCATGAGAGGCTCATCCAAGAATTCATCCTGAACAAAGTTGCTGGTTACTGTGATGTGACATGTTTTGCATTCTCTCTAAATTAACAGTAATTACACACAGTGGGAATGGCATTTTTGAGCAGGAAGAAAATGGCTTTGATTATGTCCAGATCAAACATGCTCAACCATTTTGTCCAGGGGGTGGATTAATACACTGTTTATATGTTAATCAATCTTTCATAACATCATTCAGTCCAGCTCTGCCAGCTGATCATGTCTGACATTTTAGAAACCATGGAAAAACCAAACCTTTTTTAAAAACAAACTTTTTAAAACTTGATTTGTAAGATTCTATCAATAGCCCCTGTGTGTGTGTGTGTGTGTGTGTGTGTGTGTGTGTGTGTGTGTGTGTGTGTGTGTGTGTGTGTGGTTATCTTTATGTGTTCATGCTTGTGCGCACATGTGCATGGATGTACTTGTGTATACATGACCAACCTCGTTTCTCAGAGCAGAACACAGGGGTGCATCCTCCATTGGCCCAGGGGCTGTATGTCTGTCAGAGCCTCTGACATATTTCCAAATCCCTCTCCCATCTGTCTTGGCACCCCAGCCCAATTCTGCAGGCCAGAATGGTCATTTCCCTGTGTCTGCTTCCTCATCTGTGCTCCGGCCACTACCACTTGTTTACTAGTTCTACGGTAGGAATGTAACATCCCTTCCATCCCAAACTGGACATAAAACTCCAGATCTTTCACAGAAGTGTACTCTTCATGAGACAAATCCAGAGTGTCTATCTTTAGGTAATCTGAACACTTATCAGCTTGTGCTCTGCTGTTCCGAATGTTGCTTCAGCCAGCGCCATCTTTGATCCTTTGGTTTTCCCCTATAGCCTAATGTTGCCATTCACTGTGGTGTTGAGACGTTTTATGCTCTGTTTTCTTCACATAACAATGCGGGTGTGTGTTACACCAAGGCAGCTCCAAGGATGGCTGAAGTCCTGTGGAGCTGTCTTTCACAAACAACAGCACATGTGTGAGTCTTCCAGCAGGGTTCAAGACAATAATAATAAAAAGTACAATCTGTTGTAATGAAAGGCAGGACAGGTGTCCTCTTGTCTCAGCTCCTGAGGCTGTCCAAACACACTGTCAAATAAAAGCAGAGAAGCCGATCTCTGTGTAGATGCTCTTGTTTACATTGCTTAAGCTCTGAAATATGCTTTGGCAAGTGTAGGACCAGTGGTGCAAACTTGGGTGCAAGGCAGCTGAGGTAGGTTTGTCCCTGAATCAGAGAGAAGAGTCAGGGTGCCAAAAGTGCTTCCATCCTTCTCACTGCTACCACATGTGGTCCGAATCTCCCTGACTGACGGCTCTTTGGCAAATGCTGAGAGGGGCGCAGTTTTGGTGCCCAGAGGAAATATGCATGTTAAATAATAAACACACAACATAATGTTACATAATGGACAACATAACATTCAATATCTTCTTCTATTGATGATTTGGAATTTTCCTGCAAAGATTTCCCAGCAGCTTGATTCAGGGTTATCCAGAGGGCGAGTCAACAATATATCTGTTTTAGAGCCACTTATTTTTCCTCTTTCCTTCATTTCTGAAATGGGGCCAAATAATGAATTTGGCAGTGGAGAAATGCCTTCAGCAGGAAAAACACAAAAGTGGCCATACACAAACCCAGCTGTGGTTCTCTGACACATTTATTGTGAGGGTTAAGGGCAGTTTGACCGGTCCTCCATAGCCTGAATAATAATCATCTATGAATATTTATCATTTGTTCAGCAAATTCTCTTATTCTCTTATAACTCTGAATTTTGAAGTAGATTATCAATACACACAGCTTGATAGCTTGTCATAGTGTGAATACAGAACTATCAGGGCCGCTTAACTTGATGTGGGACCTAATACTCTTGGACTAGACATACCAGCTGTTAAATGAACTGTCGATGGTAATACTTAGTGTCCTCTCTCCTTCAAAATCAGTGTTGAGAGTAATGTCTTCTAAGAATAGAGGTTTGGACCCCATTCCATGACACAGAGAAAAAATAACTCTCTGGCACTACTGACATGGGCATGCCCAGCATGGAGTTACCGTACAGATGCTTTTATATTGTACGCCCCTGTGAGGGACTCACTGGTTGAAACAATTAAGCGATTTATCAAAAAGAGAAAGAAAAAAGAAAGAAAAAAGAAAAAACTTCCCAGCTAAAGTAAACTTCTTTCAGTTGTGAAAACAGACCCATTCATCATGCTAGCCCCCAGTCTGACATCTGAGCCTGCCCCGCTTAACAGAGGAATCTCCCTGCCCCTTGCTCAGAACAGGAGCAGTTACATAACGCATACTGCAGAGAGAAAGGTGATCACCCCCTGCACTGACTGCCTAGGCTCCCTGAGATGTTGGGCCAGCTTGTGTCACAACCGCTGGAAAGATAAACACTTTATCTGGCGGTTTGCGCAGGGGTCTGAGCTCCACATGGTCTCAGACAGTGGGGGAGGGTTGTGTGTCTCTTTGGGGTGTAAACACAGCTTGGAGTGAGCTATGGTGTAACAGCATAAGAGGCGGCAAGGCATGCTGGCAAAAATCTATCACATTCATTGGGCGTTCAGGTCCAGCTTCAGAGCAATTTATTCTTAGAGTGTGTACATATATGACATCACAAAGGAAGGCTCATGATTATGTAAAGATCAGAGGACTCTTGCTACGTTAGAGAATGCAGGGGGCAAGAGAACACTCCCAGTGCATGCCTGAACAGTTGTGGTGGCCCTGCAGCTGAACAGGAAGCTGATCCCAGCTTCAGAACACAAGGGCTGGGTGAAGCTTCAGGAAACACTGCAGGCCTGGAGGCTTGGGACCTGGGATCTTGCTGTCTATGTGTGTTGCTGTCTATGCATAAAGCCAGTAGGGTAGCAGATAGCAGAAGGCTTTCAGTGGTGATGTCACTCCCTGAGATTCAGCTGCCTGTAGAGCTAGCCTTTAGCTCAACTGTTAATGACATTTGTGTTTAGAGTTTAGAGCACAGATGTCTGGGGTTCATCTGGGTAGTTGTGTACCAGTTTCATGTTGGTTATACACAGCTTGCCTTCTGGAGGAACGTGCAGAAACCAGGCTGGGATGAAGTCTACTGCCCTATAGAGGGCGACAACTTACAGAAACATGAAGTAGTCTATTCTGGATTGTGCTTTGAAAAGTCATTAAGCAGACACCCTTAGCCAGGATAATTTAAAATATGTTTGGAATATCTGGAACTAACAAATTACACTTGAATAAATTATGAATGGCAATTTCTGCATTTTTGCTCCACCTTTATGCCTGTTTCCATTGCAATAATTTATTTAAGACACTTTTACCAAATATATTCCATTATTGATTTAAACTGTCTTGTCTATATATAAAGACCACACATAAAGTTACGTAATAGCAAATATAAAGGTATTTTTTACTAAGGTAAAAAAAAGTGTCTGAGAGCTGAGAAGCTGAGGGGTGGGCGTTGGGGGATGGGGGTTCGTTTTGGGATTTGGGGATGTGGCTCATTCAGACCTAATAAGAAGAGGCACGAGTGCATGCAGACTGTGGGAGGAAAAGTAAGAGGAGTTGACACAGAAAGATTTCCTTGCACAGGAAAGAGTGTATTGATCTTTCCCAATCGAGTGGACTGATCTTCCACTGCCGAGAGTGAATGACAGAGCACATTGTCACATGATAAGGGCAAGAACTCCAGTAAAAATCACACAATAATTGACAGTGACTGGCTGTGGTCAGAACTGTTGTGCTTCTCTAATCACTTCCAGTATTGTTCATCAAGCTCTGTCCGGAACATTTAATCCTGAGAAGCTTCTCTCTATTTCTATTTCTAGTATTCAAAAAGCCACTTATTGAAGCAACCTTCTAAATGCTGAATTTATGGCAAATATTAACACAGAGGACTGATTCGTTTTATACTCCTCTGAGCTTTAGCGCACACACATCCCTGGACCACAGCATATGTGTGTCCAGCAGGAAAGCATGTAAGCCATGTGTGTTGCAGTGCAGTGTGTGTGTGTGTGTGTGTGTGTGTGTGTGTGTGTGTGTGTGTGTGTGTGCTTGTTTGTGTGTAAAAATGAAGCACACGCTTGTGTGTACTGTGACCATGGCAACAGAACACACAGTCTGATTGACATTACAGATAGGCAGCCTCCAGCTGTGAACAGGAAGTAGAGTGAAGCTTCCAATGAGCTTCCCTCCTGCAGCAGGGGCCCGTTCTTCCAGCAGCCTGCACACCCTCATCTACCAGCAGGGAGGGTGTGTCTGCTTAACCAGGGGGTGGCGGACTGATGGGCCGAGGGCACTGCTTACTATATGGACAGCTGACTGGTTAGGATCAGCAACGCTTACATCTGCTGGTGAGACTGGTCTGAGGATTTCTAATAAAGAAATACAAGAAAGCACTGGTTGGTACGAATTTGAAGTTTAATACAATGAAAGGCATTGTCGTCAATGAAGATATAGGGGTACAGTTCTATGACATGGAGTGCGAGGAAGGAGTCATGCCTTGCTGTGGGCTGATGAGTGGTTTTTTTGTAGCTGAGGATAGGACAGATTTGTTGATTGCGATTCAATTCTCCTCCAAAATTCTTCATTCTTCATTTGGAACATTTGTAACTTGCTACTGCACATTCTAAAAATTCATACACTGCAAGCATGCCAGCACAGGTGTCCACACCTCAGCTATTACCTACAGGATACAGTGTGCACATTGTGCCACACTTCACCAGTGAAGAAATCAAGCGGGGAAGTGCTAGGCACAGTATCATTTTACTGCTCTGTCACCTGGGGATACTGTACGCTTGCTTTGCTTGACAGGTGAACTGACATCTGACCCGCTTCAATCTGCATCCATGGGTACAGAGATTTTACCCAATCATTCTCTGCATGTATTTCCCCCTCCCTCAACAATATCAGTGTCAGAAGTTCAATCAACAGGAGGAGCAACCAAACAGATCACATTTAAATTAATCAATTTGTTGTACATTGAATTACCCTGGAAATGTTGAATTGACAGATTGCACAACCTAGTTGTATGACGTACACCTACAAGCAAAGAGAGGTGGTAGCATGTTTATCTGGCAAAATGACAGCTGGTTTCCATATCCTCAGAAAACATCTGTGAATCTTTGCTTCAAAACAACCTGAACAGAGACCTGTTTAACGAGCAGAACATATCTGTATCTGGCTCGGTATACACTGCCTCAAACAATAACCTCTCCAACTTTTAAAAATCCAACCCATTAAAGTTATATTCAACATGGATTTCTATATTTGGACTGACTGTACTTAACTGTGCAGTGGGCAAACTGTAGTTCCAAAGATTTTTTTTTTTTTTTCCAAACAGACCAGCGTTAAATGGCATCTTGCTGCTTGGCTCAACATACTACACACATTCCACATAATAAAAACATACATAAAGATGTAAAATCCCATTTATAAAGCCGGATATGTACTGAAGCTAGGCAAGGTGTTTCACTCATGGGTGAAATGGCTAACAGGGGAATCAAACCTCTAAACCTCAGGTTACAAGCCAAGCCACTCTCAGCTCTGCAACTCTGTGTCCCGCAGGTACTGAGAGAGGATCCAGGATCCACATTCGTAGTAAAACCGACTACTTCTCTTCCCAGCCATCAAAGAGTGCCCGTAAACAATCTAAGACACAGTATTTCAAAGGATTACGGTGGAGTGCCAAATTTTTGGGGAAGGTTGGGTTGCCGCACACTCTGATTAGCTGTCTCTGATTTCCAGGGCGGCAGTGTAGCATAGTGAAGGAACAGGTCTCGGACCAGAAAGGTTCCTGGTTCGATTCCCTGCTGGGGCACTGCTAATTGAGTTCCTTAATTGATAACATGAAAAAATTGTAACCTGTGTAAGTTGCTCTGGATAACAGCATCTGCTAAATGACTATAATGTAATGTAAAGTAATGCTGTCATATCTGTCTGCCTTCAGTTTATATTTACATCCAGACTAGCTCCATCAATCAGCAGCAGTCGGAGAGTGGCTATGCAGAATCATGTCTGTCTGACACAAGACAGTGATTGGGAGACTGTTCTAGCCTAACAGACACAGATATCAGGAGAGGGTGGTTTAACATGGCACGCCGTAAAACTGACAGATGTTAGGCGAAACGTGACAGAGGCCCCATGTCTGCTGTGTGTACAGACTGTCTCGTCCATGGACATTAAAATCTCTCATTCACAGAATGTTGTGTGTGTGTGCGAGAGAGACGGCTGTCCTGGTCTGGTCTGGAACCTGTCAGGCTCATTCCATAAAGGAAGATATACTGTAAGGAGAAAAGAGCGAGCTCTCTAGTAACGAGGTCAGGAAGACAGAAAAAGCTACAAGCCCTGCAACAGTCCAGTCAGGTGTGTGTGTGGTGGGGGTAGGTGAGTGGGTGGTTGGGTTGTGTGGGTGTGTGTGTTGGAGTGTAGAGCATTTGGAGAGTGGGTTTTGTTAATTTTTAAAAGAATGTTGATAGATAAATAGATCATTACCCCTGAATATCCTCATTACTTATATTTGTAAAGTAATATAGAAGTTAAGTAATGAATTTTGTGATACCTTAGCCATTTTGGTAGCACTGAAATTCTTTATATATTATATCCCCAGTGAATATTTGTATCATATCGCTTTCTCAGTAACAGGTCTTTTTCTCTGAATAAACATTTTGCATCATCTTAGGAGAAAAACGTCATTGTTCCTGAGGACAGAGCTGAGGATCATGGGACAGAGGACAAACAGAGACTTCTGGGAGTGAGAGAGGGAGGAGGGGCGATGGTGGACAGTTTCATAAAGTCTTCACTCATGGCAGCTCTGAGAGTTCAGCTGTAGAAATGTTCAGAGTGGGTGGCAGGAGGGACTGCTAAAAGTCTCAACAAGACAGTGACCACCTGGGCCCGTGATACTCACCATTTACTCTAAGGGCTTCAGTGAGAGGATGACCACCTGGGCCTGTGATATTCACCATTTATTCAAAGGCTACTTGAAGGGCTTCAGCAAGAGGGTCGCTGCCTGGGGCCACACATCGCTTAGTGTTTTCTCAGCACCAGACCACAGTGTTTACGATGTGGCGTTAACCTGCAGCTCGAGTGCGCCAGTACGCCAACAGTACTCACACAGCGTCAGACAAAACAAAGAGCTACTTTACAGCTTATGGGAAACTATTGGCCTCTGGAAGTGTGCACATTTGCTTTTCCTTTTTGCTTAAAAATATTCAGGTTCCCAAAGAGAGGATGTGTTGGTCTGTACAAGTAGAGCCTGGGGGGGGGAGGATTATGCAGAGTGTGGTGAGAAATATTGTTTCAATGGCGTAAACATGGATTTTGAGAGATGACACTGCGAGAAACATGTCCACCCAAATGGACCACGGAGCAACACTGAATCACTCAAAGGGCTTTCACTCAAAGCTTTTCACTGTTTTCTTCCTGCAGATTCTCCCCCGAGAAATCCTTCCACTACCTCACTGTTCCACTTCCCTGCTGAATCATGGCATTTTTGATGGGGGATGGTACAGCCAGTGCAACTAGTTTGTTTATTTTTGTTTGTTTAACTATTTTTGAACCAGGTATATTAACTGAGAACCAATTCTCATTTTCAGTAAAAATATGGCCAAGAGGCTTGCTTGCAACACAGCAAAAAACAGGTATACTAGGTATACTAGATACAGGTAAAATGTACCGATGGACAAGTAAAAATATTGGTCAAAGCAGCTTTGAAATTGCATTTAAAAGCAGGAACAGCTACAAAATAATATAACTACATTCTCCACTGCAGCTAACCATTTGGATGATTGACAGAAAGACTAGGTTGAACTTACAAGACATAGGCCATTTACACATTTCTATTTGGGGGGGGGGTCCCACCATCGGATGTTGGTGTTCAACAAACAAGGATTTTCAACATTCCAGTGATTACGAGCAGGGGTGGGGGCATGTGGTGGGGGAGGAGCAGTCAGACAGAGTAGTACTCAGTCACAGTTCCATAGGATAAGTAACAATGGTGCTAACAGTAGCACAGGTTGTGAAGAGGTGAATTATGGGACACATGCCCTCTCACCTTGTGAAATGTTTGCACCATGCAGCCAGAATCCCTTCCACTTTAGAGAAGGAAAAAAATAATAAAGATAAAAGGACATGGAAAGCCTCCATTTTAACTTCAAAAGACAAAGGTATGAGAACTTCAGCCATCAATAGGCCACTGGGGAAAACCTGTTGAGATATATGCTCTCTGGGTAAAATTAAAACAAGCCACAGTAATCCACGGGAGATTAGGAAGGCAAAGAACTCACATACCACCATATTGCTGTAATTGCTAGCAAAGCACTGCAACAAAAAGGTTGATGCGAAATGCAGTTTAAGTTTTTTGGTTTCTTCATGCTAATGTGTATAGATGTGCTGTCTATTCTGGTTATGGTAATGATCTCAACACAGAATAGAGTTTACTTTATGATGAAAGAAAGACAATGACAGCACATCCGAATGTGGTTAAATGCTAAATAACTAGTTTGGTAACAGAAAATGTCCCAGTAACCCACTGATTGGAGCAGACAGAACATTCGACCACTGAATGGAACAGATGGACGTTCTGCCATTCAATGGAACAATCAAAACATTCCGCCATTTCAATGGAACAAGTGAACATTCCGTCAACTAAAAGTTCTGCAAACACAGCCTCTGCCTCTGGACATATTTTAGAACCTTTCTCCTTCTGTATTTATTTATCAATGGTCATATCTTTGGTCCCAGATTACTGTTACCTGTCCTTAATTTCTGAATTTGCGGATTTCAGAGTGGGAAACTTCTGACTATATAGTAGCATGTATATGTTTACAGTAGCACTTGTTACCACAGCACCATGCAAGGGACTGAATGTATATATGTCCTGTTGTTCCTACAACCTTATTAGAAGCACTTTGTTGTCATAATTTGTAAGTTGCTCCGGATAAGAGCATCTGCAAAATGACCTAAAACAACTGAACCATCAAATCCATAAGCAGTGGCACAGATTCATTTGGTAACCAAAATATCAAAGTCACTGAATTTTTAACCTCTTGTTGGTCTTTCTGTTCTTCTTCAGAATGTTGACTTGGGAGTTCTGCTTCTGTGGCCCCGTCCCAAATGAAACCCTAAAGACTCAAAGGAGTGGTCACTTTGATGCTGTATGCCTAAGTGGCAACTGATATGAGTGGTGATTGAGGAGAGTTGACACAAAAGCCACCCTTTTGGGACATGCTTCCTTTGCCATCATCTTTCAGAGAAACAGCTTGTGAATTTATCACATCCAAGTGGTATTGTACTGTAGTTATTTATTGTGCAATGACTGTAACCACAGCTGCTTTGATATCGATCATATTTTAGTTCCTGTGTGGGTCCCAACATAGCATTTATATAACAAGACCAAATGGAAAAAGGTGAATAGAGGGGTCTGGTCGAACACCTTTCTCACAGCTTATTTTCAAATATATCAAAAGATATTTTCAAATACTGCAACAGATGAATGATCATTTTCAAAAATTTCACTGAAAGAATGATCATTTACTCTTGAATGTTAACTTAATGTAACCACAGGAGGTGTGTGCTTGTGTGGCATACAAACAATTGTCACACTAGCACATATGCAGTACGACACTGATCCGGACCACTATATCAGTCTTCACCGCAGCTAAGGGGCATCTGGACCTACAGCCCCCTATTTTTAACTCTTCCTGCTTGTAAAGGGCTTGGGTTCTTTAGTAACGGGAATGGCATGCTTATCAAGATTTGGTAAATGTTATAAGAGGTAAAAAGTGAAATGACTATTTGTGCTGAATTATGCCTAGCCACAATGGCTCCTTTAGCATCCTGCCTTTTTAACACACAGCGACCACCACTCACTCACAAGACTGCACTGTCAAAGAATCACAACAACAATAACACCAGGAAACCAAAAAAAGGCAATGTGTTCTTCTCTCTCTAGGTACATAAATAAATGAAGCTTTAATCGGATCCATAGCCTAATGGCATCAGTGTCCTCCCGTTAGCTCCTCTTCAGCACCGAGGCCTGGAAGATACTGTGCAAATCCCGGCTGCCTCTAGGCTTTGTCTCTTCTTGAAAGTTGTTTATTTTGGCTCCTATCCCTGATACGCTTAACGAGGAAAGTGTTCTCCAGCTATCCCGAGCAAAGCGTGGAAGGGAGGTCCTTTCTCTTTACGGGACACACGTTTCTTTCCTCAAATTTGTTTGTTTTATTTCTCAGCAATGCTCGGAGTGAGGTTCCGCTCCTCCAGCGGAGCACAGTCGTTGCAACTCAGAAATGTGTCTCCACTTACCGTGGCAGTTGGACCAAAGCTACAGTAATCTAGGTTTCCAAACACTTCACATGCATAGCAAAAAAAATACATATATATGATCCCCACCTGTACCATATCCTCCTTGTAAATGTGAATCTGATTACTACAATAAAACAAAAAAATATTCATCCCTTAAACAGATTTCCTGTCAGGTTCAATCCATACTTCATTTATTTGCTTTTACCCTACAGCAGCCATTAATCACCCGCCCCACTCCCTCAACCCCCTGCCCCCATGCCCCCCCCTTCAGGTTTTAATGTTCACCCCTCATTCGCCTCTGACCAACCGTTCACCCAAAAACACTTACACACATCTGACACTCCACCCACAACACTCCCACTCACACACTCCTCTGGTACATCTCCAAGAGACAGCACAGACAGCCATGACATTCTGTCTGACAGGCTGTGCTAAACTAGCACTGAGGTACCACGGTTTGTTCCTGTGTTTTTCCCTGACTGAGTTCTGTTTACAAAAATAGCACAATCATCCATTAACAGTGATTTTCCGGCTAGCATTGTTCTCTGTTAATACATTAGCCACCTTGGTGTCGGCTCGACCTGAGGAGGGGGCGGCATCCTGCAAAACCATCCATCCGCAGAATGAAGCTGACTCGCTGCACCGTGTGTGTTTATTCCATTATCAAGCTACTGTGATTCCCACATGGGCAACAGTTAACACTACACATGCTCTCTCACACACACACCCACACACACACACGCGCGCACACACACACACACTTGCAGACACACAAACATACACAAACACATATATGCAGACACACAAACATACACACACTCTCTCTCTCACTCACTCACTCACTCACTCACACACATACACACACACACACACACACACACACATATATACATACATACAAACTTGTAAGTATAACTGTTATATTGAATTAATCACTGGCATGTCGGGGCAGAGTGAGGGGAAGCTGATCTCTACTGCTGTTGTTTTAACGGGTCCTGGGTGAGGTATACCTGTGACAGTTCAGCTAAAGCGCAAACCACCATCTGGAGCGGCCCCGAGCAGACTCGTTACGCTCCACCTACACCTGAACGAGGCCAGTGAGAACAAGGCAAAACAGAGAGATCACTTGGGAGAACGTTTTGGTCTCAGATCCCAGTCTGCGTTGCTCACAGAGTCTGTGTTTAAACATGGCCAGGTCGCCACAGGGGGAAAAAAATAGCCACGGTCATAAAACAGCCATGACTAAAGATTAAAACTCACCCCAGGATAACGATCTACCACATATGCTTGCGTGTACAACAGGCTTATCTGGGCTTTGGATGTGCATACCTAGGATTATCTGTACTTCTAACCTAGCTGTTTCCTAATACAGGAAACCAGTGATGACAAATCAGAAATTGGGAGTGGACATCAAAGCAAATTAAATCAAGCAAAATATAGGGCTGCAGGTTAACGCAAGGGTCATTGCATGACATTGCACTTTTGTCATTTAGCATATGCTCTTGTACATAATGACTTACACAGTGCATCTAATAAAGTGCCATGAAAAGTTGCACAAACAGAATGCAAATAACCACACATTAATGAGTGTCAGTGCCAAACATAGACCTGAGATCACAAATGTGTGCCTGAATTGACATACAGTTGCAAAGCAATATGTTCGACTTAAGGACTGTGATCATGAGTCCTGATTCTACAAATACAGAAATACAGGAGTAAAGGAGGTGTAAACACAGAACAATATAACAGCTTTTGTCCACTTTGTGGGCTTATGCATGAGAGAGGGAAGGGGACAAAGAGAATTTTTCTTTCAACCACACTTCCAACTACAGAGCACTGAGTGGTGGTGAATTTTCTTAAAGAAAACCCATTAATGTCAGACCTAGCAGCAGGGGGTGTATTTGTATACAATATGTGATATGATAGGAAGAAAACCCTCTGTAAGGTACACAGTTAAACCGCGCTGGTTTAATTAGTTCCACATCCAGTGAACTGGAAGGTTATTTACGCAGGCAAAAGTAGAAAAAAAAAAGAAAGAAAAAAAAAAAAACAGTGACATTAATTACTGTCTGGGTCCAGGAAAGACTATGAATCTTACTGAAACTCTTGCTCTTTCTACAAACAAATCTGCCTCTGCATTTTCATGTGGTTCTTACATTAGGACAGAAGGAGAATGGCGCACACTGCTGGGCATGAGTCAGGCCAGAGTATCTCAACTGTTGCAGAAACTCAAAGCTCACTTTATTTTTTTTTTTTAAAACCAGATTTGGCTCGGAGGAAAACACTTTAATCATAAATGTTTTGGCTAATTCACTCCACAAGAGACAGCCTATGGCATTAAAGGGGAGTGAGCTGTGTGCTGCATGCTGCAGGCATGTTATTTGCTTTTCTCATGCCTCATTCATTGTTACTGTACCTTTGTGCTGTAGCTGGTTTTGATTTTGCTCCCCTCTGATGAGCCTTGTGTCTGTATTGGGACTCCTGGAACTGGGAATGTCCTTATCTGAATGCTTTGTGCCTTAGGTTCAATAAATACCCACTCTGAAATGACATCAGAAGTAAACATCTGTTTGTGGGGAAAGCCCACAGTCCAAGCCAGTATTAACACAATACTAGTACACCTTTCCCAAATGAAAGGCAAATGCAAAATCTAAGCACATGCTGAAATGGTCATGGCAATGGATAAACATGAGTTCATGCCAGCCAAACCATGTAAGACACGGCACTTGCAGCAAGCACAAGTTAGTTGAATAACAGCTACAAAAAATCTGATGCTGTCATATTTGGCACATGTCAAAGACAATACTGCCCTTTTGAAGTTTCCTTCAAAATTATTTCCATATTTATTCATGAGGTTTTTCTCAGACTCAACAGGAGACAAGAGAAAAACAAAGCATTTCAATAATGTTTGCTTTCCCATGGTATTGACACACTGTCACTGAGTTTGTTTGCTGCAATGCACGCAGTGGTACTTGGCCCACTGTAAACAGCAGATAGGAAGTGGCTAGTAAAACAGAGCCAATACATGGACATGAAAAGAAACAAGAACGGTGTGGTCAAACTCGATTAGGACCACATACGTATGGTCGTCTCTTTGCCAGTCATGGGCAAGTTTGCATAAATGTGGTCTGAACATTTTGCTGAGAGACTTCTTATGCGTCTCCTGTCCTAATCAACAAGAGCACAAGGTGTTAACAGGGGGGAAGCCACATTCATATAAGAAATGATGAACTGACCTCATAGAGAGGAGGGAGACTTACCCAAAGTCTCAGAGACTTTGATTCCCAGACAGATGAGGGAGGGAAGGAGACAGATGTACCCGAAAAGCAATGCACTTTATTTTTAACTTTAATCTAAAGTTTGGCTGCTACTGAAATTGGTGCGAAAATGTGTTGGAATTGAAACAAAAAAAGGGCACACACTATACAACCACAATACTAGTTAATGATAATTGAGTTTGCCTTCATGTATTGTCATAAAAATAAAGAACAGTATTACCAAACCTCCTGCCTCTTAAGAGAAGTATATCTTATTTCCAATTAAATACAACTTGCCTGAAGTATCTTAAAGGCAAACTGCTGTACTCCTAAAATGCTGCCTCTGAGGGATGCATTCTTTCTGTTGGGGACACTGCCTAATTTTCCCTCTGTCCTCTCAAGAACAGGAAAACCCCCATAAACTTCCAACAGAGACAAACTCCTGTGTATAATTTGTAATTCTTTGCCTGTGTTTTTAATTAAACATTTTTGTGTCTTGTGGAAAAATAAAATAAAAACAAAGGTAAGGAAGATGGAAAGCATTCACAGGGAGAGAGAACGTCTTGGGTGATGAGACAGAGTGTCCCTGAGGACAAACACACCATCTTACAATTTTAAAACATGGCACAAAGTAGCCCAAAGGGAGGACTGCTTGTAAGTTCAGCTGCTTTTCTTACAAGGATCAGACAAGGTCTTAGCCGACATTCGCTGACACTCCCTGTCAAAACTGTTGAGAACAGCGTTGGGGTAAAATACTCAGTATGGTAGGTTCTTCCTGGAACAGGGGAGCTAAATTTCACAAACCTGCTTTCGCCTTCCAGGCCTTGTGTGAGACTGACACGCTGCACATGGCGTGGTGCAGACTGGAAGTGACATCATGTGTTTACGGGCTGGACACAACGGGATTGACACTGCTCTCACTTCCAGCCGCCGGTGTGCACGCGCGCAGGTTACCTCAGGTCAGGGCTACGCCGTTTGATGTGGATCGGTCTCTCAGAAAGTGTGCCAGCACGCGAGGAGTGGAACACGACTTGACGAAGGCCTCTGACAGCCAGGTTTGCTCGGCCTTGCCCTCTGATGCTGCACACGTGCGTAACACACGCGTGCATGCATGCAATGTTGTGCACGCAAACACATGTACGCATACACGCATGCATGCACACACAACAACTGGACCGCTACCAGACTACAAAGCCCAGATTTTACTCATCTCCCTCCCCTCCCTGCCTATCCCTTTTAAAAATAATTATTTAATTATTTCGGCAGCAGTGTGACATAGTAGTGAAGAGCAGGGCTTGTAACCAAAAGTTTGCTGGTTCGAGTCACCACTGGGGCAGTGCTGTTGTAGCCTTGGGGAAGGTACTTAACCCATAATTGCCTTAGCAAATGTTCATCTGTATAAACAGATAGGAGGGTAACCTGCAAGTGACTCTGGATAAGAGTGTCTGGTACAAGACAATAATGTAGTGCAGTGATTTTGATCAATCATAGGCAAATTGTTAGAACTGCAGAACAAGCATGGCAAAAACTGTACAGGACACACATACACACCATTTCAGCTGTTCAGCTCTAGACATGCACACACACATAGATGTGCTCAACATCAAGAGCATCCCACACAGAATGTTCTCAGACCCTGAGTCATCAGCAGGACTGTTACACCGAACTGTGAAATGTGAGATCAGACATACAGACTGTGTAAAACGGCATTGCACTGTCCAGGCACACCAGGGATGGTGAGGGAGACAGGAGTGACAAGGCCAAGAGCAAACCCATAACCCCCCTACAGAGCTAGAGCAGAACTGCCTTTTACAACCACTCTGCTCATATGAACTTTTCTACAAGGCATCATTCTGTGTTTCGAGGGCTAAAATCTCTGAACAGAATTCCACAATATGAGCAGATAGCGGGTTTTTAACTGTTTATTGATGCTGTTTTATTTTTGAATGTGCCTCAGAAAGAAGACAGCAATCACCCCATATAGAACTACAGACAATATGTGGGAGACCAGTGAGGGGCTGACCGAGCTTGTGTCCCATCTAAAAACAGATGGAGACACGGCTTTCCTTCAGGTTTTCATGGAAATCAGTAGCCTACTGTGAAGTGCATGGGGAGGTGAGTTTTCCTAAACTAAAGCAAGTTTGTCTACATTCTCCTTTTCTTTGCTGCCAGTACAAGAGGAACTGAGAGAGAGTCCGATCAGTTTGAGGAAAACTGCATCATTCCTGAGTATGCACTAAAAGAGCAGGGTGACCAGCTGGGAGAGGCTCAGATGAGGACAAGCAAAGCAAACAAACCCCTCCCTGAGAAAAATGCTTATGACATACACTATAAAGGAAGTGGACACACACAAAAAAAAACAAACAGATTGACAAAATTGGGTTTTAACGCCCAATGCACAGGTCAGTGGATCTAACCTGCTCTGGCTTCAGCTCCAGCGACTGGAACAAACCATTGCTAACTTGCATGTACACAGGACACTAGGGGTCAAGAAGGTCAGGCTATTTTTATGTCTGCACAAACATACATTCCCTTTTGTTTTAAGCTAATCTGTTGTTAGTGTCAGCACTAAACATTAGCACTGTGAAGCACAACAAATGTTCTGAGACAAGCCATCCCTTAGGGGTTACTGCTGGGAAGCACTAACGCCATGCACATTGCAGGGACAAATTCTGCAATGCCACTCTAGTGCCTGAAATATCGGTTTCAGGATGAGCTATGTGACTGTGCTGTCAATAACCATAACGTAAAGACTGTGCCTAACATATAAGCTGTTAGCGGTTAGTGAACTGGGTTTATAACTCTCAGACTGCAACCTCCTCTTACCAACCCAGGAATGCGGGAAAGGAATATCTGGTCTTAATTTAGAATGTCTGCCCAATGGCTTTCCAGACCTGCTCAACACATAGTGGAGCTTCATTATGAATGCAAAATCCCTGCAAAGGCTGGTGCAGGACTCGAGCCTGCCTGCGGTTCACCATGGCTCCCACTTAGGGCCTGGTTCCCATGTCTAAGGGATTCCCTCATGTGGAGCAGCAGAGTGACTGCAGCATTAAACAGCAGCTCTGCTTAACAGAAGTGGAGCAATCCCTTTCTCCTAAAGCCAGAAAACTGAAAGAGAGGCTTATAATTAGAAATTGACATTTTTACCTCCACCATCACCACTTTTTGCTTCGAATGTGCAGGCTTGTGTGTGTGCATGTCATGGAAGCAAGAGCATTTGTTTGCATTTTATATGGAGGTCCGTCTGGGCAGTAACACTTGGCACTAAGCACTAAGTTCTGCCACTTGAAAAACGAACAGCACATACTGTTATTTATTCACTGTTGCACATTAATCAAATGCATACATCTATTTTTTTCCTGTTCAGCAGTCAGATCATGTTACATGTGGGTACAACATGGTTCATGCTAGATTATGACTACAGTGAACACTGAGAGCATTATTTCCTCAGTCCAGCCATTTTTAAATACACTCTCTGTGGTAGTAAATATAAAGAGTGATTAAAAATGTAATTAAGAACACAACCTGAGCATTAAATGGAAACAACTGTGAAACTACTGTCACACTGTATTACTGTTTACAGGTAAGGGAAGGATACAGCACCTTCCCCTAAGAGCAGGAACCTGATCCCCCAGTCACTAACAGAGAAACCATCCTCTTTACTGCAAACCATCAGGACTGCTGCCAATTCCTCATCCTCCCATCCCTCAGCTGGTTCCTCTACCCAATCCAACTGCCCCCAAAGCCTCCCTCCCTCTGATACCACACTGAGCTGGCCAATGAACTGAGAGATCATTTTTAAGTTAAGCCCATGCCAGTCATGCAGCCTCTCAGCACAAACACTGGACAATGGCAGGAAATATTTGGGGAAGATATTATTATTCTTTATCTTCTTAGCAGACTCTCTTATCCAAGACAGCTCTCAATGCCTGTATTTTCACATAGTATCCAATGAGACAGCAGGATGTTTTTGTTAGAGAATTCAGCCTAAGTGCCAAAGGGTACATTGACACCTGGGAGTTGAACATGCAACCCTCTGGTTAAAATCTCATTTACTGTGACCACTACTCCACACTGCCACCTAGCCAAAGAACAGAAGAAGTGTTTGCTTCCTGATATCATCAATATGACCCTGAACATTCAGTGAGACAGCAAAAGAGGAAGTGTGTGTGTGTTTGTGCATGCATGTGACTATGTGCTCACATCTGGAACTGTATAAGTATGTGTGCCCCCCCAAGTTTGTTGAATTTTGGAGAACTCAAGATCTTTACAATGTAGCCTTGGACAGCTGCAACTCTGTACTGCATTCCAGACAAAAAACCCTGCATTTTAAGCGACTGTAGGAGTTCACAACACTGAGAAGGAATGGGAATTTAAGCAAGGGAGGCACAACACTCTCATTGGCCTTAGGTCATGAGGATACTTTCCAGCGCTTTTCAAAATAGTACTCCATCATACACAACTTCATTTCAGACACATTTTCGAGTATATTTCATTCAGCTTACAACTTAACAACTTACAACTAAAAAAAATAGCTTAGAGTTTCCAATTTGAAACCATCAAACAAAAAAAAATGTCAGTGACCTGCAGGGGAGATTTACAGAATTTTGCCTCTTTTCTGTCTGTAACTGTTTTCTGCTGAGAAATCACACCCTGCGAAGCCTCCCCTAACACAGAGTCTGCCCTGCTTCCTCTCCAGGCCGCTGTCAGTGGGGAGTGACAGCGTTATGCGTCTGATTGGCTGATCTCCCACAGCGCCTGGGCCTCGCAGCCCTGGTCGGCTAATGGCCACTGGCCCACATCAAAGGATGTGTCATCTGCAAGAACGCCTCGGTGATGGTGTTCGCAGGAGGCCTCTCCCTTCCTCCCGCCCCGCTGTCCCCCCGGCCTCGATGGAGCCGTGTCCACCTTACAGCCTACAGATCCTCCGGCTCAGTGCATGTGAGTTTGTGTGCATGTGTGTGTGTGTTTGCCTGCACACAAGTCTGTATCTCTATGTGTGCTTTGTGCATATTTGTGTGTGTGTGTATGTGTGTGGGTGTGTGCATGTGTGTGTGTGTTTGCATGCACAAATGCCTGTATATGCGTGTGTATTTGCATGCATATTTGTGTGTGTGTGTGTATGTATGTATGTATGTGTGTATTTGCATGCATATTTGTGCATATTTGTTGTGTGTGTGTGTGTGTGTGTGTGGGTGTGTGTGTGCATGTGTGTTTGCATGCACACATGCCTGCATATGTGTGCAGGTATGCATCTGCATGCATATGTGTGCAGGTATGCACATTTTGCCCTGTATATTTTCAGAGGTGTGTAAAAATACCAGGCAGCCCTCAGATTTCATTATTACAGTGTGCTGTAAGGCCTGTGCGAGATTAGACCTCTCAAATTCTGTTTCTTTTCCAGGCAGGTCGAGGTTGTTGCGGTTAAACTTCACACCCATGCCTGTTTCAGAACAGTGGGGCCTTCCTGAGTCCCCCATGCGCTGTCAGCACATTCCTCGGGATCCCGAGCTGTAATTAACAGTGATAAGGGACCGGAAGGCTGGCTCAGTCAGTCAGATCAGAAGGGCACACGCCAGGGTTCAAGCATGCACCCAAGATTTCCCCTTATTATTCAAACCTCTTCCTGAAGGTCATCATTTGCCTGACTAGAGAAACAGCAGTTATCGACAAATCAGCAGTTCACACGGAAGGACAGAAAGAAAGCGTAAGAATAAAGGTGATTATTATTCTATTTTAAAAAAAGTTATTGATATTTATTTTATTTTTTTATTTTATTTTGTTTTACTCATATTTTGTAAACTTTTTTCTTACCTATTTAGCCATTTCTTATCCTGTGCTCCTGAGAGAGAGAAAGAGAGAGGGAGAGAGTCTAGATGCAGTTCACAGATGACTTAGGGAGAGGAAATCTGTCTGACTTGTCTTGAAAATGTTCAGAGGGACATAAATCAGAGCTGGCACCATTTATGAAGGCAGACGAAGCCAGAGAGTCTGCTCCGACAGTGCAAGAGCATTGCTCGGTCTGTTCAATCTTCAGATCCTTGCTAAAGAACCTGGAACCGGAGCCATGTGCCTGCCAAACAGCCTTGTGCAGCGCAGACAACTCACACTCACCACGCAAATTAAAACCTTCCTGTGGATGAGAACTGAGCTTCTTACATCACTGAAAAGGCTGTACTTCGTTTGTCGTTTAGTTTACCCTGATTTCTCATTAGCTAGCCATTAGTTACATGCGCTTTGCTTAGTGAAATTCTTCTGTAATGACTTAACTTCAAACTCCATGGTCTTGAGCCCTCACCACGGACGACCCTCCACTCAGCCAAAAATAACTTTATTCCTTTTTTTCCACAACTGTTTATTGCAAGGCAGCAGGATAATTGTATGATTAATTAGCATTCATTAATACTTATTACTCTTACGCTGAGCAGGAAAAACAACACAAGAGAGGGAAAGACCGGGCTGTCCTCCTGAAGTGTATGAGCTCATTCTGAGAGTCACATGCACGTTACCGAACAGAACAGGGAGGAACACACACTCGAGAACATCAAGGAATGATTCCCTGAAATGCCCCCAAGCGCTCATAAGACAAATGGCTACCCTGAAATGTTATGCAATCCCCGTTCATTAAATTCTCATTATGCTGGGTAAAAGCTCTCTGATCATTTACTGATGAGAACAAAACAGGCAATTAAAACATCTATCAACAAATCACCTAAAAAAGGAAAGGAGGTTCTGTCCCACCCTTGTCAGCATAGTATAATGAGGTGGGACTCTTCCACAGTATTACCCCAGAAGCTTTTGCTCAGCTCCCACCTGGAACAATGCTAAGCAGCGCTGGTACACCTGGGAGTGGAGTTACTGGCCCTGCTGTCTCAGTGCATCACATAGATCTGAATGATGAAGGCCAAGGAGACTCAAACATTCACTTTCATGTGCAGATGTCAAGAGGGTTAATCTTCACATGTGTTAAACACTCTGCCCCACTACAAGCCAATGCAGAGCTCTAAACAGGAAGTGTGTGTTTATTATGATGCTTCTGTTATGTATGCTATGTATAAAGTTAATGTTATTATGACATTAATAAAACTAACCTCCCTCTACACCGTTTTGCTATTCCCACTGTCTACAAAGACCTCCGCATACACCAAAACAAACAAAAAAAAAAAAAACAGAATATGTGCTGAGCTGGTCCTCATCCAGCAATGCTTTCTGACTCGTTACTTTGCTTTAATTCAGAGTCCATTCATCGAGTGCAGTGACAGCCCTCCTCTGGGACCTCACTGCCAGGACTAGTTACACGGGTCTGGATTTATTACCCACCAGAAAGCTTTTGATGGTCTGTGGTCAGTGCTGAGTGGCACAGCCAACTACAGGGAAAGGCACATTCCTGAGACTCCACTGTGCCCAGAACAGTGCTTTTCGTCCCATCACAACATGAACAAACCAACAAGGGAAAAAAGAGCTGTCCACTCAAATTACTCCCAAATTTCAGTGAAAATATTTGTAACAGAGATTCATTGTTTTGGTGCCTCACGATGCCTTTGCTCCGAGCAATGCTTACACAATGGAGGTGAGCTTTTTAAAGCACCGTCCAGCATGTCCTGTGATCTAAAAGTCATAAAGTTGAGAAGGCTTCATATGTGCACAGGATGCGTGTCTGTATGCAAGCACGTGTGCGTGTGAGTCTGTGTTTATGTGTGTGTATGTGAGTGTGTGTGTTTGTATATGCATGTCTGTCTGTGCATGTATGCATCTGTGAGTGTGGGTTTGTATGAATGTGTGTGTGTGTGTGTGTGTGTGTGTGTGTGTGTTTGTATGTGTGTGAGAGAGAGATAGACTGTGCGTGGGTATGAGAGTGTGTGTGTTTGTGAGCGTGTGTAAATGTGTGTGTGTGTATGCATGTGTGTGCGCGTTCTCATAGCACAGTGTCTCTTTCCCTTTGGACTGCACTCTTTGTTCTTTCCAGCAGGGCCTCGATGTTTTTATCTCTGCATGAGCTACAGTGAGTTACAGTGAATTACAGAGCTCGCTGAACCACGGCGTTCTCTGCAGAGCCACTCCACTCCCAGGAGAGGAAGTATCGGCTCCACAAACCAGGGACCACATTAGACAGCTTGGAGATCACCATAGACATGCTGGGAACAGTCTTCACTCCGGTCGGTCTGAAGCCAGCTCCAGTGCTAAGTACTGCTCGCGTTGGGCCAGTCTCGTAAAAGGAGGAATGCAGCGAATACATCCACACACTTGACTTACTTACTGTTTAACCAATTTCATGCAAGCCATGCTTTATTATTTATGCTGATATTTTCTTCTACAACTGTGTGGGTCGCAGAAGGGTGTTCTGATGCCAGATGAAGGAATTGCTGCCTCTCTTCTACCTGTGATTTATAATTTTCAGGTCCCAAGTGGCTCTGTCACCAGGGTACCTGTCTTGAGTGCAGGCTGAGCCTTAGGCCCCTTCAGAATGCATGATCTATTTGTTGGTAATGCTTCAATATATATCTTGTAAGCTGTGTGGTTTTTATGCAAGATTGTGCCTTTATACCGCAATACCCACCGGGGCAGTAAAGATGCAGTGAAGGGAACGACACAGGACCTCTGTCTGTCTGTCTAAGCAGGAGATGTGCGCCAGAGAGTTCTGGGATATACCTTCCTCATGCATCTTCATGGCAGGACACCCATGGCCTGCAATCACTCTCATGTCCATAATGTGTGTGCATGTTCTACCCCCGAAACAAATTACACAAATATACTCTCTCTCTCTCTCTCTCAACCACACACACACACGTGTGCGTAACTGAACTGCAGCTTTACATAAGCAGCTGGACTATAATATTAAGGACTTACTATTTATCATTAAATTTTCAGAAGGTAGAAACACACGTGCCTATATGGTAAAAACAGATGCCTGGGGCATGTGCTGTAAGTCATGGTGGCATAATGCCAGAACGTTTGAAGGATGAGGAATGTCCTAATATGGACATTGTACGCATGTCCTTTTTTGATGACTTCTTCCATAGCTGTGTGTCACAGCTGGGTGGCGTTGCTGAGGCACTCTGGAGTGACCCTCTCAGGCAAAGTCCAAGTCCTTATGCAGTGAGCGATTTGTGGAGGAAACATCTCTTTTTTCTGCCCCTTAGTTTGATTGAAACTTCATGCTGTCACGGCTCCAGAACCACAGTAACCCGATGGTAATGACACCAGCTTCTATTCTGGACCAGAAATGTGTCATTTACAATGTAAGACACCAAACTGGAAGCATGAGAATTCCACAAAGACAGCCAAGTGGGTGTTTGCACTTTGGTCCAAAATACTTCACATTCTATCATAAAATGACGTGGTGTTTAATTGTTCAGACAGAAACTTTGAAATGCAATGAAGAAATGGAAACATAATAGCAGCTCCTCTGACTGGCCCTCTGATAATAGGAACACATGCACAGACACACATACACACACACACACACACACACACATATGCACACACACACACACACACACACACACACACACACACACACACACACACACAAACACACAAATAATCACACATATACACACACACACACGCACGCACACACACAGACACACACACACATACACATATGCTCACACACACACACACGCACACACACACACACACACAAATAATCACACATGCACACACACATATGCTCACACACACACACACACACACACACAAATATTCACACATACACACACACACATATGCTCGCAGACACACACAGACACACACACAAACACACACACATATGCTCGCAGACACACACAGACACACACACAAACACACATATACGCATGCACCCACACATGTGCATAACACACATGCGGGTGCATGTGACATTGTGCACACGCATTCGTGTATGCACACACACACACAAATATTCACACCCGCACACACACACACACACACAAATATTCACAGAAACACACATGCACACACACATACATGCAAACACACATGTGCACGCATGCATGCACACGCCCTTGCACACCCGCACACACACACACACACACACACACACACACACATGCACAAACCTGTGCACACGCGCACACAGACACACACACACACACACAGAAATATAAATGGGCACACACACACATACGCACACACACACACATACACACAAACACACACACACCACGTCTCATGGTGGCATCCAGTTTCATATTAAATAATATATGTTGCCCTTGTTTCCATGTTCCTGTAAAAGGAGTCATATTCACTGCAGGATTACTCTCCTCCCAGTTCAGCCCTGTAATCCATCTTTCCCTTGTCATCTGAGTGCAGATTACCAAACCCAAGCATGCTGGGAAACTAAGGAGCAGACAGGTCAATCTTTTCTATTTACTCCCCTCCAAGGGAATTCAATAAATTGTCCCAAAACCTATTTACTCCTATTTTCTTCATAAATTCCTCAGTTTTTGTGTATGATTTATGATTATGATTTAAACAATGGTGTGTTGTACACAGCCCCAGCCTTTGGTTATCTGGACCAGCAGGGGATGATATATTGCATCCCAGCCAGCTGCTCTCTGAAGTTTTATCAGCCTGAAAAAAGGGCCAAAAGGTGTTTTATGTTCTGCAGTAAGGAGCTCTGTGAAATGTACAGCGCAGCCTGGCTTTGCAGTTCACCGCAGCCTTGGCTTGTTTTTGTGATACACCATCCCTGAGAGCACTTACCAACCCGGCATCACGTCCCACCTGCAAATTGCATTCCAAATTGCTGTTCTTTAACATCTCTGGTTCTGATGAGTTTCAAATGGACGGCTGGTAATTACTCTCCATCACGTTATAGCTGCGATAACGAAGGCTAGAGTGCTTTAGGTTCAGACTCAAACCACAGGCTGCAGGTTACAGAGATAGGGAGAGAGTCATGTGTTGCTCCATTAAGCCATGCACTGCTCATGCAGTCATCAGAGAGGACTACTGGCCAGAGAGAGAGCATATCCTCATCAGGGAAAAGTTTATTTTGATATGAAATATGGCCTCTTGCCACAAGCAAAGAGCAGAATTTTAAACAAATTGAAGGCAGGAACAATACGGACAGGATGATGAGTGCTTATCCCTAAATCGATTTAGCATAAATCAGTTCAGCAGGACACACTCCAAAAAGAATACTCTTCAACCTACTTCCTTCTGATTTAGTCTTAAAAATATATAGCCATACTTTTTTTATATTTTGAAAGCTAAATATGTTTTTATTGCTATTATTATCACTTCAGCCATAGAAGCTACAAGCCAAAATTATGAGTCAGTAATGCTAATTTTGCAAAAATGTCAGCACAAATATGACATTTTCTGCTCAGGAGCCAGTCCATCCTATTTTAATTGAAAGTATGTGTTTTTCTGTCAATTTCACACATTTTTCAGTTCAGGCAATCTGACTGAAAGAGCCAAACTTGGCAATTCTTGCCTGAGGCCTGAGGCCAAAGCCGAGAAAAGAAAAAGCAGGGGTCTACACATGTAGCCATAATCCTAAGTGTGACACGGTCACTAACGTGAAAGTGTGGTCCAAACCAAAACCCACCAAGTCAGGAACAGGAATCAATACCCTGCACTGTTCACTAAACCAGGAAATTAGCCAATCAACAGAAGAGAGACACTTATATTCTAACACATTACACTTACATTCTGAGGTCAAAAAGGTGGAGAGGCAGCGAAAGAGAAGGACAAACAGAGAAAAGGAGAGAGACAGAAAAGGAGAGACAGAGAGAGAAAGACAAACATTTGAACTGAAATTTATGTAAGCCTAATAACTGACCCATAAACATTAATAGCGGCTCCATAAATACAGGGTTGTCTGATCAAACACTGCTTTGGTGGGTGGGTCTCAAGAAAGTTATTAGGGGTTCCCGTAACAGAACAGAACTCTTTTTTTTAATACTCATTGACCGTAAATGATGACGTGTAGCCCCTCCCACACTGCCTACATTGCCGCATCTGAAAAGAAGGCCGAAGCCAGGTGTGTGTGATTAAGGTAACCGGATAAAGCTCTGCTCTGCATGGTTGGAGTATTAGAGAGATGCCCGAAACGAACATGCCTTTTATTGGGTGAATGAACAAGCACTAAATAACAACCGTTAAATGATTCTGAGCCTTACATCAGATCAGCATTAGTCTTACATCAGATCATCATTCATCTGGTGAGCGGCAACAAGATGAGATGTTTATGTAAGACACTTCACTAATTGGACCCCAAAATTCCTTCTATTTTTAGATGCTTTCTCGGGCTTTTTAGGACATTTTAACAAGCTTAAAGCAGAAAAAAGGCATCAAGATGTTTCTAATAAAAAAACTCACAAACCCACACTGCAAAAACTTGCCTTTTAAATTTTCCCTTGATTGTTAACTAAATAAATTCATGCACAAAAATGTATTTTCTCAATGACCACACATTCTTGATGTGGAAAAATGGGTTGATACTGGGCCACTTGTTATAAAAAGTTATGTATTGTGATCTATTATACAACATACTTCTGATTATATTGTACTGCTCAAATGTATTCTCTATCAAATACGTTATAAAAATATACTAACAGATGGAATTTTTTACTTGTACTCATATTACACTGAAACTATGTGCATAATTAAGAGAAGAAGGTTTAAACATAGCACCCTGCCCACATAAATAAAATAACAGATTTCCACCTTTTGTGACATAGGTTTTTGAATTGTGGAGGAAAAGCTGCATATCATATGTTGGTGCAAATGTTACACTTGTTGGTGCAGGTATCATGTTCGGTTGCACAAACATAATGGTGTCTTTGGGTAATGGCAGCACATTAACAGTCACAACAGCAGACACGGAGCATTCGCTGCCATGGCTCAAAAAAACAGGAACCCAAAGTTCATAAATTTGCCAGGAGAAAAGGCAGAATGCTCCTGTAACCTGGGCATATCATTTATGCAAAAGCCTGGCCTTCCTTGGAGAGCAGCTTTATTCACATAATTAAGAGATATTGATATAGGAACCTTGCCTATATAAAAATAATATAACAGATTTCCACCTTTTGCAATACAGATTTTTGTTTTATGGAGAAAAAGCTGTTACATTAGTAATCACTTCCCATAGGCATCATCTTTGGTTATCTTTTGGTAATGGAGCAGCAGTGTGGCATAGCGGTAGGGAGCAGGGCTCATAAACAACAGGCTGCTGGTTTGAGTCCCTGCTGGGGCACTGCTGCTAGCAAGGTAAGTAAAGTAAGCTGCTAGGCAAGGTACTTAATCCACAATTACCTCAGTAAATAAAAATTATAAACTTACATGTCTGCAAGTCACTGTGGATAAGAGCGTATGCTGAATGACAATAATGTGTTTGTCATGTAATGGTAGCACAATATTGGCCACAGTAGGCATGGGGCATTTATTGGCATGGCTCTAAAAATCTCCAGGAACCCAAAGTTCAATATGTCCCTTTGTCCCTTTTCCTTTGCATATTGTTTGTGCTAAAAGCCCTGCTACTGCAAAACCCCTGTGTTCCATGGAGAGCAGCTTCATTCACACGCTAACCTGTCTGAGCTGCAGGGTCACCATGCGCCAGGCTGAATAATATACGTTCCTCTGTAAGCCTGCTGCATGCCTAACCACAATGAAACAATCACAACCTGGCAGAGAAAACAAACAGCTCAAATGGAGTGTTTATTGGCCTTTAGCTCCATTAAATCCATGTATAGCCGAGCTTTAGCCCGTAGAAGTTACAATAAGGTCAGGCGCAGATTCATTCCACCTCTCGTGTGACTGTGTGTTGGCCTGTGCTGGAGGAAAGTTTGTCCACAGCGAGTGCTGAGCTGCACAATTTGGAAAGAGCTTCCATTTAATTGATATCATTCCTAAACTGCAGTGTAGCAGCTCTTCAGGAAACGACGGCATCAAAGACAGAAGGTTTTCTGTAATTGGGTTATGCAATGCCAGCTATGTATTTTTCATTTTCATTTTTTTTCCTGTAAGAAAACGCATATTTACTTTTTGAAATGAATGCTGTTTATGTAAAGACTTGTAAGCAGAAAGCAAGCAAGCCCATCAATTTCTCACAATTTAAGGTGCTGTGACTGGTGGACTGAATGCATCAGAAATCTGACTGACAGTGCCTAACCACTTATTTTTTCATGTTCTAGCTCATATTAAATTTTCCATGCATACTGCCATGTGTTCAGGAGTAGTGCATCACTCAGAATGCAGAAAACTATGAACATAGCATCCTCCATCATGCAGTGAAGCATTGGTCATAGACAACAATAGGACTGCACATTAAATCTTGGCAATAAGACACATTTCCTTAAACACACAATCATATTGCACATTCAAACATGGATTATCAGTAGACAAAAACCTCTTTCTACAACCGCCTTCATGCCTGAACCTCCTCGCATCCTAAATCCCAGGAACACAGGCTTCTCAGATGGAACCTGAAGTGGGGCAGACACCAAGGGTGTGGGCGGGGGAATTGTGATGTTGGGGGTCCCCACTGATGACACCCCACATCTGACAGACACACGTCCATGAGGAAACATTTAAAAACATGTCACGCCGTCTGAGAATCCTTCTGTCCCCTGAGAGGAGCCGGGAGAGGCAAAGGTTTCCCACCCCAGAGGAACGCTGTCATTTCAGGATCTGTGCCGCACTGCATTTCCCTGCTTCCTGTTTTCCTCAGTTAAGGGTGACAGGAGGAGACAGTGGCTGCCTCGCACTGAACCGCTGTGGCCTGTCTGTCTGTCTGCCCTGTAAAACAAATGCTTATCATGTCCTGGCCTGTGTTTGTAGCGTCTCTAACCTCCCACACGCACCGTATTGCACTCGGCAAGCTGTGGACCATGTGCAACCTTGATATCTGTCCCTCTCTGAGGTCTGTGACCCGACGCCACAGTGTCTCTGAAGTTTATAAATATAACACCACCACTCTCAATGAAACTAAGTTCAATGGAAATAGCTCAAGTACAAAAAAAAATCAAAAACAGTTTCAGGACAATTGGCAGTTGAAAGTTTGTAGCACATTAGCTTCCGCTGCTGCTGCTGTAACATTGTGGACTAACCCCTGGTTTCAATCAACAGGTCCTTAGATTTGAGAACCAATCTGTCCATCATACAAATGAGCGCATGTGTTACTTTCTTCCCCATACTCATCACAATCACAGCAGAAGGCTTATTTCCTGTGAAGGATTTCCTGTGAGGGATGGTGTGGTGATGATTTTACTCAGAAAAAGTAGCATATGTCACATTCAGAAGCTGCGGTTGTGACAGAGAAGGAAATAAAAGCAGCAAAGAGCCATCTGGAAACTGCTCAGCTGCTGTAGCAATGCTTCACTAAATACAGTCAGTACTGGAAGCCATATTCCTGAAGGATTATGGGAAGAGTGAACAGTTCCATGGGGATACTTGTGTTATCCCTGCCTGATGTTAATACTGAGCATGTTATCCCAAAAAGTTTCAATCCTCCAGTATTTGTTAAGACACAAGACAATGTTCCCACTGTGCCTCCTGAGTCAGGATGTCAGAAAATATGCACATCATAGAAAGATACAGTGATAAGGAAGTACAGTGGCATTCACCTCCACTTGCATGTAAGGAGAATGTATTGATGAGAGTGAATATAGGATAATACTTAACCAAAGAAGGTGTACATACCTGTGTGAAAGGAGCAGGTGTGAGAGGACCATGTGGAGACCAGGGTGATGGTGAGGAAGACATGGAGGAAAGAGCAGGAAAAAGAAAATACATAATTATTTCAGACAAAGATGTTTTTGAAAATTCATTCTAAACACTTTCAACAAAGACCCCATTATAAGAGTAAATGGCCAAAATCAAAAACTCCCTTATATATAAATGAACTCTAATACCCACATTGGGGACATGAAATTTAAGAGTTTCTAAAATCTTTACGTAAAACATGTCATTATTAGTTTTCATGAAGCATAATACTCATAAAACAAATGAATGAATAATGAATAATGTTTAGATATTAACATATAAAATGATAACCTGTCCTCATTAACAAAAAGAGAAGATAAAATATTTTATTTCCTCACTCGTATCAGTTGTAGATCGAAAAGAAATGTACATTTAAACTGGCCATTTTTGTGTGTATTTTAACTGTTTGTAATCTTTTCACAGGCACAATTTGTAAGCATACACTTGACAAAATAATCAAAACCAATTACACAAGTGGACATTATGCTGTACATATGCTAGTAATTAAGGCTGTAAGAGGCAGGGTGCAAGCAGTGTGACATCACACTCATGACATCACTTCAGCTTCTAATACATGTCATACTCAGATTTAGCTTTAAAACTTTCTCTTGCACCCTTTTGCTATTTAATTAAGGGCTCTCCACACCTATGGTTAAATCAAGCCTGTCCACACTCACTGCTAAAACAGAGCTGTCTACATTCAAACTGCCACTGAGTCCTTTCACCTTAACTCTATCATCAGAACAACGGAACAAAGTGTCCTTTTTTGTGGTTGTTTCCGTTGTGTTGTTTCTCTATTGGCTGAAAAGGATTCATGAGGAGTACCCTGGTGGCACAGCTCTCAGGTGAGATATCTGGACTGGAAATCGCCTCAGTTCAGAGAAGAGTATTGAAGTATGTCAAAAGGCACAGAATGTGGACAAGAACTGAGTGCTGTCAAACCAGAGGATGTGGACTTTCCTACTTATACGCACAGGCCATCTACTTGACTAACCAATCACTACTCTACACTCAGACTGCCCTGGTGATCTGCATGCAACTCATAATATTGTTAACTGTAAACCTGATTACAATGCCACCTAAAATAAATACATGATCGTGTAAGTGACCCTTGAGATTTGTTAACTGTGGATGTACTGTATTTCACTGCATGAGATGGCAGGCAGTTGTCAAGCAGTCAAATGATTCTTACTGATCCATAACTGCCTTGTATAATTACTGAGCTATTTGACCATAATTACCAACACACCAAAAAAAATTGTTAACATCTAAAACACAGGCAGGTAAAACACTGAAGTCAGCCATCTTGCCTTTATGTTTAATACCTCTTCAAGAGGTACTAAAATGGAAGCAGCTTTAAGAATAAGCATCAAATGTTTAGGAATAAGCAAGTGTTTCATATCGAGCATTGGATATTTTCATCATTGATTTTGATCTTTTGGGTTACATTTTTTTCCTTTCAATGTGAGGTCCTCAAGGTAGTATAACAATAACAATGTAAATGTGCTCTGACCTTTTGTTAAGCTACAGCTATGGACAAAATAATAGCTTTAACATGGGTTATCTCTGCTCGTTTAACACCTACCAGCTGCCTGTCAAACCCAATGCTCCACAAACTCATTCCAGCGGTGAACAGGAATGACTTGCACCTACATCCCTCCAGCCCAACCCCCACATCTACACCCTACATGCCTCGGCTCCCCCATGGGGGGCATTTGGTTTCAGCAGCCCCCTCTGCCTCCTCCCCTCACACCCATCAATCACAGATGTTCTGCACTGTTATCTCAGAGAGTGAGGTGAGGCACTGGAGGCCGCAGCTTCAATGTGCCCAGTGAAACAGTAACCCTTCAGAGTGTGGGGAGATGTCAGGTGCTTTACACACACACACACACACACACAGGCGCGCGTGTGCCTGCCTGACGTCCTGATTGTCTACACACGTGCCGCGCTGCCACCCACCATCCCCGTCTTGTCTCTCTGTGGACCTCGGCCTCGCTGAAGCACGAGAGGCAGCAGGCGAGGGGGACGCCACGCTTCCTCTACGGGGCCAGAGGAAACGGCACTTCCTTCCTCTTGCGGACAGCTTCACACTGCATTCTCGCTCAGAATCAGATCCAATCGGTCTTCTCCCACCCCCACTGCACACCTTCCCTATCCCGCAGCTCTGTCGGAACATGCAGGCAGATATGTGGAACACACCAGCATGGGCATTCGATATAACCATTGTGGCCTTCTCTCTCAAGCACGCTCATCACCACACCGCCACTAGCACAGAAAAAGGCTAAAGACTGCACCGACTCTTAATGACCGAAAACTTTAAAACATGAAATTTTAAAAGGTAAAATTACTGTATATGTTCACATACGTTCTTGGCGAATGGCCAGAAATTATTGTGCAATGCAACTGAACACTAGGGGGAGCCTGTGGGCAGCTGTACAGGTGATGTGAGGCCTAAACCACTACCTGTAATGGACAGATGTTCATGAACCAGTCTCCCCTCTGTCTGGCAGGCAGTGACTGCTTCCTATCTCTACGGTCCCACATGTTTATGATTGCTGTCTCATGAGTTTCACATTACTGCTGGAGCAATCAATCAATTTAATATATGTGATCATTATCTGTCTCCTTAAATACATTTAAGCCTGGGTTACAGAGAGGCACACAGTTTCAAACAGAAGAAAAGCGAGCATTAGACTGCTTAAAATATTGTCAGTTTTTCTGTGGTCTGGGGAAAAAAGTGTATTGAGTGGGTGTGAATTGTAAGTACTTGTATAGTCTACCCTTGCTATTTTATGATACCTACTTGTATATGTGTATATGACTTTTGCATGATCTTGTCTAAAGCAGGGGCAGGCAACTAAGGTCCTGGAATTTCAGAAATAGCCCTAAATTAATGTGGTCGTGCGCATCTGGTGAAATCCTGAGCACCTCCTGCACACAGGCACCTGCATTAACTTTCTTTTCCAATTTTGTGATTAAGTGCTTAAATGGAACAAAAAATTAGAATCATCACCAGCCTTCCTGGACCAGGGCTGCATACACCCAATATGCAGGGACAGTCACAGTATATTACTTGATTGACCTTAATCATTAACAGATAGTGTTCTGCTATTGGGCATTTACTGACAACCAATTACATAATTACATAAGAATACGACAGTAAATCACTTCAACATCACTGTCCATGGAGATGGGGCATGCTACTTAGCTGTGTTTATTTATCGCACGGTTGTACTGAGGCTGAATGGCATGGAAGTGGTGTTCATAGACTTTAACTAGATGTCACTAGATGTTGACTTTTCATCAATGGGGCGAGAGTCTACAATTTCTGATTGCAGCTTTATTTCACCCTCTAAGATCTCTCTGCATAATTTATCTCTGTCAGAGTGCTCTGTTTCTCAAGACCAGTGGTAAGTCATTTTGGGGCTGTAAATGTATATGTGGTTTGGTAATCATATAAACACAATCACTGTACAGCCTTCCAAATTTCCTAGTTGAATTCCATTACGCAAGGCTGCTGAATGATAGGACATTAGCTGAGAAGAACATGAGAATCTCCTATCAACTAACACACAAAAGCAGCAAGTACACACATGATTGATATGTACACACACGTTCAGGATCATTTAAAGCCTTGGCTGAGGTCCCACTATTCTGGAATCCATCACTTTTTCCAGGCGGGCATACAATGGGAGTCGTAGGGCATTGTGGGAAGGGTATCTCACAGCTGTGTGTCAGAGCCTTCAGATGGGCTTCCACTAAGGGAAACTGAAAACTGGATGATGGAACTTTCCACATGCCCATAATAATCGAGATGATGGATCACACTGACAGAACAGGATGTCTCTTCTGGTGCCATGGAATCTTCCAGAAAAGTCTTCTTAATGTCTTTTCTGAGAACTACCAGCAACAGATTCAAAAGTGCAGTAGCTCATTGGGGTCACCAAAAAATAATATTCAGGGGATTCAGTATATCTTGATCACTACATAACTATCTCAGTACCAAAATTGTTATCCAGAGATCGCAAGATATATAACTATGGATTTTGATTAAAAGCCCAAAATATTTTGTCATGTAAAAATCCTGGTTTATGTAGCTTGTGCCCTCTAGATAACCATTTTGATAATATTCAAAATCAAAGATAATTATCTCATGTGTTCTTGAGATATCAAAAAAATATAATTTTGGCCAAAACAAGCACACAAGCCAGCATACAAGCCAGCATACAAGAGAGGCATGAAGATCACTCAGAACATTTGATCTTATCTCCTGCCTTTGGTCCACTGCTGACTCTGCAGTAAACCCTGATGTGCCACTCCACTGTTCTGGGATGACTTAAGCCCCAGGCTAGGAGAGAGCACAGCTGTAGCAGCTATTGGGACAGGCTATGGGGGCAGTTATAAGGTGACACACCATTCTGCCAGGGTTTTCTCAATATTGATTTATTTCAGATATCGGATCCCGGCAGAGTCTACCATATCCATGAAGCACTCGAGCCTGCAGCAAGCACACCCTAGCTATTCAGAAGATGTCTGAAAATACAGGCTTGTGGCACAGGGTGAAATTACCCATTTCAAAATTTGTTGTGCACAGCACTGTTTTAACAATTTAACAGCTGTGGAATAAGTCAGCTGCCCAGTGTCTCAAACCACCTCACCCTTTACAGCACCTGAGGTGGTGTTTAAACCTCCGCATGGCTATCCTGACACATGCAAACTCAGTGACACAAAGCAAATCCAGGTCAAAGGTCAAACACACCCAGCTGTTCACCACTGAGTGACAGACAGCGATGAAGGAGACATCAGATGGATTGACAGGAGCCGAAACTATAGTCAACCGCATCTCCCCGGTTTACCGCGTGACTCTGGTATCACTGTTCCTATGACAACACTTCTGGGAGTTCCAGGTGGAATCCAGACTCTTGCTGGATTGGGCGGATGCTGCCCGTTCCTGTAGGCCAGCCAGAAACTGGGGCTGCGTTCTCTCTCTCAAAAAGCAATCTGCATGAGAACAAAGCAGGCTGTACAATCCCTGTCTGCAGTCCTGGGATTGCACAGATGTTAATTTACAGTTCCAAAACAGCATGAATCATCAAACATCAATCACCTGAAAGCATCAGTCACTCTTGCACTGCACATGCCAGGTCTCTGAGGCTTCACTCAGATGAATATCACATCTATGGGCAGACCACACACCACCAGAAAGGGATGGGTTACTCCCATCTCTGTCATCACATCCATCCCCTCTTTTCTCTCCTGCTCTTTTGTTTTCCTTCATTTTCTTTCCATCTTGGGGAATATCTGTCTTCCACCAGGCCAAAAGACCAGGCTTTGTCAAGCCAGACTACTCGCTAGCCAAAACATTGTCTGCCGCTGGCTCTATAGCTCTGAGCTACTCATGTCAACTCAGGTCCCACAGTGTGGTAAAATGACCTTTTCACCTTCAAGGAGGAGGTCCTTCACTCCTGACCCCGAAGTCAGAAGATCATCTGTGTTTTCACGTTGTTATCTGACCTTTGAAACCTCTGGGGAGACAAGCATTCGTCTGGACACTTGGACACTACAGAGTAATAGAGGGAGTCTTCACCAGGCCTGGGACTGGATTAAACCTCCAGTCAGATGGTGCTAAGTGCTGTCTGCAAGCAACATTCTTTGTCACACTCAAACTAGAACTGCCCCAGTACAGGGTGACTAATGACTCATGCCCCTCCCTTTAGTCATATACCCCACTACACAGTAGTGAATGCTCCTACACATGTTAAGAAAAAAATGTACATATTAAAAAATTGTCCATCTATTCATTCTTCTTTTTTTTAATTATTTACTTATTTATTTATTATTTACTTATTCATTTATTAAAGACGCAGTTGAAAGCATAGAGAAAGAATGATGTTATCTGACTGGTTCCTTTAATGGAATGCAAACCTGTTTATTGCATTCACACTCACAAAATAAAGTTAGCTTTCAGCAGGGTGTTAGCTTATTCCTTATATGATAAAATATACCACAAAAAATCCCGATTGATGCTTATGAATTGCTTGTATTACATCAGACCCATTACTTGCTTGCAACAAATACCTGTCAATTACATAAATTGCAGGTTTGCAGCTCAGCACACCCACTTAGACCCAAGAAAAGGAGATAGCGTAATACCTTTCACTAAACCCTACCAGTCTGCAAACTTCACCACACTGACAGAAAGCCCTGAACTAAATTATATAACTATGATGCCAAAACATCTTTGTATACTGGCCTGAAGTGGATCAGATCAGTTTGTGAAAGTTTGTTTTGTCTCTGAAAGTTAGCTGTTAGCTGAAATCTGGAAATGTTGCAAAGTAGGTAGCACGCAGTTCCATAAAAAACAATCCAGAGGACTTTCACATAATGTTCCCGTGTTCTCTCTTAACATCTTTATTCACCCCTCCTGGTGAATAAAGGAACGTAAATGGCTGAGGCAAATTGACCTAAAGCATGAGGCATTGCTACATTAAGCATGAGACATTGGTAAATTTAGCATCTCACACAGAGGACACAGATCTAGAGAGATGCCCTGCCAAGCTCAGCCTTTGAGGTAATCCACCTTCAGATGGCCAGGCTACAGCTGCTGAAAAAGGGTCCATTCTCTGACATCTGGAGGAGCCCCATTCGTCGAGTCACTTGACACTTGAACCTGGACCCTCTCTGTCAGCATGGCAAGACAACCTTTAACCCCAGCTATCAATGTCACCACATGGGGATTCCCCTTGCCAGGAAGGAGGTTCTTATGAAGCTGGAGCATTCTGCAGATGAGTGACCTATGACCTCTGCATGCCCAGGCCGTGCTGGCCTTTGACCTGCGTGATGGACCACATGGACCTTGTCCAGAAGGCATGGCTGTCTGTTTTATTGTATTTCAGCCACTTAAACAACAGTCCAGCCAGCTATCAGGAATCCTTAAAGGGGATCAAAGCAGACATGTGGTGTCTGGTTAATTCTGAAAGGCTTGTTTTATAGTGTCAGATGAATACAATTACTCTTGATCATCTACTATTTGTTTAGGCAACATCTTCCAAAGCAGATCCCACAGAGGAGTGCAAAGCAGAACTGCTCAGTGTGGACAGCATGCCTTGCTGAATATGTGTTGCGTAAGGACTTTTACAAAGAGGGGTTTCCACTGAAGATGTGGGTAGCCTTCACAGAACCCAGCACAGTGAATCCTTCTATAGGCATGACCTGTAAGGCCGGTCCCTTCACAGTTTACACTCATCACCCACTTTTTCATGAATAATCTAAACTGTTGTGCTCAGTAGGGTTTAGAAGCACTCAGTTTTGCATGTGCATAAAACACTTGTAGCTAACGAGTAATCCCAGGATTAGGTGAGACTTAGACTGGGACGTTAATCAAAATTGTACTTGTTTCCTATTGAGTTGCACTGGATTTAACTTGTCAGCTAGGGAGGACTGTTGTTGCCAAATACAGAGAGAGCCAATCAATTAAAAGAGATTTCAGGGATGAAAGTCTGGATCAGCTGCTCCTCCATCCTACCCTCCTGGCTTCATTATGTGTGTTCCAATCTCCCATAAAAGGCTGCAGATAGACTATTTCCTTTTCAGGTGCTGCCAGGGAAGCATTATTCCAATTCTGTGGCATTAGTTACTTATCATTTTTTTCTTGCTGAATGCTGTTGTCATAATGACCACTAGGGGGCACCCAGAAGTGCAAAGCGCAGCAGTGTGGCATTGAATTGTCACTAATCTAATTTACCCACTGCTGACAGTAAATTAACCTGGACAAACAGCTTGATATATTCTATTCCGTCACAGTGATGTGCTGATTAAACCTCTCTGATGAACAGGTTTGGCTGTCTTCACAAGCCAGCAACAAGCACACTCAGTTGTCATCTGTATTGTTGATGAGGAGCTGTTTTTCCTCAGTGGAAGTAGCCTCCTCATAAGCTTTCCCAGAAACTCACCCTGCATTTCCTGCAACAGTCAAATCACCATAAGATGAAATATGAAATATTTGTAAGAGCCCAAGAAACTTTGATAAAAGAACTTACAATTCTTTTTGAATGCAGATCACCTCACAGAAAATCATTATTTATTCAGAAAGAACAGGAGTTTCAAACAGAGCTTGGGGTTGGAGAAAATCAGGGATTATACAAATATCCGATTATGGGAACCGTAGAATAACTGAAATATCAAATTAATGGAAACATAATCCCTATAAGACGCTGGCCGCACACCAGGCCAGATTCCTCACTTCTGCAGACATTCATTAGTGTCAAAGGAAGGAGGCGGTTTATTTGGTCTAATATCAGAGAACGGTGAAGGAGCAGAGACTGAAAAACAGAGGGCCAAAGATGATTTCACACCTCCTCATAGTCCAAACTGCCAGTTAAATTCCTGATAAGATCACTCAGATAAGGGATGTTTTTCCAGTGAGGTCTGATACACATCCCAAATGCCTGATTTTACGCACACTTACGTTTTTCCCCATTTCATTATACATCTGTTTATCTGTTATCTGTTAGGAAAACAGCGCTCATTAGAGGTAATGAACACCAGTTTTTAAATCCCTGGTGTCTCAAAGTGCATGTAAGCTGATAAGCTTGGAAAAATGTCATCTGTTTCTCAGCCCTGTTTGGTAGTAAAATAGCCAAAATTCGGTACAAAAGGTTTGGTATGTGTTTCTTCACAGAAAAAATAAAGTAACTGGTGTCCCCGGCCCTGAGGGCCCTCACCTCTAACAGGCTGCTTCTCTCTCCTGGCACTTAACTGGTCACCCCTCTCTCCCCAGCTGCTGTCAAACACCAGATTAAATGACTGATAATAATAAACTCCATCCTAGTTTTATTCCGATTCCTCCATATTAGTGTTATTCCGTTCAGCATATATTAAGGCCAATCAAATATTGCATTTTATGCAGCACTGCAGCTGGGTGGCAGCTCAGAAATGCAACAGGAGAAAAAGTTCAAATAAAATGTGGAGTTGGCTACAGGGCCTTGGTGTGGCAAAGCTTGTATGAGTAGTACAGTATGTATGTAGTGTTACATGAGCAGGTTGCTTTTAGTGTAGTGTTACTTTGTTACAGTGACAGTGAGAAATAGCAAGCCAGATCTTTTAGTTTAGTGTTGCTTTGTAGACAGTAAGGAACAGTCCGTCAGATCTTTCGGTGTAGTGTTACTTTGTTACAGTGAAGAAGAGTGAACCAGATCTTTCAGTGTAGTGTTACTTTTTACAGTGAGAAACAGCATGTCAGATCTTTCAGGGTATTGTTCCTTTGCTATAGTAAGTAAGAGCGAGCCACATTTTTTAGTGTAGTTTTACTTTGTTACAGTGATAGTTAGGAACAGCAATTCAGATCTTTTGGTGATGTGTTACTTTGTTACAGTGAGTAACAGCCTGTTGGACCTTTTTGTGAAGTGTTACATTATTACAGTGAGTAACAGCAAGCCAGATCTTTGAGTGTAGTGTTACATTGTTACAGTCAATAACAGTAAGCCAGACCTTTTAGCATACTGTTACTTTGTTACAGTGAGTAACAGTGAGCCAGATCTTTAAGTGTACTGTTACTTTGCTACAGTGGGAAACAGCACCATCAGACCCCTTTCAGTCTTCCAGTATAGTATTACTTTGTTAAAATAATACATCAGGAGACACTGTTCCTATCTGATTCAGAGTGACCAGAAAGCATCTGGGTGATCAGGAGCAAATGTGACCACTGCAAAAATGACTCACTGCAATGCAAACCATATATTTATTTTGGACAGCTTTGCAAATTCACATACACTGACTATATAAACACCAGCCTGTGAACCTAGGGTAACGTGCAAACAGTTTGGTCTTCCCATAATATTTGCACTCTAATTTATTCCTTTGTCTAGGAGCGTTCCAAACCGAGGTTCGGTGGAAGTACAGATGGGCAGAAGCGACGGAGCCATCAACATGCTGTGGAGCACACGGAAGTGAAAGGCATGCAGCCGTGTGACTCCACAGTGACCTGGCCTGCAAGCTGCTGTGCCCCCCACCCCTCCACCCCACCCCTCACCCCCCCACTGCCTTTTGTCTCAGAGTCACTGGTCCTCCACCCCAGACTCCAGCACACATGGAGACGCTCCGGAAGCGACTTCTTCCCCGAAACCACCCCAGTGTCATTTTCCTCTCCTGAGGTCTGTACGGTGGGATCCGTTTCCCTTCTGGCCAGCCACATTAAAACGTCTCCTTGACACTTTTATACATACCAAAGGTGACGAAATAAAGATAGCACTGATTAATGTCCCTTCGTGTCCCCTATGGGATTGACTAAATTGTACAGAACATTACGACTAACAGTCCCCAACCGCCGAACCAGTCAGGATTAATTCTCACCCTTCATCACCAGACAATAAAATGCAGGCAGAACTAGTGAACCATGCATGACATGTTGGCCCCTGGCATTATCATTTCGGAGCCACAGCTTTAGACCGTACACAGTCAGGAAGAACAACACACATGCAGACCAAACAGTTCCCAAAACACCTCTGTTTCCCATTCAACCTGAAAGTAAAAAAAAAGAAACTGTTGATGCAGGCTGAGTGATCACCTTGCTTGTTGACTCACAAATATGTGCTCCAGTGATGCATGAGTTCAAACAAACCTGACTTCATCATGCAAACACGAACAAACAAACAGCGATGAAGCCTGGAGTTTGTGGCCGCAGGTATGTGAATAGAAGTGGCAGACACAAACAAGCTAAACCTTAAGTGACTGTATTTCTCATTCATGCCAGTTGGTCACTCCTCTCCTTCTGATTAACTGCAGTCAAATTAGAAAGTGCTGTGTTAGTCTAAGGGGTCAAAAGGGTCAAAACTGAGCTACAAATGATCACACAAGGGACTATCCTCGTCCCCTCCCTAACCCCCTCTTATACTTGTCACCCTCACAATGACCTGGTACCATGCACATCTCCATGACCCTTGAGACCTAAACAGAACTTAAACAGAACAATAAAATCTACTCTGGAATGATGGTCCATTGCTTTCATCCTTAAGGGTCTCATAGAGGTGGACGACCAGGATTAACAGGTTGAAAGTTTAGGGTCAACAGGGATGGTAAAGGGGGGGCCATAGACCTCCCTCAGCCAGAACGGCAGTGCTAATCTCAGGGCATCCACAGGAAGCCCATTTAACACTGATGATCTTGCTCAGGGATATGAACTCACATCCAATCCGCGCATTCCACAGGGGATATCCAAGCCAATGAGGGTTGATCCCACAGTCAGACTGATCAGATCAAAAAACTCATCCCAGAATATGCTCTCACCCATTGCACAGCATCCTCCCCCCTCTCAACAGGTGGACCTAAACTGTAACTTCTATCAGGCCTGCAGACTGGTTCGTAGTATGTGGTTCTATAATATCCCAGCCCAGTCTTTGTCGTAGTGGATCATTCCCTGAGATGTTTCCGTCTCTCTCCTTCACATCTATTATTCAACAGAAATGATTACTCAAAGTGGTATCCCTTCTCCAGGGAATTCTGAACAAGCTGGTGTGAACGTTTTTAAGGAACATTCAGAGAATTGTACCTGTGTAGACTTTTTTCTCTTAACAAACTCTGGTCAATTTTCTCCTTGCACTTCATTCTTGATGATTAAAAGCTAACTTTTTTTCCTTATTTTCATATTTAAAAAGTTCAAAGGGCAAATTTTGGTAGAATAAAAGCCTGTATGTGTATGTGGTGTGTGTGTGCTTGTGTGCATGTGGGTGTGTGTGGATGTGGTTCGTGTCACCATGCCTATTTAAAAACTGGGTTGTCTTGGTTTTTTACACTTCTGTTCTTTTGTGCTGCTAGTCACTCTGGATAAGAGTGTCTGCTAAATGAATGTAATGTAATGTAAAGTTTTGTTCAATTCTTTGAACTCCGTCACTGTGTACTCAAGTCCAATCCACATTCACTGCTACCCCTGACCTCAAGAGAATCTGTCTCTAATCCTATTAATAGAGTTCTCACACTAACCACCTCCCACTGCCACATCCTCACTGCATCCATTTTCTAGGGGTGCCTGTGAGCACAGATGTGGTGACCTTTGACCCTGCCAGACAGAGCCTTAATGCCCCCCTCCAGTAGGACGTCTAGAGGAGGGGTGGAGAAGCCCCCACTCAGCCTGATGCAGGGGCCAGGAAAGTGTTAGAGGCAGGAAATGAGCTACACCTAAACAATGAGGTTGAATTTGATCCGATTAGATAGACTGTGAGCTGGGGTTATGTGTTGTGGAGGCACAGCATGCTCCCTGGAATTACAGCTTACCCCCCACCAGCATCTCACAGGTATGGGGGCTGGAAACCATCTCTCTGGGCCATTCTGACAAGGGGCTCCTTCACTCAGTAGTGAGTGGTGACACGTGTAGCAGGAGGCTGACAGAGACAGAGTTGGAACACAGTAACAATCCAAAAAAAAAAACATTATCCATGACAAGATATTGAATGATGACTATTAAAACAAAATTATGAAAAATTGGGAATATTTAAGAAATCTGGAAAAGGCTACAGTGAGCAACACTTTAAACAAAGACAGAAATTATTTGGCTAGTGTGGTCTTGTGATTCTGAATGCAGAATAGTACATGCTTCCATTCCTTCCAGAGCTGCGGGACAGCCAGTCTGTTCCTTCTGAGATTCTTATAAAACCATCTCCATAGCACGATTCCCTGGGGTGATGTACCCACATTTTTCACTAACCCCCCTGCAGGAACTGCAAAGAGAGCAAGGCCAGGAATTTATTCCTTTTTTCTTTTTTTTTCTTTACTTCATAATCCATTGATCTCTCTATCCCACAGGGAGAAGATTTGTCTGAAACAGAATGTGCAGCTAGGAAAGTAAATTACCCCAACACCTTATCAATTCCAGAAGAGAAAGCTACAAGCATACCCCACCCCCAAATTATGCAGGATGAAGCAGCTAAAGGGTTGGAGCCTCAAACAGGTTGCCATATTGTGCTCAATCCCTGCTCATGGCGCAGACCCAAACCCTGTCTTAAAATTCACACCTTCTGTTCTCAGACGTCTTCATCCAGGTCTGTCTTACATCTAAGGCCACAAGGCTCTTTATATGGCAGAGATAATATGACTGAAAAAAACCTCTGTAATTACATGTTTATTACACAAACACAAACTGGAACAGAAGGAGAATTACAATACATTTAAATTGTTCAATGGAACTGCTGGCTGAACAAAGACAGACAGACAGACAGATAGATAGATAGATAGATAGATAGATAGATAGATAGATAGATAGATAGATAGATAGATAGATCGGTATTTTATAGATAGCTTTATGGTGTAGTGGTAAGGAGCAGGGCTCTTCACTGAAAAGTCACTGGGGCACTGCTGCTGTATCTTTTGGCAAGGTACTTAACACCACAATTGCCTCAGTAAATGTCCAGCTGTACAAATTGATAACTGTAAGTCATTCTAGATAAGAGCATCTGCTAAATGACAAAAATATAATGTAATGTAGATAGATAGATAGATAGATAGATAGATAGATAGATAGATAGATAGATAGATAGCCACGCCCACTGGACCAGATGTGAGTTCAGCTGTTGCATCAATAATAAAAAACAGGGTCCATCTGTCCCTGCAATGGTATACTGCTATACTGTCTCTCCCTTTAACAGAAAAAAATGAAAGATGTGTCATTTTTCACACAGGATGTCCAAGCTGTGAGAGCTCATGCGGGGCCAAAGCCGAGGAATTCCAACCCCCTCCACACATCGCCTGGACCGGGGGATTTGGGGGATTTGGGGGTTCAGCATTGAGCACGAGGCCCAAGCCATGACCCTTTGAACTCTGTCCATCAGAGAGGATGAAACATTCTAGTGGAACAGCTGGCCAATCAAACCCTTGCTGGGGTCCCCTCCAGGGGTCTCTTCACTAACAGGGCCAGTTGCAGAGACACACGCAACATGACAACGTGCCGTGAGTTACACGCCGGGCTGTGAGCATCTCCACCCCAGATCACAGCACCTGTCACTGTTCATCTTCTTTCGAGGCATGACCTTTCATCAAAACCACGAAATCCCGCTGGGGAGAAGGAAGGTTGAGAGTTGACTTTCTCTCCTCCAAGTCCACCGAGCCAAAATGCAAACCACCGCAAAGGAGAGGGGGTACAAATCACAGACAGACCTTTCAAAGTGACTTGGCAAAGATTTGCAAGCTGTTCATTGATTTGGCAACCACGGGGTGGTTCCGCACATTATCGAAGCCTTGCAAGGAACACGATTAGCTGAGGTCCTCCAGTGATCCCTCTGCAAAGCCTCATGGTGATTTGCAGATATTGGGCCTTGCTTCCTGTCTGTCCTATTTCACAAATGAAGTGTTGGATGATTATCAACAATCAAATCAGGGGATGGTCACACGGGATGCCTCTGGAGGACCCCAATCTGTCAGTCAGTGATATGAGCCATACAGATCAACACAGTAGGCTGCAGCAAGTGTAATGGGGTACCCCTGGAGGAACACCCTGAGTTTCCATATTACTCTGTTTTTTCAAATAAATCATATGTAATTAAACAATAATTTTTCAATGATTCCACACATTGAAAGCTCTGGGAAAGCAATGGGAAAAAAGCATCCTGCTATTCAGTAAAGCCAAAACAATACTGGGATACTGGGAAAGCCAAGGAGAATTATCTATCAAGCAAGTTTTGGACCTTCACTTGTGGATCAGTAAATCAAGTGTTAAAGTACATTTCATCCATCTGAGACTCCTTTTCATCCACATCTGGGGGAGTAGGGAGTCAGGGGTGTTTACAGCGGGCCATCTGGTGAATCCAGAGAGTGAAAACAAACCCAAAATTCAAATGGATAAATTCAGCCAATGAATAAATAAATAAACTACACGGTGAGTATGGTTACTCAGCATGACCTGACATTCTTTTTCCTGGAACACTGTCCTCTTTACCAAATCATTAACATGTGGGAAGACCAGACCAAAAAAATCTCTATCTGTCTATCTATCTAAACTTTACATTTCTCTCTCTCTCTACACACACACATATAATCACCACCAACATCATGTCAGGAGGGGGCCTTATAAAAAAAAAAGTACATTAGACTTCAGGGTCTGCTTCAGCTGCAACAAGTGGAACTAATGGTAATTCAGCCACAGAGATACGAATCTGGAGCTACGGGGTCAGAACAGACTTCTCCTGGCACACACATTGTTAATGCTCCATAATCCTGGCCAGAGGAGGTAAAGAACTGTGAGGGTTCCAATGGGAGACAGAGGAGGAGGGACATGTGACAACATCACAGAGAAATGGGATATGACATAACTGGTGTCTGTCATGGACCCTCCTAGGTCCAGGACAAAACAGCTCATTCACATGTCATTCAACTGAGAATGGAGCACCCTTCTATGATCTGATTTAAATCAATAGGATTTTTTTTTCCCTTTTTTCCTAAATACAAAGGCAAACTGGCTTTGTGCAGCAGCTCTGAAGAAATATGTCGTTAGCGTGTCTGCAAATCTTAAGAGTTTACATCACTAACACCCTGTCACAGATGTCTTGCTATCACAGAAGTGATCTGTGATCTCATTGCAATCACAATCCCATTTCTTATGTGTTTGTGATTTTTTTTTTCATGTTGCTCTGGGGTGCATGTTAGATCCCAGTGACTTCTGGTATCCTCAGGGCCCAGAATGGATGGTCTGGTGAAAGGTCCTTATGGCGTCCATGAAGGAAAAAGAAGAATCTTCTTGAAGCCTAACATCTCCCACCTCTAACCAAAACAGTTTAGAATAGAGTACAGAATATTGAAATTTTAGTAATTTTAGGCCAGATCTATGCATTTCCCAGGTGAACCTACCCCCTCCAACTCTATATTGTATTTTAATGGCAGAAGAAAACATACAAAAAACCTCTACCCTCCCTCTCTCCCCTGAACTAAAGAAGCTCCTTACTCCTTCCTTTAGCTAAACACTAATTACGATCTTTTGGTTGGAGCACACTCAGAAAACAGTGTAAACAAATACACCCACCTTTGCAAGCTTGGCTGCAGATAGAAGAAGCCACATTTGGAGGTAGTAAGTTTGGCTCCATGTCCTCTTGTGACAGACCACATCTGGTGTGCTTTCTTGTTTGTTTCCTTGTTTGTCTTTTTTAAATATTATTTTTATTTCAGATACAAAAAAAAATCAAAAACAGGCCAGGTGGATTATCATTATCATTTGAAACAGGTATGTTGATGACGAAGCATTTAATTATGGGCAGTCTTAGTCACTTGTTAAAGGGGACTGTCTGGATGTCTGTCTATAGGCATGGTCAAATTTTAGGTATGTCCATGGCATTGGTGATTTTAACACTGGTGACTGGAGAATGAAGCCTCATGAACCACAAAACATCATTATGTGTTATCCATGACTCACTGATATGAACCAATCAAGTCTTTTACTGAGGAGTATTAAGTCTTTTGATTGGTTCAAAGAAACAGCCTCAGTATGCTCTGTTGGAAAATCAAAAAAAAAAACCTATGAGGCAAAATGCAGAATAAGGCCATGTCCACACGTACACGGGTATTTTTGAAAACGGGGGTTTTCCCTCCTTCGTTCTTAAAAAAATCTCCGTCCACACGAAAACGCAAACACACACTGTCAAGAGCATGCCAACCCAACAGGCTACAATATAACCCTAACCGTAAAGCCATGTTGGCCATTTGGAAGCCTGAAAAAAAAGTTACTACGGCGCACACTCTGACGTCACAAGCCAAAAACTCCGTTTTCCCTGTCTACACGAGAACACTGAAAACGGAGTTTCTGAAAATCGTCACCCTGGAAGGCGTTTTGCAAAAGATCCGTTTTCAGTGACCTAAAACGCCGTTTGCGTGTGGACGAAAGGCCAAAACGCATAGAAAAAGCTACGTTTTTAAAAATACCCGTGTACGTGTGGACAGGGCCTAAGAAGTGCAAATGCACAGCATCTCAAAAACCCCTCATGGCATCTCAATCACCAAACTGCCTTCTAATCCCTGGTTTCAAAACTCGGGAGTAATTTGGAGCAATTTTCCAATAAAACCCTTCACTGTAACATCCAACGTGAGCAAGACAACTGTTTTTGAGGTTTTTCATAAAGGAATTCAAATCATGCTGTTGATGTCAAATTAAGACAATTGGTTTGGACTGAGGTGACCACACTGGCAGAATTCTCTGGACACACACGGTAGAGCTTGTGCATCAACAACAACTGTTCTCTCCAAGACTCAAGTTCCAGAACCACAGAACCAAACCGCGAGGTTTAGATGGTTCAATAAAATTCTTCCTTGCTCCATGGTATTTTTTTCATGGTGGCATCAAATGGTTGCATCTCATCTCAATAATCATACACACACATCAAAAAGCCTTCGTGGTCTGTTTTGAATTAAGTTTTTGAAGAAGTTGTAATACAATACAGCTTTCTTTTTCTTTTTTTAATTTTTCTTTTGTCTGATCGCTTTCATACCTAAACATGGCAACGCTTTTGACTGATCCCCATTAACAGCAATACACACGGAGAAGTATGAATACTTCCAAGTGTCCCTCAAACTACAGAAACCATAGGGAAAAGATGCAGTGTGTGTGTGTGTGTGTGTGTGTGTGTGTGTGTGTGTGTGAGAGAGAGAGAGAGAGAGAGAGAGAGAGAGAGAGAGAGCAGCTTCACTGCTGCAACAGTAAGAGAGATATGAAGGAATAAGCAAGAAGCAAATTATGATGGAGTAATCGTGAGGGTACCACTCCCTCTCCTCATGGAGGGGGAGTGTATCACTTCCTCCTTTTGAAGATGTGTAGGCAGTCTAATGACCAATGTTATGCATCAGTGCAGAATTCATAAACACACTGCTAGAATTTAACAGCTCCACTCCCAGCAAATGAAAGTCAGTAAATAAAACAAAAAACAAACACAACAAACAATAAAAGTTGTCACCACAGCATGAAGGGAAATGAAATGCCAGCGAAACACCATCATGGATTTTAAGCCACTACTCACAGCAAAGTAATGCTGGAAAAATGCTGGCAGTTGGTGCAGTGTGAATAGCGTTTCTCCATCTATCACTCATCTTTTCTTATCCTTCGTCAGCAGTGCTTCAGAAAGCAACCTCTGGCCTTGTTCCCCCTCACCCCCGGTTTCCTGGGACACAGCGGACAGGCTAAGGATATGAGCCGTTGACACAAAACAGGCCTCTCTGTTGCTTCGAGTTTAGTCTTGGCTGGTCACAGAGTCCAGTACACAGTAGGGAGTTTGGCCTTCTGCCTGCAGTAAAACCAGATCCACTATGTAAATGAAGGCAAAGCTCAGCTTCAATGCCCAGTGCCTGCAGAAGCATGCAGGAGCATCTGGCATTGGCCGGGACTGTATGAGAAAAATATTTTTGTGAAAGACGGAAAAGTGAATTGGTTTCAAAAAATGTATTTGAGTTTGTCTCAACTGCATTAAAGTGTGGGACAAAAGCACAACTCCATAACAGGACACTGCAAGATTCCAGAGCATTGATCACCACTGATCATTGTCGATCATTGACCAAGCTGCATGTGCATTTAACACTATAAAATCCCTTGCATCCAATAATAATATTGCAGACATACAGATGTTCTTAATTTTCTCCTCTTTTTGCTCTGCATATCTGGATAAATGGATAAAGACACAGAAGATTTCATGATGCATGCTGGGAAATGTATCCCCTTGAACTCATAATGTTGTGAAAAAGTTGTGATGCTGACAAACATCTCCAGAAAACCAAATCAAGAGCTATGCAACAACAACAGCAACAACAACAACAACAATAATAATAATAATAATAATAATAGCAATAATAATAATAATAATACCAGTTTAGTGCTGAACCATTCAGGAGCTGGGGAAAGAACACAAGCCTGAAAACAGTCCCCCAGAAAGTACACATGAGTTCACCTCATAAAATCAACTACAGATTCAGCTATACACAACCCAAATTCTCCATAACCCCATGACATCATAGAGGAAATGCTTCACATAATTCTGCTCTCCTGTGTGTCAGCACTGGTGGGCCATTCCTCTTTAATCAGTAACTGAGTAACGAGCAATTGGCCCTGGTAATGATACAAATGTATAGAAACAGTATGATTCATTGTTTTACCCCAGTTGATTCATTTATTTGTCTCCTATAAGCTTCTACTCAACATATATATCATGGTTAACTTCTTATGACATCAGCTAACAGAAACTGTAGAAAGGGACATGTGTTAGCATTGTACTTGGAAAGGTATTTTCCTTATGTTGTGTATATTGCTTTGTACTTACATGTTGATTTAGGCAAGCTCTTGTGACCTCAGCACTATGTTTGGCACTGACACTTGTACATACATGGCTACTAGTGTCCTGTTTGTGCAACTTTTCATGCAACATTAGATGTTAGTCACTCTGGATGAGCGCTTCTGCTAAATGACAATAATTGAATGTAATGGAGAACTGAAGACACCGAGCGCAAAGTGACCTGGAATTGTATTTAAAAAACCCATTCATTTCACTCTTGCAAACTGTTCGCTGGTGTCCAAACTAACAAGCTGGCCATCTGCTGTTCCCCCCTGACTGTGTAATCAATGGGTACAGGCACAATGTCAAGCTGCTTCAAGTCATTTCTGTCACAGTCGGGTAAACGTTTCACACACAGGGGGCCAGGGACATGCTGGGGACACTAACGGGACAGAGTCAAATCCTCTCTCAGAGGGATATCAGCCAGGACCACACTGTCTTGCGTGGTGGCAGTGTAGCACAGCAGTAAGGAACAGAACTTGAACCTGAAAGGTTGCTGGTTGCTAATTCAATTCCCCCCTGAGGCACTGCTGCTGTATCCTTGGGCAAGGCACTTAATACCAAATCGCCTCAGTAAATATCCACATGTAAAAACTGTAACCTGTGTAAGTCACTCTGGATAAGTGCTCTGTAACCTGTGTAAATCACTCTGCTAAATTACAAGAATGTAATGTAATGTAATGTAATATACCAGTAAAGCTGTTTATGTCCCACAGAACCTCTACTTCAAAGAAACCCCCTCCGTCTTGACACCGAGGGCTTCACCATTCCACTACTAACACCTTCAGCATTCCACTAAAGACTCCACTCTCCTGTAGAATTCTCCACTGTCCCCCTAAAAGCTTTACCAAGATACTGATCTCTACACATTTTGCAATTAACAATCGGTCCCTGCCACTAAACTTGTCATCAGAACTCCTTCATTCTTCAACAATTTAAAAAAGGTAAACCAGGAAGGAACATAGAGTGCATCGTCTCTCAAGTGATTTAGTCTCCAGTTTTTGGCTCTATTGTTCGATCAGGAATGTCAGCTTTCCAAAGAATGTTCAACAGCAGTACTTTATATGTGATACATCTCTGCTGTTCAAAAGAACTCTCCAGCGAACCACTTACATCACCATGGACAGAACCCTCAATAAATCCTTTAGCTCTCAATCCAGAGCTGGATGGAATGTTTATCTGTGCTTGCGTTCTACATCGCCCATATGCAGAGAATGCTGAAATCAGGTTTTTGCCGTTTAATGTTTTGAGCTAGCATATTCTAATCCCCATTTCATTTAAAGGCATCTCTAGGATTAATCAGTAAATAAATCAGACAATTCAAATTCTGTAATCAAAACATTCATGAAAGCCAAAATGGGATGTGTAACAGATCCAAGGGTGAGAAGGTTAATGCGAAACAAATGAAACACTTTTGCCTCATATTACGGAACTCTTTGGAACAGCATGCATGGAAAATATAGAAGGAACATTTCATTGATCAATTAGAGACCCATTTTATTCCTGGCCTGGGAGCAGGATGTCAAAAGGTCTCAGAAGACAAACCCAAGGTGATGTTTAGTCATGGCTATTTCAGATAAGACAGTAATTATTCCTGAGTTTATGACCTGAGAGTGGGAGTGTGTGAGAACAACACAAGCCATACAACTGAACAATGTAGATGATGCTTTAAAAAATAATATTTATAATGCTTTTTGTTTGGTTTCATTCTTTTCCCAAAGTTCAAAATTAATCATCCGTGCATTGTCAGTTCCAAACTGCAAATGCACGTGGAATGTTTAAATTGACAACAGGTGCCGTCCATCAAGAACATGTGCACTTGAGTAAAAAAAAAAAAAAAATCAAGGAAATGAGAAGCAAATAGCTTTGAAAAATCACTCCTATCTGCATACATAAGTATAAAGGAATTTATGAGACATATAGTTGCACCACTTTACAACCTCATTTTGTTTATATAATTAAAGCAATTGAGTCCAATAATCCACATCAAATGGGCATGCAGTGTGGCTTAGTGACTGAAGGAGAGAGCTTACGACCAGCTGGTTTCAGGCTGAAACCCTGGCTGAGGAACTGTTGCTCCCTCCAGCTAGGTGCTCAGCCTGAAATCCTTCAGTGAATAAACCCATCTGTTTAAATAAAAAATGTGTTTAAAACAAACTATGCAAGGCAGCAAGGCCAGGGATATCTGTTAAGGAAATAAAAATGTAATAAACATTCAATTTCACTCAATCAAAAGCACTTCAGCCCAAAAGAGCACACGTGTGTGTCTGGGCTCAACTGCAGCACAGAGCTAGTACTGATTCACTCTCATACTCTGTTTTCCACATGTACAGTCATCCTGCAGGCCTCTTTAGTATTACCCAGCCTCGCTGCACCTGATAACACAATAACACCGTAACCACCTGATAACACAATAACCACCTGATAATGCTATAATTACTTCATAATGCAGTAACCACCTGATAATGCAATAACCACCTGATAAAACCATCTGATAAGAAAATAAGAACCTCACAACTCTAAGTAATTTGATGTAATGTATAATTTAATATATAATGTAATGAAACTGGATATTTAATAAATTACTGGATAACATAACTTCTACTGACAGCATGAAAAACATTTTGTTACGTAGTAGTTATTAGTTTATATGGAAAGTGATTCTCTTTTTGTGTAATGTAATATTTTAATTGACAGTGAAATAACACTAAAGACACCCAAAAGTTCAATTATATATTTTTTTCTCAATGATGATTTAGTGTTCCAGTTTTAAGTAGATCCTGGTTAGATATAAATTCACATTTGACTAATGTAAGATAAATTATTATTCAATTATTACTCCATAACTTTACAGCAACAATAAAACAACACATGAACCTAAAGTTCTCTTGCCATATAAATCGTATTTTTGCAAGGATTTAATTTTGCTTTTGCATACAATTTGCATAGAGTTGGATATTCCACACAGTGTTAACTGTAAGATTTCACCATAGTCCCATTCCAAAGTCTGGGGGCTAGAGACATGTAGTATACAACACAGTATTGTGATAACTTTTTACTGCTAATCTCAGTGGTATTCTATTCAAGCATTCTAAAGCATTCAAAGTCATTTAATAATTTTGACTGATAATAGGATAAGCCATAATACATTAACTTGTGATACAAATATAAATCACACCATCTAATTATTAATTCAGTGGTCTATTTCTCAATTTATTTTGGTTAAATAAATGAATTATTTAACTGATCTGAAATTAATGTTTAACAAGATTCCACTAATGTGGAAACAAGCAGATATATATGGAAACAAACAAGCAGATAATAATTACCTCAACAGCCACTGCATCATCAGGCAATTTATTACATCATCTGGATGTATAGCATTATTAGGGAAGAGTTGTTACATTTTAAAGAGTCATAACATTACCCAGTGGTTGTGTTGCCAGTTGCAACATAGAGCTGTTGCCTAGGCATATTGCCAGTAGGTCACAGGTTCTAAACCTTGGCTAATGTGGTTAACCTGAATGGCTTATGTGAATACGTAGAAATATTGATAAAGGTAATCCATTTAAATCTCCTTGAATAAAAGTGACTACTGCAAACAGAGCACATTGCCAAGCGTCCCTGTAATGACTCCAGGTTATTAAAAAAGCCCATTGCAGCACACTGCTCCATTTTCAACAGTGATGAAGTGGAGTAGTGGTTAGGGAACTGGGCTGGTAACCAGAAACTTGAAGTTTCCAATCCCCTGTGGAATGCTGCCATTGTGCCTTTCAGCAAGGCACTTAACCTGAATTCCTTTGGTAAAATCTGTCTGAAAATATGTTCAATTGTAAGTAGTCTGGATAAGAGTGTCTGCTTAGAAAATCAAGTAAGCAATCCAATATTCCCTTCCCTCTGAGGTCCAGACTGTTGGCATGATTGACAGCTCAACTAAGGCTTTTCCAAATACATAATGTAATAATGGAGCTAGGGCTTCCAGCAAATCCTTGAGTAAGGTGCTTAAACTAAACTGATTTTGTAAGCATCCCTCAGGATTCATGGATAATATTCCCGTAGGAATAACTGTTTGAAGTCATGCTACATGTAGGCTCCCTCCTTTCGATATCCGTCTCTGTGCATCGTAAGGGCGACTCACTGGATTCCTTCAACTATATGGCCATGTTTTTGCTGAAGCTTCCTCCTTACAGGGGAAAGGATCCATAAAGGTTATCCAGCTGGCCAAAACTACTGCCTATTCCATTATACCAAACCTGGTTGAAAGTGGGTGTAACTCAGCTTTAAAAGGCCAGAGTTTGGGGCTTTATGGTAGCATGCACTGTATGGACCAACCCTAGGACTGAAAACTGCTGCGGAAGGAACAGTCCCACCGCCCCTGTCTGTATGGTCAGCTGGTGTGGTTCACAGTCAACGGCACAGAAAGGTTTGTGCTCCTCTTGGCTGCATCTTCTTCTTGTGACCCCCCCCCAGTTTGCTTTGGATATAAACAATATAAGCATCTGAGCACCCCTGCCAAAACTCACGGATCCTGCCGGAATCAGAGCGCCTGTGGGCAGGTGGAGTAAGCGAGTCAAAAAGGGACAGCGCAAATCCTGTGAAACCCAAAACAAGAAACAGCCCTGATCTAGGCCTCAGGTGGCCTAGTACAGGGGACATACTGAAGATGCCAGCTGCCATCATGCCCATTTGCCTGCATGTCATGACATCTGCATGTCCTGCTCATCTATTTAGTATGTTCACTGTTGAACAGCTCACTGCTTCGTCACTGATGTTTCACTGTGTGACTCAGTATGTAGGCTCATGTTTTTACTCCTCTTACAGGATAGAATATACCTTACCATGATGGCCTTGCAAGTCACTCTTTAAAAAGCAATTATTATTATTATTATTATTGTTATTATTATTATTATTATTACAAGTAGTTGTAGTAAAAGTGTTAGTAATAGTAATAATAATCATCATGATAATAATGAATAATTATTTTAAATGTGTGCTGTAACAATAAAAAACAATAAAAGTAAAACTAAAATAATTTCAATTATTTTAATGTTATTCTTAAAGTTATTAAAGTTATTCTTCCACTACTGTCATGAGTAGTAATCCTGGAAGACTCCAGATCAAAGTTTTTGCAATACAATGGTGCACACAGACGGCGGGCACCGACAGACGGAACAGTTCTCACGCTGCGCTGTGATTGGACGCTGTGTTGTGACAGATGTGTGTCGAACTGTGTCTCGTTCTTCTGCGGCAGAACCCGCTCGGCGCAGATGGGAAACACTTGGCCTCACACTGCCGGGCGCCACTTTAATAAGAGCCAGTGTTTTTATTTTATGTACGGAACACGACACAAAAAACCCCCACCTGGGTTTGCTCAGGCAGCCCACCAGATTGAGAGATACAGGCCAAATACCAGAGCACCCGGCACAGGCCAGAAGCGGGGTCTGCTCTACAAAAGGACCACATGATTTTATACCAGGGGGATGTCTTAACAAATTGAACAAAAAAAAAAAACTATATTTTCTCAAAGGATGAAGGGGAGCTTTGGGAAAGAATGACAGATGACACAAAAACATTATCCTCTTTCTCTCTCCAAGACAGAAAAACTACCCAGAGCTCTGTGAGAACTGCATCTGGATTCCACACACTGCCTATCTTAGTTTATTTCTTTCTGAATGTAATACACAGCATGATCCGCTGTGTACGTAATCGTGCTTTCATGCAAAGTGGAGTTTATTCTCTGTGACAGCTACTCCATGTTGGATTGTACGTTGATCCCCTTGAGTGCGTGTGTGTTTGTGTTTGTGTGTGTGTGTGTGGTTGGTATGATAGCATGATGGTTGTGTCAATTTGGTTCTTCTCTCTGAAAACTACCATATCTAAAACTACTGCATCCATCAGAACTGCCTCTACCTGCCACCACTTTGTCTCAGCTGCATTTCCCTCATCCCCAATTTTATATACATATATATTAAAAAAATCCTCTTCTGTTTTTTTCTTTCAGCCCAGTATGAGACACCCTTACCCGGCAGTAATGGTAGAGCTTATTTATATACAGGAGGATAATTAGGGGAGCAGCTCAGGTTAATTACCTGGCTAAAAGGTACATTCATAGTGCCCACATGGAGATCGAATCTGCCACCTTCTGGACACAAAGACAGTCCACTGTGTGACACTGCTTGTTCCCATCCTGAAAAATTACATCTGGTGACCAAAAAGTTAACAGGACTCCATCTTATGGAGACTGGACAGGAGTCAGAGATCAGAGGTTATCGGGGCTGTGAGTCCCTCTCCATGGTAATGGATGTGACACTGGCTGACAGGAATGCCACAATGTACTGGGACTGGGACCAGGGTAGAAACAGACACCCATCAGCCCAAACACACACCCACACACATGTCAGTATTCCAGCTTGGTGTCTTGCTTGTATTGTGTTTCTGTCTCCCTGTGTCAGTGTGGGTGTGTCTTTTGTTTGTTTTTTGCGTGCATGTGCTTTTGTTTTTGTTTACAGCCCATGTGCTCGATTGTCCCACCCCCTGTCCTGCCTATCTGCCCTTCTGCCACACCCACCACCTGAAACCCGTCCTGCTCACATGTTCCCTGTTAACTCATTATCAGCCTGTACATATATACCCCTCTATTTTCTTTGTTCTCTGTCAGTTTGTCTCAGTATATTTGTCTCTTTTGGTCCTGCCTGTTTGTATCTGCTTGCTCTGGTTTTTGACTTTCTGCCTGTATTTTTTGGATTTTGACCTTGCCTTGTGATTTTGGATTTCTGCCTGTGGATCTTCTGGTTTTGACATGGACTGTTTCATGAACACTGTTTTTTGGCTTGCCGTCAGATAAATACCTGGTTTGGCATTCCGGTCTGTGCCTGAGTCCCCTGAAAGCCTGACACACACAGGTCTCTAGCCAACCAGTAAACATCAGTCAAGGTCAAGGTGTTCCGTGATGTCAGTCCATAGAATGACACCATGGAAAGTGCAGAAACAGCCATGAAGAAATTCTTGGATTGATGGCCCCATGCAGTAACACACACGGCAGAGCATGACAGAGCACTTTTCTCAGGTAAGGCCAGAGCAGGGCACAGGGAGGGAGAGATATCCACTGTAATCCAGAGACAAAGATCTAGAGCACTGCCTGGAGATTTTACATGGAATTCTCAGATTTCATTCACAGCTATCTTTACAAACAACCAAAGCACACATTAAACTGACCATCTGATTTCCAATGGCAGCGAGATCTCAATGGAAAAACTATGTCAAAAACGTGCGGGGCCCTGGTTATGGAACTGGCAACACACTGGTCTTGTAACTGAAAGGGGTTGTTTGATTCCTTGGTGAGGCATTGACATTGTGTTCACCCTGAATTACTTCTGTATACATTCAGCACTATCACTGGGCAATATGTACTATGCATGATATATATGTGCCTACTGTGTTGTACAGCAAGCCTGCTAACAAAGTGCTAATACAAGACCAAGCACTATGTCAATGGGGGAATTACACTTAACTTGTGATGTAATAGACACCCATCAGCTATGCCCTTGTTGTGTTTGTTTGCCTTGCATGTTTGTCATCTGCAAGTTTCAAACGTCCTACTGAACCACTCTCCATCAACACAGCCTGTATGTGTGGTACTACCTCAGACAAGAGGACCATGTCTAGGCATCTTATCACCTCAGCCAATCAGAGAAAAGCTCAACAGTATCCATCATTAGGAGACTGTCATCTGGAAAACCAGACCACAGCACGCATGCTTTTCACTTTGGAATTCCACAAATGTGTTTGAAAAAAATGTCCACAAATTATGTGTGATGAAATCTCCAAACTTTTTATTTACTTTTATTACATCCATTTAATTCAATGTCTAGATGCACAGTTCTCAAACCATGGTTTGTTTTCATGGAGTGGAAAACTACCAATTGCTGGAGAAAGAGGGAATAAATTTTGTTTTGGGGGGGCTGGATAAATCCCACCTCTTGAATTGGATTAAAAAACCCTCCAGCAGGGGGCAACACCCCTCCGGCTTCACATGAAAAACATAGAAGATGAAGGCCTTCAATGCCCCAGACAGCACCAAGAGGGTCCACAGTCTTGGGGCCCCAAAGTAAATTAAGCATTTCAGAAATAACATCAGAAAAAATGAGGCTTGATGTTAAATTGTGGGGGCATGTGGTGTGCTGCCATGCAGGGTGGTGAAGAAAATCTCCCGCTGACTTGTGGTATGTCTGCAGATCTGCAGTTAAGACTGTAGCTAACAGTCTTGAGTGAATAAGGTTACTTTCGCACATGGCGTCCCAGTCATATGCCCTCTGCCTCTGTACAAAAACCTCAATTACCAAACGGACCTGGCCTGTAACCACACCACCTTGGCAGTTCTAACCCACAGAATGCTTTGAGGAGCTGGGAGTATTCCATACAGCACCGGGTCACCTGGATCAGCTCAGAAGCTGGAAGGCTTTGGACCCGGCCTGCTGCTGATTACAGCACACATGGAGAAGATGAGTCCGGGAGCAAATCACAAGTACGTTGTCTTCCATTCGCTACAGGCTCCCTGTTCGCAATGAAATCAAAACTCATATGGAGTGCATATGAAGGCAAAGAGCAAGCCCTCGATTTCAGAATCATTCCGCTTTGATGTCTGTGCTCGCTAAGATGTGCAGAGCCGTCTCTAAAGATGACAGACGCAGAGTTATACCACTGTCTACACCCAATTAACACGGCCTCTGTACTCACTCTGCACACTTTTTGTCAGCATTTTGCTATTTGATGCAATGCTGCAAAACCCATTGACTGGGGATTCAGTGCCATAATGGAGCAGTGTAAATACCGAGGGAACAGGAGCGTGGCTGGACCAATGCAATACATACCAACACATTGATCAAGGTGTAAGTTTAAATACAGGGATTGAGTTATATATACACAGAATGGCTCACCAGGATATGAAATGCAAGCAGAGGCCTTTTAAACCAGGCTTCATAGTCTTGAATACACTTTAAACTGCAGGTGGAATTAATGTCTGAATGTCCTTTTCTCCATTTGTATGCAAGTAAGCACCAGCACACACACCATAAATACATTGATTCATCACTGTATTTGATCATTGCAATTAATTGAAATGTACAGATGGACTTTAAAAAATAGAATATATAATTGCTATATAATTGGACCCAGGGCTTACGGAGATCTTAAACAAAGCAGACACTTGCTATTAGCACTTGCAGGAAAAAGCCAGCAAAAAATGTTCTAGGAGCTGGCCCAGAAACAAAGCCCTGACACTTGGTCTCTAGTCTGTGTGCTGAAGGGTATGTTTCCAACGGTTTGGGGAAAAGGGGATTTTTTTCCACCTGGGAAACGGAACCTTTTTTTCATTCCTGGGTGTTTGTATCCCCGCCTTTGTTTGTTTGCAAGCTTCCCTTCCTCCCACACAGAGCACAGCTGTTTCTCAACATTCAAAAGTGGTCCTGTAACCCATTTCTCCCCGAAACATGGTGCTTCAATTTCACGCCAGTAATTCACAGCACACCACTGTGCCTGCTCAGTCAACCACAGCGCAGTCGCTAACAAGCATTTTAATTCTCATTCAAATCAGTGAAATCTTAAAACCTCTTTAAACTGCAATTATGAGTCTTCTTTTGCATGAATGAAACATTTATTATCCGTTGAGGGGAAATTTGTAATGTGGCATCACAAATGCGCAGATCAGCACAATCAAAAAAGCGAGCAATGCAACAATTATGTACCGACAGAACAGCCCACAGCGCAGTCTGAAGTGTCTCTGTGTTAACTGCACATTAGCCAGCCAAAATTTTTTCAAGCAATTGACTAGATTGTAGGTGAAATACACTTTTTTATCTGCAAATTTCTTTAGTTCCTTAATTCCTTGCTGTTGTCCAAAACCTAGCTCAGGAATAAAATAGCAATGCCACAACATGGGATTAGAACTGGCAACCACCTATTTACTTACATTCCCAGATCCTAAACCACAATGCCATCAGATCCTGGTCTGGTAATTGTCAAATGGCACATCCTGGTGTTGATACTCTGGGGAATAAAGAGTGGCACTGTTGAATATGTCCCTACAGTTTACAAATGTTTGTGCTTTTCAGCTGTGACCCCTGAGTGATGGCTGGTCTCAGAGCATTTGTTGTGTTTTGCAATACAAATGTTTAGCACTGGCACTGACAGTGGATTAGCTTGTAACAAAATGGATGAATGTCTGTTCAGGTATGAAAACAGCCCATGACCCTTTTTGTGTTTGCTATTTCATGACTGTTCAGAATGGAAACATCTGCACCACTTGGGTCCTAAACCCACAACCTTCCGGTTACAAATTTGCTTCAATTAAACACCGCAACACACTACCACCCAAAGCGCCAGCTGTGGGAGGCTGTGTGTACCCACAGAGGGAAGAAAGCAGGCCCACCCGCATGTCAAATCCAACTTCTTATCCCCTTAAAGCTTGCTGTTTTAAAAAGCTGTGGTGTTTACATGTGTGATAGCCATCTTCCTTCTCCTCTCACTCTTGGCTGAACTTCAGGGTACGCTACAATGGATGCTGAAGGAGAACTGTGAACCCACAGAGCTGAGGTTAGAGCTGGAGGTAATTAATTTCACCACAGTTTGCCCCCATGCAGTACAGTACATAGCTTTGGAACAGGCATTTTATACATCTTGCCATGACAGGGTAATGCTCTCTGGATAAGAGTGTCTGCCGAGTAAGTAAATGAATTATAACCTATTGTATTAAAAGAATTTGGAGCTTTGGATTCCCCAGATATAACGAAAATCAGACGATGTTATGCCTTCTGGGAAGTGTAGCATAGTGGTTTAGTGGTTAAGGAGTAGGACTTGTACCCGAAAGGTTGCCAGTTCAATTCCCCACAAGGGCACTGCTGCTATACACTTGGGCAAGGTATTTAACCCACAATTGCCTCAGTAAATATCCAGCTGTATAAATGGATAACACTATAAAAACCTGTAATTAGTGTAAGTTGCTCTGGATAAGAGTGTCTGCTAAATGCCAATAATGTAATGTAACTCTGGAGTAACCATATCTGAATCTACACAGGGTATCACAGATTCCCCATTGGTCAACAAGTAATTTAAAAGGAAACAAGGGAATGTGCTTTGTTGGATATACAAAACAAAGCACTGAGCCAACGGGCAAGTGGTCAATTATACTTTCATGAGGCCAATCTAACAATTCACTTTCCCACATGAAATTTAAGTTGGAATAACACATTGGAGGGAAGAGTTAAAATAACAAGTGTAATATTCACCTTACTGTCATGAATTGAAGTACTGATATCTAAATTAAGCCAACACACATTTTTTTCTCTCCATTGGACTCACATAAGCCATATTGCCAGTACTAAAAATATCATGCTGACTAATCTTAAACATCGACCTGGGGCCAACTTTGAAGTGCTGCCTTGAAAAGTTGTGTTTCTCCTCAACATTAGGGCAATTTAATTCATCACCTGTGATTTTTGACAATGGAACCAAACACTGTGTAATTGTTTCCATATCCCTCTCTCTCCTTTTTTAGAAAATCAGGCCCTTTATTACTTTGCTAAAAATCTGACACACTGCACAGAAAATTGAAATAGAAATTTACAAGTGAGTCAAGAGCCTTCTAACAATCCACAACAGGTGCTTTCAATAAGAGGGCATTAGGCTACCTTTTTACTTATTGTTTTGGAGTGTTTTTGAGATATGAATGTAAAACTTGGCATTTGATAATTGCTCCCAACTCAAAATTCTGTCTCTCCTTTGAAGCCTATGAATAACGCTCAACTTACACATGTAACTAAAAATATTTACATTCCCTTTTCTTCATTTCTAAATTTCACTGCTTCTGAGGGGCTCAGCCAACTTTTTGGATTACTGTTCCTCCACAAACTTTACAAAATACAGAGAGACTGAAAAGCAGGGGTGATGGGAGTGTTAGGGGGTTAGGCAAGGGGGTTAGTTTTTGAGCTAGATTGAGCCGAGAGGACATTAGTGGTTATTGTCCGATATACATATTTAAGTCTAAAGTCACTCTCACTGGAATGTGCTTTGCCCTAAAAGATGAGAGGAACTTAATCAGGCAAACACATAATGTGTTGTATTTCTTTCTTTAAAAAAGTAATATAATAAAGTAAAAGTAATAAAGAAAAAAAAACAGGGAGGATAACTTGCATGTTCTTTTCAATTGAAAGGGTAATATAAACCTGGAGAATCAATTAAGTAATCAAGAGGAGAAAACACAAATTGCCTCTATTGACATTGTAACATGAAACTGTGCAACCTGGAAGCTGTTCTTTCACATGGGGAATTGCTTCAGCTCTTTAAGGGTTCTTCTAATGATGGGAGACCAAGACTTCAGAGGCCACAGAAAAATGGTGGCGCTACAATCTACTGTCAATCACTAATCAGTATGAACCAATTAAAGGACATTACTCTTAACAGTGAAACCCCATTATTCTTTAAGAGCCACGATAACATTTGACAGCTCCACCAGTCTCACTCTCATTGCTATTTTTTCCCCACACTCTCATTCTGTGGCCAGAACTCTCCCACAGCAGACAGAAATAGCAGAACTTTCAAATTTACAGCCCTGTCACGCCACCTCACAGACATTAATGTCACAGTGATGTATATTGAGGCAGTTAACTGTCAAACGAACCCACCAACAACTCACTCAACTTGTATTTTCAGAGCACGATTCTGCTTCGTTGTAACTGAGATTCATAAACATATCATTTTGTTGATTGATGTGTAGGAGAAGCTTCTCTGTGTACAGACAGAGACCCTCTTGCAGAATATTATACACACCTCCAAAAGGAAGGCATTGATGAATGGTCCAAATACAGTAGCCTCTAATCCCCATGACACACACACACACACACACACACGAGCATACATGCACCACACACCAGTATATGCATACATACATGCAAACTCACACACACAAACACACACACACACACACACACACACACACACACACACACACACACACACACGCACAGGTACACAAATACACACAGGCATATGAATACAAATGCGCTCACACTCGCACACACATGTACACACACAGGTATACAAATACACACAGGCATACGCGTACAAATGCTCTCACATGCGCACACACACATACACACAAACACACACACAAGCAAAAATTCCTGTGTGTGCACACCAGTGGAAAGTCTGAGCCACCCTCTAGAGCAGTCACCATAAATGGTACTGAGAGCAAAATTACAAATTAAACCCAGGAGATGCAACCCAGGCAAGCCAGGCTGAATGGAGCCTCCTCCAAGCACTGCCATACTCTTGCCACCCTTGAAAAGCAAAACCGAAACATTCCACACAATGACTGGCTTTTCCCACAGATTTCAGGGGAGAGCAAAGGATGCTGGGAGAGGGCAGAGACCACCTGCGCTGCTGTGAGGCGTTTAGTGGCTTTGCGGCGCTGCAATTACCCCTGCGGTCCACGCTCCAGGCCTGACGTCCCAGCCCGCTCTAAACCACTCTATTGGAAACATCTGCCTTCCAGGGCAGGTCCTGCGCCGGGCTACAGGAATGCGCTGCAGGACACTCGCTCCGACACGTCCGCTCACAAGCCAGCGCGACGCATCATAAATAATGCGCAATTTGTGGACGGCAAAATTCTGTCCACTTACAAGGCAGGAACAAACCCGCACGGCCCGTTTATTCATTTGGCAGACAGTCCTCATTCAGAGAGACTCACGAGGCCCTCTAGGCAAGATGCACTTAATGACTGCATCACAAGGGCAGCAGGAACAATGATAGCACGGGTCCCAGACAGCCAGTTGCAGTGATTGAGAGACAACATGAAGAACAGAGCCTAGCCAGATGCATACAGCAGGAATTGTTTTTGCATATGCATCATTTTCAACAAGTATCCTAAAGAGCAGCAGGTCTATATGGCAACAGGATGCATAAACCGCCTCAGACTGATGCACGTGCAATGTTACATTTAGTCATTGTGTTCAAGTGGTGCCAAAAAGTGATCCATAACATAAACATTACCTTCTGCTACTGTGTTCACATGGTGCCAAAAAGGGTTCCAAATGAGTAAAACCACCTCGCATCATGCCACTTTGCTCAGCAACACACAACCTGCAAACCTGCACCCACCACGGTAAAACCTAATACAGGAAATCTGAGTGTGCTGGTACAGAGGCCTGCAGCCTGGGCCCATTAGCTCTTGTCTCACCGCCTCTGTTGAGCTTATCAGCTCCTGTGCTTCTGTTCTTTCAACCCTTTGTGTCCTCAGTATAGTGTTTTTCTGCCTGCACTGAAAAGAACTTGTTTCACAAAGCAGGAGGCCAACCTCCCCAGAATTGTCTGCTGTCACGACAAGAAGAGATTCCCCCTGCTTCCCTGTACTCACTCAACAAGTCCCTTCTGCTATCGTCTTAAGAGTCGGGGCTGGAGGGAGTGAAGTGCTCTTGGCAGCACAGTCAGGGAAACATTGTCCTTTCCAGGGACAAAGAGGTGCTTTACCTTTTCAGCTTAGCACTTGTAGATGAGACCTCTCAGACACTAAGGCCCTCAGCCAGGGCCCACAGCCCTCGGCCCCCCAAGCCCTATTCCTAATCCTACCCCACCCCCCAACACCAAACTGTAATGTGGTAAGGTGTGTATTGTTTCTATTAATGTGTCAACATATACAGTCACTCCCAGCTGAAGTTTCTCAGTAAATTGTGTTTATCTATATGATAATGGAGGCCAGTAACCTACAAATATAGGAGAGATAGAGAATTTTTACTTGTTTTGTGCAATTATTAAGCATGCTACTTTGAATAAGCATCACCAATTAGCAGCTGAAGCCTCATTAATCAATTGCATCTATTGTGATACAGGAGCCCCACCTTTGCGCTTTTCATGTGAAATTATTTTAGCAGAAATAAAAAGGACCACTGGTTTACAAATATATTTTGTTGTAATGAAATGTACTTAATATAACCCAATCTTTATGTAATAGTAAAAATTAAATATGACATGCATAAATGTAATGCTGCATCATTGGACAAAATAACATAAAACACATACCAGTAAGATGCTGATGTGTAAGCCCTACTGAAACTGGCCAGATTGTTAATCACAAAGCACAGGTTCTTGATCGCTATCGCTTTAAACATAAGCGTTGGTCCTCCCCTATAAGCTCCACACCAACCATTTCTGACCTGTATGCAGAATTTATTCACAATCATTACATTACGTTACATTATTGGCATTTATCAGACACTCTTATTCAGAGCGACCCATATGTTACAATTTTTACATTATCCATTTATACAACTGGACATTTTTACTGAGGCAGTTATGGGTTAAATAACTTGCCCAAGGGTACAGCAGCAGTGCCTCAGTGTGGAATCGAAACAGCAACCTCGTGGTTATGAGTCTTGCTATTTACTTCCTATGCCGCGTTGCCAATCCCATACCCTCCAGAACAGAAACAGCAGCAGCTGTGATCACTTCTCCCCTGGCTTTGGAAGACCAGATTCCCAGGCTGATATGAGGCAGTTATCTGATGAGGCTCTGGCAAAGGTGCTGAAAGGCTTGACCTCTGACCTCTGACCACCCACTACCTCTGGTCCCCCTGAGCTAATGCCCCTTGCAGCACATCCTCCCACGCACTTTCGAAAGCATAAAGAGAGATCACGTTAAACTCTATCTGATCATCCACAGAGAGATATATACCAGAAACTTGCCCTAAAATGAGATGGGCATCCACACTGAACAGAAGTGAGTGAACATAAGAAAGAGAAAGAAGAAGGTACTGATGAGGAAGACTGAGTAGAGGTAGGGATCAGTGCTGATGGAAGAGTGAGGCTACATGAACCCCAAACCTGAGTGGAACTATCACACGTTACTAATGACACAACTGTTAGAACCAATCAGAGTGTTCTGTTGTGCAGAGTCGTTTGATTGGTTCACAAGAGTCAGTGGTTGACAGTACAGGGGAGCTTCACCCATTATGGGGCTCATGATGTCTCCCTTTCCAATCCACTGGCCCCAGTGTCTGCAGGGCTACTCCATTCTGGTTCTGGAGGGCTGCAGTGTCTGCAGTGCTACTCTACTCAGGTCCTGGAGGAACGCAGTGTCTGCAGGGTTTTGTCCCAGTCCTTAACTTAACCACCTGATTCCATAATTACTGCCTTTATTGAAACGATTTCGTTTCACATCCTCATTCCAAGAGTGTCTGTGGCTTAAAGAGGCTGTGCAGTATCTGAAAAATCTGTTCACAATGTTTCTAGGCTGGAAGCAGCTGAGTTTAGAAACCCTTTGGGAGATACTGTTGGGGATCACCACAGGAAGTTGGTCATAAGCTATGGGTAAGCTAATCAGCTTTTTTTACTCTGTACACTAACACAGTTGGTTGTGATTTTTGGAACCCTCTGCAGGATCTTTGTCTACATTTACATTTACATTTAGATTTACATTTATTCATTTGGCAGACGCTTTTATCCAAAGCGACTTACAAGTGAGGCAGAGTAGAACACAAGCGAAAGCCATACACTGAGTAACAATATTAGAAGTGCTGCATGACCAAATTTCAACACTTGGCCAGACAAGGTAGGAGCTAGTTGTGTACATTGGCGCGTGGTTGTGGGAGTCATATAGCTACATTAAAGGCACATTATAATTACCTCATAACTTTGCCTCTGCCGTTTTCATGTGAATAAATATCCGCTCAGGTGTTGCTGACTGTGGAGCAGGTTTATGAATGAACTTCTTCATTACAGGACACACCCACACATATTGCATGATTTCATAAATCATTTGAGTCAGATCATTCACAGCATTGTGATGGAAGATGGAAGCCTTGTGATTTTTTTTTTATTGATTTTGGTATTGCTGTTTTAGAGACATAACAAAAAAAAGATTACAGTGACTGGTATTATAAATGGATCTAGCATACAGCTAGGGAGGTAGATATCTATCCCAAAGAGTGAAATTGAACAAGTCAAAGCAAGAGAGCTTGGAGTAAGGATTTCTGAAATTTCACAGTATGAACTGTGCCCACTTCCACTTGTTTCAGCTGGGCTTGGACGTACTGCTAAGGTTAGTCAGTGGAAATGCCTCAGGTACAGCTCAGCTGGGTTAGGGGAAACACCTCAGGTATAGCTAAGGTTCATCAGTGGAAATACAGCATGATCAATCCGTGAAGAATGTGCCTGCTGCCACATGTGCAGTCCATGTTACATGCAGCCTTATTTTATCCTCAGAAGTGACAAAGTTCACAGTTTTCCTCTTCAAGCTGATTTCTTTCCAGCTGGATTGAATCACCTAAATACATTTTGGGGGTGGGGGGGGGGACATTAATTGCTAACACCTGAAAACTAAAGGCCTGAGAGAAAAGCACAGCTTCCAGGTTTGGCTTTCTTAGCCAATATGCTGGAATCTTCACTGATTTTTCACACCGACTAGTGAGATGAATGGGAATGCCAGCATTTAGCCAATGGCATTTAGGCTTTTTTTTCTTTTAAAGTCACACCAACTTAACAGAAGCACACATTTTCAGCTACAATAGCAAGATGAACTTGTTACTGAGCAAACACAGTCATATTTGTGTTTCTCTCCTGATTATTGTTTTTTTTTTTTTTTTTTTTTGAAGATTACAAGTTCTCTTTCTTTTCAACTTTGTCCAAAGCTCTCACTGTCGACAGATTTTTATGTTAGCAGTGCACTGTTACAGCTTTTTATGGATGGATTTTTATGGATACAACTTATGGATGATGTCAAGGTGACTCATGTAACATCGGTTTAAATAGTAACTATTTTAGCGAATATTTCAGCACCGTTCACAGGGACATGGACAGGTGGCAGCACAGAGAGGCATAGCCGAAATCACACCGGAATCATGTGGCAGAACTCCAGGACACACAACTCATTCAGCACCATCGTCCTCCTCCCTGGGGGAGAGAACAGGGACTTGACTCCTTCTGACCCCGGATCTGGGGTCGCCCCAGGACACTGATGGAACACAGACCCCAGTTCCACTTTTGATCTCCTCCAGGCAGCTCCCCCTCTGTCGGGGAAGTAGTTAAAACTGCTGAGGCGTGGCTTCACGGGTCCGGGTGACCCGCTGCTGAAAAGCTTGAAAAGCACTTGGAGTCTTTTCTCATCAGCACGCCGGGCTGACTGGAAGGGCTGTCCTTCCGTCAGGAAGTCCCTCTCCAGGGAGATCAGCCTGCCAGGCAAAGTCCAGTCTCCACTCACTGAGTGGACGAGCTGACATTGACACACATCCTCTTTCAGGGACAAATATTTTGTATATTTCAGTTTTTTATTTGTCTTAAAATAAAACCAATGTCCCCTTATAATAATTTATTTTGAGTTGCACTGTATTTAAATAAAACATCATATAGAACTAAATTTCAATAGTTTCAGTCTGTAGTTTCAATTGTTCATTTGTTGTTCAATAAAATGTGAGAATTTGTCAAGGGTCTGAATACTTCTGCAATACACACTCATCCAGGGCAATTTAGAGAGCTTTTGTTTTTACATAATTGTAAGATTAAAGAGTTGTATATTTACTTAAGCAATTCTGGTTATGTACTTTGTTCAAAGGACAGTATCAATGCCCTACCTCGGAGAGGAACCTTCAGCCTCCTAGTTGTAAGGCAGGTTCCCTTGCCAAAACATGGCATTCTCCCAAGTCATGAACCCATCCAGTAAATCCAGAAAACCTTGGGAAAATTCAGAACTCAGATTAGTCTCTCCCCTGTCATTTCAGAGTGAGATTCACAGGCAAAGACCACATTTCTCTGCTTCCTCCATGGCTGTATAAGTTTCATAAGCAAGGAGATTTACTGGGGGGACCAGGAGGGGGTAATGCCCCCACCTCCCCACCTGAGGGTGTCAACAGCACTTGTTCTGTTTGCAGATACAGGGAGAGCATTGCGTCTGAGAGAATATCACCTTAATTCATTTCACAGAAACACTGGAAAATGACCACAGCCACCTTTGGTTAGGCTGAAACAATGGTACCAGGGGTTCAAGCAAGTGACCCAGGCTACTGCAACGAGGTTGTGTGAACAGGGCAAGACATCTGCCTGGTCATCAGCTGGCGATTGGAAGCCCAAATGCTGCGCTCAGGAAACCGGATCTGTGCCCTCAGCAGTGACCCCGTTCAAATAAAAACCTGAAGTTAGCAGAATTACATTGATAGCATTTCCAGTCCACACAGTCTCAACGCTGTTACTTAGCTCCGTTCATTGCTCAGCTGCTTATTGTCTGTGCTCCTGTTCTTTTTGCTCCTGTGAAATGCATTCCATGTTTCTGACCAAGACAGCCTTATTACCAATTTACAAGGTTACCTGTCAAATTACCACGTACATATTATTACTATTTTAACTATGACAAAAAATTATAAATGAAAGAGAATGAAATGTCAGAAGATGGTACAAAGACAAAGGATTTTTTTCATTTATGAAACACCATGACTATGTTTATATGCACATTAATATTGTGATATTAATCCAAATATTCAAGTATTCTGACTATGACATGAGTCACGCAAACACATTATTCCAATAATCACAACCCAAAGAAGCCAGCATTATGGTCATGGGAAACCCAAATGAAATGTGGGACGATCCTTTATTAAATGCAATATTGAGTAAACATCTATGAACTTAAATATTTACATACTTAATGTTACGCAAGGATTCTTGGGTCACAATTCACTCAATAGCCACCTGAGTTTGAATTTCTGGAGCAAAGCAGAGACTGACAATCTATTTTACAAAGGTGCTAACAAAAGAGCTACATGTAGTAATAAAATAAAATATGTAATGCTAAAATAATGCAAAAGCAAGAATCTTCTGAGCTGTTAAAAGATAATGAGTGGCAACTTACACACTTGCTCTTTACAGGGCTGATTCAGGATACTCTGATTACTATATATACTGGAATATTGGCAGTGGTCCTATTTCATGCCACTTGAAAACAGTTATGACTGTAACCATGATTTGAAACTAATCAAAAATAATTTTCAAAACAATCACAGTGAAAATAGTTGCTTCATTGAAGGGTAGAAATATAAAAGCACAGTCAATAGATCAAACTGGCAGAAAATGGATAACCTGATCACTTTAGGGGGGGTCTAATGGTCTGATGTAATCCATGTACTAATGCAAGTTCATATTTTTCAGCAGGCGTGGGGCATTGATCTCAATGACCCCCCACACAACCTCAACTCATGCTTGGCCACACGTCAATCAACAGCATTTCTCAATACACATATTACCCTCTGTTACAAGTTATGAAGTTTAGGCTGCTGGTATGCAAAGGCTCTTATCCAATAGGCCCCATTTTAAAATATGGTCGTAATGTGTCCAGAATACAATATCCCCTTTGATGCCCATTTTACTAAATGGAAAATACTGAAGATTACAGAATGTTTTGTTTTAATTATTACAGCATAAACAGCTTAGTTTTGCTCAATCTGCAAAAAAAGAAACATATGCCTCATTTTAGTAATTCTGCTAAAAGGTCCAGGTCTAGTTTCTGACTGGAGACAATGTGGATGAAACATAAATGTCATTCAATGTTACTATTAATTGCTAAAATATTTTATCCTACAAATAGATCATTTGCTTTTGGCTAGAGCTGACTAATATTTGTTTTGAGTAAAAAAAAAAACCTTTGCAACAAGACTGCTGAATGACAGTCTTTTCTTTGATGGTGTATGATTATGTATACTCACTTTCTTCCTGGTATACTATTGTTCAAAACTGGTCTCATGTTTCATGTTGCTTAGTATTTTTGTGAGTCATCTTCACATCACATTCACAAGCAAACACTTCAGCCTGATTGGTCAGTACTATGCTTAAAAGAACACAGCGCATACTGGGAATTATGACTCAAGCTGGTCAAAAGCTGTCTTTCCTTTTCAGGGTGTGATGTAGGTTTCCCAAAGATCCTAGGGGGATGGAGGTATATGAAGGTCACTTTCATTAGCAGCTCAATGGCTTTTAAGGATGCAAGATTTTCCATTGTTTTTCATCATAGCTTATACATTTTTGCATTTATGAGCACTGCAAACATGACTAGGATTAAGATGAGATGGCATGAAACTGATTCAGCAACACTGCCATATACAGACTTAAACTCCAATGTAACGAAACAATGGCTTTCACTGAACAATACATCTAAGCTGGAATCCATAACTTTTACTGAAAGGAAAAGTGCATTTGCAGAGGATTTATGTAAAATGATGAAAAGCCATGAACACAAATGCTCGAGAGGCAACATAAAAGTACATGTCATCTCCATTTTCTTGTAAATAACAAATTACAGGCATATGCATTTCAATTTCCTAATTTATCATGACATAATAAATAATAATAAAGAAATTATCAAATAGTCTGTGTATGCCAGAAAAAAAAACATATTTTACCAAAAAGAGATAAAAAAAACCCTTAATAACTTCCACATGTGTGAGTCAGCTTTTCATTCTCGTACGTGTTGAAAGTGCTCTGCTGACTTCCCAAACAAGACCCAGGCCCCTGCAGCTCTGACTGTGAAAACTGTATTCATTTAGGCCATAGGTTCTCAACCAGCAGTTCCCAAACCCATGTGGGTACCACAGCAGGTTTGCAAGATCAGGTGAAATAAAGTCTGCACACACTATTTACCACAAAAGTGTATGTCTGGTGGCATTAAAATCATTGAGGGGGTACTTCAGGTCAATCACTGAGACTGCAGTTCTTAAAAAGGCTTGAGATCCACTGACTTAGGCATTAAGTTGGACTGACCCAAGACCTGGAGAAAGTCAGGCAAGTGGTCACAGTTTGAGTGCACAGTATGAGCGCAAAGCATCATGGGCTACTTTGCATGCTATATCTAGTTAGCCTTTCATGAAATACAGGCTTGCAGGGTCCACTGCTGAGTTTCTACTAAACATAGTAATTATTCTGATTTTACAGTGGAAAACTCAAAACAATGTTTGTCAGTTGAGAAAAAAAAGACTTTCAAAAGACCATGTCTGAACCTGTGTTGGCTGCAGAAACACAACACATATCAACTGTGAAGTGAAAAATATTACATTTGTTTATGCTGCAATGCTCCATTTTGACAGTTACGACATCAACAATGAACTTGTTGAAGGGGCTGAAGCACAGAACTCCTTTTTTATCTGTATGTGTTTGATGATTTCTAGGCAGATACAACTGGCTAAACACAACAGGAGTAAAAATATCAACATGGTAATAGTACCAATATAAATAAAGCAATTGTCCTAATTGTGTTTAGTCCATACTGGCCTTTGGACAGTCATAAGCATGAGAGACTTGGCTTAACCCAAGGCAAGGTTATAGAGTGGACACAAATATTTGCTATTTGAAAGGCTGTTGGTACTTGCAAAAAAATAATTTCCATATCAGAACAGAAGAGCAGTTTGCACCGGAACTCTAAATATACTTGAAATGAATAAGCCTGCTTATCCTTGAAGCCAACAGACAGTGCAATTCCACAGTTGCCATATCATCTAGTCCCCATGACATAATTTAGCACCTTTGTAGCAGTGGATCGTGAAGTACTGACTGACACTGACTGCTGCTCGTCTGGTGAGAGGTGCAAGCAAGCCTCCATTGGAAATGCTTGACCTGTTTTTAGAATCAAACCATGTCACGATGCACAGTGGGGCCAGTACCACAGCCCAGTGAGGCAGCGGAAAATGGGGGAAGTGTTTCCCGTCAGACCACCCCCCATGCTTCTGGGACACAAGGGAATCCAATGGGAGAGCAGCCAGAGGAATGTGGATGCTCCTCACAGCCCAAACCAGAACGCAAGGACCCAGCGATTAGGGCCAGCTGCTCTCCAGCCGACACCTTCAGACCCAACTGTTTCAGAGTAACAAGCAGGTAAAGATGTGTAGAAACCAGAGTACTGATGTGTCCCCACCCCTCTACTCAGAGGAACATAAGAACTTTAAGGATGAGAGCAGGTTATTCAGCTCAACTAGGTGCATCATTCTGCCTGCAGTCTAAAGTGCATCTAGGCCTGTGTCAAGCCTGGTTTTAAATCCTAAGGGTCTCTGCTTCCGATGTGAATGCTGCAAATCTTTTACATAAATACATAACTAGTCTGTATGCCGTGTGTCATACTTAGTTAAATCATACACCACCCTGAGGCAATCTGTTCACTACGATAATGAGTGCAGACCATCAAGTTAGAGCTCCAGCCTCCCTTCCCTTCTGAATGCTTTACCTTAGAGGCTCACTAGGGGGCGGTAAACAGCACATCCAAACACATTCTCTCGGATCCACAAGTGGTGAAGAAAAATAATCAAGTTCACACTGTCGATGAATGGATACACATCAGTCTCCGGTCAAATTTTAAGTTCCAGATACTACAGTTTTTGAATTTGCCATTTTACAAAAACCATAAACATTACAGATAAATGTAAAAAAAAAAAAAAGTCCTGCAATCACACTGCATGCTGCATTTTTATTGGAAACATTCTTAACAGCAGGGGTGTCGTAGGGTCGAAGACAAACATGTAAACAGAACTTCAAATATGAAAAACAATCTTTCCTTCAAAGATGATCTCCCAAACTATTTACAAAGCCAGGGTTACATTTACACAGCTGAGGGAAAACTCTACCTAACTAAACCTCACAGTGCCATTTCTCAGTACTCACCTCACTCATGTTTACACTAAACGACCTTATTCAGGATTCATTTTATCTGGCTGGCACTTTATGGATTCAAGGTATCAAGCATTTTTATTTATTTGCTTGTTTTCATTTCTTGCACTACACATGAACCTGTGACTACACAGCCCATAAGTGATTATGTACCCGACTTTTTGAGAGGGTGCACCAAGCTACAATTTTTGTAAACTTACAAAATTTTGTGATTAGGCAACAAACAAGACATTAACACAATCACGCCAATGCACTAATACTTTGTAAGACCATAAAAACAGCAGAACTTAATTAAATGTGTGACTCAAAATTTTAAGAGAAACATTCTGGTTGGGTTGAATGGAACCTCTTATTTCCCTTGTCCAGCAACCACAGATACCAGATACTGGATCCAGCTGGCCACTTTGGTACTTCATGTTAAGAACAGTTGGGGAAATCTGCATTGCACATCTCAAAGGTCTACCTTCTTAGTTTACTGGACAGTGAATTACTTCTGGAAAAGATTATTCTCACCTCACATTATGTCAACATAAACACAGCACAAAAATAAATCTCAAAAATATATCTATATATAGAACGTGTGAGAGTGAGACAAAAGAGAGAGAGAGAGAGAGAGAGAGAGAGAGACAGAGACGGGGGGTTGGGGGCAAAAAACGTACTTTGCTAACAAAGTAAGGAGGCTGTCTTAAGTGATTGTCATGTTAGATATACAAATGGTCATTGGTAATCAAAAGGAAAAATATATAAATGTTTTCTGATGTTTCCTGACAAAAGGAATCTAGCAACAGTTTGTCAAGCCGTCTTGGTTTAATCTGGAATAACAACCAATTAGAATCTCCAGTTTTTTTTCCCCATAAAAGAACCTACTCCAAATTACCAGGTGTTTCCAGTTTATTCTGTTATGTCCATTGCATATGTGTTTCCATTTTGCAAACCGATGCTACCTTAAAGAAAAAAATTACAATCGCATAAGTAATTTCTTCACTTTCTTTCTTTTTCTTCCTTCAAATAACGAGCAATGAACTGCATTTCTTTAGATTCAGACCACACCAAAGGCGACTGCACTCCCAGATGTATATGGTTGGCGAAAACAATGCATACTTCTTCCAGTAATACCGTTCAGCGCCAGCAATTTATGTAAACACACAATCCACGAGGGCTCAACCCTGCACAGCGTCACAGCCAGAACAACAGAATAACTACATAGGCGTGAAAGAACGCACCTGGCGGGCACGAACACTCTTGCGCCACATCTCTTGCCGCGCGCAGTTTCGGTATGGTCTCGGCAATTCTCTGCAGGGGAAGAATGAGAAAGGCAATAAATGAAATATTCGACCTTAAAGTCTGACGTAAACCACCATTATTTGGTTATTGTTTGAAGCACATTTTGCAGCCAGTGAAAGTCAAAAGGTGAGCATTTTGTTCACAGACGCAGTGGAAATCACCTACCACAGCACCGTGTCAATTGCTTATCATACAGGATTGTTATAAAGCTGTTCCACCTTATCGTGTTAACCTTCTGGGGTCTCGGTCTTCTATATACCGTTTAGCAGAATTCCACGCCTGAGTCGCTTTTAAAAGCATAGTTGCATTCGACGGTGAAGAAATTTAAAAGGTGTACCTGTTACAATCGGTGTAAGTGTCTCAAAGTTTGCTGCTAAGCAAACGCATATCAAAGTCTGACCTGCGCAGTGGTTTTGACTTGTTTGGGCATGCAGCCTAAAAGGCTACATCGAAGTACAATGCAGAGCTTTAAAGTTTCACCATTATCATGCAAGTTAAAATTAAAGGCAAATCCCATGCAGAGATGCTCCATAGGAATTACCGTATCTTTGCACTTAGTCCAACTAAACACCGTGTGTCACCGCAGGGGGGTCTTTCTGATGGCACTAATTAAGTATAATTTCAATAGAAACTACGGCTCAACTAGGCTGCTATTACCACTTCCATTACGCAACTTGTGTTTACTTTTACCGGTGTTATGGTATGGTAGTGAATGAAAGTGCAATGTCAAAACTCCTCGAAGCTCAAAAATGCTGTTTTCTCAAACGAGACAAGTACAGTGTACATCGACAAAACTGCTCCCAGGGCATCATAAGGAATCGTTCTTACATGCCAATGCATTAAATACTTATTAAAGTTCATTAACGTAAAATTTACATTTACATTTATATTTACTCATTTAGCAGACGCTTTTATCCAAAGCGACTTACAAGTGAGGTACAATACAACACAAGCGAAAAACCATACAGAGACAACATTAGAAGCCCTGCATGACAAAGTTCCAAAGGTTGGCCAGGAAAGGAACAAAGTAACAGTTAAAGCTAACGAGTGCGTTAAACCATTACAATTTTTTTATTATTTTATACCCTAATTTACCTCGACCGGGTACTGTCAGCGTCACATATTTGACAACTCGAAAATGACAGGTACGTAATATATTAATAACTCTGTTGCCTGTGGCATGGTGAAAACAAAATGATTCAAATATCAAAATCAAAGGCTTGGATTTATAGTGCTTCATCTTCCCTATGCACCCTCTGCTTTATCATTTGCGATACCGATTTATTCGAGAATTCAGATAATCTGGAGAAAGTGCCGGTGTGAAAGGGAACAGATAATTTACCTCAATATTGAGTTATGTCTCATTAAACTAGTGTTGACAGCGATGTTCGGAAGTTAAAAGTGGTTTAAGTACAGCTTCATTGGACAGACAACTACGTCGTGACATTAAAAAATAAATAAATACATTATGGTTATGATCCATAATGCAGCAATTCGCTATTCTATATGTCAGTCTCGTGGAAATCTGGTAGTCTGCCCAGCACATGCCGACTCATAACAGCGTGAATCGAACCGTTTCTGTCAATCAGGAAAACTTTGCTATAGGTGTTCCTCTCATTTACCTGTGCTGGATTGTAATGGGTTGTAATAAAAACAAGATGGACAGGCAGTTTCCCACTGAGACTTAGCTTTAAAGCAATGATTTTACCTCTTGGATGATCTTTTCAATCGTGTCCCGGAGCGCTGGTACAGTTCCTTCCTCGCTCAGAACAGAGGCTGACGGATGGGGTATTGACCTTTTCTCCATCTCCAGCGCGTGCACTCGGTGCTCCAGCTGGGATGTTTTGAAGCTGGTCAAAAAGCAAATCGCGACGGAACTCACCGACAAAATAAAGCACGCGACTGTCGGCAGAGACGCCAGAGATAAAATCTGAGATCTCCAGACACTTCGGTTGAACAAAGCCTTGGTCTCCTCTTTGGGTTTCCCCGTAGATTCCATCCCGAAGAGCAAGTGTCACTTCTTGAAAATATGTCTAACTTTTCTGATTGATCCTGATTATTTTAATTTTCTCTTTGTGAGTAAGGAGTATATGGCGATCAATTTATTGTTGCTTGTTGCAACGTGTACGCTTGAAGGTGAGTGCTACACAGTTCCCGTTGAGAACCTCAGTGTTGTGCAGCATGGGGCACACTTCGGTCTCTGCAGAACAGTCGGTTGTGCAGCTACGTGCAGGGTAAGCTAAACTCGGACCAGCTGTGGGGAAATGAGGATGGCGTTTGTGTGAAGCTGCGTCCACGCGCGCAGGTTAAACTATTTCGCTCGCAGGCAAACATATATCGGGCCAAGAGTCAGGCAATTAACTGAGGGCAATGCAATGCTGCAAACTGAGCTGCCCCGCCCCGGTAAACACATGGGGACGGCAGAGGGGGAACGCGCAGCACTGCGCAAATGCAATTGTTCACTTTCACGTAATTCCATATCAGATTTTTTATCTGGACTGCCTAGTATAAAGCTCTGATTTCGAAGCACGCTGTGTTTAAACCTGAACTTTTATTGAGCTGTGCAATCAATAAGACCTATTTTGACAGGCAAGTAGTATTTCGTATCGCACAATTTGAATCTATTCTTCAGAGAAAATAGTTGTATATGAGAAAAAAATAGTTAATGAACAGACGAAGAAGCAACACATGCTGTTATTTTATTGTGCACTAAATTATTGTGCAGTTTCGTTATAGTTGCTGCTGTCTGCAAGCGGAACCATCTCTTCAAATAAAACTAGTGCCTTTGCCCTTCAATATCAATATAAATTCAACAAATATCTATTCAACCGCTCGTTCTGGTGCGAATTAGAGAAAAATCAGGAGAGAGGTGGAATACTGCACTGAAAGAGTAAGATAATGAATAAATTCAATAAGTTTAACAAGACGGCATTAATCCGGTGCTGAAATGACAGAATTGTGACTCCGGCTGTCACCAAATGGAGATTCCACAGTCAAGACACTTACAAGGGCAGGAAGACTGTAATTACTAGTTATTTAAGCATTTAGAAAGCACCACCCAGTTAATGGCATACCCTACCAGCACGTGCAATGACCCAATGTTTTCGTTTTGTGCTAAAATAATGTTTCCTTTGACCCCTCGAACGGATTGAAACATACAACCATAAAGCATGAATTGAAATACGATTCCAATTCCAACTGTGAAAGAAAAAATTATAGGGGGTCCTAGACAGTCTTTACAATTCATTATGTAGATGGGACACATCAGAGAGTTAACAGATTGCCTGTGGAGTGACCCTTGTGTACTTAAGATTATACGGACACCTCCATGTGGAAACAAAACAAAACAAGAAAAACAAGAAAACATTTCATTACCACAGCAATACAATGAGCTGACCCACACCAGAGACACTTCACGTATATCCATTCCTACCAACGTCCACAGCAAAAGTAGATGATTTAATATATTTTACATGACACTTTTGATTGTCTTATTTCATCAATACAGCTTTTAGAACTGAAAGCAGAAGGGCCATTTCTTGCTCATTTTCCAAGCCCATGATGCATACACTCTGACAAACTCACACATTAATTCTCTCAATGAGTTGGGCGGGGATTTGAGAAGAAATTGGACATGTCAGGCAGTGTGTGCTGTCTAAAGTGATGTCAACCCCATTGTCCTCTTAGTCTCTCTAACCTGCCTGTGGGTTTGTTAGTCGGTAATAGACCACTCTCCTAGAAATGACCATTTCCATATACTGAACTCCTTAAAAAGCTTCTAATGCAGTTCAGATATTGACACCATAGCACCTTTGGGGTCTCTTGAGTTGTATATATTGACAAAGAGCTTAACAGGTCTTACATTAGATAGAACTTATCAGTAAAATTAGTCACACATTTCCTAAACAAAATAAGGCATAAATTTTAAAAAATCCTTTCAGTTGATGGAACAAAAAGACTTCGCAGAATTTCTTGAATTCTGGCTCCTATTTCACATGGCAGGAAAATTTTACTCAACACTGTACTGCCACCCACTGTATCAACATGGCTACTACACACTGACACAATAATCACTATTTTGTCTTGGGCCTCGTTTGACCACCCTACATATTAAAAGTTGGCACAAATGGGCAAATACCACTGCTTTAAAAAATGCAATAACTTTTTCCAATGCATATATCTGTGCAGGTACCCCACATTTCAAGTTGACTACCTTAATTAAGGAAATGAATTCAAAAATCATGGCTCTTCATAATTCTGAACATTAGCAATTTTAAGTTCTAGATGTTGGCCAACCACTGAAAATAAACACAACGCAGCCATGACGCTTTAAGCAGCTCATGTAGCTAGTCTTTTGGAAATGTGGAAAAAATGGTTTCAATGCGTGTATACTGATAGGCTTTTTGCAGGAATCTCTGGAATAAAGACATCCAGAGACAACAGTAGTTATATTAGGCGTACCTGACTGTAGCTTGTAAGAATCAACAGCGACGATGAGTTGAATAAAGCTTATTAGCATATGGAAAAAGCATACGACAGCCATTGCAGCCGTTTTAGAACACATCTAATCTAATTCGTAATTAGAAATTATTGAGCCAGATTTGAGCCCTTTCAAGCATAGCTATGAAAACATTGCTACTTTGTTTCCCATTCTAAAATCCGTGGATTTTTTTTGTGACACTGGTTGCGGCCTAAGACTTTGGCCAATACCATCCTGAGAACATCTACGTATAATGACCAGTACCTACAAAATGAGTGCCCTGAGCGGTGACATGAGTGGTAAGGATGTCAGGATTAATACTTAGAAGGAAAAAAAAAAAGAATCTGTAGGTCAGTAGGCTTTCTGTAAAGCCTATTGAACACCTAATTAACATTCTAAACAATGGTCAAAAAAAATAACTTTTAAAGTTCAGATATTCTGTTTTTTTTCCTTGTAAGACTACTCCATGAAGTGGGAGACCATGCAGATGATCACATTTACAGACCTCACTAAAGACCAAAACCCATTTCAGTTGTATGTGGGAAGTAAAATTAGCACAATCCCTGGGCAGGAACACAAGAAACGGGGAAAAAATGCATCTACTGGTTAAAAAAAAAACTTTTACACACTCATTTTCAAAAAGGTACTAATCAAGTTTTATTTCAAGAATGAACAAGAAGCACAAAAGGAAATACAGTACAGTGTTTTACACGGAGCATAAGTTAACACTAGGTGAACATAAAGGTAATCTCAAAGCGGACTGATGCAGTCTGTAGATATCTCCCCTGGAGAGCACATGAAGGCCAGGGCAGGTCCAGCCATTGGTCACTTCTTCCCCTTCTTCAAGGGATCGAAGAAGGGGTGCTTAAGCGCCTCGTCCAGAGTAATCCGCTTGGACACATCGTACTCCAGCATCTTCTGGATGAGGTCAAACAGCTGCTCATGCTCCGAGGTCTTCGAGGACATGTATTGCTGAGGAAATTAGAGACTGTTAGACTTACAGTATCATCTTGGTTTGTGCAGATGTGTGGCAAAGGCTCACACCAAAGTGGTTTAGGAGCTTCCTAGTCATTACACTGACCACAACAGTTAGAAATATGAAAAGGACTTTACTTGCTCTTATTCTACTTCAGTTTAGCTGAAACGTCTGTGTCAACTATTTGCTAACATACCACAATACAGCTGAAACAACTCCTGTATCACACTGCAAGTTTGTTTCTTTTGACATTTATATACCATCACACCACAAGACCAGTCAGTATGTCTGCCTTTTACTTGGTGCTACAAAGACACAATTTCACTACTACTTTCAGCTCATTAAATTTTCTAAAACAGCACCACAGTTTAACCATTATTTTTTTGTCTCATTTAGTTGCTGCGACTCCACAGCCCAGTTAAACAGGCGTCTGTGTTAATTATTGGTTAAAGTATCCTTGTGTGTAGGGGCAGAGTACCTTGAGGGGTTTGCAGTGCTTCCTCACGTATCTCCCCGAGGAGCTGTGGTCGTCCCAGTCCAGCCGCTCCTGACGGACGTATCGCCGCTTCCTGTGGGACCATTGCATTACATTACATTATTGGCATTTAATAGACACTCTTATCCAGAACAAGTTACATAGGTTACATTTTTTTTTAAATGTTACCCTTTTATATAGCTAGATATTTACTGAGGCAATTCTGTGTTAAGTACCTTGCCCAAGAGTACAGCCGCAGTGCCCCAGTGGGGAATCAAACCTACAACCTTTCGGTTACGAGTCCTGCTCCTTACCACTATGTCACACTGCCGCCGGTCATGATAGAAATCATCGCGTTCACTCCTCTACAAACACGCAGTCTGCGTAACTGATATGGCGGGGAATATCTGGGCACAGAGCTATATGGGATTTTATAAAGTAATCTCTAAAACGACTAAGTTTTGAATCACCCAAAAGACGTACGCATACAATAATATTTCAGGAAAACGACCTGTACTAGATCCATGAAGGACCAGTTTTTTATTTTGTGTTGCCTTCCACAGGCACAACTTCTTAACTCAAACTCCACTTGTGCCAAACTTGACTAGATACCAGACTATTTAATAAAAGTTAACACTGTGTTTTTCATGACCCAGACAGATCTGTGAAAGTGAAACTTCCTTACAGAGTCAGAGCAAGGAATTACAAATGACAAACTACAGAATTACCATAACATCAGTATCTGGTGGCCCAGAGGATACGGCACAGCCTTCAACCTTTCTAGGCAGGGGTTCCCCACTCGGACACAGGTACGCTTGCCAGTCTGAACTCACCTGGTTTTCTGCAGCAGGTGGCTCGGTATGGGTCCCAGAACTCGCTCCATCATGGCCAGGTGCTCCTTACTGTCGTGTGTCTGAAACAAACCAGAGTGGAGAGACAAATTCAGTGAGAAGCAGCACACAGAGAGACAGCCAGCAAAGAGCTGGCAGCAGAAAATTAATGCACAACTTTTTTTTTAAACCAGAGCATTGTAGGTTTGAACCCTGGCTGGGGAACAGCTGATGTACTCTCAGGCAAAGTACTTCCTGAATAATATTTCATTATCATATGGTTATCAGATGCTTTCACATGGACTTTACATTTTTTTTTTTTACATATCCATTTATACCCCTAGTTTTTAATGAAGCAATTCAGGATAGGGATCTCCCTCAATGGTACAGCAACAGCAACACCCCATCAGGGACTCGAACCAACCCTTCCGGTATCAGGCTTAGCTCCACAATACCAAACTGTCAATTTGCTCCAGCAGGTACCCAGAGAATGCCTTTCGGCCCTCGCGTGGCTTCCCGACAGGACTCACCTGGAAGAGTGTTAGGCCGAGGTAATACTCAACCAAAATGCAGCCCAGACTCCACACGTCACACGCCTGATTCCACCCCAACTCTGTACAGGCACAAAAATGAGCTCACTCACACCGGTGCTCACAGGCGTTACCGAAAACAGAAAAGAACATCCTGGATGATCCTTTGACGCCAGGTCTCTTGCTCTCACACACACACACAGACACACACACACTCACCAAGGATGACCTCAGGTGCTCTGTAATGCCTGGTGGACACCACGGAGGTGTGGTGCTCGTGGTCGTAAGTGGCATTGCCAAAATCCACCACCTTCACATCCGGGTTCTTCAAGGTTCTCTCATCCCTTTTCTGAGTTTGACAAGGACAAACCAGAGTCACTCCCAGCTGATGATCATTTGGCATTAGACGCCTACTTAAACTCGTCTGTTACTTGTACCTTTGTGCTGTACTCAGCTCGTTGTACATTCACCCTGTTACTGACTGTGCTATACCTGTGTCCTTGTCATTTTTGTGAAACAATGTATCCTAAATGAATTAGTAAATAATTGCATCTTCATAACAGCAACAATACCGTAGCCTTATGACAGTACTGCTGCCGTCATCTATTAAGACAGTTAACTAACATTCTAGGCTTGAGAATAATGGCGTTTAAGTGCTGGGGGGAAACACATAGAAACATGTACAGTACATGTACATAGTACATGCTATGGAAGTCTCTCCCTGATATCCAGTCAGAATTTAAAAATGAAACAGACAGCGGAGACACTCACCATTTTGGGATTGTATTCCATATGGTAGTCTGAATTCACAAAGAGAATATTCTCAGGCTTCAGGTCAGTGTGAGTCAGCTTGTTCTGATGGAGAACTGAAAAAATAAACATCAAGAGACAAAAGTTACCACACTTGCTGGAAAACAAACAAAAAAAAGCTATTTACTATCAATATTTCACTACAATGACAAAGACTGTTCAATGTTTTGAACAACATGGCACGCCATCAGAAAAAGATCCATCAGGAACAAAACATTTCATCTTACAACATTATTCTCAGTCAGCAAATTAGTGGGCTGCCTTGTCCTTAAAATGCACTGCAAAAATTAAACCCACTTCACATCAATCACCACATATCTTTTTTTCAATCCTGAATTAACTTCCCCAATTAAATGTTATATTTTTTTCTTTTTATACACCTACATGTAACATTTGCACTTGAAATTTTTAAATTAGAATTTGGATTGCATTGCATTATTGTCATTCAGCACAAACTCCTATCCAGAGAGGCTTACATAGTGTACTTTTTTTTTTGTTTCTCCCTGCTGAATATTTACTGAGGCCATTTTGGGTTAAGTACTTTGTCCAAGGGTACAGCAGCAGTGCTGCAGCAGGGAACTGAACCAGCAACCTACTCCTTACCACTATGCCATACTACTGCCCAGTGAAATGCAGTATATATACCAGGGTAATGTTCACCATGCAGGCCTACTGATGCCCTCCTGACCCCGCCCACAGGCCCCAAGAGGCACTCACATCGCACAGCCCTGAAGATCTGGTGCGCCATGTGCCGGATCTGGCTCACAGGGAAGGGCTGGAACCCGTTCTCTTTCAGGAAGTCGAAGGTGCTGAGGCCCAGAAGCTCGAACACGATGCAGATGTGGCCGTGGTGATCGAACCAGTCCAGCATCCGCACGCAGGCACTGTGAGGACGCAGGCATGTCATCATCGCTTCGTACTTCTGTATCCTTCACCTAACATGTCACTCTCACACATGTACCCGCAAGGGCTATCAAACTATAAATGCACCCGTTATCATGGCACCGTGCACGTTCCATTTTTAAACTTTGACTCCAAATGATACTACAAGAGATATTAATGGTACAAACTTCGCCACTGATGAGATAGAGGCTTTGGTATTCAGTTTCAGAACCAGATGAGGTTAAGTGCCCAAACATTAGAGAGACAGGGGTCAGAAAATTACACTCACAATCTCCGGTCACAGTCGAGCGAGTTCACCTGCTCCAGAGCCTCCACTTCGGACATGGCTGCTTCTCGATAGCGCTCAAGATTTTTAATGATCTTCAGAGCAACTCGAAGGCCACCCCTGCAACCGTGCCCACAATGCATTATCCGCTTCATTCAAATGGCACACTGACCGATAAAGGCATTGACCGAAAAGACAAATGCGCATGGGAGATGTCGGCTGCCATGACACTTACTTTGCATGATCAATGCACTCCACCACTTTCCCAAAGGCGCCCTCCCCTAACGTGCACACAATTTCATCTACAGGGACAGAGAAAGCCAATGAGCACCAAGGGAACAAGGGATCAGCCACCAATTACAGTAGCAGATGAACAAAGAAAAACTACTCTAGCATTTAGTATACGAATTGCATCTATTCCAGTAAAATGTTTAGCATTACATTACTATTTTAGAACAATACCATTACAAATGGCAACTGTGCAATTCAGATAAACCAACTAGACCTCACTGATGGAAAACAAAATTTAAAAATTACTGTAAATGTCAACATTTTGATATAAAAATCCCTGAACAACCCACCCATCCCCAACTACCCATTACTGGTGTACTTTCCCCAATCAAATCAATCATATAAATGGGAAAAAAAAGATATATATTCTATACATCTTGCTCTCAGCATGTGTCCACTGTGATAGATCAGGTGACCCTCCTCATCATCCTCAAAACTCCTGGATCTTTTCCTGCGATGGCTCCTCTGGGATTGGTCACCAGCATCACCATCATAAACCCGCACCAATCAGGCCAGAACGCGCCATTCATTCATTCAGCGGGGGGATATTCGGTGCATTCAGATACCGCGCCAGGCCGCAGCAGCAAATTCAAATTCATCCCCCGAGAAAGGCACAGGGCCCCACATAGTTTGTGTTACAGAAGAAAAACATGGCAACAAATTTTCAGACAAGAGACTTTCTCCAAAAAAAAATAGAAACAGAGAATATATATATATATATATATATACACATGCATCAACATTTTCTTCCCCCAAATCCCCCTTTAGAGAAAAAGAGCTGTCCTTCTCAGATAGATGTCTTCAGAGTAAAACCACAGAGAAATCACCCCCAAATCAAACACTGTCCCTATGTGGGGCACAGTCCCCAATAGTTGCGCTGAGATCTGCTTTTTTTGTCCTTCCTAGAACTCACCATCCTGTTATAAGTAAATTCAGTTACTAGCTAACCTCCTTTCAATTGTATCTGTCATTACATAGATGTCATAAAGGCGGCATTGCCTATTGTCAAAAACAGGATCCTTACATTGTAAAACAACTGACCTCAACCATACAACACATGCATGTACCTTGTCTACCTGTCATACAGAAACTAGTGGAAACAGACAAAACAAAGAAGAGAATGCTGAGTATCATATATAGACAAAGGCAATATCACAGCACACAGACAGGGGGCACTACACAGACAGTTGCATACCGAGTCAGAGCGGTGGTTTGAGGTGCTGTGGTGTCGTGCGTGGTAATGGCCGTGACTGCTCCGGTGACTCCGCCCGCTGCGCCCAGAGGACTTGCTGTAATGGTGCCAGTCCTGGTCGCGCTCCTGTTCCCGGCAGTGCTGCCCCCGGCCGCCCTCTCCATACTCCACCAGGTCCAGACTGGCCTCACGGCCTCTCCGCTCTCTGCAATCCAGCCTCTCGTTCAGGGTTTTTGCCTCCAGGTAATGCCTACCAGCGCACAGGAAATGGCTGTTACCAACACCCAAGCCAGCAAGTCCAAGGTCTTTGTCTCCAGGTACTGTTTCCCGGATCACAGGACACAGCTGCCAACAAGAGTGATGGTGAATTTACAATCATATACATAAGGTATCAAAAAATCATCAAAAGCAACCAATTAAATCCTGGAATTAATCACTCAGATGTCGCAAACAGTGATTTTCTGTGATTAACTGACAACAGAGTCCTTTGCAGAAGTTAGTAACTCAATGTGTTGTACCTTTTGAAGTAAAGCACTGAGGATATAGAGAATTCTCGAGGAATTCCTGCATGAACCCAGGCCATGAACAAATAAAAGAGTGGATACGGTGCTTATAGTAAATACCGGATGCCAGTGAAATGTAGGTTGTCTAATAACCCTGATATGACGACAGCTATGTTTTACCATGAAAATGATTTTAATCCAGTGTATCATGCTCACACAGGCATGTAAACTGAATGGGACCATCAGTATCAACCAGGGTAATTTTTTGGTCTACTGACTGGACACAGCCCTTCAAAATCCCCACAAAGACAGCACAGAGATGGAGCAGGACACAGCAGTAATGTTCAGGGGACAGTCAGTGCCATCGGAGGAGGTACTGACATGTTCCTGGGCGGCATTTATACGTCCCTTTCAGCAGGTGTGTGTGGAATGTACTCTCAGTGCTCGTGTGCTGCCACAAGTGTCAAGTCTCTTCCAGGAAAGGGCAACTTGCGGCGACTAAAATTAGAGAAGGTTTCTGAATATGTCCAACGCTTTGGACAGTAACCAAAAGCTCCTCATGAGCATACTTGGCAGGCAGGGTGTGATTTATTTCATTACTGTTCAAATAAAAATAAAACACAGAAAGATAAAATCGTGCCAAAAAATGTTACGTGTCAACTGTGACAAACAAAAATGAACATTAATTTATGATTGATTGATTCTGGTTAAAATCATTGCAATTGGCTACAGATGTGCAATCTGCAGCTGCAAGATGAAACACATCTAAACAAATACAGCTAACTTTGGATTTGAAATTAACTTTTTGGATTTGAGGTAATGTGTACACTGTGTCCCACCAGTATGACAAAAAAATGTGATCAAAATGGTAACAGGTCCAACAAGTCCACACATTTAATGGACAGGCACAACATTCCAGAAGATTCTGTTAAGATGAAAAATAAAACAAAAAAACATGAGTCACCACTAGAGTAAATATAACACTACAAGTCACAAATCTCATCAGTGGAGACCTCCCTTCATATGTTGACAACTCAGCAAGGACATTAACCAAAGTATTAACGCATTATCAGATTAGTAGCAACAATCTGGTCAAGTTACCCTGTTATCAGAAAGATAAACTGCTCCACTTGTCAACAAAGACATGCTCATGAACACAACTCAGATACTGAAGGCTACATGCACAATCATGTTTAACAGCTTCTTGGTAATTAATTTAGCAAAAATTAATTATTAATTAATTACCAGACATTACGCTGTGTGCCTCAGCGTAATGTCTGATACTGCTTCATCTATGAAATGTTATCACAGCAACATCCAAATTTGTACAAGAGGTTTTAATGCCTTCACATTTTATTCCAAATTTTAACTTACATATATTCTAGTCATCTACAAACAATGCTTGCTTAAAAAGCAATAGATACTCGCAGAAGGAAACTATGTCCAGCAGCTGTGATTTGTTCTCCCTGGGTGGTGAATGCCATGTGCATGCAATAGGGTGTGGTGCCTTGATGCGCCAATGTTTACTCGCTCCCACAACCAGGTATATGTTAAATTCAAATCTGGTGATGAATGCGCAGTCTCAAGCCCAATATTTACCCTTCGTAGGTTCTGAAGTGGTGGTGGTGATGGTGTCTCCTCGATCTGTTCTCCCTCTCGCTGCTGTGCGAGTCTCTCTTCTGGCGTTTGCGGACTTCCCACTTCTCCTCCCAGCTGTACTCGGAGAGCCAGCCGCCCGGGGAGCGCATTCGCTTCGACTGCCGCATCTGCAAAAAAGGGATGGAATAAAAACACCAGAACTCATAAAACTGCGACGCGGAAACATCATCCCTTTACATCCAACTAACTCGCTAATGGTTTAACTAGCGCTAGCTAACTGGATCTCAAACGGCACTGACAGACAACGCTGTTGCTGAAGAACTCAACCCAGCCCATATTGTTACCTATCTAATCAACCAATAAGTGCTATAAACCTCAAATCAAGTGTTTTAATTGCGGAATGGTAAGATAATGGCTATATATTTTAGCTACTGTATAGGTAATCAACAACTAAGCTACACGCATCATCCTACTCAGCAAAACATGAAAGTAGCACTACAATAACAGCACTACAGATAGATTCGTAGATGCTGCAATTGCGGTTAGCAACAGGAGTGTGTCCAGCTGGCATTAGTGCAAGTTGTAGCTGGCTAGCTCTTCTAACGATTGAGTAATGGACGGTTTGGAAATCCATGAAGTTCAATCACCAACCATCCCTGCAAGATGCATGGGGTCGTTCGCAGATTAGCTAACATCAACAGTTAACATTATGTCAGCAAGACAGACCCTCTTGCCTCCAAGTAACAAATATAGTAAAATCCAGCTAATTTGAAATAAGTGACGGACCAGAGACAATGTAAACGAAAGACAATAAAACAGACCACGCTATGCATGGATTGCTCGCAAGCACAGACAGCTAGCTAACAAATTAACGGGCTCTTAACGTTATGCCGCATTAGTGCATGTGTACAACGCATATTAGCCACGGATGTAAACACGTGCCATCTGCATTAGCTTGCAGCTAGACCCCTCGCAAATCTTCATTGTGAAAGTCGCCCATCTTCGTTAGATATTCCGATAACCACAGGACAACTTGCTAACGACAGTCGATCGACAGTGAGCATATGCTTTTTGTTAAGAGAAAATGTAAAAAACAGGGAATAAAAGTGTCGTTGATAGGATTCGTCATTGTAATAATAAGATTCATTACAAATAGCCCTTCGTCGGCGCTTGTAGGGTATCTAAACAGTAAAGTATACAGACAATTAAGCCTTGCGATCCTAGCAAGCTAACAACAACACCGCAGCTACATACCCGCTAGCTAGCCAGCGAACTATGCACTTCTCAAATCTGTCCAAATTAATATGCCGAGCTATCCAACCAGTCTGGGTTTACATTTCGCTGTTAAACACTTAAATATCCTTACCCCTGCAAACACGTTGTCAAGAGCCCTGAAATAGGATACAGTTATTTCTACACGGTGTTCTCTGGTGGTTTTATTACCTTCTTCCGTAGCAACTCACCCTTAAAATGGCGACCGTGCTCCTCGGCTTGGAACAGGAAAACAAAGGCCGCTGTCAGAACGAGGCAACTAGTAGATGGGAAATGTAGTTCATCGTTCATTATCGTTCATTGTGCAAGTTAGAACACAATTCTGCATAACAAAACCTGGTTTTGTATTTAAATATATATAGTATATAATTAATGTAAAAAAGTTAGAAGAGTGCCGACTGCTGTGATCTATACCATCACATCTTTCGCTTTCTGCCCCCCCCCATACACATGAACTATGGTGCATTCATGTGGTGTCGGAATAATCGGAAAAATGAGTTCCCGACTGGGAAAATTCAGACTCGGAAAGTCTGCGAAAATTTTGATACGATTGTTGTTGACGTCATACACGCAGAAACATGGCGGACGAAAGTGGTAAGAAACTTTTGATTAATGGTGCAAATTCACGTATTACATATAAATTTTTTGCTAACATTTAATTTGTAATATGGTATTAGGTTGTAACGGCTAGTTGCTGTCCACGTACAGTGACCTAGATTTGTTAGAAAAGTTATTTATTAGCAGTAACCCTGACAACAAGTCAGGTAAAGCAATATTTTAGTGGTTTCAGGGAATGTATTGGCACAGCAACAACTCTGGGACAAAATCACTTTGTAATGTAAAGCTTCAAACTGTTTCAGCATACTTGGATGACAACATGAATCTTTACTGGGACACTAGTCTCAGCCAACCCATCACCCAGACGCTATACCAAAGAGAAGGGGGTCCCATGCTTTATGTAGATGAAGCTCTAACAATTAAATTAAACCCAGTATTGATTGGGTGTGTCCCTGTGGAGCATTCCTCTGCCCCGTTGTCATGCAAACACTGGAAACAGCTATCAACATGTTGTTTAAACACTCAGAGCAATAAAATACAACACATCTTCTTTGTAGCGTCCATGTTGTTTCCACATTCTGACTTAAAAGCACATGAACACACCAAAGTCAGAAGAACAACTTCACAAGTTGGGAAATGGGACCATCTGAGGGGCACATGAATGCAGAATTATTTCATGAATTCCTCTGGTCTTTGTCCTCTTTTTTGTTATTTGTGGTCAGAAACTAAAGAAAATCATATTTTAGTACCAGCTAGTCTTCTTCACATTTTCCTTTTTAGTGGACAGGAAAGGTTCCACCATTGGTGTCACTGCCAAGCCTTCTTCAAGCCCTTCCTACGGTAAATCTGCAATGGTGACATGAAGGACTGTATCTCTGTGTAGTGACTGGGATTTAAGCAACAGTTAGACTTGCCTTTTATCTTCAAAAGAAAAATATACATGCCATCTCACACTTGCAAGGATGTATCACATTGCAACTTAATTGTAAGAAAAAAAAATATATCCTTAATCTTAAATCTAAACTCCAACCTTATTTCTTGAATTATTAGAGACCAGCGATAAGGATATCATATCTGTGGATACTGTAGAGTCATGTTGCCACTTTGGCATGTAGGGTCTTCAACTTTGTGATGATTGTACCATGCAAAGAGGAAGCAACAACACATACATTCAAATATCCACTTTTAATGTTATGACTGGATCCAACTGGACAGAAAGGTACAACAGCTAAGTCTGTGTCACCCTCTTCTCTTCAATGTACAGACCCTCATCCAACAGTTATGCATGTTTTAGAACATGGAAAATGCATCTCACTACCTAGAATGTTCCCGGGTCTTAGGACACAGGCACATGTCCTGGACATGCATCCTCATAAGTGCACAAATGGTCTATATTATGTACATATCCTTACATGGCCCCCACCTGCAAGACACAACTGGCTAATTCACACACATTATGGCTCATAAGGCCCAAATACCTAAAACATGAGAGGGAATATTTTGCTGACTTAAAATACATGTTGGAGAAATATGCATTAACATAGAATACATACATATACTCGAGACTGTGTTGCATCTCAGACTCATCCCAGATCACACTGATGTAGCTGTGGCATCTTTGACAAATACCTTTTACAGGGTGCAGCAGTGCACCCCCCCAAATACTTATTTTTCTTGCATGAAAATGGAGAGGAAAACAACACACTAATGGTTGATTGACACAATGAATTTATTATGTTTTTTTTCTGATGGTAGAGCTCTGATGAACATCAATGGTAGAGTTCTGATGAACATCAACACCAGGAGGCTGGTGTTACTACAGAAATTAAACCAAGCTGGGAGGAAGCTACTTGGTGGAAGTGAGTCTGGTGTGGAAAGTTCAGACAATATTTTGACATGACTTTTTTATCCAATGTTTTTTTTTTTTTTTTAAATCCATTGGGGTGAGGCCCTGTTGGTCTCACAATGTGAAGCAGGATGCTCTGGGTGCACAGGAGTAATCAACATTTAATGGTATATGCCTGAGTGTTGCTATAATATGTAACATGTATATTGAGCTCTCCTGTAATATGCTGGGGAAAGCAAATGAGCAGTGATAAAAGCTAAAATTAGATTGTTAGTAAGCCAGTAAGTCAGAACAGAGCTAATAATAATTATTGGAACATTCAGTGCCTTCATTTCGTGTTTTACGACTGAAATTTAAACGGGGAAATTCCATGTCATTCAATTTTACGATTTAGAGGGGCATCTGCTCCTTCCGCTTGCTCTCTGACCCGTCTCACCCTTTCATTACTCCATAGCTCACTTCACTCACCTTTCTCTCTCTCCCTCTCAAATTTGCAGCGAGAGTTTGTATTGCTAAAGCACTGAAAATTTAGAAGATGAGATAAAAAGAAAAAAAAACAGTCTATCCTTCTCTCATCCCTCCTCCTCCCCTCCTCACTAGTTCTACACAGGGGAGTTGTTGCATCACTCTGAAAGGGAAGTCCAGGATGTCCTTCTGGCATTGGGGTGGCTTGGTCGTAAAGGTCACTGGTTTTGTTGGAAGATGGAGGTGGTGAACGTCAACTACCAAACACCCATGAAAAACGGCAGCAAAACTACTGCTGTGCATGACCATAAGAAGGCTCTAACATCAGGTGAGGACTTCCGGTACCGTAGGGTGTCCTGAGGGAAGGGGGCCTCTGGAATTTTAGAAGGGAGGTATGTCACATAATCCATAAAGTTGAGAATTCTGCACAGTAACATCAAACCACACAACCATGCAATCATGTACACACAAGCACACAGACACACACCTACACAGACAGACACACACCCGCATAGAAATGTGAGCACACACATGCGCACATGCACATACATTTGGTTTGCAAAGAAAACAAAAAGATTAATTTTTGCCCAGTGTAAAAACTGCATCAACTTACCTGAGTGGCTTCTTTTTTTGTCACGCATCCCAGGAGAAACTGACCATCTTGGTCAAGTCATGAGCAGATCAAAATCTTGGCACGGCGTTACAATGGTCTGGATCAAAGGTATGACAGAGCTTCTCCCTCCAGAAAAGCAGGTCAGGATTCAAGTTCCCCCGCATGAGGGAATGTGGGAGGAGTGAGCTCTCTTCTCAAGATAGACTAAAATGCCATCTGTTCAGCACACTGTGGGGTTGAAGTGGAACTAATTGACTAGGGTAGAGATACTGCATCTGACCTTTGTACGTCTCAGGAACCATCCAACAGCTGTCCCAAGTGCATCTCTTCCCTGTCCTCAACACAAAATCAAATGATCATGACACTTTCAAAGAGGAAAAAAGTGGTTTTAATATGAAATTGTGAGTGCGCAGACACAATGTAAACAAAACCTCATTGACTGTTTGCCTGGTTCACGGACACAGACACAACAAAACAGAAAGAATCTGTGATCTTGGGATTACCATGCAAAAAACTGGAGAAGTTTCAATAGTATGGACATTGTAATTGGGCACTGGGATTCTGAAAGCCAATTTTTCCCTATGTAGTGGACAATACTGTAAACAGTGAAATCATCTAGTAGTATGCACGACAAGTGGAGACAGCACACTACTGAGAGGCATTGGGGCTGTGACTCACCTAAAAAAATTCCACTAACTATCATTGGACACCAACTATAACAAAAAAAACAGATTTCTTCTAGCTCAAAACCTCTTTTCTGTGTTATGGTGGATGTGCAGTTTTGCGGCGCATACACGCTCAGAAGAGTGAACACCCTCAGACGCTGCAGTTGCAACTGGCACAAAAAAACCTCCACATCCCGCCTGTCCTCACCCATTTCTGAAACAGGGAAAGCGTGCTGCTTTCACCCTACTTTCTAAAGTGAATAAAGGCCAATCTGAAGAGATTTGTTCTCGCAAGGCAGGTGAAAGGAAAGCTTTGACTTGAATGAAGTCACACGTGTCCAATAGTTACGAAATGAGATGCAAGAGGCCATGTCATAGAATTGGCACCGGACAAGCGTGCCTTGTGCTTGATGAGGCTCGGTTTGTCTACATTGCGAATTCTCCCAAAAGCCTGTTCCCGCCCAGTTTCGAACTGGGGACCTTTCGCGTGTGAGGCGAACGTGATAACCACTACACTACGGAAACCAGCTGTGTTTATAGGCCTCTCACAACGCAGGTTTTCCTTCACCTCAAATTGAGAATTATGCATGATGATTGTCAACGCCAGAGAAGCACTGCAATTCACAAGTGTCCTGATAAGCACAGCTGTGGTTTCTGTAGTGTAGTGGTCATCACGTTTGCCTAACACGCAAAAGGTCCTCGGTTCAAAACCGAGCAGAAACAGCTTTTCAAAGGAGCAGAACTTCTTTCTCAAAACCCCTTTTCTACATCGTGGTGGACAGCAAAGATCACACTATGCAGTTTTGCAGCGCATGCACGCTCAGAAGAGTGAACACCCTCAGACGCTGCAGTTGCAACTGGCACAAAAAAACCTCCACATCCCGCCTGTCCTCACCCATTTCTGAAACAGGGAAAGCGTGCTGCTTTCACCCTACTTTCTAAAGTGAATAAAGGCCAATCTGAAGAGATTTGTTCTCGCAAGGCAGGTGAAAGGAAAGCTTTGACTTGAATGAAGTCACACGTGTCCAATAGTTACGAAATGAGATGCAAGAGGCCATGTCATAGAATTGGCACCGGACAAGCGTGCCTTGTGCTTGATGAGGCTCGGTTTGTCTACATTGCGAATTCTCCCAAAAGCCTGTTCCCGCCCAGTTTCGAACTGGGGACCTTTCGCGTGTGAGGCGAACGTGATAACCACTACACTACGGAAACCAGCTGTGTTTATAGGCCTCTCACAACGCAGGTTTTCCTTCACCTCAAATTGAGAATTATGCATGATGATTGTCAACGCCAGAGAAGCACTGCAATTCACAAGTGTCCTGATAAGCACAGCTGTGGTTTCTGTAGTGTAGTGGTCATCACGTTTGCCTAACACGCAAAAGGTCCTTTCGGTTCAAAACCGAGCAGAAACAGCTTTTCAAAGGAGCAGAACTCTTTCTCAAAACCCCTTTTCTACATCGTGGTGGACAGCAAAGATCACACTATGCAGTTTTGCAGCGCATGCACGCTCAGAAGAGTGAACACCCTCAGACGCTGCAGTTGCAACTGGCACAAAAAAACCTCCACATCCCGCCTGTCCTCACCCATTTCTGAAACAGGGAAAGCGTGCTGCTTTCACCCTACTTTCTAAAGTGAATAAAGGCCAATCTGAAGAGATTTGTTCTCGCAAGGCAGGTGAAAGGAAAGCTTTGACTTGAATGAAGTCACACGTGTCCAATAGTTACGAAATGAGATGCAAGAGGCCATGTCATAGAATTGGCACCGGACAAGCGTGCCTTGTGCTTGATGAGGCTCGGTTTGTCTACATTGCGAATTCTCCCAAAAGCCTGTTCCCGCCCAGTTTCGAACTGGGGACCTTTCGCGTGTGAGGCGAACCTGATAACCACTACACTACGGAAACCAGCTGTGTTTATAGGCCTCTCACAACGCAGGTTTTCCTTCACCTCAAATTGAGAATTATGCATGATGATTGTCAACGCCAGAGAAGCACTGCAATTCACAAGTGTCCTGATAAGCACAGCTGTGGTTTCTGTAGTGTAGTGGTCATCACGTTTGCCTAACACGCAAAAGGTCCTCGGTTCAAAACCGAGCAGAAACAGCTTTTCAAAGGAGCAGAACTCTTCTTTCTCAAAACCCCTTTTCTACATCGTGGTGGACAGCAAAGATCACACTATGCAGTTTTGCAGCGCATGCACGCTCAGAAGAGTGAACACCCTCAGACGCTGCAGTTGCAACTGGCACAAAAAAACCTCCACATCCCGCCTGTCCTCACCCATTTCTGAAACAGGGAAAGCGTGCTGCTTTCACCCTACTTTCTAAAGTGAATAAAGGCCAATCTGAAGAGATTTGTTCTCGCAAGGCAGGTGAAAGGAAAGCTTTGACTTGAATGAAGTCACACGTGTCCAATAGTTACGAAATGAGATGCAAGAGGCCATGTCATAGAATTGGCACCGGACAAGCGTGCCTTGTGCTTGATGAGGCTCGGTTTGTCTACATTGCGAATTCTCCCAAAAGCCTGTTCCCGCCCAGTTTCGAACTGGGGACCTTTCGCGTGTGAGGCGAACCTGATAACCACTACACTACGGAAACCAGCTGTGTTTATAGGCCTCTCACAACGCAGGTTTTCCTTCACCTCAAATTGAGAATTATGCATGATGATTGTCAACGCCAGAGAAGCACTGCAATTCACAAGTGTCCTGATAAGCACAGCTGTGGTTTCTGTAGTGTAGTGGTCATCACGTTTGCCTAACACGCAAAAGGTCCTCGGTTCAAAACCGAGCAGAAACAGCTTTTCAAAGGAGCAGAACTCTTCTTTCTCAAAACCCCTTTTCTACATCGTGGTGGACAGCAAAGATCACACTATGCAGTTTTGCAGCGCATGCACGCTCAGAAGAGTGAACACCCTCAGACGCTGCAGTTGCAACTGGCACAAAAAAACCTCCACATCCCGCCTGTCCTCACCCATTTCTGAAACAGGGAAGCGTGCTGCTTTCACCCTACTTTCTAAAGTGAATAAAGGCCAATCTGAAGAGATTTGTTCTCGCAAGGCAGGTGAAAGGAAAGCTTTGACTTGAATGAAGTCACACGTGTCCAATAGTTACGAAATGAGATGCAAGAGGCCATGTCATAGAATTGGCACCGGACAAGCGTGCCTTGTGCTTGATGAGGCTCGGTTTGTCTACATTGCGAATTCTCCCAAAAGCCTGTTCCCGCCCAGTTTCGAACTGGGGACCTTTCGCGTGTGAGGCGAACGTGATAACCACTACACTACGGAAACCAGCTGTGTTTACAGGCCTCTCACAACGCAGGTTTTCCTTCACCTCAAATTGAGAATTATGCATGATGATTGTCAACGCCAGAGAAGCACTGCAATTCACAAGTGTCCTGATAAGCACAGCTGTGGTTTCTGTAGTGTAGCGGTCATCACGTTTGCCTAACACGCAAAAAGTCCTCGGTTCGAAACCGAGCAGAAACAGCTTTTCAAAGGAGCAGAACTCTTTCTCAAAACCCCTTTTCTACATCGTGGTGGACAGCAAAGATCACACTATGCAGTTTTGCAGCGCATGCACGCTCAGAAGAGTGAACACCCTCAGACGCTGCAGTTGCAACTGGCACAAAAAAACCTCCACATCCCGCCTGTCCTCACCCATTTCTGAAACAGGGAAAGCGTGCTGCTTTCACCCTACTTTCTAAAGTGAATAAAGGCCAATCTGAAGAGATTTGTTCTCGCAAGGCAGGTGAAAGGAAAGCTTTGACTTGAATGAAGTCACACGTGTCCAATAGTTACGAAATGAGATGCAAGAGGCCATGTCATAGAATTGGCACCGGACAAGCGTGCCTTGTGCTTGATGAGGCTCGGTTTGTCTACATTGCGAATTCTCCCAAAAGCCTGTTCCCGCCCAGTTTCGAACTGGGGACCTTTCGCGTGTGAGGCAAACGTGATAACCACTACACTACGGAAACCAGCTGTGTTTACAGGCCTCTCACAACGCAGGTTTTCCTTCACCTCAAATTGAGAATTATGCATGATGATTGTCAACGCCAGAGAAGCACTGCAATTCACAAGTGTCCTGGTAAGCACAGCTGTGGTTTCTGTAGTGTAGTGGTCATCACGTTTGCCTAACACGCAAAAGGTCCTCGGTTCAAAACCGAGCAGAAACAGCTTTTCAAAGGAGCAGAACTCTTTCTCAAAACCCCTTTTCTACATCGTGGTGGACATCAAAGATCACACTATGCAGTTTTGCGGCGCATGCACGCTCAGAAGAGTGAACACCCTCAGACGCTGCAGTTGCAACTGGCACAAAAAAACCTCCACATCCCGCCTGTCCTCACCCATTTCTGAAACAGGGAAAGCGTGCTGCTTTCACCCTACTTTCTAAAGTGAATAAAGGCCAATCTGAAGAGATTTGTTCTCGCAAGGCAGGTGAAAGGAAAGCTTTGACTTGAATGAAGTCACACGTGTCCAATAGTTACGAAATGAGATGCAAGAGGCCATGTCATAGAATTGGCACCGGACAAGCGTGCCTTGTGCTTGATGAGGCTCGGTTTGTCTACATTGCGAATTCTCCCAAAAGCCTGTTCCCGCCCAGTTTCGAACTGGGGACCTTTCGCGTGTGAGGCGAACGTGATAACCACTACACTACGGAAACCAGCTGTGTTTATAGGCCTCTCACAACGCAGGTTTTCCTTCACCTCAAATTGAGAATTATGCATGATGATTGTCAACGCCAGAGAAGCACTGCAATTCACAAGTGTCCTGATAAGCACAGCTGTGGTTTCTGTAGTGTAGCGGTCATCACGTTTGCCTAACACGCAAAAGGTCCTCGGTTCAAAACCGAGCAGAAACAGCTTTTCAAAGGAGCAGAACTCTTTCTCAAAACCCCTTTTCTACATCGTGGTGGACAGCAAAGATCACACTATGCAGTTTTGCGGCGCATGCACGCTCAGAAGAGTGAACACCCTCAGACGCTGCAGTTGCAACTGGCACAAAAAAACCTCCACATCCCGCCTGTCCTCACCCATTTCTGAAACAGGGAAAGCGTGCTGCTTTCACCCTACTTTCTAAAGTGAATAAAGGCCAATCTGAAGAGATTTGTTCTCGCAAGGCAGGTGAAAGGAAAGCTTTGACTTGAATGAAGTCACACGTGTCCAATAGTTACGAAATGAGATGCAAGAGGCCATGTCATAGAATTGGCACCGGACAAGCGTGCCTTGTGCTTGATGAGGCTCGGTTTGTCTACATTGCGAATTCTCCCAAAAGCCTGTTCCCACCCAGTTTCGAACTGGGGACCTTTCGCGTGTGAGGCGAACGTGATAACCACTACACTACGGAAACCAGCTGTGTTTATAGGCCTCTCACAACGCAGGTTTTCCTTCACCTCAAATTGAGAATTATGCATGATGATTGTCAACGCCAGAGAAGCACTGCAATTCACAAGTGTCCTGATAAGCACAGCTGTGGTTTCTGTAGTGTAGTGGTCATCACGTTTGCCTAACACGCAAAAGGTCCTCGGTTCAAAACCGAGCAGAAACAGCTTTTCAAAGGAGCAGAACTCTTTCTCAAAACCCTTTTCTACATCGTGGTGGACAGCAAAGATCACACTATGCAGTTTTGCAGCGCATGCACGCTCAGAAGAGTGAACACCCTCAGACGCTGCAGTTGCAACTGGCACAAAAAACCTCCACATCCCGCCTGTCCTCACCCATTTCTGAAACAGGGAAAGCGTGCTGCTTTCACCCTACTTTCTAAAGTGAATAAAGGCCAATCTGAAGAGATTTGTTCTCGCAAGGCAGGTGAAAGGAAAGCTTTGACTTGAATGAAGTCACACGTGTCCAATAGTTACGAAATGAGATGCAAGAGGCCATGTCATAGAATTGGCACCGGACAAGCGTGCCTTGTGCTTGATGAGGCTCGGTTTGTCTACATTGCGAATTCTCCCAAAAGCCTGTTCTCGCCCAGTTTCAGCTGGGGACCTTTCGCGTGTGAGGCGAACGTGATAACCACTACACTACGGAAACCAGCTGTGTTTATAGGCCTCTCACAACGCAGGTTTTCCTTCACCTCAAATTGAGAATTATGCATGATGATTGTCAACGCCAGAGAAGCACTGCAATTCACAAGTGTCCTGATAAGCACAGCTGTGGTTTCTGTAGTGTAGCGGTCATCACGTTTGCCTAACACGCAAAAGGTCCTCGGTTCAAAACCGAGCAGAAACAGCTTTTCAAAGGAGCAGAACTCTTTCTCAAAACCCCTTTTCTACATCGTGGTGGACAGCAAAGATCACACTATGCAGTTTTGCAGCGCATGCACGCTCAGAAGAGTGAACACCCTCAGACGCTGCAGTTGCAACTGGCACAAAAAAACCTCCACATCCCGCCTGTCCTCACCCATTTCTGAAACAGGGAAAGCGTGCTGCTTTCACCCTACTTTCTAAAGTGAATAAAGGCCAATCTGAAGAGATTTGTTCTCGCAAGGCAGGTGAAAGGAAAGCTTTGACTTGAATGAAGTCACACGTGTCCAATAGTTACGAAATGAGATGCAAGAGGCCATGTCATAGAATTGGCACGGACAAGCGTGCCTTGTGCTTGATGAGGCTCGGTTTGTCTACATTGCGAATTCTCCCAAAAGCCTGTTCCCGCCCAGTTTCGAACTGGGGACCTTTCGCGTGTGAGGCGAACGTGATAACCACTACACTACGGAAACCAGCTGTGTTTATAGGCCTCTCACAACGCAGGTTTTCCTTCACCTCAAATTGAGAATTATGCATGATGATTGTCAACGCCAGAGAAGCACTGCAATTCACAAGTGTCCTGATAAGCACAGCTGTGGTTTCTGTAGTGTAGTGGTCATCACGTTTGCCTAACACGCAAAAGGTCCTCGGTTCGAAACCGAGCAGAAACAGCTTTTCAAAGGAGCAGAACTCTTTCTCAAAACCCCTTTTCTACATCGTGGTGGACAGCAAAGATCACACTATGCAGTTTTGCAGCGCATGCACGCTCAGAAGAGTGAACACCCTCAGACGCTGCAGTTGCAACTGGCACAAAAAAACCTCCACATCCCGCCTGTCCTCACCCATTTCTGAAACAGGAAAGCGTGCTGCTTTCACCCTACTTTCTAAAGTGAATAAAGGCCAATCTGAAGAGATTTGTTCTCGCAAGGCAGGTGAAAGGAAAGCTTTGACTTGAATGAAGTCACACGTGTCCAATAGTTACGAAATGAGATGCAAGAGGCCATGTCATAGAATTGGCACCGGACAAGCGTGCCTTGTGCTTGATGAGGCTCGGTTTGTCTACATTGCGAATTCTCCCAAAAGCCTGTTCCCGCCCAGTTTCAGCTGGGGACCTTTCGCGTGTGAGGCGAACGTGATAACCACTACACTACGGAAACCAGCTGTGTTTACAGGCCTCTCACAATGCAGGTTTTCCTTCACCTCAAATTGAGAATTATGCATGATGATTGTCAACGCCAGAGAAGCACTGCAATTCACAAGTGTCCTGATAAGCACAGCTGTGGTTTCTGTAGTGTAGTGGTCATCACGTTTGCCTAACACGCAAAAGGTCCTCGGTTCAAAACCGAGCAGAAACAGCTTTTCAAAGGAGCAGAACTCTTCTTTCTCAAAACCCCTTTTCTACATCGTGGTGGACAGCAAAGATCACACTATGCAGTTTTGCAGCGCATGCACGCTCAGAAGAGTGAACACCCTCAGACGCTGCAGTTGCAACTGGCACAAAAAAACCTCCACATCCCGCCTGTCCTCACCCATTTCTGAAACAGGGAAAGCGTGCTGCTTTCACCCTACTTTCTAAAGTGAATAAAGGCCAATCTGAAGAGATTTGTTCTCGCAAGGCAGGTGAAAGGAAAGCTTTGACTTGAATGAAGTCACACGTGTCCAATAGTTACGAAATGAGATGCAAGAGGCCATGTCATAGAATTGGCACCGGACAAGCGTGCCTTGTGCTTGATGAGGCTCGGTTTGTCTACATTGCGAATTCTCCCAAAAGCCTGTTCCCGCCCAGTTTCGAACTGGGGACCTTTCGCGTGTGAGGCGAACGTGATAACCACTACACTACGGAAACCAGCTGTGTTTATAGGCCTCTCACAACGCAGGTTTTCCTTCACCTCAAATTGAGAATTATGCATGATGATTGTCAACGCCAGAGAAGCACTGCAATTCACAAGTGTCCTGATAAGCACAGCTGTGGTTTCTGTAGTGTAGCGGTCATCACGTTTGCCTAACACGCAAAAGGTCCTCGGTTCGAAACCGAGCAGAAACAGCTTTTCAAAGGAGCAGAACTCTTCTTTCTCAAAACCCCTTTTCTACATCGTGGTGGACAGCAAAGATCACACTATGCAGTTTTGCGGCGCATGCACGCTCAGAAGAGTGAACACCCTCAGACGCTGCAGTTGCAACTGGCACAAAAAAACCTCCACATCCCGCCTGTCCTCACCCATTTCTGAAACAGGGAAAGCGTGCTGCTTTCACCCTACTTTCTAAAGTGAATAAAGGCCAATCTGAAGAGATTTGTTCTCGCAAGGCAGGTGAAAGGAAAGCTTTGACTTGAATGAAGTCACACGTGTCCAATAGTTACGAAATGAGATGCAAGAGGCCATGTCATAGAATTGGCACCGGACAAGCGTGCCTTGTGCTTGATGAGGCTCGGTTTGTCTACATTGCGAATTCTCCCAAAAGCCTGTTCCCGCCCAGTTTCAGCTGGGGACCTTTCGCGTGTGAGGCGAACGTGATAACCACTACACTACGGAAACCAGCTGTGTTTACAGGCCTCTCACAATGCAGGTTTTCCTTCACCTCAAATTGAGAATTATGCATGATGATTGTCAACGCCAGAGAAGCACTGCAATTCACAAGTGTCCTGATAAGCACAGCTGTGGTTTCTGTAGTGTAGTGGTCATCACGTTTGCCTAACACGCAAAAGGTCCTCGGTTCGAAACCGAGCAGAAACAGCTTTTCAAAGGAGCAGAACTCTTCTTTCTCAAAACCCCTTTTCTACATCGTGGTGGACAGCAAAGATCACACTATGCAGTTTTGCAGCGCATGCACGCTCAGAAGAGTGAACACCCTCAGACGCTGCAGTTGCAACTGGCACAAAAAAAACCTCCACATCCCGCCTGTCCTCACCCATTTCTGAAACAGGGAAAGCGTGCTGCTTTCACCCTACTTTCTAAAGTGAATAAAGGCCAATCTGAAGAGATTTGTTCTCGCAAGGCAGGTGAAAGGAAAGCTTTGACTTGAATGAAGTCACACGTGTCCAATAGTTACGAAATGAGATGCAAGAGGCCATGTCATAGAATTGGCACCGGACAAGCGTGCCTTGTGCTTGATGAGGCTCGGTTTGTCTACATTGCGAATTCTCCCAAAAGCCTGTTCCCGCCCAGTTTCGAACTGGGGACCTTTCGCGTGTGAGGCGAACGTGATAACCACTACACTACGGAAACCAGCTGTGTTTATAGGCCTCTCACAACGCAGGTTTTCCTTCACCTCAAATTGAGAATTATGCATGATGATTGTCAACGCCAGAGAAGCACTGCAATTCACAAGTGTCCTGATAAGCACAGCTGTGGTTTCTGTAGTGTAGTGGTCATCACGTTTGCCTAACACGCAAAAGGTCCTCGGTTCAAAACCGAGCAGAAACAGCTTTTCAAAGGAGCAGAACTCTTCTTTCTCAAAACCCCTTTTCTACATCGTGGTGGACAGCAAAGATCACACTATGCAGTTTTGCAGCGCATGCACGCTCAGAAGAGTGAACACCCTCAGACGCTGCAGTTGCAACTGGCACAAAAAAACCTCCACATCCCGCCTGTCCTCACCCATTTCTGAAACAGGGAAAGCGTGCTGCTTTCACCCTACTTTCTCACTGCAGAAATGGAGTAGTTCGCCCCTCAACCTAAGAATGCTGCTCTTTTGCAAATTATTGTGAATTAATTTAAATTATGTAAATGTATTTTTAATTTAATTTCAATATGCATTAAAATGTCATAAAATATACATTGCATATATTTTGTCTTTGCTTCATCAAGTTTGACAACAAGTAAAACTGTGGCATACTTTGTCACGTTCATATTTTAATCTTTTTTTGCATGAACATTGCAAAGTCTGTATTAAACCAGTATTCCCTTTTTTATTAAGATAGAATGTTCCCTCAAATTATAATTCCAACAACAGAGACTTGCTCCAACTCCTATGGGCTTAGATGTCGAGTTATGTTTGCACTATTGCATGTGGTAGGCATCATAAGTTGTGCACAAACCACTCAAGTTTGCTTCAATCAGTATTGCCTGACAGAAATGTATAAGCTTCTCTTGAATGGCAGTTTAATAAATGAAGATAGAAAATTCATATATTCATGCTTCGTCTCCTGAGACCAATCTAAACTAGCAAATCCAAACTTCCTGCTATCGTCTGTTTTCTGTTACAGCAGCTGTTTTGAATATGGTCGCTCCTCCCCACCCTCGTTCACTCTTTTCCTCCTACCTGCAGGTCATATTCCTGGGCAGTATTCTGGTCCACCTCCTGGCTTTGACCCTTTCCCTGGTTGGATCGAGGGTACCAGTGTCTTCCTCCTATGGGCAGGACTGGCCTCTGTCTGCTTCAGATGGTCTAAATAGGGGTCCTCTCAGCAGCATCCTATGGCTGCACTGACCTGCATGCTTACATGGAGGACTGGAATCCAAGTCAATCCAAAGATCCCAGCAGAACTGCTTCCCATTAATTTAACACAGCACACTTCTACTAATACACTTGCTTAATAAATTAATTTTAGATGATATGTTTAGTTGTTATAATTGTTAATGTTTTCTTGTCCTCGAGAAACAGTATATTTAGGATGCGGGGTGGTAAAACATGAAATTGTAGAATTACCCCAACAGAAGACTGGTAATTGCAGCTTTGTGTTTGCCACCCAGCTAACATTGGCTGCTCTTACAGTTGTTGATTGCATTTCAGCACTATTATCAGCCTGAAATTGGGCTGCTGACTAAAACTGAAACTTAGTTCCATCCATCACATAATACAGACAGAAGACTAGGAAGCATGACTCCGCAACAAGGTCTGACAGCAAATGTGCTCTCAGAAAACAAATAATGCATTTAAGCTCCTTGTGAGAAAGATGAAGTGATATTTTTCTCCTATGTCTGATTATGCATGGAAAGTGAAAGGGGAGATCAGGAGCAAGGGTTTGTGATGAAATCTTTCCCAGTCAGCCCTGGGTCGAATCTCATTGTGATGGGACAACCGCAGCAGCCAGGCAAAAAAAAAAAAATCCAAAAATGGAGCCAAACAACAAATGAAGTGGCAAGGGTGTTTATTGGTTCCCAGGTGTGCAGGTGAAGGTGAAGGCTATATACAGTGCAAGTGGCAAAAGTATCAAAATAAACAAAAAACAGAACTCAAGAAACAAAGATGCAAAAAAAAAAAAAAAAAAAAAAGATAAACAGGTAAACAAAACTATTTACATTGTATACACTTTGACTCTGACCAGTCTTCACTCCCCTTCAACCAACCAAAATGAGGGCAAAGACTCCCTGAAATACCCTCCTAGCTGGCTAGGACGATCCAAAACAATTTTAATTCTTTTTAATGCAAATTGTTAATATTGCAATAAATAACAGAAATAATTTACATTATAAGTAGCATTTCAATTATAACAGCCATTTTACACATTTTCAGATTTACCCATGTTCAGAAAGTAAACATATATGAAAACTGGTGTTAACTGGAATATACCACCCGCATGTGCATTATAATATAAATACTGTCCCAGCGCAACGAATCACCCTTTGCTTCCCGTTGCCCCGGAAACAGTGGCTGCTGACTGAGACACAAACAGACGCGCAGTAAGACGTTTGCTAGTTAGCACACTAACACAGTACCATACAATATATAAAACAAAGTTAAAACTATTTAGCTAAAGTTTTTTTTATTTATTTTTTTTATAACAGCCTGTAGCTTCACTGCCCTGTTAGTTGGTCACCCTAACGACAACAGTGTAGCCTGTCAGTAATTTAAAACTTTGTTTACTAAACGTGCGCAGTGCGCTTGGTTGCGTACTAACAAACTTATGTTGCAATTCCGCAAACTGTTTTTGTACAATAAACGGGTAAGTTATTAACAGTCGTGTACGTTATTATTTTGTATTGTCCCAATTATAAATGCATTCCGCAACGGGCTAGCAGCTCCGTTACACTCATCGATGTTAGCGTATCAAGGACATCAGTGAGATTTTTTTAACTCACTCACAAGAACTGATCAGACTGAGGACTAGTCTCAGTACAAGGTGAAACTGTTACAATTTTAAAAGATTCCAGAGTAGTCATTGGCTGATTGTGAGAGAGGAGCTGCCTGCGTGTGCCAATTCAAGCATGCCGAACAGAGACGGGTCGTTCCCCGCTAGCCTTTGCGATAACCCCACAGCAAATGCAGAGAGGCAGGCAGAGAGACACACACTCCTTTTTGCATGCGGCAGCCTGGGGCCACTCTTCCGCTGTCTAATCACATGGTGACACAGAGGTTGTTTTCTTTGATTCTGTAACATTATTTGTTTGAAATCTGGGGTTGGACCAGAGGCACGGACACTCGTCTGCAGCCAAAGCACAAATTAATCTCAAGACCGTGAGAAGCCGTCATGTGTCAACACCACCTGTCGCCACCTCATCTCAGGTTTCAGGGAGCTAAATTTGCAGTCCAGTGCAGCCTAATTAAGCACCCAAATCCCCAGTATCACCCACTGGAGTTTTTTTTTTTTTTTTTTTTTAACTTGTTGGTGAAGCGTGTGTGTACATAATCACTGAGTAAACAAGCCAAAAGCCAGTCTTCTTATGTCTGTTAATAACAAGGTGCAGATGGTAATGTCAGTGTGTCAGTTACATTACACTTATTATTTACTTAGCCAGATGTCCTCATCCAGTGCATCATGTATAACTAACATTTAATGTACTTTCTATTTGTACAGCTAGGCATTTTAGTGGAGCACATGAGGTCAAATGCTGCACTTAGCTCAAAGGTGAAGAGGAGGAAGGAAGTCGGTGGTGCTGCCTCCCCAGTACTTTGGGGTTATTCTGCATAGTAAGGTCAGAGGTCAGACATGCTTGAATGGTGTTGTGCTCACACTCACTCTGGGAGTGTTGCTAGCCTAATCTGTCACTGTTGCTTATTTAATTTGGATGGATACCCTTCTGTTCTCTTGTGCTGGAAGTGGCTCAGGATAAGAGTGTCTGCTAAATGAATGTAATGCAATGTAAAGTGGAGTGTTTCCCAGCTTTTCTCCTTGGAGCATACCATGTAGTTGCCGTTTTTTTATTTTATTATTTTTTTTATTTGATTATTTGTGAACTATGACATTTCTCTGGGCAATGGCATTCGTACCACACAATATCAAAAATAAATAAATACATAAATAAGCAGAAAAAATCACCAGATACATGCATTTTTCTCTGAAATATTATGTTTTTACTTGGTATGAAAAAAGGTATGAAAAGGTAGAGGTATGAAAAAAACAGAGAGCACCTATGAAAATATGCTTCCATGTCTCATCCACAGGCTGGTGTCATGATTTTTTCAGCACCCTGGACAGAGGACTCAACATTGGTTTATGATTTTAAATGCACTGCTTTAGACTGCTCAATGCAGCCAGTCAGCTGAACGTGCAGTTCTGACATATATCTGGAAAGCCATGAGACTTTGCATTTTAAATGAAAGCTTTCATAAAATCACACTAAAAGGATACTAAAAGATGTGCTCTCCTTACGATGTTTCTTAACAGGATGGTGTAATATCAAAAAATGTAAAAGAGATTTGCTTTCTTGTGACTGTATATTAAATGAGGGTCATGTAATGGAGAAAGGGTAGGACAGTGTGATAATGATTTATTTCAGTGTTGTTCTAGCTAAAATGCTGTTGTGCATCTGTTGTGCTGTTGTGCAGAATGTTTTGACCCTAGATCAGTAAAACGGTTTAAAGTGCTAAAAACTTATCCCTTTAATATGTCATGAAAGACTACAGCTTAAAGACTACATGCATTACAAGACTTATTTATGATTACAGAGAGTAGGACCAGGGGTCTGAGACACCACAGAGAACTGGGAGCCTTGTCTGTGCTGTGTTTACACTCAAAGGCACAAGAATTTTAAATATGTATTTCTGATATCTGCTTTAGTGCCAAGTTTCAGAATATTCTGTCATGCACACACGTGTAACAATACTACATACAGTACAGAGAACTAAACAGTACAGAGAACTAAAACATAAAAATACTTAAAACAATTCAAACACTCCCAAACACATGGCTCAAAATCCAGGAATCCCTTGCTCACTTAACGTCCCTTCAGAATCAGAGCCAGTTAAAGGGTGATATGGAAATCTCTCTTCTTTTTTCTTCCTGTTTATCACATTGTATATTCCTGGGATATGCTTGCTCAGCTGCCTTCCTGTAAGTTTATGGTTTGTGGTTTGTGGTATGGGTCCCACAGGGCCACTCAAACCTGCTGAGTTGAACAGATACTGCCATCTAGTGGCCACAATTCCTTCACAAAGGCGCGAATGCATTTTAGATTCAGTCAATCAATCAAATTTTATTTGTTATAGTGTGTTAGTGCATTTGTGTGCGTGCATATATATAAATACACACACATACATATATATATATATATAAATTTTCTGACCCCAGGAAAAGGCAGTTGAGAGACTCCTTGCTAATAACCAGAGGTGGAAAACCCCAGCTTCAGAAAGTAAAAGCCCTGCCACGTATTTGTTCCACCCATGCACTACACCAGCTGAATTTAATTTGCACAACTCTTCAGCCAGGTAGAGGAGCTAATTATTGAAATCACCTTATTTAGTGAATGGCTAGAACAAATACATGGTAGGAATTTTACTTTCTGAAGCCGGGGTTTTCCACCTCTGCTAATAACAATAGATAAGATAACATTAGCTTTATTCATAAGGCATAACTTCATGTCAACAGATGACTATTCATCATATTCCTCGTTAAAAAAAGATGTTTAAGCGAGCAGAATGTCAGTTTCACAGACACACCACTTGTTAAAGTAATAGAGTAACCTCATCTACTTTTACATTTAGTTTATTTTGTTTTTATTAAAAACAATGGTGCAGAGGCGGCAGTTGAACGCCTGACTTCAGGGAGCTGAAGGCAAACAGGAAACTCTTATATGCAGTTTTGCAAGTCCCAGTACAACAAACAGCATTTCAGACAATGGCCACAATTTCTGACTAACAATGTGTGTCAATGGCATGGTGAGAAGGAAACATTCAATGTAACAAACATCCAATATGTAGGCATTGGCTGGTTTGCCTCTGTATTTATCAGGATTTATTTGCTCCAAACCAAGTGTGTGTTAGAATTTCATAAGGCATGGGCAGGTTACAGCAAATTAGCCATACCTGATTGCTGACCATCTATTATTTAGTAAGAGAATTGTTTCCAAAATACAATACACTCACTCAAACTAGTTGCTTGACTATCTACCTTCCTGTAAGACATTAGCTACCTAGAGACTTAAAGTAAAACAGATTTCGGGTTGGAAACATACATGATGCATTTGATTTTCATTCATTAAACTGCTGGCCTACATCAGGTATTACAGGACAATGAATGGGACAGCACTTTCATACCCACAATCAGTCTTCAAACCATATGCACTGGTCAGATCACTACACTCTGCGATGGGGCAACTGACTGTCCCTTCCTAACAGGGTTGCTCCTCTCAGCCATGATGCCTTTCTGTACTGGTCCCCCAGTGGTGGAATGAACACCCCACAGAGTCAGAACAGCAGAACCTCTTTATTATTGCTGCCTCCCTTGTTCTGTGTTTCTCTTCCTGATCGGCTTATGCTACTTCTATGGCTCTGTTCTGTCTCTTTGCACCCCCAACCTATATGCATTACCCCAGACAGCAGACAAATCCAGCTGTCCTCTCCTCTGCTTACAGATTCTCTCATACAGCCTCTTAGTGTATAGCTGCTTATTGCATCAATGTACATTGAGATGCTTCTGAAAATGGACACTGAGGTGAAGAAGCAGTGTTTCAGGGTAGTGGGTGAAGGTAGGAGGTGAGTGTAGCTGGACTGACTGGGAGAAAAGACGTGAAGAGATCTGAACAAATTCCTCAAAAAAGAGTTTCAAGGGAGCAGAGCCTCAGTCTCACAGACATACCACCCATTGAGATGACAGCGTTTATCAGCCCATGCATTTTCACCAAGAAAAGTAAATGCACAGTCTGCATCTGCATATAGATAGTCTGAGTGACTCTTACCCCTGTAATAATAATTTGGCTCTCCGCTCCTCCAGAACCTGGGAAAGAAAGGATAGAGACTGACTGAGACACAGAAGCTCCACCTCCCTATTGCTGCCTACAGGGATACAGTGACTCCTCCTTCACATTCTCTGTCTCTATTGCTGCCTCTGCTACTGCACTGTATGGCACTGCAGACTGGGAAGAAATATTCAAAGCAAATTATAATAGCTTGTACAGCATTCAAAACACTTCATTTACACAACATGGCAAAGGGATAGGTAAAATAATAGGCATAATAATAATAATGATACACTGAGCAATATCCGTGACTAAGTTAAATGCAGAAGTCCATAATTAATGCTGAGCTCTCTAGGATGTGGATCACCTGTTTGTGAGATGGAACTTCATGTTCATTCACGTCAAATTTACCCTCAGTCTGTAGAGTTATCCCCTGCGATGTGTCTGTAGGATTTCTTACCCTTTCAGCAGAGGGGTTCTGTCCACCCAATGCCAGGGCCCTTCTGCTTCTGAGTCACTCAGTCCAATCCAGTATTCACATTCTATTGTGTGTTTGGTGATGAACTCCTGAACAAAGACAGAATGACCTGCACTACTCACTCTGCTGACAGACACTGAGACAGTCCACACTGTTCATATCCTGGATCTGTCAGATACTGAGCATCACATCTAATGATGTGAAAAGGGGCACTCAGCCAAACCAGACTCACTAACTTTCCATAGTCAAGAGTTTCACAAATAATACATTTTATGCCAGAAACCATGATGATAGTGAGCAATAACACAAATTTTGTCAGACACTGATAAATGGGTTTTACAAAAAGTAACAAGATCAAACCCACATCCCAGTATAAGAGTTTTAAAATATGGGAAAAAAGGGTCCACTCTGGCGACAAAGCATTCAATGATTTTATTTTTAACACAACTCACATTCACTCATTTAGTCACTCACTCAGTATCTTACCTGTTCCTCTTCACTCTCTATAATGAACAGGTCAGCTTCTTGTCCTTGGCAGTAACTGTGACTGTCTGTCCAGTTCTTTGCCTTAGTAGAAAAGTAGTAACACTTGGAACTGAACTGCTCCCAGCCCTGTGGACATGGTCTACACTCTCTCTCTGTGCGGAAAAAAACAGTTTCTTTTAAATATCTTTAAAGAACAAACATGATCCATAAACACAAACTTCACTCAAACAAGCAAAAGGAAGGATCATTAAGACATCATCATTGTGCTTGTCTTTTGTATGCTGTTTCTCCAACTGGATATGTAGTAGTGCCACTCACTCTGTGAACTGAGGGGGCAGTATTTCTCCATCAGGGAGCCTTTCTGTAGAACTTTACTGTGGTGTCTCTGTAGCTAGCTGTTGCCTTCAGCCAGGTTGCTGTAATTGGCTCTGAGCCACTCCAGATCTCTCTCCATTTTTGAATATTTCTGGGATTGCATCTAATATATGAGGGAGAAACATACTTATTAGCTGACAAACATTAGCATGCGTATTAGCTGATACCCATGTCAACTACTACATGTCTTAGTTTGTTACACAATAGTATGTGTCAGTATGATACAAACGGCTTTATCAATATTTTAAGCTGAATAAAAAATAATGAAATAATAATAAAAAAAAAATTTAAGCTGAAACCGAAAACCATTTCAAGTTCACCTTTCTCATTTATGAAAGTCATTATGTGAATTTTAGCTAATGCGAATATGTACAATTGTGCAGCAGAAAACCACAATTCTATTTTCAGAAAATGTATCATGATCAGCATGTCGCTGATTTTGAATTCCATCCATTTAAGGACATCTGTAGCATGAGGACACAGTAGCAGACAGGATAACAAGAATTGAAACTGAATTTTCACCAGCACATAACCACTTGCATTACACAGATGGAGTTTCTTAGAGGAAAAAAAAAATTAAAAGATGTCCAAAAAATATTTATATGTTTTCTAAAAAATGGTTTGATACACCCATGGACAAAATTAGTGTAGGGATGAATATCATGGAATATGATTGTAAATTGGCAAAAATATTGTCAAGGTACACACTTAATGACATTCACAGAGTAACAGAGGAAACCATCAAAATGAAAGCCTTACAGCAAAAAACTGAGGTTTATGACACTCACACTGACAGTATAAAACATACAGTAAACACACAAACACTGACAGTGTATCATACTCACAGTGAACACTCAGGGTTATGATGGCAGTCAGTAAGAGAGCACACAGCAGCCCCAGACACATGTGACTGACCTGCTGGTCCATGTTGGGACACTATTCACTTTTCACCTCAGAATAGGTTACATCCTCATCCTAACTTAGAGAGGAGAGGTGGGAATGGAAGCCATTAACAGTCAGTCAAGGCCTACCATGCTGCCCAGTGCATATTACATATTTCACAGTACCCACCAATAACAGCTTTAATCATAGTATTAATCACATTATTGAGATTATTTTAATCTCCAGCCACAGATTCCTCTCCTCATGAGCTGATCCATGCCACAGCTACCTGACACTACAACCACTCATTTGGAGGGTGCTTTTCCCCTCAATGTTACATTACATGGGAATCATTTTAATATTTTTTCCCAGATTGTCTCAGAGAACATAGTGGTTAGACAGAATAAAGGGGTTGGAAAACGTGGAAGATGGACTGGATTTTAGTCATTAAACTGTCTTTCTAACTCAGGCATAACTTAATCACTTATCAAGTTGGGACACAGTTTTGGGGAGACCCCTGTTTATATATGAACTGATTCCAGCATCCCCCCTCCCTCAGTGCTGGAAGAAGCCAAGTGTAAAATTTACTCTGTAGAATCCAGAGATAGCTTTTCTTTTTAATGTTTTTCCCCAGCTGTAATTCCATTTTACCATGTGTGGGAGGTTAAAATAATTTTGGTGTGCAGTGTTTTTGGGGCACAACATAGTAAGCATTTTGATTTCATGTTTATTCCTCCTGAGACCTGGTGCAAAAAGGGTGTTTGATTAAAAATAGTTGTGGTTGTGGTCCGCAGTACTCTAGAGGAAGCAGGACCGGAAGTTGCTTGATGTGTAGCTTGGCACTTGAAATTTGTTGGTGATCATGTCACTCATATCGATTAGCACAGCTGTGTGTGTGAAAATGACAGAAGATCATTAATATTGCTCGGTGTTGTGTGTGCACTGTTGTAGAGTGTTGTATTTTTGAAGTATGGTGAATAGTAGACTGTCCTGGAAAGGATCTTACTGCTCAAGCTGTTATAACCCAAGAATTTAGAATCAAAACGTAATCACAAAGGAATGAAAAATATTGAGTTTTGATGTCCATAACAATGATATTGTTCATATTCTACAGTGAACGAGAAGCACTGCGAGAAAGAACTGAACTAACTAGAGGAAATGAACCAACCAGCGATCGTCGTAGATACAATCTGGGAGAACTCGAGCAGTGTTATTCCAACCATGGGGGTTGTTTACACAGTCTTTTGCTTACATTTTTATTAGAGAGTAATGTTAAAATGCATCTCCTAATTTGTTGGAATTAGTTGAAATTCTCTAGTTTTCACACCCAGAAAATGTAAGCAACACATAACTTGAAGTAAACCTTCACATAAATAGTATATATATATATATATATATATATATATATATATATATATATATATATATATATATATATATATATATATATATATAATTACACATAAAGGGAGTGAAAGAGCATGCTGGTTGGAGGGCTGAGGTGTACCCTGAAGAGGTGAGTCTTCAGTCAGCTACAAAAAATGGCTAGCATCTCCACTGTTGCATTGAGAAGCAGAGTGGAGTTTCAGTGTACTGGGTAAAGGTAAGAGGAGAGAGTAGCAGGACTGACCTAAGGGAACTAAACCAAACCAAAAACGTGGAGGAACAATACTGATTGATTGTTGAAGATTGTGCACTTCAGTTGCTTACTCACTTTAATACCCAAATATAATGATCTCACACACTGCATGACATTTTGGTTCTAAAGTAAGGAGTGCTTTTCATCACCAGTACTGTTGTTTTTACACCTCTGCCCTGCTCAGCTTGTGCATGGTCTCAAACTGAACTACATCATCACTAACTGGAAAGCTATGTGTAAAAATGGTACACAGGAAATGACCTCACTCCCAGTTATAGAAACTGAGATAAAGAATAACTCAAAATTAATCTCACATGAATCAAAGCACATTCACTCAGAACAATGTTCAGAAAATATCAAGAGTCTCTTGCTGGGTTACCCATACAAAAATGAAGGTTATAAATGAGCACAAACAGGTAACATCAAACTATTTATTTTTTTTGATTGATGTACACAATAGGCAAGCAATCTTACAATGACTCAATTCATGTTTAACAGCTTTAATGTCAAGCATTCTGATGCTCTGGATTCATAGTAGCTTAGTTCAATCTCTCCGACAAAAGGCGTAAACATATATTTTATAAATACAGTTAGCTTAGTAGAAATGGTGAATTCACTATTTATACGCCATATTTATCTTTATACATAGAACTTGCAATGGACAGAGCTGGTCGTAGGACGTAGCCATCATTTAAAATGCACAAATATAGTAAGAATAAAAAACCTCTTTAGAACATTTTTCTCATATGCTCACATATAATATGCTTTAAGATCCTTTTTTGCTGTGTACTCATCACTGCAGCAAATTATTTACAGATGGCAGATGATGATCTAAAACCTTCTGATCCTTATTGTAAATCATTTGAATAAACTATTTAATGATCTAAAAATATAAAATACTGTTATAGTGTGTTCCATTATTTTTAGCAAGTAAATACTGCATTACTGCATTAATTCATAAAACGTGATCAACCTTCTGAGAAAAATAATTAATATTTAAATATTTTATGGTGTATTGCTGATTTGTCCAATTATTGGTATTTTTAATACCAATCAGAGGTCGGCAGGGCAGCAGTCTCACAGATATAGCCCTTTGAAAAATCGCAGGGCGTATCAACCCATTTATTTTCATCAGTAAAAATAGCTGCACAGTCTGCATCTAGTTCACTTCCACCCTCCCCCTCCACATGGTTATTTGGCTCTCCACTCCTCCAGAATCTGTTAGAGGAAGAAGACGGACTGAGTGAGACACAGAAGCTCCACTTCCCTGCTTCCTGCCTCCGGGGACACAGTGACTCCTCCTTCATATTCTCTGCCTATTACTTCCTCACTTACTGCACTGGATGGCACTTCACACTGGATTCAGAGGGTTTAGTCTGTGGGGACTTCCATTGTAATGCTTAATGAAAATCTGACTACAAATTGTAATAGTCTGTAAAGCCTTCAAACCACTCACATCACTTACACAGTTTGGAGAAGGAATAACAGGTAAAGCACACATAAAACACAGAAAGGCATACATTGTTTCCAAACTTTGACTAAATATAACTGCAGAAATATACACATATTGCTGAGCTCTCTAGGATGGAGAACAGTTGTATATGAGATGCAGGTTCATATATTTGTTTATGCTGGGTTAGAGCTGTGCTCTGTTACATGTCGGTAGGACACCTTACCCTTTCTGTAAAGGGGTTCTGTCCACCCAGAGCCAGGTCCCCTCTGTTTCTGAGTCGCTCAGTCCAATCCACCAATATTTATGGAGGATATTTCTGGACTTGTTGATGAACTCCTGAACACAGACACAGAATGACTCTCACTACTCAGTACTGCTGACAATGAGTCCACACTGATACATTCTGGATATGTCTGATACTGAGAAACAACACAAATAATGTAACACACTGAAAATTTAGCTACACAAACCAGCGATAATATCAATCACACTTCACTGTACAAGTTTAAAAACATGTGGGAAACAAAAACAGGTCCAATGCGGCTACTGAGTATTCTATAATGTCATTTTTTCTCACATTTACTCATGTTCACCCACTCATTCATTCACCCACACACACAGCCATTGCCCCACCTCCTATCCCGCCTATCTGCCCTGCTGCCACGCCCACCACCTGAAGCCCATCCTGCACACCTGTTTCCTGCTTACTTATCACCAGCCCTTGTATATATACCCTGCTGTTTCCTTTGTTCTTTGCCCGATCGTCTCAGTTTTGTTCCTGTGTTGTTCTTGCCTTTAGATAAGTACTTGTTCTGGTCTGTTTTTGACTCTGCCTGCCCCTGACTTACTCTTTCACCTGCTGTTTTTTCCTGAGGATTTTTCTGGTTACCGATTTTGGGCTGTTCTGTTCACTACGATTTTTGCCTGTGCGTTTGGACCTGTAATTAAAGGATATCCTTGAACTGCCTGTTTTGCCTGTACTTGGGGCCTTTCCCTGCAACCCTGACATATCTTACCTGTTCCTCTACACTGTTTACAATCACCAGGTCGGCTCCTTGTTCTTGGCAGTAATTGTGACTGTCCTTCCAGCTCCTGAGTTCAGCAGAGAAGTAGTAACAGCTGGAGTTGAACTGCTCCCAGCTCTGTGGACAGAGTCTACACTCTCTCTCTGTACAGAAAGAACAAACATCAAATTTCCATCAAATACAAGCAAAAACACACGATGAAACAACAAGATTCTTTAAAACAAGTGTAAATAAAAAAGCAGAAAAGGTAATCTTGATATTTCCCTCCCTTTAACCTGTTAGACAGAATACAGACATAGTATAGCCACTCACTCTGTGAACTGAAGGAACAGCATTTCTTCGTATAGTGGAATTTCTGTGAGACATTATTGTAGTATCTCTGTAGCTGCTTGTTGACTTCAGTCAAATTGCTGTAACTAGCACTGAGGTTCTTCAGATCTCTCTCCATTGTTGAACATTTCTGAGATTGACTTGTATCTAACAAATACAGGGAAAACATACTCAAATACAACTGAAGACAGACATTACATATTCTGTTTTACATAATATAATTATTATATCAGGTGATTTTCATACAGTTCAGTATGATATGTTCATCATTATTAGCCTTTAAACACATACATTTAAAATCATCTCAAGCTCACCGTTATCATCAGCTGAAGACATAAAATGCTGCAGTAAAATATTCTATTTTCAGGCATTGTGTCATGATAGTACATCCCTATAAGATTTTGATAGGCCTTCATCTGAACATGTCTTTGCTCTAATATTTGTGAGGACAAATGAAGAGCATAAGAGCTGCAGACACTGACAGTGTATCAAATTCACTGTGAACACACAAACACTGACAGTTTCTCATACTCACAGTAAACACACAGACACTGACAGTTTATTATACTCACAATATACACACAGGGCCATGTTTGCAGTCAGCAAGAGAGCACACAGCAGCCCCAGAAACACTGCAACCAGTCTGTAGGTGTTCGAGGTTGGCCCACTTTTCTCCCCTATCAGGATTACAGTGTTTATATGCACTACAGAGACAGTTCCGATATGATTTTCACTTGCATGGTTAAATATTTTAACACACAGTCATGAACAACAAAGAGATGTTTAATAATGAGAAAAAGGCTCCAAAACCAACCAACCAAAAACTGTAGCAGAAAAAGCACAAAATTATCAGTATAAAATCAGGGAAGATAATCCAGAAGTAAATAATTGTCCAACAGACATTAATTCAGACCTAAACTTTGGAGAAGCCCCTCTTTACCACAATAATCCTACTCTTTAACATGCCTGGTCTCCAACTTCATAGGGTTTCCACTTGTTTAACACAAACACCATCTTCTTATTTTCTCAAGGGCAGACAGAGGGCTCTGTTTTAGATGTGGTTGATCAGGTGATTGGTCACAGGTGGTAGTTTTTTCCTTCCCCAGGGGGCAGTTAACTGACACAAGTGGCCAGGAGATGGCAACATGTCAACCACACCCCAACTCTGCCTGCCACCACACTATCAAACATGAATGGCAGTATTGAGTAGTGCTTATGGAGGCTGGCTTACATTGCAAGTTCAATTCCAGAGTGGGACACTGCTGTTGTAGCCTTCAGCAGTGTGTTTAATGTGAGTTGCCTCTGTGCAGATCCAGCTATGTTAATGGATAATGTGTAAAATATAAATTACCTAAGTCACCCTGGATAAGGCTGTCTGATAAGCAAACAATAAAATGCACTATCACACCTTTTATCATGTTAACTTTGTCACTGTTTTGTAGAGCATCTAAATGTGATATTGCTGCCTCTCTGCTCTGTGTTACAGCTGCATGAGCTGTGGGAGTTTCAGTGAGCTGTCATATTTGAGCTGAAAAGGTAAATTGTCTTCAGAGAACAGGAGCTTGTTTTGAGGCTAAAATGTTCTTGGATTCCATTGGTCACCATGTCAATCATTTCTTCATTTGGTAGCTGCGTGTTGTGTTCCCAGAGAGATTGAACAGGTTATACAGTATTATTATACAGTAGTTAAGTATTCTTGTGTGTTAACAGTTCTATTATTCCATAGTATCCAAATTCAAGGCTCTCACTAGAAATATATTTTGTCCTTTGCCCACGCTTTTGCACCAACACAGTCTACTTTAAGAGCTAGTCATTATATTTGTATTATTATAATACAATTATTAGTAGTAGAATACACATTATTGTAATCTATTTCATTCTACAAATATAGCTTCATGACTACAACATGTGACTATATTGACTTTAGGCACAACAATGTCTGTATTACACAAGTGACTGACATGCTGGTTCACAGTGGGACACTGTCTGGGGGGGAGGTAGAGTATGTAGTTTTCATGTCAGAACAAGTTACATCTGCTGCCTGAGCTGCTGCTGTTTATATACCATACGTGTAGATTCCACCACATACTTTTAAATTCCCAGCAAACTGATAACTGCAATCAGGAAATTACACATTCAGTGCCTAGTTAACAAATTAGCGATTACATAAAAAAACAGCTATCCAAAAAACAACATTCATACTTTTTCACTTTTTTATGGTGGCATAGATGTCAAAAACATCTCCCAAGGATTCTAATATCCACAAATTTTGGCATTGTGGTTATACAGGGATGTGTGATGTTGAATCCAGGATTGTGTGTGAGAGACATGAGAGACAGTTCTAAAACTGAATACTGTAGATACCATATTCTTATCTCCCTCATGCCAGATATTTACTTTACTCTCAAAATAATGTTATCAATCCCTCAGCCTGAACTTCACTTCCCCCATTGAAAGTTATTGAATTATTTGATTTTACAAAACTGATTCCATAGCCCCAGAACCAAATGCCGACTGTGAATTAAAGCAGGTTTATACTGTGCAGTCTTAGTAAGTGTATAGAACATGATCCTGATGTGTGTCCACAATCACTCCAAAGAGAAAGCGAGAGAGGACAAAAGAAGAGTTTCACTGACCATAGAATTTTAACAATAACATAATACGAACACAATTTCACCTTATGCCTAAATAGTACTCGCTAACTTGCAGTCCTATGCCTTGAGTCCTGATTAATATGCCTCTCAGACATTGGACGTAATCGCACAAATGAAGAATAAACCAAGACATAAATTGAGACAGGAAAGGAAGCTGTGGAAGTAGATACAGGAAGGGAAAGATTACAAAGATTCTCACATTATGAGCTCAGTGTAGGCACTTTTTAAGAACCTTTTCACTACAGGTGCCAATAGACTAATTTTAGACTGGAGAAAAACCCTGACTTCCCCAAATACAAATAATGCTATGGTCTGTTGTGTAGCATAGTGATTGGTCAAACAAACTTGTAGCCTTTTAAAAAATTTGTTGAAATCTTCTGACAAATTAACCACAAGTGTTTGTTTGGGATAGCATTACCTGCACAGGTAATTCTAGCTCGACTGTAATCTGCAGGGTATCAGGTTGAATTGGGCTTTGATTACATTGCCATCTATATAGGCCCAGTTCTACAAGGTCTAGGTGGGTGTGGCACACCTGAACTTTCACCTGGATGCACAGAGCATTTCAAATGATGACCATAGTTTCTGACTCACAATGTATGTTAACAGTATTGTAGTCATCCAATGTGCCAGCTGCCCTCCATACTCCCCACTTAAAGGCACCCAGCCCTTACTAATTAGACACCTTTCATAAAATATATGCAGGTGTGTGGTAAGATGAAGGTTAACAGCAGTATCCTTTTCAGTGACAAGTGACTTAACATGCATGTAAGGGGGCAGGGCAAGTGAGCTGTGTCCTGCCCAGGGACTATGTTTACTTCTCAGCTTTGGTTGAACAAGCTGTAAAATGTGTCTGTCTGTCTATCTGTCATGAGTGTGATGTCTATTGTTATTATTACATCTGTCACATGTGACTGACCTGCTGGTCCATGTTGGGACACTATGTGGAGGGAGGAGTCAATGATTTCACTTCAGAATAGGTTACATCCTCATCCTAACTTACTGAGAGAGGAGAGGCGGGAATGGAGCCAGCCAGTGTGGAAGATGGACTGGATTTTTATAATTGGTTGTTAAACTCTTGGTCAAACACACGCATCATCTCTTAACCAACTGAAGGATGTCGAAATGCAGTTTCGGGTAGTCCCCTGGTTATATATGAACTGATTCCACCTTCCCTCCTCCCTCAGTGCTGGAAGACTTTTTTTTATCATTTCTGTGTTAAACAGTTGCTTTTGCCTTTTGCTGTATGTAGGAGGGTGCTGTGAAATAATTTTGCTTTGTAGTATTTGGGGTGCAGTGGTTTTGGGCACAACAAACTAAGCATGCTTTGATTGCATTTTTATTCCACCTGAGAGCTGGTGCAAATTTGTGGTTGTGGATTACAGTGCTTTAGAGGAAGCAGGACAGGAAGTTGCTTGGGGTGTAACCTGGCTCTTGAAATTGTATTGCTGCAGAAAAGTAAATGAATGCAAGGTACAGACCAGGGCTCTTCCAGCATTTCACTCTCATTTTTCCATCTGTAAATTAATCCAGATGTGAGGCATCCAGTCAGGGCTCTCTGATGGGCTATAGAGCACATCACTCTTATGGGAGATAGAGAGTCCTGTTCCATGTCCAGCATCTCCTCTGTTTGTATTGTTGTCCCCTGTGTGTTTAAAATTTCTATTCTTTCGGCAGAGCCAGTTCCCCTCTGCATCCATGTCACACAGTCCCAAGTGGTGAAAATTGCTGTCATTTCTAACACATATGTGGTGCGCCTTTAAGTGGCAGCCGCGGTGTCATGCCTGCTGTCTGCCTGATATAGTGACCATCCACGCAGCTCTGTAATGCCGTGTCATTCACTTATTTATAAAATATATTAAAACTTTCATTTTCAAAGTTGTGTCATTGCTGGTGTGAATCATTAGCTCGGCTTGTGGCCCTTAACCCCTTGATCCTTCATGTAATTCATATGTTTTTCAATATCTATTTCATGATCATATGCATTTTATGTACATTTGCATTGAATTAGTGAGCTAACAGTAATCTCTCCAATATTTTCAGCAGTTACACATTTTAACGCATTAATTCGTACTTGGCCATCAAACTCTACAACTCTTCCCCTCTCTGCCACAACATGGGATTGATTTACGCCTGATGCCCTGTGCTGTTCCCCCTCACACTTAATCTTTGTACAATGGACAGTAACTATTTTCTAGCCATCTCACTCCTTCTCTGGTCAAGATTTGCACTATACAGTTATTATCGTCATGCACATTGGATTACAATAACATTATTATATATTATATACTATGTATATGCTCATTGCACAGTGGACAATAACTTCTCTACCTACCTCACTATTCTCTTGTACATCATTATATGATACTTAGATAATTACTGCACAGCGCAGAATTGCACAAACACCTTTTTTCTATTTATTTTATCTTATTTTATTTTATACCTTTCTATTTATTTTATTTTATTTTATTCTATTGTTGTTTTCGATTTGTGTTGGACGGTGCTGTTGTGACACCCAAATTTCCCTCGGGATTAATAAAGTATTTCTTATTCTTATTCTTATTCTTATTCTTATTCTTATTCTTAAATTAATCTTCATTTTCAAAAGTCAACTAATTATTTGATGATATATTGACTTTTCCATTCAACTGCTTATTACATCACACATTGGAAAAAATAATAACAAATTTACAAATTCACACATCCTTTATATTCTTAACATTATTCCAAATAAATAGACAGTTCCTTAATGGTTTTCATATAGCACTGCCAAAAGACTGTTTTAACAAACAAACTGATTTCAAATTAGAGCACAGCTGCTTTGTACTTGTGAGTGACTTCACATTTTTGTTTGCTGACAGTAAAATTTGCAGAGATACGTAATACTGAGACACTCCTCATCATTAGTGTATTTGATCTGCAGAGACAATTCTTTTGCCTTAGTGCTGATATGGTGAAGGCAACATACAGCTTAAGTTATCTGCTTTATCTCTGATATCTCAGCTGCCTTATCACACTCTGTGGCTGATATTTAATACTCTGTGATACAGTTCTGCTTCATTACAAACCTTGCCTCCCTCATATAGTGGTTCTACACACTCTCCAATACACTGTACAGGTGTCCTTACCTGTTTTCAGAGTTTCTGGGCTGTTGCTTGAGGTCTGGCCCAAGGTGCTGTACACAGCATTGTCTGGAGAGTTCAGTTCAGTGTATATACCCTCTGAAACTGTACGTACTGTAGATGCATCCATTTCTGAACCATATAAAAGGTGCCCTGCTGCTAATGATCTGTCTGTTCCTGTTTTTCCAGCTTCTGATCTTTGCATCTTATTGTGGTATTTCACTTGAAAGAGGAACTTGTATTGAGACTCCAGGATGGTGGTCAGTGGTTTTTATATATATAAAAAAAAGCGATAATACCAGGAGCTGGGGGATGACCTGGGATAACTCCAGCGTCCCCCCACTCCAGTGCAGGAATCCACCACCAGCCACATCCAGCACGTCACCATCACGGAGGTAGCATCATACTAAATTTTTATTCATCAAAGTCATAAATTGCAGATGGTAAGACAAAAAGGAGCATATTGGAGCTTGCAGATGTTATTCTTTTCCTTACAGCCATTCCCACCCCTCTCTCTATATATATATATTTAACCCCATTAATTTGTCACACATGAGATGGTGTTGTTGGTTTACCGGTTATTATTACCAATCTTGTATGTGGCTGGGTAAATAAATACATATGATTACATACAGCATATGCTTCCTTAAAATTTCACTGGGAATAATAAACTTTCTTCTTGACTAGAAAAAAAAAAAAAAAAAAAATATATATATATATATATATATATATATATATATATATATATATATATATATATATATATATATATATATATATATATAAATATATAAATATCTGGTGGTCCCATTGCATCTTGGCGTTGAATCACTATCCAGGACTTTCTCCGCCGTTGTCCCCTGGTGGTGGAATGAACTTCCAGACCTCATCTGTTCTGCTGAGTCCCTCTCTGTCTTCAAGAAACATCTGAAGACACAGCTCTTCCTCTCTCACCGGGGCACCTGTAACACTTCCCTCCTATCTCCTACTAAACTATAAAAAAAATGTAATGGTTTGGTTGTAATTGTTTAATGTAATGGTTTGATTGTAATGGTTTAACGCACTCGTTACCTTTACTTGCTAGTTTGTGCCTTGCCTGGTCAACCCTTGGAACTTTGTCATGCAGTACTTCTAATATTGTTGACTCTGTATGGTTTTTCGCTTGCGTTGTATTGTACCTCACTTTTAAGTCGCTTTGGATAAAAGCGTCTGCCAAATGAAAAAATGTAAACATAGAAAACATATATTAACTAATAAAATACATATCGTGTAACCTTAGACGAAGAAGTGTTCAAAGAAGTGTTCAAAAATGTCAATGTAATGTTTAATTAAGGATATGGTGCCCCATGTTATCGGTTGAAATTGAGATCACACAGCTATAACACATATAAAACAGCATGTCTTAAGTTGCCCACATTCAGCATGGACCATATGAACTTGCATTAAAAACGTACTGACTATAAACAATGCATACAGTAAGGAGTTATAAAATAGAGTCAAGATATTGCAAGGATCTCCAAAAGGTTATCACAAAAGAGACTTAAAGTGTACGTAATAACAGATATCTACTGCTTGTAAAAGTGGACACATGTTTCTTGAACATATTCCTTTTATATATGCAACGTGTTTAAATGAAATATAATCTATTTATGTATAATGCAAATATTAAGTCATCCACTTTTATTAATATATGATGACTTATTACATCACCTGGGGTTATTACATCATCATGAAGTTTATCATCTTAAATAAGCAATATTTTCCATGGTTGTATCATTTTTTACACCTCAGCACCACATTTTCAAGTTAATATACTCACTCATAGAAGAGAAAGGAACTGGAAAAAAATGAATTGCTACCTGTAGATGTCTAATAGATTTTGAGAGAATCTTTAGTAGATTTTCACATAAAACCACTAAGACTGTGTTGACGTAGCCTCCTTTTCTTGGGTTAAATACTGTCAGGTGCCACAGACTCATGACCTGAGGCCTTACCTGCAGTCTCACAACATGAGGCCTTACCTACAGTCTCACAACCTGAGGCCTTATCTACAGTCTCATGACCTGAGACCTTACTTGCAGTCTCACCACTTGAGCTCTTACCTGCGGTCTCATGAATTGAGACTGTACCTGCAGTCTTAGGACCTGAGGGCTTACCTGCAATCTTACGACCTGGGACCTTCTCAGACATCACATCTGAGTAAAGCACCCCCTCAGACACAAGAGCTTATAGAACCAAACTGAACCACAAATGAAAGACAAATGAAGGTTGCCAAGATTAAGGAAGAAAAAGGAAGGAAACTGTTTCATTCTTTTGTAACACACAGACACACACATACACATACATACACATACACAGATTTACAGACACACTCACAAACACACAGACATTCGCACACACACACACACACACACACACACACACACACACACACACACACACACACACACACACACATAATTTCATAATCATAGTATACATTATTTTATTACCAATCTCATGTGTGGGTGTGTAAATCGATAATTATGATTACATATAGCATGTACTTAAATTTCACTGCAAATTATAAACTTTCTTCTTAACTAGAATTATTATCCTAGTGGCATTAACAAGGCACCATTAAACCTGAAAGACATCTGCAAGGTACAGTTACCATGTGATACCCATTCTAACAGAAAATGACTAGATCAGAGTTGACTGTTTTTTTTCCTCTGATGATAGTACAGGCATGCATATGTGACTTTGCATATATCACACTCATCAAGCACCTTTCTCCACTAGTAAGTAGACTCAGTTGTTCATTCTGGTTCCTATGAAATGATGTGAGGTAACTTCCTGTGAAATATACTACACAGATGTGCAATCAGAGTGGAAGACATGCATGTGGTGTGTAGAAATATAATAATAAACGTAAGGAGATTAACCTGAATAAATGACTAGTTTAAGACCAGGTTTTATAGATGAGCAAGATCCACATTGAGAAAGATCCCATATGATAAGGATGATTAAAGCCTTTGATTGAAATCTGTTTTGGATACACTCTGATTGTTCTCTAAAGTTATTTTCGGTCTGACTGAATCCCTTACTCCTCAGCAGTACAGCTCCTCTCTCCTCTCACCTTTACCGTCTGCTTTTTTACTCCTCTCCATAACATCCTTTACTTCAGCACTCAAACCCTGATCAGAATCAGAATCAAGGTGCCACTGTACTCATGCCAGCCAACACCATGCAAGTCAGTCTCCCTGTTTTGTCAGGAAAGCACCCTGCATCAGGATACATCTCCGATCTCATACAATTCAGACAGAAGATGCAGTACACACTGAACTGGTCTCACCTGGCCATGATGTGTATAGCACAGTGGGCCACACCTCACAAAACAGCTTCAGAGCTCAGCAAAGAGGTCACTTACATTACATTACATTGCTTCATTTAGCAGACGCTCTTACTCAGAGCGACTTCCAAATAAGTGTATCACTATGCTAAGAGTAGTTATTGCGAAGTTTTACAAGGGGTCAGTAAGATACAAAGTGAAGTGCTAATCTAGTGTAGAGTGCTTTTTTTTAATGAAAATAGCAATCGATAGAATAGGTAGACATAGATAGGGAGGAGGGTAGGCTAGAGATACAGTTTGAAAAGATGAGTTTTAAGTTTTTCCTTGAAGGCGTCCGGGGAGTCTGTTGCCCGAATCTTAACAGGAAGCTCATTCCACCAGTGTGGAGCCAGTACTGAGAAGAGGTGGGTTCGAGAGATGCTGCCCTTGTATTTCGGGACAGAGAGGCAACCCGAGGTAGCAGAGCGCAGCACTCTTGCAGGCTTGTAGGCTTTTATCATGTCCTGTATGCACTTAACAAAAGGACTTAGTTTTCCATTTACCTCCCTCTCTCTCTCTCTCTCTCTCTCTCTCTCTCTCTCTCTCTCTCTCTCTCTCTCACACACACACACACACACACACACACACACGCACACAGAATAGTGCTCACAGAAAACACACTGACAAGCAGTCAGTAAGAGAGCACACAGCAGCCCCAGACACACTGCAGCCAGTCTGTAAGGATGTGATCTTTTTCCACTTTTCTTTGTATACAAAGAGACTAGTGACAATAAAAGAACACAGCAGTGTTAATGTTATAACCTGAAAATTCTTATGATAATTACATCTGTTTATTTGCCCTTAAGAGTAACTTCTCTTCGGCATTTCACATTTACCTCTGAAACACATTACATGAATTGCTTTATTGATTAGCTACAGCCAGTCTATAATATACTCTAAAGATGTCTTTACCTGCGTGCTGAGATCCTTGTCTATTCTGTGAGGTCTGGCCCATTGTGGTGTAGACATCACTGGCTGGGGAGACCAATCCAGTATACAGTATATGCCCTCTGAATTTAAATATACTGTAGATGCATCCATTTCTTATCCGTACAGTAAGCACACTGCTGCTAATGATCTGTGTGTTTTTCCTGTGTTTCTAATTTCTGTTCTGCTGGTGTACCTGTGGTCTGCAGGATTTCAGCTGAATGTGCGACTGGCTCTTAGAGGCCAGGAAGGTGGGAAGTTACAGAAATTGATGAGAACATCATAAGTGAGCAGACTCTCCATTCTATGTTTGAAGGTAGAGCTGGATATTTTGGTCATGATGCATGGAGGAAATTCTGAATATGGTGGGAGCACTGAGGTCGGAGCAATCCACTCCTCCAGAATCTAAAATAGAAAGGACATAGACTGAAAGAGACACAGAGGCTCGACTTCTCTATCGCTGCTTTCAGGGACACAGTGACTCTTCACATTCTCTGTTTATTGCTGTTTCTGTTACTGTACTGTATGGCACTGTAGACTGAATAATGATTCAGGGGGTTTGGTCTATGACTGCTCCCATTATAATGCTGAATTAAAATTATCATGGGTTGTATAGCATTCCCCAAATATTGGACAGTATGGTATTGTGTAACATTTCAACACTTTCATCACTTACACTTACTACCGTTGCCACTAATATGGGGAAGGAAAAGAAAACAATAAACATTAATACATGGAAAAGCATATGTCAGGAGGTCTGCCAGAGTTAATTGGCCGAGCTGGATTCCCTGGAGGTAAGTTGGTGAGGCGCCAGGAGCACGCATTCCAGGGCAAATGGAATGATTGTTTAATTGGCTTTTGGGCGGCGGCTTTGGCTGTAGTGTGGGCTTGCAGCTGCTCCTTGTTCCTGATTAGGGCGCCGGGATGGTATATAGGAGTGTTGTGAGGCTCAGTTTCGAGGGACGCCAGGGAAGAAGGCTCTGCGTACGGGAAGTTTTAGATGGGGTTTTTGGTTTAGTTTTTTTTCCTTTTTTTGTTGAGCTGGCCATTTTGGGAATCAGTTGGAGTTTCTTTTTCTTCGTAGTTTTGTTTTGTTCAGTCCCCGGGGGTCTCAGCCCGGGAACTTTATTTTTGTTAGTTTATCAATTATTTCTTTTGGGGAAGAGGAAGACGGCAGGTGGAGAGACAGCGGCCTCAGACTCCCCAGTGGGGAGTAACACCCCGTTGTTGTAAGGAACGTCCACACCCCGGAGAAGCATTGTGGGTGTGTGTGACCGGTAGCAGCGGGGGGCCGGGGTAACACTGATTAGCTGCCGTCCCCTTTCCCACAGTACGGTGCGGCGGAGCTCCGGAGCTGAGGGCGCGGCGTCAACGAGGAGGAGCCGACGACTGGGGACGACGGCAGCCGCTGGGAGGCCTGACGGCGAGAGCAAAACCGTGCCCTCTGCCTCTGAGAGTTTCTTTTTTTTTTTGGTTTTTTATTTTGGGATGTAGTAAGGCCCGGCAGTGAGGCGCGGGCCAAGCTACATCCCACTGTTATTGTATTTTTTTTTTTTGTCTTGTGTCTGCGTGTGAGTGAGTGTGTGCGTGAGGGCCTGCCCCGGTGGTGCAACCCCCCCCTTTCCTGTTGAGTTGGCCGAGCGGGACCCCTCAACCAAAGCGGGGTCAGGCGCAGGAAGGGCCAGAGTGGGGGGCACCTGGAGTGGTTAACAGCACGTGTGGGTGTGGGAGAAGACCCAAGCGGTCCGAGTGGTGAGTGTGTGTGGTGTACTGTGTGGGGGTTGCCCATACCTGCGGGTCGTCCCGGGCGGGGTGGAGGAGTCTCAGGAGGGGACAGCAGGTTGGGGAGGGAAGCGAACCAGGCCGGGGGGAAATAGTGAGAGTCTTGGCGCCCCTGTTCAGATGTAGTGTATTTAATTATTTGTCAATAAAGTCTTGCTTTCTTTCCTACATACTCTGTCCTGGCGTCCGTTGTGGTGGGTGGATCCCAATAGGGTAAAGGACCAGTTGGGGTACAGGGGTGAGCCAACGCCACTCCTGACACATATGTTGTGTCAAAACTTTCACTGAGTAAAACTGCAGAAGCACATACTTATTGCTGAGCTCTCAAGGATATAGATCACTTGTATGTGAGAAGCAGGTTCATGTTGTTTCATGCCAAGTCTCTTTGTATGTAGAGTTTTTCCCTATAACATGTCTGTATGATTTCTTACTTTTAGCAGAGGGGTTCTGTCCACCCAGAGCCAGGTCCCCTCTGTTTCTGATTCACTCAGTCCAATCTAGTGAGACACTGTGTGGGGGGAGGAAGAGGTGGGGATTTTCACCTCAGAATAGGTTACATATTCATCCTGAGTTACTGAGGAAGGCGAGGTGGAGATGAGAAGCATAATTCAATCAAGGCCCACCATGCTGCCAGGAACATGCTACATATTTCAGAGTAACAGCTTTAGTCATGGTATTAATCAAGCAAAAAATCAGTTTTGTAACTGATTTGTTCTTTTTTTCATTCACATGCACCCAGAAGGCCCTAGGAAAGCAGTTTGGACACCTTAGCAAAGAGCAATATTCTTTAACTGACTGTAAAGTATTAACAGTAGCAAAGACTGTAGCACATCTCAAAATTAACAATTTCTTACCTGGAGTCTCACTGCTCACATTCTTCCTGAACTTCAAGGCTGAGTAAAGGACACACTCAAATATTGGAGGGTTGAGAAACAAATGAAAAACTTTCCTTCAGGGAAGGAAAAAAAGGAAATATGTTGATTCTCATGCCAAGGGCCAGAATTAGATGATGAAACAAGTAGAGTGGGAGGAAATGCAATAGTTTGCGGTCAGCAAAGTCATCAACAATAGCAACAGCATTTTTCCTGTGTAGGAGGGTGATGCGTGCTGGTCTTGTACCACAGGGCATAAATATTCTGAATGCAGTTTTTTAAAATAATTATTTTAGTTATTTGTCTATTTATGACAAAGTCAGCACGTTCACACATACAATTACACCTCTTGAAAGCTAGTAGAGAGCCTGGCACAATGTCTCTTCCCCAAATATCTGACAGTTTAATTTAAAACAATGGTCAACAACAAGGACTGAGGAAAAACAGCCCGACAATGCCCAACAAACAAGGAATATGCCCCTCACGTCCCCACAACTCAGCTTAAATAAGCATGCCTCTTTGCTCTGTGAAATCTTCATTGCAAACTTCATTAATAATAATTAGTGGTAATGACCGCATTACCCAACGCACTCTCATTCTCCAGGAAACTGACTCCACCATCAGACAAACATGGAAATCTGCACCATGATGTCTGATATTATTCTCAGTAGTAATTGTATTTCCTAACTAAATCCATCTGATCCGCAACAACTTTCATATGAACTTCTCTGGTGGGCTGTACGGTGCATCACTGATAAAGGAGATAGAGAGCTGTTCTGTTCCATGCCCAGTCTCTCCTCTGTCTGTATTGTTGTCCCGTGTAATGTGTGTGTGAAATTTTTACTCTCTCAGCGGAGCCAACCCCCCTCATCTATGTCACACACTCCCAAGTTGTGGACTCAGAAGTGAAATGCTGTAATTAAACAAAAAAACAAAACAAAAAAAAACTAACAAACAAATGTGATGTGCCCTCTAGTGGCAGTAACAGTATACTGTATATGGATTGTTGTCTGGTTGAGATTAAACTTTAATCTTTTGATTAAATATGTATGAAGCAACATCAACATTTTAAAGTAGACATTGTATTTGTTAAGAAATGTACAGTTTTGTAGCTCTTAGAACATGAAGGCACAATACATAAGCAAAAGCACATGTACATTCTCATGAATGAAAAAATATTACCTTAATTTCAAATCCAATTCTTCAATTGATATGAATGATATGCAAGTGAAAACATAAAATATATAATTTCCTCATATTAACTACATTAATTCATTATGATTGATTTAATATTAATCAATGGAAGGTTAAAGCTTTCTGGTATAACTACAGATTTCTCTGTTAGCTGTGTTTTTAAATCATTCATCAAAAAAAGCATCAGTCTCACAGACATACATCCTCTTAAAACTGCAGTTTCTATCGGTCCATATATTTTCACCATGGACAGTAACTGCACAGTCTGCATCAGGGTGTTCAGCTCCATTATGCATGTAATGATCATCTGGCTGTCCACTCCTCCAGAATCTAGAATAGAAAGGAAGGAGACTGAATGAGACACACAAGCTCTACTACTCTATTGCTACCTAGAGGAATACAGTGACTCCTATTTCACATTCTCTATCCATTGCTATCTTTGTAACTGCATTGTATGGCACTGTAGACAGATAATGTAATCAGGGTATGTACTCTGTATACTTACTACACTTGGCCCTAATATGGGTACGCATTAGAAAAAAAAACATATACAGAAAGGCATACGCCGTGTCAAAACTGTGATTAAGCAGAATTGCAGAAAGACATACTTATTGCTGAGGCCTCTAGGATATAGATCATTTGTATGTCAGAGGCAGGTTCATCTTGTTTTATGCAAACTTTCTCCTCTGTCTGTGGAGTAATCCCATATGATGTGTCCGTAGGTTTTCTTACCCTTTCTGTAGAGGAGTTCTGTCCACCCAGAGCCAGGTCCCCTCTGTTTCTGAGTCACTCAGTCCAATCCAGTAATGGTGGCCATTTGTGTGTTTGGTGATGAACTCCTGAACACAGACACAGAATGACTCTTTCTACACGCTCTGCTGACAGACACACTGAGTCTGCACTGACACATCCTAGATCTGTCACATATTGAGCAACAACACAAATCACACAGCACATTGTTAAACGAGCTAGACAAAGAGTAACAATATCAAAACTCCTTCACTGCCTGTTAACATGGGAAACAAGTTCAGGACAAATATTTATAAGTATTGCCAGAGTACCTCTTGAGAATGGCCTTATACCTTGAAAACAATTTTCACCTACATGCCACTGCTAAATCACTCACACAAACAACAAAAAAAATATTTTCTGTTAGGTTTTTGTACACAGTGCTAGGTCTGCTGTAACCGGTCATAGATTGATAATGTTCTTTGCCTCATTTGCTCCCTCCATTCACATACTCACTCACTCACTCCCTCACTCACATGCTCCCTATATCACTCACTCACTCACTCACTCACTCACTCACTCACTCACTCACTCACCACTCACTCACTCGCCATACACTCACTAACTTGCTCGCTCACTCAGTATCTTACCTGTTCCTCTTCACTCTCTATCATCACCAGGTCAGCTCCTTGTATAAGGCAGTCATTGCGACTGTCCCTCCAGCTTCTCTCCTCAGTAGAAAAGTAGTAACAGCTGGAGCTGAACTTCTCCCAGCCCTGTGGACAGGGTCCACACACTCTCTCTGTATGGAAAGGCAATAGTTTCTATCAAATACAAGAACCTTTTACACAAGCATTCATGCAGATGAACAACATGTAACAATGATTAAAGTTTTATGTCCTGCTAGTTTCTGTTCTACAGACCATAGGCATACATTTACTAGTGCCACTTACTCTGAGAACTGAAGATACAGTTTTGATGCAGAAAAGGGAATCTCTGCAGGACTTTCTGTAGGTGGTTGAGAGCTTTGCTCATGGTGCTGTAATCGACCCTGAGATGTATCAGTTCCTTCAGATCTCTCTCCATTGTTGATTCTTTCCGAGACAGACTTGTATCTAATACATAAGGGGCGGAATGTATTGAAACAAATTAGCCGACAGAAATATCAGCAACTCTCTGTCTTAGGAAATGTAATTATTCAGTAAGGTCATGGTTCACCACGGAATAATTTTCAGTATGATACAACCAAAATGTATCGGTTTATTAAAGATTAAACTAAAAACCATCCAAAATTCACCTCTATAATTTCTTAGAATAAGCCCTTGAATGAAACTCGTCTGATATGATTATGGATCGGGCGGTACTTCATCATGATCAAGGTTTCATTGTATTCACTTTAGGGGAAACTAGCAGTGAAAACAGGAGAAACAACATTGGTACTCAGAGAAAACACATTGGCACTGACAGTGTATCATACTCACAGTGAAAACACAGGGCTGTGATGGCAGTCAGTAAGAGAGCACACAGCACCCCCAGACACACTGCAGCCAGTCTGTAAGGCTGTGAGTTTTTTCCACGTTTGTCTGTGGACAGATGGACTAGTGACAATAGAAGAGCACAACAGTATTAATATTATAACATGAACATGTTCATGATATGATAATTGCAACTGTTTCTGTTTTTTTGTTTTTTTTTTGCTCTGAAGAGCAATTTAACTCCAGCATTTCACATCTACCTCTGAAAACAAACTTTACCTGAACTGCTTTATTGAGCAGCTACTGGCAGTCTGTAATACACTCTAAAGGTGTCCTTACCTGTGTGCTGAAGTGGTTTGATGAATGAGGTCTGGTCCACTTTGCTGTACACATCATTGTGTGGGGACACCAGTGCAGTGTATATTCCCTCTGAATTCGTATGCACTGTGTCTGCATCCATTTCAGAACCGTACAGAAGGTGCCCTGCTGTGAACGATCTGCGTGCTATTCCTGTTTCTCCAATTTATGCTCTGTGTCTTTTCACTCGAAAGAGGAACTTGCTTTGAGAGACCAGGAAGATGGTCAGTGATTTTCAGAAAAAAAGAGACGATGTCAGGAACTGTGGGATGAACAACTAACCACTCTGACTGCCCCATCATCCCCCCTCCTACTCCATGGCAAGGTAGACTGGGAATACGGATGAAGAAATGGAATAAAATGAAAAACCCTGACTAATTGTAAGGCTCATATTGCATTATTCCATGTTACACCTCTTTCTGTAGAGTTAATGTAATGTAATGTGATGTGTCCGTAGGATTTCTAACTCTTTCCATATAGGGGTTATGTTCACCCAGAGCTAAGTCCCCTTTCTTTCTGGGTCACTCAGTCCAATCCAATTATGAAGGTCTTTTTCTGTGTTTGCTGAAGAACTCCTGAACATAGACGCACAATGACTCTCACTACTCACTCTGCTGACAGAGACACTGAGACACACAGTCCACACTGACACATTCTGGATCTGTCAGATACTGAGAAACAACACAAACCACACAACACATTGTTATATGAGCTACACAGACAGCAACAATATCAAAACCCCTTCACTGTATGTGAATATGGGAAACAAATTCAGGACCAATATTTCTAAACATTCTCAGAGTAACTGTTGAGAATGGCCTTACATCTTGAAATCAATTTTCACTTACACACCACTGCTAAAACATTCACACCAACAACAACAAAAACAGTTTCTGTTGGTTTTAGTACACAGTCTTAGGTCTGCTGTAACCAGTCATAGATTTATAATGTCACTTCTTCATTTGCTCTCACCACTCACATACTCACTCACTTACTCACCCACACACACTCACTAACTTGCTCACTCACTTAGTATCTTACCTGTTCCTCTTCACGCTCTGTAATCACCAGTTCAGCTCCCTGTGTAAGGCAGTCAATGTGACTAAGGCCAGCTCTTCCACACAGTAGAGGAATAGCTGGAGTTGAACTGCTCCCAGCCCTGTGGACAGGGTCTACACACTCTCTCTGTACAGAGACAATAATCAACCCTTTCTGTCAAATGCAAGCCCCTTTTTATACTAGAGGTTACACACATCAGCAAAAAGAAAAGACAATTAGTGTTTTTTGCTCCTGTGTTTCATTTTACAGACAATAGACATATAATACTAGAACCACTTACTCTGAGAAATGAAGGAACAGTTTTGATGCAGAACAATGCGTTTCTGTAGGACTCTCTGTAGCTGGTTGTTGAGTTCAGTCTAGATGCTGTAACTGGCACTGAGATGTTCCATTATTGGATATTTCTGAGATAGACTTATATCTAATGCATAAGGGGGGAAATCTATTGAACCAAATTAGCAGACAGAAACATCAACATCTCTGACTTAGAAAATGTAAATATTTGATCAGGTCATTGTTAACACTACAGGTTTGTCTGCAAAAGACAACACTGCATCAAACATATATAAGGAGACCTGAAAACCATAATTATCTGTCAAAAGTGAAGTTGAAACTTTGGCTTAGAACACATTATTTATTATTATTATTATTATTATTATTATTAGTAGTAGTAGTAGTAGTAGTAGTGGTAGTAGTAGTAGTAGTAGTAGTAGTAGTAGTAGTAGTAGCAGCAGTAGTAGTAGCAGTAGTAGTAGTAGAATTTGTTGTTGTTGTTAACAATAATTACCGGTGATGACTGCACTAGACAACCCAGTCTCGCTCCCCAGGAAACTCTTTCCGCCATCAGGCAAACATGGGAATCTGCGGTGTGATGTCTGTTAATATTCTCAGTAGTAATGGTATTTGCACGTTTATTATGACCTTCTCTGATAGACCATACAGCACATCACTGTTATGGACGATAGAGAGCTGTCTTGTTCCATGGCCAGCATCTCCTCTGGCTGTATTGTTGTGTCCTGTAATGTGTGTGTGAAATTTCTACTCTTTCAGCAGAGCCAGCTCTCCGCTGCACCTATGCCACACAGTGCCACGATGTGGACACCTAGGTGAAATGTTATTTCTTTTAAAAAAACAAATGTGATGTGCCCTCTAGTGGCTGTGACAGTATACTGCCTGCTGTTTCTCATTCATAAGATAAGATGAACTTTATTGATCCCGAAGGAAATTATTGTACCAGAGATTGCGCACTTACAGTATCAGAAACAATGCTGCAATGAAGCCATGTATGGACTGGTGCACCAGCTGCTCCATGCTGAGATCTGAATAACTCCCAGTCTTGTGTACAGAGCTGAAAGAAAGCTGGGACTCTTCTTCAGTTTTAGTGTTTATGAGGGCAGTTACAGTTCACACCATTTCAGATGAAAATAGGAACTTCTGACATCAGGAATATGATCACTGCATCATCATTAACTGGAAAGTTGTGCACAATAATAGTACACAGGAAATTATCTCATAGTCATGGGGACCAAAGTAACATAGGACTCGCAATTAACTTCAAATGAACCTGATCAAACTCTCACAAGAGACTGTTGAGCACATTGTCACACCAAACCAATGAACTCCTTGATGTAGTCTCCTCTTCCTGGGTTGAGTACAAGAAATTTCCACAGAAATGAGTGAAATATGTACCTAAACTGCAACACTCTACTACGAATCAAGGAGAGGCCGTATGCAATTTTATCTTTTTACTGGATTGTATTCTGGTTGAGATTAAAATTCGTCATTTGATTGAACATATATGAAGCGACATCCATAATCTGAAGTAGATATTTCATTATTATTTTTATTATTTTTTTATTACCATAATTTAAATCCAATACTTCACTGATATGAATGAGACACAAATGAAAACATACAGTATATGTTGATTAACTTCTGTTGATTAACATTTAGAATTTTCCAGCATAAATTTTTCCGTTAGCTGAATGTTTTAATCATTCCTCCTGAGATCAGACGCAGAGTATCTAGCATGAAAGAGCGCCAGTGCCAAGTAGGAGATGAGCGACACACTCTGTTTGGCCATGTGCCAGCGCAGAGTTGCCTACAATCAAGAGAGAGCTTTTTGCACAGTGTCACCCGCTAGAAGCCTCATCAGAAAGTACCAGAGTTCTAAAGTGGGAGGAAAGACTACAGCACCTCTCACCAGCAGACAAAATGTTCTTGAGCATACAAGAAGGTCTCCCACCAGGCTATGATCTACATCGGCCAAAGTGGAAATGCCTTAACAGATTAAGATGTGGTGTTGGACATTCCAAAGTGTGCCTAAACAAATGGGGATACCAAGACAACCAGGATCTCACTTGTATATGTGGCACAGAACAACAAACCATGGAGCACCTCCTAAGATGTCCATCACTGGAGCACCAATGCATGGCACAGGATCTCACAGAATACAATGATGTTACTACAGAATGTGTTCAATTTTGGTTGAATCACATTTAGCTTTGTATGTGCACTTGCCAAGAAGTAGATCACATGCATGAAGCTGACTATCTAATAAACAATGCTTTTCATTGCATGTACTAATCTTTTCACATCTCTGCTCTGCTGTGCTTGTGGTCTCAGACTGAACTACATCATCACTAACTGCAATGCTATGTGATGATGATCTCATTCCCACATAGAGACTAAAATAAGAAAGAACTCACATCTAAATTTTCATCTGAATTACCCTGCTACGTGGAACATGGAATATTCCTCTCACTCCTGCTTTCATTGGAGGGCATGTAACATTGGGGTTGAAGCAGCTCCCAGTCTTGTGTACAGGGCTGACAGAATACTGGATCTCCTCTACAGTCTGAGTGTTGATGAGAGCAGTTACAGGTCACACTATTTCAACTGAGAGAAGAACTTCTAAGATCAGGAAAGTGGTCTCATGACAATTGGTGAGAACATTATCGGTGACCCGGCTCTCTGTCTCATTTCAATAGCAGTGCAACATAGTGGTGAGGAGCAGGACTTGTACCTGTATCCTACATAAGTCGCTCTGCATAAGAGCGTCTGCTAAATGACAAAAATGTATTGTAATACGGACACTCCAACAATAAAAAATTGGATATTTTTCCCATTATTATTCTCTGAGGCTGCGTAATCAAGTTGATTTGGAGGGTATGAGTGTAATACTTATTAATAAGACCAAAACGAAATTTAAAATACACATAATTTTCCGATTATGGCAATGGACAAGGACAGTGACCCTGGGTTCTGAGTCCTTATACACACATTTACATGAATACGGACCATGTTGTGCTTTCTTTCTTATCTGCAGCCTCCTGTGCATTATGTTACTGTACGTCCTCCAGTCGCATCCCATCTGCTCATCAGCCTTGCCCTATATATTCCCCGTTTGCTTTGTTTATTTTTGCTAGTTTGTCACAGTTCGTCTGTTTCGCTACAAGCCGTTTTCTCCTGTTCTGCCTGCCTGTTTTTGCTGACTTTTGCCTGTTCCTCTTGACCATGTTTTTTTGGATCTGATTTTGTTATCGTTGCTGTGCCTTTCTGGATTGTTGACCTCACCTGTTTTTGACCTCGTGCTCTGGACTTCGATTTGGGAATTAATAAACTTGCTTTGTACATCCTGCCATCCAGTCTGCGCCGGAGTCCCTGCCTGAGCCTTGACAGAAAAGCACTGTGGGTAATGTTACACAGGCACCCCCATGCCATTTCTTTCTCTCCCTCTCTCTCTCTGTCTCAGGCATTTGCCATTGAAAAGGGGAACTAATTAAGTTTGTCTGAATTGGACAGTATAATCTTTTGACTTGAATGGGGACTCATAGGGACTCATGAATCCAGGGGTGGGGGCAGGGAGGAAACAGAGTATCATCAATATTTGTGTTTTTAGCTCTCACTTAATTCTCGCTGTAAGTTCTCAGAAAGAGGAACTACCTTTTTTACATTTTGTCTAATTAGCATGAGCTTCGGTGCTCTACAGGACACAGCTAAATGTGCCAGTGTAGGACATTATTACATTACATTATTGGCATTTAGCAGACACTCTCATCAAGAGCGACTTACATAGGTTACACTTTTTTACAATGTTATCCATTTATACAGCTGGATATTTACTGAGGGTAAATTGCCCAAGGGTACAACAGCAGTACCCTTGCAAGGAATCGAACTGTGAGTCCTGCTCCTTAACCACTATGCTACACTGCCACCCAGACATCTGTGTTATTCTGTTAAAACAGTACTGAAATTACCAGAATGTAGTGGTTAAAACTGTAGCTTTAGTGTGCTTGAAGTGCATCAATTTAAATGGTCTTGTTTATTTTACTTTCTTATTGCTTTACAACATCTCAGCTGGATGTCACTGAAAAATTGCCACCCAGATTTTAGAGTAAGCATTTTTGCAAAAAAAAAATGAAAGTGTCTATAGGAATCTATCCAGTGAGGCTCTTCTACTCATAACCTCACTCTAGGTGTGTCAAAGTTGTTCTATGTACTGAATTACTGCATATTTTCCCTCTCCCTGTCCCTGTCTCCTCTTTGATCTACCCACAACAGCATCCAATCAGCTATGGTGACATCTTTGGGACCTTTGGGAGCTTTCCGGTTGAGTTGGACTACCTGCACAGCTCCTTCCCAAAGAATGGGACCCAGCTGATTCTGCTGCAAAACTTAAATATCCACCCAGAAAATTCCCAGTCCTCCCAAATAGAAATCATGTGTGAAAATGGTAGACAGGAATTGATCTCACTCCCACTTATAGAGACTGGAATAAAAATGCAGCTCCCCTCTGCCTCCTAAGATGGTGAGACACTGATGTGCACTCTCTATTGACAGTGACAGAGTCCTGCATTCAGTCTCTCACTCTAATATCGAAACTGTTCCACCAGCTCACTCTTTCATTGAAGGGAATGTTACACTGGAATTTGAGCAACTCAAAAGCAGTCTTGTGTACAGGGCTGACAGAAGACTGGCACTCCTCTTCAGTTTCTGTGTTTTAATGAGAGCAGTTACAGGTCACACTATTTCAGATGAAAGTAGGAATTTTTGACTTCAGGAATTGGGTCAATCATGGAAATTGATGAGAACATTATCAGTAAGCCGACTGTCCATCATATTTTGCAAGTTTATCTGCTTTTTCTATCAATGTTCTTTTCATGAATCCAGGGGTGGGGGCGGGGAGGAAACCGAATATCATTAATATTCGTGTTTTTAACTCTCTTAGTTCTTGCTGTAAGTTCTCAGAAAGAGGAACTACCTTTTTTACATTTTGTCTGATTAGCATGAGCTTCGGTGCTCTACAGGACACAGCTAAATGTGCCAGTGTAGGACATTACATTACATTATTGGCATTTAGCAGACACTCATCGAGAGCGACAGTAAGCCGACTGTCTATCATATTTTGCAAGTTTATCTGCTTTTTCTATCAATGTTCTTTTCGTTGCGTGTACCAATCTTTTTACGTCTCTGCTCTGCTGTGCTTGTGGTCTCAAACTGAATAGGACTTGAACACTAACCTGGATGAGCTGTGCAGCTGTATGTTGGAGCGTGCTCATTTCAGTTATTGCTTGATGTAATCCTGTAATGTAATGATTTCACACACATTAAGTTTATCATCTAAATTAAGGAATGATCTTCAATTGCTATGTGTGAAAATGGTAGACAGGATACAATCTTGCATCTAGTTATAGATACTAGAATACAAAAGAAATATCAATCCATACTTTTGACTTTTCACATAAAACCACTGAGCTTAATAGCCTTGTCTTCTCGGGTTTGGTGGTGTGAAGTGGCATTAAAATGAACGAAATGTGTATCTGAACTGTGCCACTCTGCTTAGTTTAAATTGACTCATTTGCTCAAATCACAGAGACCATAGGTTCAAATACACCTTTAATTTGCTGAGAAATTTACAGTTAATACATGAAGGCAGAATACAAAACACATACGCACACTCAGACACTAAACTGAAAAAGGCAGTGGATTAAAGGCTGAAGGCCAAACACTCTGCTCCTCTTGGTTAAGTGTGATGTGAGATATCGGGATTTAGACTGATGTCAGAAAGTGGTAAACACACTGTGCTGGTATGAACCAGGTGGCTGGAAATTGGTTGTAACAATGATTCATTACCTGTGTGGCTCATTGCCTAACAATAAATGAGTTTCACCATTTCAAATTTTTTAACATGTAAATGTTTTACCATGTTATTATTTTACCATATTATGGCACTAGATTAAATTAGATTATATAATTTCTTTCAGTTAATTTGTTATAAGAGAATGTTTAAGTAAGCAGAGCATCAGTCTCACACACATACTTTCCCTTTAGATTGCAGACTTTATCAACCCATGCATTATCACCACCAACAATAACTGCGCAGGTTGCATTTTGGTGTTGTTCACCTTTTCCATCTGTGTAATTACCATCTGGCTCTCCTCTCCTCCAGAACCTGGGAGAGAAAGGACAGAGACTGAATTACACACAGAAGCTCTACTTCTCTATTTCTGCCTACAGGGATGCAGTCACTCACACCTTCACATTCTCTATCTATGCTGTCTCACTTTATGTCACTGTAGACTGTGGCACTGTAGGGTTCGGTCTGTGGGGACTCCTCTCTATGGTGGATTATTCTAAACTGCAGGTGGAGTTTCCTCTATGATGTGTCCGTAGGATTTCTTACGTTGTCTGCAGTTGTGTTCTGTCCACCCACAACCATGGCTTCGCTGTTTTTTGCCGATTCAGTCCAATCCAGTATTCACCCTTTTTTGTGCTGTTTGTGATGAAGTTCTGAACACAAACACAAAATGGACTCACTACTCAACAATGACACAAATCACACAACAAGATGATAAATGAGCCACACAAACAGCAACAGTATGAAACCTGCTTTTCTGTGTGAATATGGGAACGCAAATTAAGACAGGTATTTCTAACCATTCACAGTGTAACTGACTGATTGAGAATGGTAAAGCCATAGCCTAAGTGAGACCAGGCTAACACCTTGCAATTCATTCTCACATGAATGTCACTATTAAATCAGTTACACAAACAACAAAAATGACAGTTTCCATGAGCTTGGGTAAACAAAGTTAGATCTGCTGCACCTGCTGAAGGACCTATTTTGTCATTTTCTTATCCACTCACTCACTCACCCACTCACCTGCTTACTCACTTACTCACTCACTCATTCACTCACACAGTATCTTACCTGTTCCTCTTCACTCTCTATAATTACCAAATCAGCTCCTCGTTGAAGGCATTCAATCCGACTGTCCTTCCAGTTCTTCTCCTCAGTAGAGAAGTAGTAATACTTGGGGTTGAAATGCTCCCAGCCCTGCAGACAAGGTCTACATACTCTCTCTGTACAGAAAGAACACAACCATTTCTGTCTATTTTAAGACCTTTTACACAAGAGTTCACAAAAAAGGGGACAAAACACAATAAGAATTTCTATTTCGGGCTACAGACACCCAGTACTGATGTCACTTACTCTGAGAAATGAAGGAACAGTTTTGACGCAGCTTGTTGAGTTCAGTCATGGTGCAGTAACTGGCACTGAGTTTTTCCATTTCTTTCAGGTTTCTCTCCATCGCTGAATATTTCTGAGATAGACTTATATCTAATACATGAAAGGAGGAATGTGTTGAATTACAGTTGCAGACAGGCATATAATCTACTCCCTGCCTTAGGAAACATTAACATTCAATCAGGTTTTTGTTCGCACCTCAGCTAGTTTCATTTTGGAACACATAACTTTATCAATCATCTAAAATAGAAACTGAAAACCGTCTAAAGTTCACCATCATTATCGGTTAAGAGAAAAATTTGGCAGAGAATGATACCTTGAATATACATTTTCTCATTAATTGTGTCATGATATTACACTTTTAAATAGATTTTTATACATAATTTTAAATAGATTTTTATACATAAGGATGTCATTATAGTAGTATTTCTTGCTGTAAATAGGACACATGGAGAGTCTACAGTCTGTACCTCCGAAGAATCAGACAGGCTGATATGGATCACTACTTACCTCCATATTATGATTTGTAACATACTGACAGAAAGTGAACGTGAGCATGTTTCTGTTTCTTTAAATTCTTTCTTGGTAATAACAATAGCATTTTTTAATTCCCAGAAAGAGATATTTTCATCCACGTTTTTGGGAATACAAAAGAAATAAAAATCACATGATGAGATGATGGATCAGGAAAAATTTTGTCATGATAAACATTTCATCACATTCACTTTAGAGGAAACTAGCAGTGAACAGAGTAAAAAAAGGTGTATATTCAGAAAGCATAGTTCATCATACTTGCAGCAGACACATCCACACATGCACATGCACACACACACACACACACACACACACACACACACACACACACACACACACACACACACACACAGTGCAAAGTACTCACAGAAAACACACTGATGATGGCAGTGTATCATACTCACAGCAAATACACAGGGTTATGATGGCAGTCAGTAAGAGAGCACACAGCAGCCCCAGACACACTGCAGCCAGTCTGTACGCATATGAGCTTTTCTCATTTTTCCCTGGAAACACATGTGCAAATGGCAATTAATAATAATAATAATAATAATAATAATAATAATAATAATGAGAAGAAGAAGAAGAAGAAGAAGAAGAAGAAGAAGAAGAAGAAGAAGAAGAAGAAAAAGAAGAAGAGACCTAAATTGCAGCAGGAAATTAAATTGTATGCTTTTCCATCCTACTTTGCTGGTTGTGTCTCATAGTTCTAACATTTTTTTATGACTATTTTATCAACAGAATAAATTAATACTCAACAAAGTTTAAAATGGCAAAGTGTCACGCGCATTTGAGTCTATGTGTTGAATGTGACTGACCTGGCGGTCCACAGTGGGAGGACTCAGTGGTTTTCACCTCAGCATAGGTTACATCTTCACCCTGAGTACCTGAGGAAGGAGAGGTGGCGATGGGAACCATCAAATTTTTTTCAAGGGCCACCATGCTACTACGATGATTTGACATAATTCACAGTACCCAACAATACAGATTTAATCACTCTATCTATCATATTTGTAAGGGGTGTTTTTTTTTCCCCTCACACTCACAGGATGCCCTACAGAAGCAGGTTGGATCCCTCAGCAAAGAGTGAACATTTAATGAATTCATACCTGGCACAATGTTGATGACAGCGCTCAAAAACTCATGCAGAACACAGAGAAAGTAACTGGGCTCATGACTAAACTGATCCCAGCATCCCTCCTCCATCAGTTCCGGTGGAAGCCAAGTGTAAAATTCACTCTTTGCAATCCAGCGATAGCTCTCTTTTTCACATTCACTCTGTCTTTTTAGGAATCTTCTCTTTTTGTTACTATCTAGTGTTATTTCCTGGTATTGTGCAGCTTTGTGTTTGCGCTCAGGTCGTCCCCTCCCTTGGGTTACTGCTGATAACCGACGTTAGTACTTACTTTAGCAGACGCTTTTATCCAAAGCGACGTACAAAAGTGCATATAGTGGGCAAACAGACACAAGGACAAGATGTGTACAGGTCATAGAAAGTAGATAGTGCTGAAGCTGAGCACAAGGTCAGTGTAGCGAAACAGAACTAATCTGATCTGAGGTTACATATATCATTACATATATCAAACATATCAAATACAGTCACTGGGACAATAAAGTGCTGCTATACTACTTAACTGTAGTGACCCTGCAAGACCCCCAGTCTTTGCAAAATCAGTCTGTGACTACACTGTCTTTAGATGTGAGATGGTGTCAGACTTTAGTCTTTTAAAAGTCTTTTCAGAGTCTTGTCAGTCTTCTAGTGTATGGTAGATGTGAGAGGGTGTCAGACTTTAGTCTTTTAAAGGTCTTTTCAGAATGTTGTCAAAGTCCTCTGGTGTATGAAAACCGCTGCTCTAGCGAACTATGTCAGCTAACGTTCTTTGACACTATTCACACCATGGAATTATAACCAAACACTGGTAAACCACGACTGGCGGTGCAGTTCTATGGAAATAAACCACGACAGGGTGGTGTGATGCCCCCCCGCAGCGGAGCCAAGGGGCCGTTAACCACCCTGAAGTGCTTTATTTCCATAGAACTGCGCCTCCAGGAGTGGTTTATTCCGCTTATACCATGGCTGCTTACCTAAGAAATAATTCAGCCCTCATCGGATTTTAACAAAAGTTCTTGTGGGCGTAAAAACCCAAACCTTCGTGCCACCTCTTGCATGCCGTGGGTGACATGCGTGTCACCCACGGCCATCGCAGGATCAGCACCTTGACAGCGATTGTGACACTTTATAGTTTGTAATGTTAAAAAGCTCCAACAGTTTAAATTGTACTCGATACAATTAATTCCATATGTGTCCAGTGTTATAAAGTGGTCTGTTAAATTTCGTTGTGCGTTTGAAATGATAAGTATCACTTATGAAAGATGTTAAAATTCGCCTGCACTATGCTGCAGGAAAGGAGCCCACTCAAGGTTAGCTGCGGGGGAACCTCACGTGTTTGCGTTACGGTGCTGGTTGGTGGTGATTTTAACACAGACATAGGCCATGTCCACACGTGCACAGGTATTTTTGAAAATGGGGGTTTTCTCTCCTTCGTTCTTAAAAAAATCTCCGTCCACACGAAAACGCAAACACATGCTGTCAAGACCATGCTAAATCAACAGGCGACGATATAACCCTAACCGTAAAGCCACGTTGGCCAATCATAAGCCTGAAAAAAGTTACTACGGCGCGCACTCTGACGTCACAAGCCAGAAACTCCGTTTTCCCTGTCTACACGTGAACACTGACAACGGAGTTTCTGAAAATCTTCACCTTGGAAGGCGTTTTGCAAAAGATCCGTTTTCAGTGACCTAAAACACCGTTTGCGTGTGGACGAAAGGCCAAAACGCATAGAAAAAGCTACGTTTTAAAAAATACCCGTGTACGTGTGGACAGGGCCATAGACGCAGGCAGCGATGTTAGTGTTAATCACCTAAGGTCCTTTATTTATAGGTTCTCTCTTGTAGATTGCTATAGGCGTTGTTTTCCTACAAACAGAGGCATTATGTGCAGTTTCGTTTCCCCGTCGTGGTGTAGCAACCATGACATGCTCACCGCTAGTTTAGATATTAAATTCCCCTACTTTCGGTCACGGGTACTGGAAGCTAAACACTTCTGTCCTGGACGAGCTAGAGTTTAGGATTTTGTTTCGTTCCTACCTTGAAAGCTGGCTATGTTTTAAGGATACAGCCGCAGTATTAATGTAGACGGCAAAAGGCTGGGGAGCGTAGGGAGATGGAGAGGCTCCAACCCGAGTTGGATAGTTTATAGGCTACTGTGCTAGTAATGCAAGTTGACCCCTCGATTTACAGAGATGCGAAGTAAAGGCTGCCTTACGCAGACTTTTTTAAGGTCAGGCCTGGGCTTTTCTGTTTAACGCTAGGAATGACGCCTTTGATCAGGACGAAACGTGTTCGTCTTATTTTTTCAACAAGGTCAAAGACGCGGAGAAAAAGCGTACTTCGGAAAAGTTAAGTGATGTAGACGGTAGAGTAGTTAAGAGCACAGAATGATTAGCGTCGCCTCCCGTTTTTATAGGAATTTATTTCCAACAAACCGGTCTCGTTTGAAACCGGTGAATTCTTTTTAGACAGATATATATCTGACAAGAGCCACAATAAGCTTGAACAGCCCATTGTTTGGAGAGAGCTAGATAAGGCGTTCGCGAATATGGCTAAGGGTAAGGTTACAGGGGCAGACGGGCTGCCCAGGTAGTTTTATAGGACTTTTGGGATGTTTTGGTTCCCGTTGTGGTAGCTGATAAAGTTTTTCGTAGTGGGCATTTGGTGGACAGAATGCGCACATGCGTGCTCTCCCTGCTCTATTATGGTTGGAAGTTGAAAAGTCATTACTTCTGCACTTTTGTCTCGCTAAACCGACGCACTTCTGTCAAGCGCTGAGATCAGTGTTTGATCAGATTAGTATTACTGTAAAGTGAATCTATCGTTTATGTGAACTCTGAAAGGCTGTTTGGTTTACATATAAATTCGATAGCCGACCAATTTTATCGGAATGGAAAAGCAAAATAAGTAAATCGTCTTCCTTTAACTTGGTGCTAGATGCTTGCATATGAGCAACAGTGGTCTGGAACAGTCGTAAAATTGCATTGCATGCATTTAGCATACGCTCTTATCCAGAGCGACTTCCATCACAATAGAACATAAGTGTAACCAATCAATTTAAACGAGCAACAGTGTCAGACCAGGCTAACAACACTTACAGACCAGTGAGTGTAAGCATAGCTCAGAGGTAAGAATAAAATCCAACTAAGAACTAATTCAACCTTGAAATTCAGTTCCTGACAGTGAAAGACTGCCCCCTGAACTATCCCCCATCCCCTGAAATGATGACTGTATTAATAATTAAGTACAGAGTATAGAAACACATTAACACAACCATAAGAGTACACAAAACTTAACACGTCTTGTGAAGAACGATTCCTTACTTCCAGGCCCAGGACTCAAGTTCTTCTTGAACTTTACAGTGGAGTACAGTACACCCTCAGACATTGGAGATGACTGTGCAAATGACAGAACTGTGCAAATGACAGAACTTGAAATAGAAGGAGGGCAGAGGGGAAGTATGTTGATTCACACACCAAGCGTGGGGATAAGGCACCACAGTTATTTTGATAGCTTGCTGTCAGCACAGTCATCAAAAATCAATAACCCAATTGCAATCTACATTTATTCACATTTATTCATTTGGCTGAAACTTTTATCAAAAGTGACTTACAAGTGAGGTAGAGTACAACACAAGCAAAAAAAAAAAAACCATAAGGAGTCAACAATACTAGAAGCACTGCATGATCAGGTTTCAATGGTTGGCCAGACAAGGTACAAGCAATGTTCTACCCAGTAGCATTAGGGTGTTTGCCCTGTGTAGGCAGCAGATCAGTGCTCACCAAATGATTTTGAGCATTCATGTGAATATTCAGGCTTTTTTTTGCACCATAAAGAAAGCTCATTTGCTCTTGTATTTATGCCACTTGGGAGCTGGCAGGTGGCAGCTCTGCATGGTATTTCCCTCAAACATTTGACAGTGGGCCTTTTATTTAAAATAATATTAAACAAAAAGAGTCTATGAAAAGAGATCATATTTTATCTTTCTGTCTGTCTCAGTGCATACTTGCTATGTGAGCTGTGCGGGTCACTGGGGTCTGAAATTCTATGAAAACAGGAAGATGGTTGGAAGCCGATGTTTGGTCAAGCGTTGGTGAACACCCTGTGCCACTCATGCATGTCTCTTAAAAGATATGTATTATGATAAGTGAAACAGATGTAAGATCGCAAATATTTCTCGGTGCGCTTGTGTGTATAGAGTCTTTTCTAACGCTGTATTTCAGGGGACATCTACAGGGGATTCATGAAGTAAAAGCCCATGTCTGTTTGACAGGTCATTATTACAGCGATACATAGGGTTGTCCCTGTAATAGACTTTATCCTGTCCTGTTTACTCCTCAAGTTGTTATTTTCCAAGAAATGATAACTATGTTAAGCAACAAATTAATGTACATATTGGAAAGTTTAAAATAAACTTGAAGTAACATGAGGTCCATCAATGTTTGCTCTTGCTGTCAGGTCCAGCGCTAGAAATTTTGCTACTCTTGACAATATTTTGCTCTTACCCAAAGTGGGAGGGGGTACCTCACCCAAACAATAAATAAATAAACAATGACATGTGGCAGCCATGGTGATGGGCAGTGCCCAAGATGACTGGGCTCATTACATGTGACTGACTTCAATCGTCCGATTGCGTGTTCACCACGGCTATTACTGCCTTTGATGCTAATACCTCCTATTCTAAATAAATCCACCTGTGAGGCATCCAGTCTGGGCTCTCTGATGGGCTATAATGCACATCACTGTAATGAGAGATAGAGAGCTCTCCTGTTCCCTGCCCAGTCTCTCCTCTGTCAGTATTGTTATCCCCTGTAATGTGTGTGTAAAATTTCTACTCTTTCAGCAGAGCCAGCTCTCCACTGCACCTATGCCACACAGTGCCACGATGTGGACTCAGCCAGAGTTGAAATGCTGTCATGTTTAACACAAATGTGATGCGCCCTCTAGTGACTGTGACGGTGTACTGTCTGGTGTCTGTCAAAAATAGAGGCACTGTCTCTCTAGCTCCTCCCTGTGGCAGAGGGGACTTATCACTGTGTTATTCAATTATTTAAACTGAATAAATTGACAATTAAAGCATTACTTAAGCTTGTTACTTTCATAACCTTTAGTTGAACATTCGCAGTTGTGTCATTGCCGTTGCGAATCAACAGCTGTAGGACATAATGATAGTGTGGGGCCCATGACTTCCCTTTTATAGTGCGTATTTTGCTCTCAATATTTATTTAGCGACCATACGCATTTCATTTAATCACTGAGGTTATATTTATACCTTTCCAGCATTTTCAAAAAATTCACATTAATTTGTGATACTCAATCTTCTGTCATTCCATCTGAGAAATTAAGAAAGTGATATCCACATATTATGATAAAACTACTCTTTTCATGTAATCATTCATCTAAAACGACTAACGAAACTTCTAGAACCTTTACATATATATACTTTACTTGAAACAATTCCTTACTGGACAGAGAGGGAGAGGGTTACACTGTTTCCACATTTTCATCAGATACATGCATCTTTTACCGCGGTGCTTCATGACAATCAATGAATTAAACTTCAAATGCAGGGTATAATCACCATCGTGTTTCCACCAGAAAACGTAAATGCACAGTCTGCGCTTCGAAACCCAATTTAAACATGGCGCGAAACAGTGACGTTCTGAAAAAAGAAGCTGTCTGCACAGTCGCAAAATATGCGCGCCGTTGCGCATTTCAGTAATCGCCCTGTATAGGAGGTAAGTACTGCGCGCTGATTAAATGGCACAAGTTAGTTGTTTTGCGCTACCGTTTACTCCACCGGGGAGCTAACGGAAAGCACAGCACAATAAATCTATAAAAATGCATCACTGAAAACTCAGAAAATCTCTGTAATAACTCTGTAAAAATGAACGCCACCACAATTCTAGTATTTATCAATGGTCTGGTATGTACAGACTGCAAAAGCAAGGTTGTAGAGTGAAGCCCACATAAGTAGACATTTGAGGCACGTTTCCGTAGTGTAGTGGTTATCACGTTCGCCTAACACGCGAAAGGTCCTCGGTTCGAAACCGGGCGGAAACAGCTTTTGCTGAACATATGCCCCCGCAGATTTTCCATTAGGCTATGTATTAATATTAACGTTTCCTCTAAAGTGAATACAATGAAATTTTGGTCATGACGAAATGGTGCCTATTCCATAATCTCATCAGATGAGCTATTTTCTGTTCATTTGTTTCAATATATTTCCCCCCTTATGCATTAGATACAAGTCTATCTTGGAAACAATCCATGATGAGAGAGATCTGAAAGAACAGGTACTTCTCCGGGCCAATTACAGCACCATGAGCAAAGCTTTCAACCAGCTACAGAAGGTCCTGCAGAAATTTGCTTTTCTGCATCACAACTGTTTCTTCAGCTCTCAGAGTGAGTGGCACTAGTGGCAAAATTGAAAGTCTCTTTTTTTTCTAAAAATCACTGACCATCTTTCTGGTCTCCCAAAGCAAGTTCAACTTTTAAGTGAAATATCACAGAAAGATGTAAAGAGCACAAATTAGAAACACTGGAAGAACGCACAGATCATTAGCAGAAGGGTGCATACTGGATGCAAACAGTATGTATGAATTCAAAGGGTATATACACTGCACTGGTCTCCCCACACAATGACGTGTACAGCACAATGGGCCAGACCTCACACAATAGACAGGGATCTCAGCACACAGGTAAGGACACCTTTAGAGCGTATTATAGACTGCCTGTAGCTGCTCGATAAAGCAATGCAGGTAAAGTTGGTTTTCGGAGGTAAATGTGAAATGGTGAAGGTAAGTTCCTCTTCAGGGCAAATAAACAGCCGTAATTATTATAAGAATGTTCATGTTATAAAAATAATATTGTTGTGCTCTTTTATTGCAACCTGTCTCTCTGTCCACAGAGAAAAGTGGAAAAAGACCACATCCTTAAAGATTGACTGCAGTGTGTGAGAGAGAACCCTTCTACTGAAAGGGTTAGAAATTGATTTAAAGGTGAAATCATACAGACACATCATATTGTTTTTCAGATAACTCTGGACTGTGTCTCTCAGTGTCTCTGACAGAGTGAGAGAGAATTTTGTGTCTGTGTTCAGGAGTTCATCAACAAAACAACATGATCCTGAATCTCACATATATGTGATCTATCTCCTTGAGAACTGAACAATAAAAGTATGTGCTTCTGCGATTTTACTTCATGAAGGTTTTGACACAATGTATGCCATTCTGTGCATTAATGTTTATTTTTTCTGTTCCTTCCCCATAGTAGTGGTAAGGGTAGTAAGTGTAAGTAATAGCATTATTGAAATGCTATACAACCCATCATAATTTTAATCAGCATTATAGTGGGAGTAGTCATAGACTAAACATCCTGAACCCTTATTCAGTCTGCAGTGCCATACAGTGCAGTAACAGAGACAGCAATAGAAAGAGAACCTGAAGGAGGAGTCACTGTGTCCCTGTAAGCCGTATTAGAAGCAGAGCTTCTTTGTCTCATTCAGTCTTTGTCCTTTCTGTTCTAGATTCTGGTGGTATGAAGAGCCAGATGATTCTTATATGGTCAATGGAGCAACATTCCGTGGCACAGACTGTGCAGTTACTGTTCCTTATAAAAATGCATGGGGTGATATAGATTGCAGTTTTAACAGGAAGTATGTTTGTGAGAGTGATGTTTTTTATGATGAATGATTAAAAAATGCAGCTTTTCACTTCACTTTTATACCAGTTGAAGAATTGGATTTGAAAGTAAGGTAATATTTTTTCATTCATGACAATGTACATTCTTTGCTTCTATATTCTGCCTTCATGTCCAGAGAGCCACAGAATTGCACATTTCTTTAAAAAATTAAATAAAATATCTACTTCAAAATACAGATGTTGATTCATACATATTTAATCAAATGAGCAAGTTTAATTTCAACCAGAATACATTCAAGTAAAAAGCTGGTGTGAAATTGCATAAGGTCCCTCCTTGATTGTTAGTAGTGTCATGTAGTTTAGGTACGCATTTTCCTCATTTCTGTGGCAACGTATAGTACTGAATGCAAGAACAGGAGGCTACATCAAGGGGTTCATTGGTTTAATGTGAAAATCTGTTCGAAAAATATTGTTTTGTGAATGTGTTCAGATTCATGTGAACTTAATTGTTAGTTCTTTGTTGCTGTCCTCTCCGTGACTATGAGATAATTTCCTGTGTACGATTTTTGCACATGGCTTTCCAGTTTAGGATGATTCAGTGACCACAATCCTGATGTCAGAAGTTTCTAATTTCAGTGCCAGCATTCTTTCAGCCCTGTACACAATGTATATTTATATTTTGAATGAAAATTTTGGAATATGTACATTTTTCAGCATAGATAACACAATCAAGCATTACTTGCATTATGTTACTTTCTTTCTGATCAGATGGATTTAGTTAGTAAATACCATTACTACTGAGAATATTGACAGACATCACCCCGTAGATTTCCATGTTTGTCTGATGGTGGAGTGAGTTTCCTTGGGAGCAAGACTGGATTGGGTAATGCAATCATCACTGCTAAGCATTGTTAGTGAAGTTCGCAAATGAAGTTTGCACAGAGCAAAGACACATCTTATTTAAGCTGAGCTGTGGGGACGCAAGGGTGAGTTTGGGGTGATTGTAGTGTCACTGCCATTAGATACTGGGATGGGCATATTCCTTGTTTGGGGGCCATTTTTTCCACAACCCTTATTGTTTACCATTATTTTATGTCAATCACCGACTGTCAAATATTTGGGGAAGAGACACTGTGCCAGGCTCTTTACCAGCTTTCAAGTGGCAGAAATGTACATGTGAATAGACTTACTTTAGTTTGCCAAAAAAAAAACAATGCATTCACAATATTTATGCCCTAAGTTACTAGACCAGCCCCCATTGCCCTCCTATACAGCATAAAATGTTGTTGCTATTTTTTGACGACTGTGCTGACAGCAAAGTATCACAAAAATTCCGCATTATCTACCACACTGTTTTTTTTTTCATCATCTAATTTTGGCCCTAGAGGCAAGAATGAATGTATTTCCTCTTCTCCTTCCCTGAATTCTAAGATTTTAATTTCTTTCTCACTTCTCATATGAGTCATTTCGGCCATTTGCAGTGTTTGCTCCGATGTCTGAAGGTGTGCTTTACTCAGCTTTGAGGTTCAAAAAGAACATGAGCGGTAAGATTGCAGGTAAGAAATTGTTATTTTTGAGATGTGCTAAGGTCTGTGCTACTGTTAATACTCTACAGTCAATAAAAGGATAGCAGTTTTATTCAGTGGACAAAGGTTAAGTTTCAGGAAACTCGTGGTTAATTCTGTAAATTAAGAACAATGTAGCGATCAGCGTATTGTGCCTTTTCCATAAATGGTAAGTAAGTAGATTCTCTTCAAATACAACCATGCCCAAAAGATCAGAAAATACAGTCCTTGGGTCCTTTTTCAAATACCTTTGAATCCATACAAGAATATACCATACAGTATGGAGAATTAAAATATGTTCAAAGGGTGCAGTGAATACCAAAAACAGAAAGCTACCACTAAATTTAAATCTTAACTCTTAAACTTGTACCCACAGTGAGGGAGGAGAGCTGTTGAAATCAGTTTTGTTATAAGCACAGTTAATTCTTCATGTTCTGTGTTTTCCTTTTGGATTGTACGTTAGCAATCATCAGCATTGTGCCCGTTTTGAAATCAAAACTGTTTGCTCTTTACCAGCATGTTCAAACTTCTTTCCTAGGGCCTTCTGTGTGAATGTGAAAGGAAAAAAGAACACATTAATTACAAAAGTGATTTTTTTTATGATTAATAGCATGATTAAAACTGTTGCTCTAAAACATGTAGCATGTTCCTGGCAGCATGGTGGGCCTTGATTGAATTATAATGCTTCTCATCTAAACCTCTCCTTCCTCAGTAACTCAGGATGAATATGTAACCTATTCTGAGGTGAAAATCCCCAACTCTCCCTCCCCCCACACAGTGTCTCACTATGGAATGGCAGGTCAGTCACGCTGAACACATATATTTTTATATTCAGGTTGAATACATGGTAATGTCATTCATTTTCATGTGAAACTTTGTAGTATGTTCATTTGTGCTTTTGATGACACAGTTAACGATACATGTTTCAAATGTTTAGGATGTTGCCTCAAAAGGCCAACTTGTTGTTATTATTCAGTTGGCATGAAATAGCCAAATTACTGTCCTTGTTTCTTCTTCATCGTCCACTTGATTTTCTGTGCATAACTGCTCTTACAGCTTTTTAGCTACTCTCACGAAACCTAGACAATATCTTCTGGTCGTGTGGGATTGTATTGTTTGTGGTGCTTTTTTTGTCAATACATTTTTTTTTTCCAGATATCCATGATTCTATTTAAAAAATTCCATTGACAGACATGGATAGAATCTGAACATTCTATCACATGCAGCTAACATCACAATCGGACTGCTACCACCACCACAGATACAGACACAGGTGTGACTTTCACACTTTCAGCGTATTGCACGCTCTCAGTCTCCCTTACAAAATCTCATGCCAAATCTGTTCACAGATCTTTTTTTTAAAGTAGAACTGGATTAGCATGGGAGATAACTTGCAGAAAATAGAATTTGCTAGCTAGCTAGCGCATTACTGAATTTCCTAGCTATCTGTCTAGAATTAGTTCACTGGCAACCTAATGCATTAGCTGGCAAGGGTGCAAACTGGCTTTAAGTAGCTAGTGACTCAGCTTTTGAGATAAGCAAATGAGAAAAGAATTAGCCAAGCCAATTTAAAGTTTGTCCTCAGATATTTACACCATCATAGGGAGAACTGACTGAAACACATCTAATAGCAATAACCATTATTGATAATCCAGACAATGGATGCATGTATAGCATTGAAAGATTCAGAGGGTATGTACACTGCACTGGTTTCTGAAGAAAAAAATGTGTACTGTGCAGTGGGCTAAACCTCACACAACAGCCCAGGAGCTCAGCACACAGGTGAAGACACCTGTATTGTGCATCACAGAGTGGCTGTAAGTGCTATATAAGGTAGGTCAAAATGATTTTCAGGGGGAAATGTGAAATGCTAAAGAGGATTTCATCACCTGGGCATATAAAAAGTAACAAATGTCTGATATATTCGTGTTGTGTCATTTTATTGCTGATAGTGCTTGTATCTACAGAGAGAAGTGGACAAAGCTCACATGCTTACAGACTGGCTGCAGTGTGTCTGGGGCTGCTGTGTGCTTTCTTACTGACTGCCATCATAGCCCTGTGTGTCTACAGTGAGTATAATACGCTGTTAGTGTGTGTGTTTTCTCTGAGTACCTTGCACTGTGTGTGTGTGTATGTGTGTGTGTGTGTGTGTGTGTGTGCGCGTGTGTACGTGTGAGTGTATCTATTGTAAATGTAATGAACTGTGCCATATTAGTATATAGTCGGTTTTTACTTCGTTCACTGTTAGTTTCCGCAAAAGCAGTAAGCTTTTCCCAATCCATAATCTCATTTTATGACATTTATTCCCATTCTATTTTTAACAATGGGAATATAAAATTATGCAACATAATGTCTGGTTTTATCATTACTCAGAAAACATTTAAAGAAAACCTGTTAAGTATGCTTACTTGCACTGTCTGTCAGTCTGATATTCAATTCACATCAGCCTGTCTGATTCTACTGAGCTGCATCTCAAAGACTCTGTCTGGGTCCTCATGAAGATTCAGAAGTACTAGATGGTATTTAACATCTAATAGTGATGTACTACTTTACACAAGTAATGAAATTATACAAGTAATTAAATAATAATAAAGTAGTACATCACTACTAATATTGCTATTAATAATAATATTGCTTATATTGATCTAAGCCAAAATTCAAACTTAACTTTTGACAGATAATGATGGTTAATATCAGCTTACCTTTTAAATGTTTGATACAGTTGTGTGTTTTGCAGTGAAACTTGTAGTGTGAACGATGACATGATCAAATACTTACATGTCCTATAGCAGAGTAGCCGACACTTCTATCTGCTAATTTGTTTCAATACATTTTCCCTCTTTTGTATTAGATATAAGTCTATCTCAGAAATATTCAGCCATGGAACAACTCAGGGCCAACTACAGCACTTTGACTGAACTCAGCAACCAGCTACAGAGAGTCCTACAGAAACTCCCTTTTCTGCATCAAAACTGTTCCTTCATTTCTCAGAGTAAGTGGCACTAGTACTGTATGCCTGTAGTCTGTAAAACATAACATTGAAGCAGTAAAAACAATGATCTTTGGTTTTTGCCTACTTGCATAAAATCTTGTGTACAAAGGTGTTGTATTTGACAGAAATAGATGTTTTTTTGTCTCTGTACAGAGAGAGTGTGTCAACCCTGTCCACAGGGCTGGGAGCAGTTCAATTCCAAGTGTTACTACTTCTCTCCCGAGTGGAAGAGCTGGCCTTACAGTCGCATTGACTGCCTTACACAGGGAGCCGACCTGGTGACCATAGATAGTGAAGACGAACAGGTGAGATACTGAGTGAGTGAGTGAGTGAGTGAGTGAGTGAGTGAGTGAGTGAGTGAGTGAGTGAGTGAGTGAGTTTGTGAGTGGTGGAGGGAAAAAGGTAATGATCATATGAACCTTTGAGTGGTTACAGCAGACCTAACATTTTTTACCAAATCAAACATAAACAGTTTTTTTTTGTTTGTGTTACTGATTTAGCAGTGACTTGTAGGGGAAATGGATTTAAAGGTGTAAGCCCATTCTCAAGAGTTACTCTGGGAATGTTCAGAAGTATTGGTCCTGATTTTGTTTCCAGTATTCCCATATGGTGAATGGGGGTTGATATTGTTGTTCTTCGTGTGGGGTCCAGTGTGGACTGCATCTCTCAGTGTCAGCAGAATGAGTAGTGAGAGTCATTTTGTATCTGTGTTCAGGAGTTCATCACCAAACACACAAAAGGTGACTATTGCTGGATTGGACTAACTGATTCAGAAACAGAGGGGACCTGGCTCTGGGTGGACAGAACCCCTCTACAGAAAGGGTAAGAAATCATACAGACACGTCATAAGGGATAACTCCACAGACAGAGGAGAAATTTGGCATAAAGCACCATGGAGCTGCATCTCACATATATGTGATCTGTATCCTTGAGAACTGAGCAATAAGTATGTGCTTCCCCATAGTAGTGGTAAGGGTAGTAAGTGTAAGTAATAACATTATTGAAATGCTATACAACCCATTATAATTTTAATCAGCATTATAGTGGGAGTAGTCATAGACTAAACATCCTGAACCCTTATTCAGTCTGCAGTGCTATACAGTGTAGTAACAGAGACAGCAATAGAAAGAGAACCTGAAGGAGGAGTCACTGTGTCCCTGTAAGCCGTATTAGAAGCAGAGCTTCTTTGTCTCATTCAGTCTTTGTCCTTTCTGTTCTAGATTCTGGTGGTATGAAGAGCCAGATGATTCCTATATGGTCAATGGAGCAACATTCCGTGGCGCAGACTGTGCAGTTACTGTTCCTTATAAAAATGCATGGGGTGATATAGATTGCAGTTTTAACAGGAAGTATGTTTGTGAGACTGATGTTTTTTATGATGAATGATTAAAAAATGCAGCTCATGGAAAAATCTGAAGTTATACCAGAAAACTTTAAATATTCATCAATGAAAGCTTAATCTACTGCAATGAATTAATGGAGTTAATATCAGGTAATATATATTTTTATCTTTTCACTTCACTTTTATATCAGTTGAAGAATTGGATTTGAAAGTAAGGTAATATTTTTTCATTCATGACAATGTACATGCTTTTGCTTCTGTATTCTGCGTTTATGTCCTAAGAGCCACAAAAATGTGCATTTTTCAACAAATAAAATCTATTTCAAAATACTAATTTTTCATCACAAATATTTTGTGTTATTACTTTGTCTCTTCTCATACCCTCCACATCAACTTGACAGTACACCCCCAGAGAATGATATGGGGAAAAATATCCAATTTTAATGTTTCTCTGTTCATTTTAGCAATGCATTACATTATTGGCATTTAGGAGATGCTCTTATCCAGAGTGACCTACATCAGTGGGTACATGTCATGCGTACACCACCTCGAGACCATGCTGTGAAGGAGCAGTCCTTCACCTCACCCCAACAGGTTAAATGTTAAATGTTTGTTGTTTAATTGTTAAATTGAGGATCCTCATTGTCCACATGCCATCTCATAAAATAAGCGCTTTAAATCAATCAGTTACAATTGACGCAGGTTACATGTTTGTCTTTATTTAATAACTGTTTAATTGTTTTGTTAATTGTCTTGTCTTTGAGAACCAGTTAATTGGTCACACCTGCTCTAATTAGGCTGATTATATACAGGTGTGAGGCCACACAGAGGTGGGTTCAGATTGCTGGAAGCTATTTTGTGTGCTGGAGGTAGTAGACTGGTTCTCTTGTGTTTGTGAGTAGTTTTTAAATAAATTGTTTTGTAAAGTTTTACTCCTTCTGCTAATTTATGTGCAGAGCATCGGCCAGCTCTGTCACACATGCGCAGAGGTACGCATGTTTTCCCGGCAAGTATCTTTTCATAAATGCCATTTTATGTGTAGAAAAGTGCTCTGCGTGATTTTAGTGCGTACGCACCGTCGATACATGTGGCCCTACATGAGTGAGGAAATTAGTGAGTGAGTGAGCATGCAAGTGGTGGAGTGAATGAGTAGATATTATTAATCATTCAATGGTTATAGCAGAACTAACATTGTGAAATAAAACTGACAGACACTGTATTCGCTGTTAGTGTGACTGATTTAGAGGTGGCTTGTAGGGAAAAAAATATTAAAGGTGTAAGGCCATTCTCAAGAGTTATGCTGGGAATGTTTAGAAATATTGGTCCTGATTTTGTTCCTCATATCTACACAGAGTGAAGTGAGTTTGAAATTGGTCTTTGTAAAGGTTATTCATTGGTGTGTTGTGCAGTTTGCGTTGTTGCTCAGTATCTGACAGATCCAGGATGTGTCAGTGTGGACTGTTTGTTTCTCAGTCTGTCAGCAGAGTAAATGGTGAGAGTCATTTTGTATCTGTGTTCAGGAGTTCATCACCAAACACACAAAAGAAGGTGAATACTTGATTGGACTGAGTGATTCAGAAACGGAGGGGACCTGGCTCTGGGTGGACAGAACTCCTATACAGAAGGGGTAAGAGATCCTACAGACACATAATATGGGATAACTCCACAAACAGAGAAGAGACTTGACATAAAACATGAACCTGCAACTCATAAGCTATTGATATCCTGTACATCCTAGATAGTGCAGCAATATGTATGTGCTTTTGCAATTCTACCCAATTACAATTTGACATTTACAATGTTTGCCTTTCTGTGTATTAATGTTTATTTTGTTCTGTTCCTTTCCCATATTAGTGGTAAGGGTAGTAAGTGATGGCAGTGTTGAAATGCTGTACAGTCCATTATAATTTTTATTCAGCAATATTTGGGAGTAGACTAAACACCCAAACTCCTTGCTCTCAGTCTACAGTTACATACAGTGCAGTAACAGACAGCAATAGCCAGAGACTGAAGAGTCAGTGTATCCCTGTAGATCGCAATAGAGATGTAGAGCTTCTGTGTCTCACACAGTCCTTTCTATTCTAGATTCTGGAAGACTGGACACCCAGATGATCATTATCATGTCAATGGAACACAATACCCTGGTGCAGACTGTGCAGTTACTGTTCCTAATAAAAATACATGGGCTGATACAAAATGCAGTTTTACCAGGAGGTTTGTCTATGAGACACTTTTTATGATGAATGATTTAAAAATGCAGCTAATGGAAAAATCTGCAGTTACACAGGAAAACATTACACATTAATCAGTGAATGGTTAATCTAGTGCAATGAATTATTGTAGTAAATATGTTTGTTTTCACTTGCATATCATTCATCAGTTGAAGTATTGGATTTGAAAGTAAGATCAGTTTTTGTTCATGAAAATGTGCATGTTTTTGCTTTTCTAATCTGCTTACATTTAAGAGCCACAAAATGGTACATTTCTCAACAAATAAAATATCTACTTCAAAATATGGATTTTCCTTCATAAATATTTGCTGTTAGTTTCTCTTCCCTCATACTCTCCACATCAACTTGATTATACACCCCCAGAGAATGATCTGGGGGAAAATATCTAAAATTTCTATATTCATCTTAGCAATAAATGCATGTACAGTAATACCATTTTTCCTTTTATTACCTGAGTGTCCACATTACATAACATCAATGTCATTTATGAGACAAACTTATCCAGAGCAACTTGCATAGGTTACAACTTTTATGCTATCCATTTATACAGCTGGATATTTACTGAGACCATTCTGGATTAAATACCTTGTCCATGGGCACAGCAGCAGTTCCCCAACAGGGAATTGAACCAGCAACCCTTTGGTTATGAGCCCTGCTCCTTACAACTGTGCCACACTGCCATTAAAATGAGACAGAGAGCCAGGACACTGATAATATTACCAATTTTCATGAGTGACCATGCTCCTGATCTTAGAAGTTCCTCTCTCAGCTGGAATAGTGTGACCTGTAACTGCTCTCAACACACAAACTGAAGAGGAGATCCAGTATTCTGTCAGCCCTGTTCACAAGACTGGGAGTTGCTCCAACCCCAACACTTCATGCCCTCCAATGAAAGCAGGAATATTCCTTCTATCAGAGTCTAACTCAGACGTGAATTTAGACATGAGTTCTTTTATCTCAGTTTCTAAGTGGGAGTGAGATCATTTCTTGCGTATCATTTCTATACATACCTTTCCAGTTAGTGATGATGCAGTTCAGTTTGAGACCATGCACAAGCCGAGCAGAGGCATAAAAAAGGAACACCCACTGAAAAGCATTGCTTAATAGATACTCAGCTTCTTGCATGTGATTATGTTGGCAAAGAAGTAATTTGAGTGAACTTTTTTCACCATACAACTGCATCTTATTTAGGTTTTGCTTTGCTTTTGATCTCCTGGGACTTTCTCCAGATCAATCCAGATACTCTCAGCTCTTACCTTCACCCGCTATCCTGGAACCCCACTCCACCTCAGTGCTCCGACCTTATTCAGAATTTCCTCAATGCAGTATTACCCAAATAACCAGCTCTACATTCAAAAATAGAGTAGAGAGTCTGCTCACTCATGACATTCTCATCAATTTCTGCACCTTCCCACCTTCCTGGTCTCTCAGAGCCAGTTGCACATTCAACTAAAATCCTACAGAAAACCGTTACACTAGCAGAACAGAAATTAACACAACTAGAACCCAGATCAGAGATCACTAGCAGCAAGCACGCTTTCTGTACAGATCAGAAATGGAGGTGTCTACAGTGAATACAAATTCAGAGGATATATACACTGCACTGGTCTCCCCTGACAATGATGTGTACAGCACCTTGGGCCAGACCTCTCACAACAAACTAGGAGCTCAGCACACAGGTAAGGACACCTTTAGAGTTTATCATAGACTGGCTGTGGGTGCTTGATAAGACAGGAAATGTTTGTAAAATGCTGAAGGGAGGTTACTCTTCAGGGCAAATAAACAGCTGTAACTATCATAAGAATGTGCATGTTATAATAATATTGGTGCATTCTTCTACTGTCACTAGTCTCTCCGTCCACAGAGAGAAGTGGAAACAGCTCACATCCTTACAGACTGGCTGCAGTGTGTCTGGGGCTGCTGTGTGCTCTCTTACTGACTGCCATCATAGCCCAGTGTGTTCACTGTGAGTATGATACACTGTCAGTGCCAATGTGTTTGTGTTGTAATCTCGTTTTTATTATTTTTTCTGATAGTTTCCCCTAAACTGAATAGTGTTTCGGAGGTAAATGTGATATGCTGGAGCCAGGGCTAATAAACAGCTATAATCATCAGAATGTTAAGGTTATAGTAACGTTGCTGTGTGTAAAGGAAATGTTCTTGCATGGTTTATTGATATGAAAAATGCATTACATTGGCATGAAGGCCTATACAATTTTACAAATTGTACAGAGGGTAAAATTTAAGATCTAATTAAAGATATGTGCAAAAGAAGAGTGGAAAAGAACAAAATTCTTCACAGGAAGTCATGAAGTGAGACAGGACCTGTAACCTGAGTCCAAAATTATTCACCATGTATGAGTGACATTAATGAGTGATCATTATTACTGGAACAATCTTCACCTCTTGACCTCACTCTTGCAAACACAAAACTTAAATTCTTTCTCTGTGTAGATGCCATGGTCTTGCTGTCATTACATTATATTATTGGCATCTAGCAGATGCTCCTATCCAGTGCAACTTATATCAATATACAAGTTTTCACAATGTTATCCATAAAAGGCTCTTCAAACCCACTAGGTCTGCCCAGAAAAATGTCACCTGAGTCAGCTGTTCCCAAACCATTACCACACGACTCTATATACACCGCTCAAAAAAATTAAGGGAACACTTAAATCACACAGTAGATCTCGATGAACGAAATATTCGAAGTCGAAAATCTTCATTGATATACATTGGGCCACATGTATCAACGGTGACAAAATTTGCAGACTGACGACACCAAGGGGAACTAACGGTGATGCAAGTAAACGGGTCTTGTGTCAATCATTGATGAGTGTTATCGCGCCAGGTTCCGGCGCCAGGATGAAGTGACTGAGGGGGCAGTTAAAAATGGCAAGGGGGCAAATCTTTTATATAGTAAAACAGTAGATTATCATCCTGCTATTGCCTATTTCTGCATTTTTTCATCCTGCGGGTGGCAATATTGTGGCGTTTTGACTAGATGCGAACAATTCCTTACCTTACCTTTTCCATGTGTTTGTGCGTCATGGCCATTATATGAAATAGGAATAGTTGGGGCAGATTGCTAGGTCAACACCTAAAATTGGTCTGGTGGTAGGTTTAATGAAATTCATTGATTTAACCATGCAATAGCCTCTGAAAGGCTAAATAACAACAACACAAGACTACTGTTTCAAAATCAAATAATACATTTATTTCACAGCAGTGAAGCCAGTATTAATAGAGAGGCCAAAAAACGAATAAGCCCACACATGACCAGTGTGTCCGCACCCGGCGCCACGAGGGGGCAAGAAGGGGTTTAAGTTTTATATACCCTATAGAAAAATAGCACAAATAACAAAAAATATTGGAAACGTTGGAATACTCGTTGGAAACGACACAACTCGGTCAAGGAGAGAGAGGGAGAGAGAGAGCGAGAGAGCTACATGGCATGAGCAGAAAGACAGACAAAATGATCCGATTATCTTTGGTTTTTTTTTACTTAATGACCCTGACACTGTTGACTATTATTTTGTTGATTTTAGCTGTCATCTCTCAGTGGTTAGAATCGTTGATAAATTCTATTTTGTGTCTTGTCGACCTACGTTCCGAGTGCTCCGATTCCCTAAATGGTGCGAGTCCTGTTAGTGGAAGGACCAACGGCTCCAGTGACACTCTACATTTAAGCTTGCCATGGCCTGAGGGACAACAAGTAACCACCTAACACAATATGAATCATTAGACATTTATTTTCTTCTCATAGATAATCGATTAGTGCAACTTTCTATACTTTTAGAACTAACATTTACCAAATATCTTTAACTGGATTAGAGATAATATTCGTTGTTATTTTTAATTTTTGTGTTAAATCACATTAAGTTTCAGTAGTGTAGTGGTTATCACGTTCGCCTCACACGCGAAAGGTCCCCGGTTCGAAACCGGGCGGAAACACTGTATTTTATGTGTGCACGTTTGGTAAGTGTGTCATAGATTAAAAAAGCAAGATAAATATGCGGATATACTGCTTACACTGAAAATCCACTGGGTCTCAACAGCATAGACTGAGTTCACAGTAACTGAACGCTGATGTCATAGAGCGAGACAGGTGAATAAAGTCGAACGCAGCGTAAACTACATTATGCACAACTACATATTCAAACAGATAGCGTAGCGTAGTGCTACCTCTCTTAGATGAGTGCGATCAATGTGTGCGACGTTACTGGCTTGTTTAGTAAACTATCCAACCAGGGCAGGCAGTAACGCCTCAGTGTGACTTTTGCAGTGATCACTTCAAGATGTAAGATTACGTACAGACACAAAAAGCTAAATAAAGCGGTTGAAGTGTGTGTGTACGTTTCATTTGCTAGTACAAGGCGATGCCACTGACAAGTGGGATTCAATGCCATACATTTAGTTAACTAACTGCATATACACTAACGCACGTAACTTGGTCCTGCACTTTTTTTCTTGCCGCGCTGTTCTTATCATTTTTGTTCTTCAAAAAATGTGCACTTCCACGTGTGGCGCATTTATTTTTTGTTGGGGAATTTCGTTTGCCGGTATGAATGTCTGACTGGTTACTCCACTGCACGCGTCAATGGCCGTAATCGTGTCATATATTTACTTCCTTTAAACTATAAATATGAAGCTGTCTTAATCTCCACCTAGGCTACCTGTGCTTGTGTTTGGTGTACTGACGGGTGGTGACCTCTGGTGGCGAAGGTGGGGGCTGTCTGGGTCCTGCTTGCTCGTGACACCATCTTTGTGTTCTATGGACGATAAAAGCAATGGTGCTTTCCTTTGCAGCAACAGTTTTTGAGTGCATATTCTGTCTATGCTATGGTTGTAGTCTATGTAGTATGCTCTGGCTACTTGTAACCAAAATGTGCAAGTACCCTTAGTCTACGTATGAAGAGAACAAATGAGAAGAGCAGACAAGAGCAAAAGAAAATTGAGACTTATGACAATTTATTGTTCTTGGAGGCCATTTGATTCTAGTTTCCATGATACTTTTATACGTGCTCCTCATGTTGTTCAGATGTAGAAAGGACCCAACATTCGTGGCCGCCGAAACTTGAAACACTGAGCATGCAAATATACTAGAGCGTTGCGGCTGCAATCTAACTGGTCTTAATTTAATGAAATCATGACCATCAATGTTAGCGACATATACCCCCCTTTGCATTCTGTGAACGCTTACTTTAATAGTAAAAGATCTACAATAATAAGTATTCTGTGACACATTTGGGAACGGGATGTTTTTATGTGACATAAAGTTTGAAAGGACATTAGCCTGGCAAGATGACAAAGACGGTAAGATTGGGGGAAAAAAACGCAGGACCAAGTTACATGAAAACACAGAACATGGGGCAGCACTACTTTGGAATAGCGCGTATATAGTTATTTAGCAACTCTCGTCACTTTTGAGCAAAGTCCATTTCTGTCTTTTGAACTGATGTATACCCATCAATATATTCCAATGTGTCCTCACAATAGTCAAAAATTGTTCTATGTCACAGTCCAGCTCATTCTTTCAGAATTTTATATCGAGTTTCCGTAGTGTAGTGGTTATCACGTTCGCCTCACACGCGAAAGGTCCTCGGTTCGAAACCGGGCGGAAACAGGTTATCGTTTTGTTATCTTTGCTGAACGCTTCATTGGAAATAATTATAATTCACATAAAAAAACCGTAAATACCACGTAACATTTTACCAAAAACGCAGACCTACGGCCAATTATTAATTTTGGTAATCAGTTCAGAAGCAGCATTACTGCCTTATCGTCTAGTATGAGAAATATGAACACGGTAAAGACATTAAGCACGTTGCACTGTACCCAGAATGCACGGCAACCCGCTTACGCCGGATGCGCACTTTGATTCGGTTTCCGCTTAAGGAGGTCTCTTTCCCTGTGCCTGAATGTGAGAGGAGCTGGACGAGCGAGGCCTCCGATCTAAATCCAACTCCATCATCCCCAAAAGGCACGGTTTACCTTCGCCAAAATGACCGAGCAGATGACCGTGAGGGGGACCCTGAAGGGCCATAACGGTTGGGTCACCCAGATCGCCACGACTCCCCAGTTTCCCGACATGATCCTGTCTGCGTCCAGAGGTAAACCCGGCCGCCGCCATCGAAGTGCCAGATGCTCCGGGTGAGCCTACGTGGTACTGCCGCCACATAGGCGCCGGCTTGAGGGGAACCGCTTAAGTTCACACGACTCTAGGTGCATCCAGAATGTGGTTGATAATTCTTTAGGTTGTTGTATAGTCAGCTAAAAGTTGCAGGAGCATGACTGACTAGCCTTTAATAAGGTGATACATGAAACTGCATTATTGAGTTGGCTAATCCACTAGCTAGGTAGCTGTCAGTCCAGTAAAGGCTGTCAACACGTGCGTTGCCGAAGTCGAGATGATACAAAGTGACATGCATTGGATGAAAGCAACTAATTCCTCATCGTGTCACAGTCTTTGTGCTTAGGTGGCTAGCTACCTCCTAAATTTTAATAGGGGGTTGGCTTGTCATGAAGTAGCTAGCCGGCTAAACAGAGTTAGCCAGATACAATCCGGACTAAGATTAATGACTGACCTTACATTACTGCCATTTAACAGACATGCTATCCATATATACAGCTTCATCTATATTGAGATAACTGTGCTTAATTACCTTGCCCAAGGGTACAGCAGCAGTGCCCAAGCGGGGAATCGAAACAGCAACCGGTGACGGTTACGAGTCCTGCTCCTTACCACTATGCTACACTGCTAAACTTGTGAGACAATTATTGACTTTGACTAAACGGTATCGTTGAAGGACTGAACGTTTTTGTTGAGTGGGGTAATATACTATTTGGCATGCAAGCATCATTTCAGACAGATGAGTCCTATTGGAAAGTGATGCAGACTAACGGGAGGAGGTCTGTGGCTGCTGTGTAGTCTACCTAGTTCTGCACTGGAAATGGTGTTTTTTTATTGTTCACGTTACAGTGAGGGTTAGATTTTTTTCCAGTTTATTTGAGAATCATAAGTGCTTGACTGATTACGAAGAGTCATTCTTGCTGACATAGATGTACGACAGCTGCAGCAGTGATCATAAGTGTTGCAAATGCTTATAGTTACAGCTATAACAAACAGGGTCATCTTCTGTGCATGCCCTTGGACTGCTTTGCCTTTTCATAAACGTAAGCGTATTCTCGAATGATGGAACAAAATGTAGGTAATGAAAACAAAGTAATGCCAAATTAGGTAGCTAGCCAGCAAGGCAAAATGATGAAATATATTTAAACAGAAATAGTTGCATTGTTGGGCTGTTAGGATGATCACCAACCACACTTACCAGCTGATAAAACTGCCTTGATTCTGTCATGTCGAACTAAGGAGGCAGCATGATTGAGAAGGCACCAAGTCTTGTTCATCCACATTTTGTTTTGTCAAGTCAGACTTGCAAAGCAAGCATACAAAAGCGCATTTAATGAAATGAAATCACAAGCACAACGGTGCATACAGTACATGACAGATCACTTTTGGACATGTCAGTTCATCACACAGCAATTTATTGGACATGGTCATGTTGTGGGCTACATACTTCTTCCCATTGTGGAAAAACATGTCAGGAGTCCAGATCTTACTGGCCATCTTCACGGTTTACCCTTCTTTACAGTTTGGATAACAGACATGAGGACCTCTTGTGAGACTTATGAATCTTTTTTTATAATGGTTTGTGTATTATGCTGATCTGTACTTGCTGCCTGCATGTTCTCCCCGTCTCCTCCCTCTGCAGACAAGTCCATAATCATGTGGAAGCTGACGCGAGACGAGACCAACTACGGCATCCCCCAGCGGGCGCTCCGTGGCCACTCCCACTTCGTCAGCGATGTGGTCATCTCCTCCGATGGGCAGTTCGCCCTGTCCGGATCCTGGGACGGGACTCTCCGTCTGTGGGACCTGACCACGTGAGTGAGGTTGGGGAGGTGGGGGGGAAGGTGGTGAGGTGATGTGGGGTTTTTAATCCATCACTCAGAACTAATTTTATACATCACGTTTAGCGAATGAACTGTTACAGTGCAGTTCTCCAGAGTCCTTATTATACCTGAAGTTAGCCCTGCAGGGAATCAAACCCAGTGGATGTGGTGGTCCGGCAGGGCCAGGACACACTGGCATAAAGCATAAAGCAAGTCTCCTCTGTCTGGTCTCGCGTGCAGCGGAACCACGACCCGACGCTTCGTGGGTCACACCAAGGACGTCCTGAGCGTGGCCTTCTCTGCCGATAACCGCCAGATTGTGTCTGGCTCCCGGGACAAGACCATCAAGCTGTGGAACACTCTGGGAGTCTGCAAGTACACCATCCAGGTGAGTGGCGGGCTTGGGTCACTGTCATTGCATTCAGTTCATTCATCATTTTGTGACAAGAGCTTAAGAACAGACCCCCAAAAAAAAAAAAAAGTTTATAGGAATTTGTTGATGGTAAATTGTGTTGCGAGTTGCGAAATGAGCCTGGGAATTTTGGAGTGCTTTGCAGGAAAATGAATTTGCTTCCAGTGCTGGCATGAAGTGCTTGGGGTTGCAATAATCCATAGTCCTGTCAGTTGAAAGTTTTAGTTTTGAGAAAACTTTATTCATAAGGCAATGCTGTTTTGTGGATGGCAGTTGAGAGATGTAATTTTGAGAGATGTGAATGTACAAGGGCTTGACTGAAGAGCAAGGGGGATCTAAACGCTAAGACCTGTAAAATGCAGTTGAAACAAGTGCTGTAGCCGGTGTTGCAAAGGTCCTGCTGCTGTTGTGTTCAGGGCCTCCAAGATGTCTGGCATCGAACCTGTATTACTGCTTCTGTTATGGAGCACCTCTGTTTTGGAAATGTCTTTATATTTGAAGGCGAAGAATGGTATAACCAGACAGGATGTGGTGGTCTGGGTAACACTGTCCCCTGGGTCACTTATGTGTACTGTTCTGCAGCCTTATGGCACTGTTTTATATACAAGGAATGGAAAGAGTGTCAGTTTTCGGGGATAGTGAAGTGATACAATTCAATTTCTGCATATTTGTGGGGTGTAATTTAGCTGTTATCTGAGTACTGATCTGGCTTTGATGTTACCTGGTAGTAACCTGCTTCAGGTCCTTGTAAAAACAACTGTGTTGTGGATAAGTAATGAAACCTTGTTTGTTTGAATTTTTTGTCAATATCTGGACCTGAAATTATATCATGGTAGCAAGTCATGCTTCATTGGTTGTTCAGTTAATTGATCCAGGTCCTAAAACAGTCAATTAATCTAAATTCACCAAGATAATGTGAGGTTGTTACTTTTGTCTTATTTGAGCAAACGCAAAACACTTGTTTCACAAAGGACAAAACACATATACCCAGGAAGAGATATTAAACCCTGATCAGTATTCAGCATTTTACTGCATGTTAATGACATTTTTCTTTCATTAGAGTGCATGAAAATGCACTCTATTGTTATCCGAATTTTTCTTATTCTTCTTTTTCTTCTTCTAACCAATTTTGTGCGTTTAATACAGCTTCAACCGTTTAACGTAGAAACTTCATTCAAACTGTGTTGCGTAGGTCTTACAAAGGACACTTATGCTATGTATTTTTTAGTTTTGTAACATTTATACTTTTTAAACTATTAATTAAAAACTATCAAAATTTTCCCCATAGACTTAACATTGGCTTTTATGACATCACAATAGAGCCATTAAGCAATTAGAATCTTGTGGCAGCTGTTCTGACCACCTACATCTGTTTGATGTAGGCCTATATACTTTTATCTATGTAAAATTAGACTGTTTGCATTTTCATGCACTCGTAATTCCCTGGAATTACATTCTCTAGTTGTTAATGTTATGTTTTTCTGTCATACTAATACTATTGGAAACATTCATGCCTCAATCTTCATGCTTTGAAACAAAATATCAAATTCAGTTGCCCTTGACTTCACAGTGTCTCTGACTGCTATGGGTTGTCTGTGTAGTTTCGCCTTTGATGAGCTGTCAAGTCCTTTGGGGTAGTTACGCTTTCGTGGGATGGGTATACTGCCAAAGCACGTGTTGCCTTTAAAGACGAGCAAAGTTGGGGAAACGTTGGTGTGATGTAATCTGAACGCTTCTTAACGCCCCTTTCTCTCGCAGGACGAGAGCCACACCGAGTGGGTGTCCTGCGTGCGCTTCTCCCCCAACAGCAGCAACCCCATCATCGTCTCCTGCGGCTGGGACAAGATGGTCAAGGTACGAGGCCACACCCCCGATGCACTCGGGCCCGGCAACACGCTGCCAAACCCGAGCGCCGGAACCCGTTCCGGGTAACCCCGCTCCTCTCCGGAGATGCGGCACTCACCGAATTGCTTGTGAGGTTGAAGACAGATCAAAGTCATCCCAGTGATTACAAATTTCACGGTCCTATCGCCTGAGCCCCCTGGGGCTTTGACGACAAGTCCTGCAATTATGATGGGATGTGAGCTACAGCGCAGGACTCGGGCAGCAAAACCAAACGAATGTACACCCCCTTCATTGCCGAGGGTCCATTCTGTGTTTGTAGTTGGTTGATTCACTCAGCAAACCCGTTGATCTAAGGGGCTCTTATTTCCATTTGTGTTACATAATTTGGTAGAGGCAGAAAAGTGGTGCAGTTTTCAGATCTGCTCCTGCAGTGTTGTTGACCTCCTCGCCCACCCACACCAACAATATTCACATTCATGCACATCAACCTCTCAGAATAGCTACGATGTAACTAAAACAGATTAGACAGCAGGATAAGTGTATGTACATATATACACACACACACGCGCGCACGCAAGTCCTTAAGAGGGATTGCAAATGGCACCTTTGTCAGTAGACTATTGATAAGAACACACCAAGTGGGATAACTATGAATGGACTTTCTGGCAGTGCTGCTCTGTAACGTGAAATGGTTTTCCTGTGCCTCAGGTGTGGAACCTGGCCAACTGCAAGCTGAAGACAAACCACATTGGCCACACGGGATTCCTCAACACTGTCACCGTCTCTCCTGATGGATCCCTGTGCGCCTCCGGAGGAAAGGTATGCCTGAGGGGAGGTTGGATGTGGGTCACTGGCCTGGTTGGGGTAAAAATTTGGGGAAGGGCGAGAGGTGAGGGATTAGTTCTGTCACACTTCGGCTGTGATGGAGAAGCAAGGATTCATCCAGCAGGTTAACAGCTGGGCAGCCTTGCAGTAGGTGGGAAGGGCTCCATCCCTTGCGTCTCCACCATCAGTCTGGCACAGTGCCGTATCGCTGGGGCACTGCCAGCTGGGGCTGCCCCTGTGACCCACAGCTCTTGTTGCTGGGGCTGCTAACTGCAGGAGCTGCAGGCCTGTTTGTTTCCCAGCAGTGATGAAACCAAATGCCATCTGTTTCACTGTGATGATAAAAGAGGCTGTTTCTGAGCGCGAGCAAACGATGGGCATTTCCCCGCTTGAGTGCACAGGCTCAGAGCATTGCAGCGACATACAGGAACTAATTAGATCTGTCATTGCATAGGCATTCTGCACTCTGAATGTTTTGAGGTTGAAAGACACAGGTACAATGTCATATGTGAAACATCACAAACACATTTTAATGGGTGGCATCAACAGTGCTGCAGTGGTTTCCCCTATTGTTCAGATGTGAATAGGCCTGCTTGTGACTAAAAATGATTTTAGAGTGTTGGCAGGTCTAGATTTGGTGCTGTCATAGGGGAAATGGCCTTTTTTTTCCCCCTCCACAACACATCTCGTGCGTAAGGAACAATTTTGTGGTGGAGGTTGTGTCTAAAGGCGGGTATACACTGTGCGATTTTGGGCTGTCCCAGACGAAAGATGACCAACGTGAAGGAAACGTGGCGAAACCTTTGGTTGTGGCTCCAAAACCGTGGTCCTACATCACACTGTGAGAGGGGTTCAGAGATGACCGTTGTCATGGTCTTGCGACCAAAGATAGCCTGGGACAAAATTCTGACAGTGTCAGAAATTTAGGATGACCATCTCACAATGTGACTGCTGCTACGACCTACGTCTACTAACCAACCAACAGGAATGCAGCATGAAATGACGCACTGATGCTTGATCTTGTATATTGACTTGCGTCATAGCCTACGATTCAATAGGTGTTATCGTACAGTCTACATAAATCAAACCTGTTGATGTTGTACCCAAGTTTATTAGATCCATGTCGCACAGTGTGGCTTGCAATACACTTACAACATTGCTGAAATCTCACAGTCTGTAGGTGCCATAAGTGTTCCCCTCTGGTGGACTGTATAGTTATGTGTATGTTTGTGTATATGCATACACACATACAAATACACAACACGTATGTATAGACTATATTCATCCCTTGGTATGTGCCCCTCTTTCCTGCAGGATGGGCAGGCCATGCTGTGGGACCTGAATGAGGGCAAACACCTGTACACCCTGGATGGAGGTGACACCATCAATGCTCTCTGCTTCAGCCCCAACCGATACTGGCTGTGCGCCGCCACCGGCCCCAGCATCAAGATCTGGGTAAGACTCGGCCACTGTCCTTTAAAATGTCTGTCTGACAGTCAATCACAATGTTTTTCTTACAGTATACTTTTGCGATCGCATTGTCATACAGCACTGGACACCGTATGTTTTCTGGAGGGAATGAAAAAGAAATTCATAACCATTTGGGGAGAAACTGGGAAAATTACTCCTTCACCCCAGGGATAAGGCGGTCTCTTAGCTCTTATGTGTCCTGATCACTTAAAGGAATTCTGATTTATGCTGATGGTTAATTTGTCACTGGTGTTAGCTGTTGAGTTCAGAGAACACGCAAGCAACTGCATGGCTGTTTCTTACCAATCCAGGATGTTGACAGGTTGGATGTATATTCATACTGTATGCTTAATTAATGTATCAAACACTATTTTTAAAGAGACAGCTCTATTTTATAGAGCTTTCTCTTTAAAAAGCACAATTGTACTCTTGTCTGAAGGGAAGTGCAAAGTGCAACAGTACCCTAAAATAGTTACCAAGAGAAGGCAGAATTTAAAAGCTATGACTAGGTAGGAGTATTTCAGTTCTGGTCAGAGCTGTGCTTGAAGGTGTTTGAGGAGTGTCCCCATATATAGTCAAAAAGGAGGAAAGGGTCATTTCTAACTCTTGTATACACACTAGTGATGAGGAGAGCAGGGCTACATGAACCTTGAAATGGGTAGGCTATCATGAACTTTCAAAGACTCACTGTTCTGACCCAATCATACTGTTTTGATTGGTTTATACAAATCAGTGTTTTCCAGCACGTGGTGGCTCCATTCCAGTTGGATTCATGCTCAAGCTTCACTCTTCCATCACCCATCACATTGTGTCTCACTGTGCTTTTATCACCCAATATTCGGCTATGCCGGTCTGACCCAACCCCACGCCCTCACTTCTCGTCCACAGGACCTGGAGGGCAAGATCATCGTGGATGAGCTGAGGCAGGAAGTGATCAGCACTAACAGCAAGGCGGAGCCACCCCAGTGCACTTCCCTTGCCTGGTCTGCTGACGGACAGGTACGATCGCTGCTCGGTTCGACTGATAGCCCTGCCTCACAGTAGAACTCTCCCTGCTCACACCAAAGCTCCACCCCCTGTGATTGTACCCATTCACGATAAATTTCTCACTCCCATCTGGTGACAAGTCCTGCAAATATGAGTGGAATTAAACCTGTTTGCATGAAGACTCATTTCCATGAATGTAGGCAGACGTATTGGCATTGTGATTTTACCACAGCATTTACGGAACCAGTTGCTAAATGTTGCATGTTTACTTCCTGGTGGGGCCACATCACTTGTACCCTAGTGCAAGGCTCTGAACTATAGTGCTTCAGTATCCAGTGATATAAATTCCATTTCAAGGAACTGCTTATTCCCTGGCGATTTTGCATAATGGCTACACGGCCTACCACATGGTGTTAGACAAACCATGGGGCCAAGTTACTCGAAAGAATAAAAGTAGCATGAATTTGAAATGCTAATTTGAAAGTGCCTCTGTGTGAATGAGAATTTGGGTAGATTTGTTCATTGTAAGCTTCCCTCTTATTGATGCTAATAGTTTGAGTGGTGGAGCCACTTTTGCGAATGTACATTTACTGATGTTGAGAATGTGCAACTTTGGTCTTTGGTTTGATTATATGCTGAAGGCATTACTGTGCATGAGTGTGTATATGTACGTGTGAGTGAGAAAGCGATGCAAGTCACCTGATATAAGTTCATCTATCAGCACCGTAATGTAAAAACCTGCAGTGCATGTCTATTCAGACTGGTGGTGTTTATGCTAATGTATAGGAGTCCTACTGAAATTTCCACATTTGACTTGAATGTTTCAGGTTGTGTTAAGAGGCTATTAAATGTCAACTGATCAGTATTTTTCTGTTCTCCTCCTCAGACCCTCTTTGCTGGCTATACTGACAACCTGATCAGAGTGTGGCAGGTTACCATTGGAACCAGATAATGGGGTAAAAAAAAGACCTCCAGAAGACGCCATCAAAACTGCTAAGAACTGTTAACCTTGAAGAATAAAAAAATAAAAACCGAAACCCATTCTGAGTGCTCATTACTCCATATGCCTGTCTCATTTCTATTGAGTATATATCTGCTGCACAAGAGGGGATGCACTCAGTAGTCTGTGAGTTAGAGTGAATGTTTCACTCCAGACTAATTAGCCCTCTGAAACCCCTTTTGAAGTTAGTTAGCAAAAGAGATTCTGGAAAGTGTTGGTAGTGCTTTACTAATGTAGCCGCTACCTGTCTCAGCAAAAGGAATTTAAATGTGAATTATTTGCTATTTGTAATACATAGCTTAAGTGTAGTGTTCATATATTGCTCATTTATATTAGTTGTGCTTTATTTCTTGAAGTAACACACTGAAGACATGCACTTTTTGCCATTCAGGGTCTGTTTGCAAAGGGGGATTAAGTTTTAAAACTACTTTTTTCAGTGCTTTGAGACCTCTGTGTGTATTGAGTTTTAGAGCCCTTAATGGAATTTGCTTGTATTGAATGCCCCCCAGTTGCCAAATATGCTTTTGTATTTTGGAGCTGTGACTGGAGACTTCCCAGCTATCCTAGTCTTTCCTGGTGTTCAGGGAAGGGCTACTGTACATTGAGCTACATTATTTCAGTTTTACAACATATGCTGCAACTAGAAGCATGTTTGCAGAAGAACTGGTGAACTTTTACCCTTTATATGCTCTTTATCTGGGGTTTTCCCATTGGTTTTAAGTCTGAACTGCCGTTTGAGACTTTGCTCACTCAAGTTTGTGTGAACATTTTGTATACCTTATTTCGAACAGGCAGACATTCTGAATTGTGATTGATGTCCTTTTTGAGGTTTACACATACATCCTGTGATATATTCAAATCTGGTATGTTATGCAAACTTAAGTTTCATTTGTAAGTGCACAGTTCTGTCTGGAGACTTATGGAATGGAAATGTATCAGGTATGGGCTTTTTTCCTTGGGTAAAAGGAATGGCTTGAGTCACTTAAATTCTCTAATAAAAACCCTTGTGTGCTTCATGATAAAGTCACCAATACAGACATCAATCTGAGGACAAATTGTGTTCTGGCTCATTCCCACAGGTGGGGTGGAAAATAGCAAATACAGAAATAGTGTTTTATTTCTATGGCAGTGTCACCATAGATCATCATAGCACCATAGAATCATTCATACTGCCATGACCTCCATCACTTGTCATGCACTGCTGCAATGCCCTCTCTGGGATTTGAAACCAGATTTTGGATCCATTGTCAGCTCAACCTTTACCACCCTGAGAAACTTGCTTATACTGCTTACTGTCCTGGCTATTCTCAGAAAAGCATTGTCCAACAGAAACCACAGTAACAAGCAGCATGGCTTAATAACACAAACCTCGTTCTGTTCCTTTAAAAAGGCTAAAAGGCTATCTGAGTAGAACCGCCAGAAGACCCCTAGGAGATAATGGAGACTGAAGGGCCATTCAAACTTGCTACAAACCGATGCAATGCTTTTATGCTTTGTCAGTGTCCAAATGTTGATAAGAAATAAATGAAATTATGTCGAAACTACAATGCACGGTTTTTAAAGGTTATGCTTCTCTTTCTGTAGTCTTTCTCTACAAATATGTGGTTAGCTACACTTCTGTTCTCTTGTGCTAGATGGGAAGCTCTCTGGGTAAGATCATCTGCTTAATGAATGTAATGTAATGGCTAATGTTCAAGTAAAGCATGCATTCTATAGTTTTGTAGTTAATATTGGGGATATCGGATAAGGACTTTTCATATCGCCTAGCTGTGCTTTGTATCTTGGATTTTGTGATTTTACACAGCTTCTGATGATGCATGTCGTTATACTACATCATTTAATACGTAGCTAACTAGTTGGCTGCTCACCTACAATATCAATTCCTGAAGTAAACTGATGTAAAGGCAGATCGACAGAAGACATACCTGTCAAAATGCAATCGCCACCTTCTATGGATCTTGCTCGCTCGTTTCTATCATTACACTACATTACATTGATTTAGAAGACGCTCTTATCCAGAACGACTTCCAGCACAAAAGAACAGAAGTGTATCCATTCAAGTTGAATGAGCAACAGTGTCAGACCAGGCTAACAACACTCCCACACCAGTGAGTGTGAGCATAAAACTTCAAGCCCTACCACAAGTTAACTTGTGCAATCTGACTAGACAAGGAAAGCCAAGTATACTACCATACATCAGCCACAAGATCGCAGAATCCAAAAACACATCGCAATACTAATATGCACAAAACCAGAGGGAAAGGCCTGAAACATCTAGCCGGCTATACTGGCCACATATGCCGTTCGATCATTTGTGTTCGTCCATCTAGCTAACATGCAGCGCACTGTTAAGTTTACTAGTTTGTAGAGTTGGTTGGCTAGTTGGGGGTCTGGCGACGAGCTCCACAAAGTCAACACAAGGAGCTGTGCAACGCTACTCTTCGACATATTGCGTGTACTGAAGAAGTTTAAAACAGTGCGTTTGTTACCGTGATTTTACAGACAATACGTTTTAATATTGGCCGTTTTCGATGTAGACACACAAACTCTAAACCGCGGTCAGCTACCTTACCCCTCACAGTTGCCACTTCAAATGCGAATCTCCTAGACGGAAGAGCGCAGCGGGCGGGTACCCTGTGCAGAGATTACCAATAGAAAAAGAGCTTCATTATGATGGGCAAGTCTAAAGACCAAATAGAGGATCTCTTTATTGAACAGGCCCTTCTTATCCGGTAGTATAAAACCTGCCACGAGTTGGCATTGTGAGGGAGAATCCATCTTGAAGAACTGTCTCCGGCTCCAATTATTTGAGCAGTAAGCGTGTTCTGTTTATTAAACGTAGTTCTATTAAATGCATAATACTCATATTAACAATAACAGCACGTGTACAGACGACGAATATGAAGATTGCATGTTAAGTCTAAGGGGGCCGTATGGATACTAGTTGTGTTTAAACTGGCCTTTAACACTAGCGAAATTGTATATCGTATGCGGCCTAGTTAGCGAGTTGGCTAGCTGGGCTAGCTATTATGTAACATAAGAACAGAGTGTACTCGCTGCAAGTTTGTACAGACCAGCTAACTTAAGTTGCAACGTTTTAACACACCCGTAGGTTTTAAGGTTCACGTGTGCCTTACGATCACTTGATTGTTTTTACCCCACGGGTACGATTGCGTGTAACAACATATTTGCCATACGATACGATATGAGTAGTAGCTAACTAAAACTCGATACCACTCATGACTTGCTGGATCGCTGGCTGCATGTTTCCTACCAGCGTTGTCTCAGCAGTCCGCGATCTCTTAATGTTTTATAGATAAAAGGATCAGCGACTGTACCACCATGTCTGACACCGAGCAGCAGTTCATGGAAACCTCCGAAAACGGCAACGAAGGCGAGGAGGACCTGAACGGAGCGGAGCCTGCGGAGCAGCCGGAGGAGACAGAGGCAGAAGAGCCGGAGGAGGAAGAAGAAGAAGAAGAAGAGGAGGAGGAGGCGGCGGCGGCGGCGGCCGAAACGGCAGCAGCGGCAGAGGAGGAGGAAGAGGAGGAGGAGGGAGATTCCCAGAACGGCGCTGCAGAAGGCGGACAGATCAACGCAAGCAAGACCGAGGAGGATGCGGGGTGAGGAATAGGCTATTTAAATTCTAGGGAATATTTCATTGCACGAAAAAAGACGGCATGCAGGGAAAAAAAACTCTTTTGTTCTTGCGGTCTTTGTTGGCGCCATGTGCTGCTGGTGCAGGGGGGATGGGCAGTTGCTATTGAGCAAAGCTATACATTTAGGCGCCTTTTGCCGCTGGCTGCCTCTCATTTCATTGTTAAAGCGCCGCGTCCGTAGTTGGTAGCTAGATCGCTGTTAATGACTTTGTAACGGACGGTTGCTAGCTTGCTACTTCGCGATCTGCGTGTCTAGGAAGTTACATAAGTTTGCCTCCGAACAATGCAGCCTGTTGCGCGTGTACTGGTGGTTTGCCGTGTGCAGGGAGTTCAGTAGGTGTGTCACACCTGAGCCGTGTAGTCAGTACCGCCGATGTCGCATCATGCGTCGTCTGCTTTATGTGAAAATTTAGCGACCTGTAACAATCGGTGCGAGCATCGACGTGAAGCGATTACATCTGAATTTTTAAAGTTTCTCCAATCGCAGTGTACAGTTTGTGCCGTAAAATTAGACTCGGTAAATGCCATTCTGCTGAAATCGATCACAGTGGTGCATATAGAGACAAGCAAACTTTTACACGGATACCTTACTGTATGATCGACAGTGTTGGCAGAAGTGTGACCCATGTTAACTTCATGCGTATTGCAGGGACACTTACAATTGAAAAATTATACTGATAATTAAGCGTAGTCTCTTATGAAGCCAGAGTTTCATCTTAGCGTGTTAAAGGTATTAACTTCGTGACATGCATTTTAGGATCTTATCCCAACAGTGATCAAAATTGTGAATAATCGAACTTTATTTTTTGGATATTTCCTGTCAGGAAAATGTTTGTTGGTGGACTCAGCTGGGACACCAACAGGAAAGACCTCAAGGATTATTTCTCCAAATTCGGTGAGGTGACCGACTGCACCATCAAGATGGACACCAACACAGGACGGTCACGGGGCTTTGGGTTCATCTTGTTCAAGGAAGCTTCCAGTGTAGACAAGGTTTGTGGAGCATACAGCCGGAGGTACTACTTTTGAGACTGATGTGGACCAGAGTAAACCAGCATTTCAGAGGGAAACTGAACCCACCCTTGTTTCTAGGTGCTGGAACAGAAGGAACACAGGCTAGACGGGCGACAGATAGACCCCAAAAAGGCCATGGCCATGAAGAAAGAACCCGTTAAGAAGATCTTTGTCGGAGGTCTGAACCCAGAGACCACAGAGGAGAAGATCCGGGAGTACTTTGGAACCTTCGGAGAGGTGTGCAGCGTTAAACTCCATGAAGTGCTTTATTTGTTAGCATGGTTTGCATGCCGAGATTAATTTCCTAAATTGTGGTCACCCCCTTTTTTATTTACAATTTCAGATTGAATCCATTGAGCTTCCAATGGACCCCAAGACAAACAAAAGGAGGGGCTTTGTCTTCATTACGTTCAAAGAAGAGTCTCCCGTGAAAAAAGTCCTCGAAAAGAAGTACCATAATGTCAGCGGAAGCAAGGTAATGTTGTAATGATGACCTTGTATATATTTTCCCATGTTCCTTCTAATTGTAGGCATTGTCAGCACCACTGTAACTTTCTCTTTTTTTTTCCATGCCTCAGCATAGCTGTCCAATTTTTCTGCTCTCTTGTGTCTTCACTGCAAAGCCCTTGCAGCTCTAGGACTGTTGCTTCTCAGTTTGCACTCTTAAAATTTGCTCAGGTATTTAATTGGTTCAAAGGATTGAAATGCATGGGAACATGCACACACTGGTACCAGTAATTGACTTGTTGACTAGGAATGGTAAGATTCACCGATTTGCATCGGTGCACCGGCATAAAAGTTCATGATGTGATTGCCCTGATTAAAAAAAAGTGTGCACCGGATACAATTTGGGATGAACTCGGGATGCACCATTTCCAACATCGTTGCATCTGTAAAATCCGATTTATTTATAATTATTAGTAGAGGCCCTATGCCTTTATTATTTAGAAATGTGACCAATAATCTGTGACCAGTAATTTTATATTCAGATTGATTGATTCCTCCTCTCTAAACTGTCTCTCAAGCACGCTCTCTCATCTTCACTGCTGTCAGTGGTCAGTTCTCGTCAAGTCTATCAGCCAAGTCTCGTGCGAGTTGGAGGCGTGCCCGGGCGAGTCACAGATTATCATGGAGGAGGAAGAGTCACACGTTCCACCGAATTGCTAGAAATCAAATGTTTGGCGACACTTTGGATTTTTCAAGAGATACGGACAATTTAAGACGCATGCAATTTGCAAAATATGCCGTGCCGCTATAAAGTACACAGGCAGCACGACTAACTTAAGTTAAAAATGAGATGCTTACTGAGTTGCAGTACTAGAGAAATATGGGAAGTAAAAATGGCACTTTTTTAGTTAATTTACGATTTGCTGTCTGCTTAAGAAGAATCAAAGAAATAAAATCAAACTGTACTGTATTGAATTGCATGGCATCATATTCTTTTGCATTGCATCGTATCGCGTTGAATCGCATTGTGTTGAATCAAATTGTGTCAAATCGCACTGCATTGTAATAGGGGTGAAGCGTATCATATCGCATTAGTAGTTTCTTCATGTGTATCTTTTATATATCGGATCGTTGGCAATGCATCGTGATATGTATCGCATCGGCCTCAGTGATGGAGATGCACATCCCTATTACTGACTAGCTACATTGCTGGGGTATTTTCACTCTACCTGCTCAGCCTAGTAATCACACGTGGCAGATAGCTGACCAAAGTGACTGACTGCAGTTCTTTTGCGGCTTTAATTTGCAGTGTGAGATTAAAATCGCCCAGCCGAAGGAGGTGTACCAGCAGCAGCAGTTTGGTGGCCGTGGAGGTGGCTATGGCGGTAGAGGCAGGGGGCGTGGCGGTGGTAAGTGCCCCCCAAAACCAGTTTCTCATTTCTGTTGTGAAATTTGCAGTGGCACTTTGTGAGGGCCTGGTGCAGACACTCCCAATGGCTTGTTCTCTCTACAGGTCAGAACCAGAGCTGGAACCAGGGATATAATAACTACTGGAATCAGGGTTATGGTAACCAAGGCTACGGCTATGGGGGACAGCAGGGCTACGGTGGCTACGGGGCGTATGGCAACTATGACTACTCTTCTGGTTACTATGGCTACGGCGGAGGCTACGACTACAGTAAGTGTGCAGCAGCGCTGAATTTTACTCTTATCACATGCAGTGCGGGGGAGTTGTTTTAAAATGCCTTTTCACAGAAGTTTACAGGCCATTCTCTCTCTCCCTCTCCCTCTCCCTTCAGACCAGGGCAATACAAGCTATGGGAAATCCCCAAGACGTGGAGGCCACCAGAGTAGCTACAAGCCATACTGATCACACCCAGTGCAGGTAAGCACTGTCACGCTGTTGGTCTGACTGTACTCTCACCCGCGTGTGCCTGTACATTTTGCAGGAGCATATCTCATGTCAAGTGTGTCTGTTGGTTATGTAATCCTTGTGGGACTGGAAGGAGGGGGAAAGGGGGGGAATGCAGGGTGTGAATCTTTAATGGGTCCTTGCCACTTGTTAGTGCAGCTGTTTGAATGATGTGGGGAACTTGTCAGACACATGAGCATGTGTGTTGGGGGAGGGGGGTACTGTCCTACACGTGACAGATTCATTGCTACAGAGCTGCCTGATCAGAGCTGAGGTGGTGGAATACTATGCTTGTTACGTTTCCTAGCAACACAATGAAAGTGCAGGCAGCCCCATTTTTTCCAGGTGCTGGACAGTAAAAGATATGACGTAAACAAACCACATGTCCGCGCTCTGGCACAGAAAGCAATTTATTCTGGCCGAACACAGGGTGTTTCGATAGGGGTTGATCTTCGTAAGGGCCCAGTCCAATGTAAGGCGCACGTGTCTGTGTTGCTGTGACGATGGAGGTGGTGGTTTGGGTCTGGAGGCAGTGTGCAACGTTGTCTCCTCTCTCTTTAAGGACTACAGTGATTCAGAGCGAGCGTCCGCGATGCAGCCGCAGCTGGAGCGGAGCCTGACGTTCCTTTGGAGCCGGCAGGATTACAGACTCATGCTTCATTTGTACAGAACAATTCGAGGAATCGGGGGAAGCAAAAGTCACTTTTCCACTTTTTATTTTATATTGTTTTTTGTGTCCATACACATTTCCAGAGATGGAAGTGTTATTTTTACTGTACTTTTTGGTACCTTTTTTGAATAATGTATTGTATGGTTGTATTTTACATGTCTTCTGGATTTACCACAACGGAGATCAGAGCTATCAGAGCTTTTGAAATAAACAACTTTGAGTAATTTTTTTCAGTGTTCCTAGACCTGCTTTCTTTTCTGTGCGGAGTCCTGATGCAAGTTGCATGGCTACAGAGCAAAGGGGTGAAGGGGGGTGGGCTACCATGTTAAAGGGATTAAACTAGTCAGATTTCATTGTAAGCTTGTCTAGTAAATGTGTCAGCAATTGGCTAGTAGATGAGGGCAGCCAGCTTTTTTGCTTTTGTTTTTGATTTTGATTTTTCTTTGGCTTTTTAAAGTTTAACTTTGTCTGCGTTTAAGTGGCTTTGATAGTGTTAATTCTGCGCATTAAGATTACGCTTGCAAATGTAAGAGGGCATCCCCTCTCTCTGGAAATCCTTTTCTCTAGTGTCTTGGGCAATTACTAGAAATAAACTTTTGGGTTTAAGATTTGTGTGGATCCTTATTTAAATACTTGTAATGCTTTTCTCTGTGGTTACGGCTGAACCTTTTATAATGTTAAACTCCCCTATGCCGCACAACGTGGGCATAGTATGTTTGCTTATGGAGTTGCTTAAGTTTGCTTTGAATCCAAGGAAAGCTGGCTTTTTTTAAATGATCCACTGCCCCTTTTTGAGTGATAGGTGCACAGTTTGAGCGCACAGTACAGAATCCTTTAACCGTCCGTTATTGTAAAGGGACCTTGTTCTGTTGTTGGGTTATTGGCACTTCACGAATGATCTGCAGAATGAGAGGTAGCGAGTTCTTATTGGTAAAGGTTTGCAGTGGCCTGTGTAGCAACATATTTGAGAGGTGATTTGACTCATTTTCTCAGCCATACACACTGTCTAAAAAACGATCAAAAAGTTGATCGGATGTTGTCCTAGTGACTGCAGGAATAAGGCTGGAGTGCAACGTTTCGTTCTGGACAATACTTTGTACGGTGATGTAATGTGAATTGGTTGACGATGGTGATCCATGTACCAACTTCCTAATTTTAAATGTGGTTAAAGCGGGCTGAAGCCATCTTTAGGGTATTTGGCAGCGTTTGGTTAGTTGCCTGCACAGCAGCTAGCAACTAACTTCAATTGACCTGGGTGGTAAGAATCAAAGTTCTTAATTGTCAGTTGGGTTGAACAGGCTACAGTTGACTGGTTTGGTCTCGGATGCTGTTTATCTTGCTGCGGGTTTACACCGATTCAACAAATGGGACATACTGTCCCTCTTGTAGAATCATGCTCTGGTTTGGGGTTGTCTGCCTTGTTCCAAAGTTGACTTTTCAGCCTTAGGAGATACATGGCAATCATGTTTTTTCCACCATTGTTTAAGAACGGTGTGTTTGAGTCTTGGTCCTTGTGGCCCACTGTAAGTGCAGGTTTCCAGTCTTGATGGATGGAGTTAAGCAGCGTCACCATGTCTAGCATTCAGTCTTGATTAGTGTAACGGTAAATGACTCCTTATGGTTTTTTGCTTGTGTTGTACTCTGCCTCACTAAGTGGCTTAGGATAAAAGCGTATACCAAATGATTACTGCATTTACACATACATTTAATGTCCAAGATTGGTATTAAGCGATTATCAGACACAACTTAGAGCACAACTGTAATGAAGACCAGCGTACAGTTGTCCCAAGGACCTGGCTGAAATACTGCAGGAAACTAACACTGCACTGTAACCTACTCTGAAATCAGTCTTGATCAGAATCCCATCATTCTCAAAAGTGGATCACGTTCTTCCACACTCCTAGCATAAGCCCTTTGGCAGATGTCCTTTTAACAGAAACACGGTTTTTCCTCCGTAGCCAATGCAACATCAAAATGTCTTCATTCGAGACATGTCTGAACAGCTCACGCTATCTGTGTTGATGGCTTTTGTGAAAAGTATAAAAAAAATCCCTCAGTTGGTACTGAACCTTTCAAGGTCTGGTTTGTATTATCACAAGCGCACTACTTTTGTATTCTTGCCACAGCAAGAATGTCCCATAACTGAAATGCCATTTTGTTTCTTTGAATAAAATTATGCGTTCATTGAAAGCACATTGTGAATACTCTTCAGGGCAGTAGAGTTGCAAGTGGTCTGAATAGGGCACCTTGAACAGTGTTTGGAATGACAACATGCTAATGTGTTTCTGTGCACGTTCTTTTCATGTTTTAAGCGTTTCTCCACTGTCAAAGATAATGTCACAAGTACATTCATGCACACTAAGAAAACAGAACGGTGGGGGGGGGGTCTTGGGACAGATGGTTTACATTTTAGCTCATCTGCTGTTCCCCTTTACCCCTCCCATGGCTAAAAATTGCATGGCCACATGCATCATTTTAGAGCAGCCACAGTACAAATCCACACTCATATTACTTGAATGCATAAATCCCATTATCCATGTTTACCATCAGCCCATTCAGATGTTGTAAAGATCAGTGGACTTTCACAGCACCTGCTCTTAACTGATCCTCTTTATAAGTAGATCGCACCATCAGCTCTGGTCAGCTGTGATCCCAGGCACAGTGGAACTGGATGAAGGATGCCAGCCTGATTTTTTAAAATTAATTAAATTTAAAATAATTATACTAAATAATTATACTATATATTGATATATTATTATACTTTTGAATTTCAATAGCATGCTTTATTATATTCTTATGCTTAAATGTGCTTAAATATCTCGTACAATTCAACCAAGCATGGTATCGCCTGTTATGTCTTATCTCAGCAAGCTTCCTCACCTGGAATCAGTTTTTCACCCATGTGGGTGTTTGTTAACCGAAGGGGTTTACACACACTACCATCGTCACGATAATGATATATGTCATTACAAAAAATGTTTGACATATGTGTTTTCAGCAGCAAGTTAAGTCAGCCCCACCCACCATTTTTGGTGTTTTTGACCCTTGTGGATGCTTTCCAACCACAGTGATAATGTTAAGGTGTACATGCATTTGTAATAATTTTTAGTCATTACAAATGTGTAATAATTCAATATTAGTAATTACTAATAAAAACTACTCTCATAGGTCTTCTCCTACGTTATGTTTACTGCACGAACCTAAAATTCATAAATGAACTGATGATCTTGAGTATACAACAGGCACAATGAAATGGGTATCCTGCACTGAAGCTGAAATCTGACGGGAGTGGTGACATAGTCTTCCTAATTTTCAGCCTGGTGATAACCAAGGCATCCAGAGGTTTGAATTTGACAATTAGATTGGTGATTCAAACTTGGCTAATGCTCTCTGACTGTGCCCATGGCAGGCTGAATGCTACCTAACAGGTCAGCTCCTACCTGGACAAACCGCCATCATATTGGAACATAAGGTAACCTTATCATTCTATTGGAAAGTACTCAGCTCTTTGAAAGAAATAATAATTACAATGATGTAGTGACCAAGAATGTTTTAATCTTAATCTTTAATCTTTAATTTAATCTTTAATTTTAATCTATAATCTTAAATTTTTACATTTGACTCAGTGGGGAAGTAACCTCTTGATAAACAAGGTTAGTTTAAATTTCATTGTAAGAAAAGTATGATTCTCATTATTGCATTGCTCAAACTGTTACTCCTCAGTGGTCATCTCCCCTCATGACACTAGTCTTGCACTTTGTACACAGCCCTTCACTCCTTGACAACTTCGATTCTGAACCAAATTTCTCAGTTCAATCAGGGAGGAGCACAATGTACTGTCCCACACAAGTTAGTCTTTTATAACAGCACACGTTGGTTTCTTTTGTTTAAAACCATGTCCTGTGTTGCATTTCATTTGTTGTTGTTTGCTTACAGATATTTGCAGTGTGAAGTTTTTTTTTTTTTTTAATCAGCCATTCCTGAGAAAGTTCGCCCTTCGTTATCATAAGCCCTTGAGGCTGTAGGCCTACTACATATTAGCTGAGATAGAACAAGTTTTAAAAAGCGTGTTTCCGCCCGGTTTCGAACCGAGGACCTTTCGCGTGTTAGGCGAACGTGATAACCACTACACTACGGAAACTTACATACTAGTGTAGCCTGTTTTACTGTGACTGTAGTTAACTTACTATGTCTTAAAGCATTGACATATTATTGGCGGACAGGCGAGGGAAAATGTATTTTTAGAACTCCCGAGTAGTGGTAGTAATAGTAGAATGGGTTTTCTCATGAGACGTGGCTGTACCTGTCGGACACGAATTTGAGATAACGCTTGTTTCTATTCTTTCACTACCCGTTGCAGCTGAGAAAAAGTCTGACCAGAGGTGTAGACGAGTTTTAATGTATCTGATTCATCAGAGGACCGCTTTACGCTAATTTAATTGTACGTTGTGGCATGTCGTAACAGAAACGGATACGTTCTTGTCTGATGTGTGTAAATATTACTTACCGCTAATTTAAGATAACGGTTTGGTTAGATGTGGGGTCGCTGTGTTCATTTATTGTCATGCCGTCTAGATTGGTATTAGATTTTTGCACTGAATATACTGATAGTGCGACCTTTAAAAGGTGCCCCCCCCACACACACACACACACACACACACACACACACACACACACACACACACACACACACACACACTTCTTACTTTCCATCACTCAGTTATGATTTCCGTAGTTTATTGAAGTTCACTTTACAATTCCAGTCATTCTTCCATGTTGTGATTACTCTTCACGCACAAAATACAAACATAACAGAGGGACACACACACAATGGCACACATAGTTAAAGTTTCAGTTTAATGGACAGATACAGTGCAGTGACACACAGGAAAAAGGTACGTTACACTCCCCCATCTGTACCTTTTTCCACTGCACCCCTTTATGGAGCAGAAACAGTTCATGTGCTTATGAAAGGGTCACTCTCCTCCCCCATTTGTTTTTCCACCTCACAAGAAGGGGAGATGGTTTGAGTGACAGTTAAGACATCTTGTAAAGACTGTCCCTTTGGTCAAGGTGACGCCTCTCCTTTCCTCTCCTGTTCAATGGCTGAAAAGGGAAAAGAAATACACACTGACTGTCTGGCATCACCATACAGGTCCTTACTTAACAAGGAAAACTCTGGAGTTAATGCTATAAAATTTTGCATATTTCAGTTTGAAATTGCCATCTAAAATTGAACAAGTTTTGTGTGATAATTCCTGAACTTTCACATGCTTTTATTCTGTAGTTACATTTAAATAAAAACTAGCCTTTCATATAGGTCTGTCAGTCAGTTGGATAATAATAAAGACATATGTCTCTGATCTTTAAACAGATCAATATTCATGTTTCCATCCATGACTCTTGCTGGTTCTCCACACACAGCTTCTAAACAAGGAGGACTAAGTGTGTAGGGGTGAGGCTTTTGCCTGACAGAGATCTGAGCTGGAGATTTTTTGCTGGAAATTTGAGCAGATGTTCACACATGTTACTTCTGTGTGAAACATGATCATGCTTCAGTGAACTCTGAAACTGGCAGAGAGAGAGAGAGAGAGAGAGAGAGAGAGAGAGAGAGAGAGAGACTCCACAGCTCTCCATGTTTCAGTGAACAATTTGCTTATCTGGTCATATGCAGTGTAATATGTCTCTGTTCAGTTAATAATCAGGGTGCCTCACAGATCATATTTCCTTAAAAAAACACAGAGTGTATATTATACAAAGGAATGTAAGATAGTGAAACCCAAAGGGAAGGAAGATGCCCTAAAGGTATGCATTTTAGTTAGACGACTCCCTCTTGAGAGGATAAAAAAATTTAAAAAGTCCCTAAGGCTTCTCCTTCTGATGGCATACCTGCAGTAACTGTTCTTGAACCCATAAGCCACACACTATAAATTTTAGTAGGAAAAGTCCTCATGTTTTACTCTGGATCTGTACTGTATTGCAGCAAAAGATGCTGATCATGAAAACACACACACACACAGAGTGAGGGTAAAAATTGCTGATGATCCTGTTTGCTGACCTGGATATGCACTGGATATCTGTGAGGGGGGAAAAGGCTTCTGATCCTAAAGCCAGCAGATTAAACATGCACAGCACTGGGGATATGCAGCAGAAATCCACTGGTAACTACCTGACACATACATGCCATGCATTTGAAATGGTGGATGCACAAGCAGACAGACAGATAGGCCCACTCACTTTCTTTGGTCGGCAAGGGGTTCTTCTCTTGGGTCTGGGTCTTTTTCAGCTTGGACTTGTCAAAGCTTTCGATTTCAGTCAGGTCAGGCTTGTCAGACATGTTAGCTCTGGGCAGAAAGAGGAAAACAGAGATGAAATGTGTAGTGACAATCTCTGATAAAACAAACTGCTGCAGCAGAGAGCAGAGGCAGGAGAGGGACTGAAACTCAGAAACAACGTGAATTTCCCAGCTTTTTTCAGATGCTGACAGGGCACTTCTCAGGAGCGAACCAGCTCTTTCATTGCACATTTTATTTGTCACCACCTTTGTCAGAATAACCTCATCACCATTACAATATGTGATCGTAAGCATCGCTGACACGCCTCATGATTCAGCCCAGGCCATGTCCTGGCTCCTAATTTTGATGATGCGGAGAGGGGCTGAGCCCTCCCAGTGTGAGCGAATGCGCAGACCCCACCCATCGCTCCCTTGCAGCTTCTGCACAACTCATCTGATCTGGTCATCTTTCCCTCCGAACCCAGGGACTGTCTCGCTCACTCCATCGCTGCGGGTCCTGGTCTTTGTCCTCCCCTCGGCCTGCTCCACCCCTGCCTCCACTCCTGTCCTCCCCTCTCCATTGATAACTCGATAACTCACCCCCAGTTACACGTGTGTCCCTGGAGCCTCACCCTGGAGGGAGTCCTGGCAACCTGTCTCACTGGTGTAGTATCCATTCATCAAAGCTCAGTCGTCCCCCCCCACACCCCCCCCACACACACACACACACACACACACACACACACACACACACACACTCTCCCCCAGCTCCTAATCTCAGATCTCGACACCCTTCTATCCCCTCGCTATTACTGTCAGAAAATGTAATCCCTGTTACTGCAGTGTCTCAGCTCCTTTCTGTTGTGGATCTCCAGAGCAGCAGGATAGCAGCAAGGACCCCAGGCACTATGCACACCCTTGGCACACCCAGAAATGCTGGTGTTTCAGCATTGTTGGGCTATTCAGATCTCTGGGCTATTCAGTAATTTTTTGAGTTGTGAAATCATGCTCTGAATTAGCACTAGCTCTGATGTTACTGCAGGGTGTAGTGGAACAGCGCTAATGCTAAAGACCTCGGGGAGGCAGAGGTTCTGGCTGACAGCGACACTTTTTTTTTTTTTTTTAAGGATCCTTCTCACGTTCGCAGAATTTGTCCTACCGTATTGCAGTGTGAGCCGTTGTATCCGAGAGCCGCCGCAATGGGGGGGGTGCCTGTGTCCGTCTGTGAGGGTCACGTCTGTGCTGTCTCTGCCGGTGTCTGCCTGCCTTCTGTCTGCTACAGGGCGTGGGATTAAGAGAATGGGGAGTGGTGGGGTGGACTGGTAGATCAGCCGATGCGCCTCGCTCTCACTGTTTAATATTCATGCAGTGGGATAGGAGGGGCGGATTTAGAGGGAGAAGCTGCTGGTGCAGAGCGGGAAAGCTGAGTGTTGCACTGCATTTTGGGGGGAATGTGTGTGTCTGTGATTTTATGTGCGCGCATGTGTGTGTGTGTTTGTTTGCGTGTGTTTGTGAGTATGTGTGGTGTGGGGTGAAGTAGGAAAAATATAACAGCTTTGACAAGGTATGACACAGACTTCCTGAAACAGACAGTGTTTGTCAGGGATGAGAGTTGCACCTCACAAGTGCAATGCTGCATGGTGCCGCTACTTACAGGGGACAGGGGAATGCCACAGCGGGGAATCCTGGGATACAGTCTTGTTTCTAATTTTGAAATATGACCCAGTTTTTTTAATTTTGTTGACTCTCATTGACCAAATCTGTAGAGGGCTATGTCTGTGAGATTGTGTGTGTGTGTGTGTGCTTGTGTGTGTGTGTGTGTGTTTGTTTGTTTGTGTGTGTGTGCTTTACCCGGCATAAGTTTACAGTACTGCACATCACTTTTCTGAAGTTTGGTAGAAAAGCAGGTAGGGCTGAAAATTTTCCTTTTTTAAATGGTGTCATTGTTAAAAGAAAATAGTTGTCTTTTTTGCCAGGGCTGTAGTAAATCCTACTTTGCCATGTCCTCCGGGACTTTGGCTTACAAAGTCTTTTCTTCACAGCACAACAGAACTGCCAACACATGCATCAATCACAACACACAAAGCAGACATGTGGAGATGAGCCAGGCATGGCATATTAATTATTGACCTCTGCACGTATGTGATATAAATTTTATGGATAAAATGATGAGAGGAAAAACATGCATAATACTTGAGATATGTTTTGTGGTGGATGATGGTTAACCATAAATATTCAGGAGGGTGTTGTTCCTGCTCCACCCCATGTCCTCGTCAGAGAGCAGGAGCCTCTGCATTCTCTCAGCAGTGTGTGTTTCTCATCGGGTGTTGGGTGTTGGGTGCTGCGTGGCATTCCCACCCGTGACCCCCTGTAACAGCTGCACTATGGTGACCCCATGTGTGGGAGTGTATCACAGCCACAGAGATGGAATGATTCTACTGCTGTGAGCTGAAGTCACACAGCTGTTCGAGCGAAGCTGTCATGGACATTGTATGAAGTGCTATGTATCCTTATGTTTGCCAGAGCACCTTAGTTCTTTTTTCGACTATGTGAACGCTTATGAAGGCCTTGGTTGAACGATGCTGTATTACTGATGCATCCCCTGTTCCTGCAGCTCCTATGACATGCCCTGTATGTACCTCGCTGTGATGCATTTGTAAATTACTCAGATGAGAATGTCTTAGTAATTAAGAATGAATGAATGAATACATAAATAAACAAATAAAAACAACAATGAAACAACAAGGAAGCTATTGTCATTGCTGTTCTGAGCCTTTTAGTCAACAAGTCATCAAAGAGAGTTTTATAAATATTATTTAAGGAGAAAAAATTATAAGGGGATAATATTAGAATATTATCTCCTCATAGTTGCCCTCATAAGGAAATAATATCAACTTACAATTATCTTCATAAGGAGATAGTGTTATAAGGACTTAGGAGATAATATAAATATTATAGTATCAGATAGAGGATATTATAAGGAGAAAACTGGAAAAACTACAAATGGAGTGTATATTGTTACATAAATACATGCTTTGTGCTATTAGTCATGTAGCAGAGAGAATATGTGTTGGAGTGTTATTTTATTGTTTTTTTTTTTCTGTAGATCACTCATATGCGAGTAAAGCTGCATGCACTCTGGCCGTGCCAACTCTCAGAGGGTGCTTTAAGTAATGAAGACAAGGAATAAATCGTGTTAGGACTGTATGCATTTCTGCATGATTTGTCAGCCATTATTTACAGTTCCAGGAAACTGAAGCAATTACATGCCAATGACTGAGGGGACACTTTTAGGTTGACACTGGCTGAAACAACCAATATGTTAGATAGATCCTGATTACAAAACAACTGATGTTTCATCATACAAGGACATTACTTGCTACATGGTACTTGTTTTACTTGCTATTAAATTTAAAGTGTAGTATGGTGATATATTTTGGATTCTGTGGTCTAGTGACTGATGTATGGTGGTATACCTGGCTTCTCTTGTGGTAGGGCTTGAATAGTGTTACTCTCACACTTACTGGTCTGGGAGTGTTGTTAGCCTGCTCTGACACTGTTGCTCATTCAGCTTGAATGGATACACTTCTGTTCTTTTGTGCTGGAAGTCAATCTGGATAACAGCGTCTGCATAAATGAGTGTAATGTAATGCAATGTAATGTAATGAAAACATGCCCTCATCCAGACAACACTTAGCATTCTCTCAGTGATGCTGTGATGCTGCAACCTGATGGCAACATTGGCATAACGTTGCACAAACATTGTGAGAGCATTAAGAGTTAGCTTTTCAGTTAACAGAGGCTGGGTACTCTGCCTAAAATTTCAAGGGATCCATATCTGTCTGTCCTCTCTGCTGTGTTTCGGCTCCAGGTGCAGCTGCTTTTATCTGTGCCCCGGGTGCAGAGTTGGACATTTTGTAGTGGTCCATTTTCTTTGCAGAGTGGGGGTTAACAATGAAGAGTTGTGTTTTTACAGTCCTTGCCCATTTACCCCTTCCTCAAAAATACCTTGCACCTTTAAAAGCGTTGTGACAGGTGGAGAGCTACCACAGAGCAGTGGCGGTATGCAGCCAGCAGATGGAGACAAAGCCCCACCCTGCTGAGGCCCTTCTGCGTGCAGATCACCACAGCATGGCAATTAACTGAACTGTAAGACTCCTCTAAATGAAGCCAGTAGCTCCCTGTTTGTCTGCACCCGTGGGCAAAGCAACCGAGGGGAGGAATTAGAAAATGAATGCTGTTTGAAGGATAATGCTCGGAGGACCTGATTTTTTGGCATTGGGAAAGGGCTGGCTGACCCTGTGTTCGCAAATTACTCTTTCTTTGTTCCAAGGACTTTAGAAGTGCCTAAGGTTTTTTTGTTCACATTTCATTTTTGCAAGTGTTTGATTAACCCTTTGTTTAGGCCTTCATCCTGTTGCCCTCCTGAGTTTGTCAACGTTGACTTTGTTTTCCAGCTTGATCTGAATGAGCATGGCCCTGTCATATGACCACATGTGGGATTACGGAGAAAATGCTAGAAGCAGAGTTTGCCTCTTATAAAATATTGAACGTTATTGATTTTTATAGTGCATATCCGTTAATCTCTGATGAAGGGCCCTCTCATATCCCTCACATGTAGTAATTAGGCCTTAAGAACAGAAAGAAGCCAGCTGAACAGAAATTCTAAAGCTGTACCTAAAGTGGGTAAAAGTGGGTTGCAATTACCTGCAACCCTTGACAAACAGATATCATATCCATTTATGTCTATATATGTCTACAAATTATATATATACAAATTTATTTACAAAATTATGAATATGAAAGGCATCACTTTTGACCTTACAAATGCTGACTTTTTGCTTTAGATTTCATTCATTCATTCCACACTGTTGGAGCTTGTTGCCATGATTTTTTTTTTTTTTTGTGCATGCTGCATGAATTCCCCTTTTCTAATGATTCCTACTTTTTACAAATGTTTAATAGGGAATGATACATTTCCTGAATAATTAAAGATGAAACATGTGTTATGGAAAGAACAGGTCATTCAGCCTGTTTTGACTCAATGTTTACCTACAGCCCAGAGTTAATCTTATACTATGTAATGTTTAGTTTTCCAGAGCCTCTCATAGCTCTAAGGTATGCTGCTCCATGCATTTCTGACTTAGTGTCAACAAAATCCTCTCTAATGATACCGTGAAATTAATTTGTATTGTCTGGTTATGTTGACTGTCAATGAGTGATGTTTTAAAGAATGGTGGTCCACCTAATTCATTCCTTTTAACAATGTAAAATGCTAAAGTCAAATTTGCAAACTGGCCTCTTTCTTATAAAGACGTTAAACAATTAAATGATTTTCAGTGTCTGCGTAAGACCTAGGACAAGTCTTGTTTGCCCTCTCTTTACTTTCTACACAGCTTCTATATCTGTTTTGGCAGCTGGTATAAAGTAATCTACAAAGTACTACCTTATGCTACAAAGTACTACCTTAGTGCGGTGCAAAGTATCATCTTATTTCATTAACAGCTCTATCCTTAAAGACAGCTAATTGCGAAGGCAAAATCATGGGTCAGCTCCAGGGCCTTAGGTTCAGCCTCCTCAAGTCTGCGGAACGTCTCAGCGCTCACTCCAGCGGAGTAATTCAGTTGTATCTAACTCGGAAGCAAAAGCAATTGAGTTTTAGCGACCTCTAGTGGTCACTGTAACTCTTATGACTGAGATACAAACTTTATAAGCAGTTTCTGTGGTCCTTCTGAGACTCAAAGCTTAAAGTGAACAGCTGCTATGCACTGGGTCTGATAAGCATTTGCGAAGTTAGCATAAAATTTAAAGCTTTGAAATATGGGTTGGAAGAAGAAAGGAATCAATTTTAAAAAGGCAGAGGAAAACAACCTACAAAGTGATTACATTCCACTTGTCAAAAAATAAATAAAATGTCTGCTTCTATGTTTTGAATTTAGTTGCAGCATAAACATTTCACAAGTTATTTGTAGTCATTGAAGTCTTTGAGTTTGCTTTGTCCTCTTTTCTTTTTAAATGTCTTTTGGTTATTAAAGGTTGCCCAGATTGTTCTGCTTCTGAGGACAGAGTAGTGTCTTTGAGGGAAAACCAGCCTTTGCCATTGGTGTGAGTGTGCTACAGCAGCTGCCTATGTTTGCCACTACTGTGTTTAATTGGTGTACTTATCATGGGGCGTTCTTGCCCCTCTAGTGGCAAAATATTTGCTTATTCCAATCCTAAACCAAGACATTACCCACAAACCGCAGGCAGTCCAATGCATTGAGCACTGGAAGTCCCAATACTCTGGTTTACTTGGGCCTGAAACTCTGTAATGTTTAGTGTTACCACTAGAGGGAGCAAACCAGCCTCTGGCAGTGGAAGCCAAATTCCTTGGTTAATTGTGCAGTTAAGTAATTAGGATAGAAGAAATTTTTTATTTATTTGTTTTAAAATCTAATTCCAATATCTGCCACATAGAGAGAAGCTCAGGATGACCTCCATACTGTAGAGAGAGAAGAGGAGTTATTTTCAAAATCATCATTCAAGGTTCCAGCATTCCAGCACCCCTCTCTTAACCATCTATTTGAATTAGATTTGGCATAATCCTTCTAAAGCAGTGACATGCATATGCTAGCCACATAATAAAAATAATACTAATACTAACACTACTACTAACCTCAGTCACCTACTGCATAGTGTCCTCATCACTGCACTGGGGCAATAGTTTAACTGGGAAGACTGGCCCCTACTGACCCATCAACACCACCTCCACTGTAGCTGTCATAGTTTTTTTTTTTATTCCAGCAAGTGTCCCCTCCAGGTACTAACTCAGCTTGCCTCACTTAGTTTTCAGGAAAAGGGTACAGAATGGTTATGGCTGCTTTGGAGGTCAAGTCTTAACATCTGCAGTCAGATGTTGCACATGTCCTACCATAATGCTACGGATGGCATTTTATTCTCAGTGGTGGAACTGGAATGAATTCAAAGGAGGGACCCACCTATGGAGGTCCTGGAACACACACGTTCTCTTGAGGCAAAAGCTTCTGAATTAAGCAAGTACAGTAAGTGCTGCATTCTGGTGCATTCTTTAGAAATTTGGCACCAACTATTTAACATTTGTTAGTTACTACACTTAGAAATGAAACACATGTTAAAAATAAGCTGAACCATGGAAGAAAATCTGAAACATTTAGCTGACAGACCTCACTACCTCACTAGTGGTTGAAGTCTGGAGGTGGAGTACCAGGAGCCTGGAGTTTGGTAGTTGTCTGTTTGGTTTGGGACAGTGTTAGACTGGGGTGGAGCTTGAGGGGACTGGAGGCTGAAACTGGCTGGCCAGAGGTGGCACTGAGATGGGCATAGATGGCATACAGAGTCATTTGGCTGGGCACCAAATCAAGCCTGAGAGAAGGATCTCTGTGTGCCTTAGGAAGAGAGAGGCACATTGAGCCTAAACGTCCCAGACCAGTGCAATGACAGCTTATCTGAGTCGTGACAAGGGGAAAATGTAGTCAAAATCAATTAACACCACCATTCGAGTCAGAATGTGGGTGCAGTTCCATGATCCGCTGTGAGCTGGGTGCACGGCGTCCCTGCCCGGTTCCACCGGGGGGGTACTCCATGCCTCTCTGTCAGGGGGAGGACTGTCAGAAATGATTCCAGTAAACTGGATTAGAGAGTCAGGGGGGCGGCCTCCTCTGTCGGCATCACCCTGTTTCACCTGACGTTGTTGTTGAAAGGCAGTTGCCAAGGAGATTAAAGGTTAATTCATACCACTCTCCTGCAGAGTATGCTGGATCCACTTCGGTACCCCCATGCTGCAGCAGAGTGTATTTAGCGGCTGGGTAATTGCACCAAAGTGCTCCAAAGTAATATTCAAGCGGTCATTCCGACCTGCAGTTATTAAGCTCTTTAACAACTCTATTTAAGCTGTTGTGAGTTATTAGTTTTAAGGGACTTTAAGTATAAGTTTTTAGCTTTTTTAATATAAGCATGTTTTATTGATGCTGTTTTGTGTCAGTAATTGAGTCTGTATTGCAGGACAAATAATTTCAAATCAAATCAACTGTACAGCAGTATACATGTATATAGTTCCAGTGAACCAAAAATAATGAAGATTAAAGGAAACCTACCTGAGTTTTTGGTTTATCAATGCATGAAACAAGTCCAGGTTAGGCTGTTACTGAGGCCAGTGTATTGAGGATATTGAGGATAATCTAGCTCTTTGGCTAGTGGCAGCTAATTGTTGCTCTCTGAGGAGAGTGCCCAGTTTTGGTGACTGGATTCAGCATAATAACTCCAAAAGAGAGTTTTCATTCCTCCCCCTCATATAACCCTATCTCTGCAGGCAATGTGGGTGTGCCTAATTGGACCCCCTGAGGAAAAGGTAGACAGGAGAGGAGTAAAGGTGATGGAATCCTCAGTGATCTTTAACACTGGGAAGGTCCAAAAGGAGTGTGAATCTTCAGAAGAATTTATTCTAAAACTCAAACCCAGAATTTACATTTAAAAACTTCTTTATTATGGCTAGAAAACAGGATTTCCATACCTCTGATCCAACTTTTTTTCCCCTATTTCTTATCTGACCACCAGGGGGCGGTAGAGAACCTCTGTAAATCACACTGAGTGAAATTGCAGCTGCCAGTTTTGCTCATGATAATGCCCTGATTGTGGAGCAGTTTGTTTCATTTCTCCTCTCTGCATGAGTCATAACCTCCTGACTTCAGAGTCATTTTCTCCTGACTACAGAAGAGCTTCTGGCTTCCCCCCACAAATCTTGTGGCAGTACCAGTGAGACCTTTTCAGAGTCAGTCACTCCATCCTCACTTAAACGCTAGCAGCTTCTGAAACATGTAAACAGATTTTCCTGTGTCCAGGGTTAGAAGTGTCTAGCTTTGTGTTGTGGAAGACTTATAACAGCAGTTTTCCTTCATGGCTCTTTGCATATGTCTGTTTTGCTGCCTGATATGGTATACATATCTGAGGCTAAGTGGTAATTTAAAGATAATTAGATTTTGCTTGATTTGTGTGTTCAGAATATATAAATTATTGCTTCTGTTACAGGTGGTATATCTCCAAATTCTTCTCATCCAGAGGAAAAGCGAGCAATTCAAAAAATGTAAATATCGATCTTCATTTTAATCTTCCATGGCAGGAGCAGATAACTTAGCTCCTGCCCTCCTACAATCTTGCAGATTATCTGGAACCATATTTGCAATGTAATTGATTATTGCAGGATAATCGTATTGCATGCTAAAGCTGTGCCTCAGCAGTGAAGTGGGTTAAGGTTGTTGTTATTATTATTATATAATTTAACTTTACAGGCATCCTTGTTTAGGACATTTATTTTCAACCTCTCTAAAGTACCTTCTCTGTGTACAACTTTGATATTTACTGAAGCAACTGAATGCCTTGCTTTGGGCTTATGATGGAAGAAGCTGACAGAAGAAGCTGAAAGAAGTTAAGCTGTCATGCTTCTTCTGTTGAGATTCCACAGTCTTACCTGACCACTGACCAACAACACAGTTCCACAGTTCCATGCTGACAAAGGGACAGTTATGTTCCAGGGGACTAATTGAACTGTGGTCTTGAGAATTTACAGTCTGAGGAGCCACACGCCCAAGTTGTCCTAGAAACAGAATTTTGTAAAAAACACAAGAAGTTAGTCATATTTGATTTGATCATGGGGCATGACTAAAACCCTGTGGCCCTTTGAAAGAGCGCAGGCACAGTGAATGTCAGTGGCACCACCCTTTTCTGTTCCATTTTCCCTGCTGTTTGGAGCTGGACTCAACTGACATCTCCCAGCTATGTTCAGTGGAGCGGGCGGTGATGTTACTCACAATCCTCTCCCCACCTGTACCGACTCCACCCCCTTTCCACTAGTTCTCAATCTGTCACACACAAAACACTTTCTAAAGGAGTAGACACTTTCTGAAGTGACGACTTTTGTTTTAAAAGAGATTCAGATAAGAGACAAAAAAACATGCAACTCTTGTAAACAAATGAGCTTTCACATTTATTGGCAGAAGGTATAGTTTCGAACATAAATAATAGAACACACTCAGATCATTACTTCACTCAAACAGGAGTTTAAAACAGTGGAATGCAGCACACAGTGTTGAGCTTCCAGCGTGGGCGGTGTCTCTAGGAGAGACAGCCACAGCAAGTGGGTTCCTTGATTGACAAGACCTGTCCATTAGAGAGTGAACAGTGAAGAGCTCAAAATGCATAGAGAGATGTTTATGACTCACTGAGGAGGGAGATGCACTGAAGATGTTCTATATATTGACCAGTCAGATATACAAGTCCTCACGTGTCACATTGACAGTTCTGTTTCTCCCATATTCTGAAACTCTAAGTGTTCTGATTCTTGAAGGGGTGTGGCCCAAGTACCAGGAAGTGCAGAGAACACGGAAGTACAGAGAATGAGAGAGATGCAGTAGATGAATATCTGGACATAATATAAAATATCTGTGGAAACTCTGTTGCTGTATGTATGTACACTGAATGTAGGAGACAAGATTATTAGAATCTATCAGGAGTTTAGTAAAAGTGACTCTTCTGTCTGATTCAGTTTGTTTCTGAATTTGTCTAAATGACAGGAAAGAGATTTTCTCAGATCAAAAGCAGCATGTGCAAATTTGTAACTAATTTACACATTTGCAGTAGGTAGAGGGTAAAAATTTTTGTCCTTATTTGGCTTGGTGACAAGTACAGTACACACACACACACACGGACACACACACACTGCAGGTTTATATTTGAACACCTCCTGCTGTACACTACATTGTGCTGCCGGAAATCTCCCCAGTAGATGCTTTTCCTTAAGGAGATCAATTGCTTTCAGCGCTTCCTGAATGCACATCTGCAGAACCGAGGAGACACACTGTCACAACGATAGTGTCCTTGACAGCCCCCCCAACCCCCTTTCCCCCACCACCCCCCTTTCCCCCCCGCTCCCTCTCCTCCACATCTAAACCCAAAGGTGGGACTCTGAATGCTGGCCGAACTCACAGCCCGAGTGTGCTCAGGAGCTGGGAGGTGTGCTGAATGACAGGGAACAGCAGGGATTCGGAGCTTGAAGGAAGTTGAGCAAGAAGCTGTTGGCATAGCAACCCTGTTCCAATGGAGTGCAGGGGAAAGGGTGGGAGGGGTAAGGATTCTGCCCCCAACACAACACACACACACACACACACACACACACACACACACACACACACACACAGCTCTGGGGAGATGCTGACCAGGACAGTCAATGACCCACCCCTACAAATGTTCATTCCCCAAAGATAAAGCATTTAGATATAACGGATTCATTCTGAGCGACAGTACCTGCAGTATGTCAGGTTACTTACCTTAGTTACCTTAGTTAGTCACGTGAGGCCAGGTCACCATTGGTAGTGTTTCACAGTGCCATACTGCTGTGTGATTTAATTTTTTTATTTATTTAATTGACAAACAGTTTCCTTGTTTAATCAATGCATTGTCAAAATCAACAGTACTATGGCTGTGGGAGGCCCCCCTCACCACACACACACACATACAAAATCCTTTGATAGACAGCACAGCAATACAAATCCTCTAAACGGCGAGCTTGCTATGTCTGCCATGCCCTTCTGATAGCTGTCTCTGGCGTTTTCAGTTCTTGGCATTTTACTGGTCCTGTGCTCATAGTGATTGTAGGATTTGTTACTGAATTGTTGTTCAGGTATAAATAGCGTTCTCCTGACAGGTAGCCAGAGCAGTGATGTCTCCTGGCTTCACTCTAAACCTGTCCCAACATTTGGGAAACGTTCAGCCCATGGCTTGCAGGTGTAGTGGGTCACAGCACAGACTGGCTGCAGTTGTGCATGGGGGTGGAAGAGGGGGCCCCCCCACCTCTCTCACTCTCTCTCTCTCTTTCTCTCTCTCTCACCATCTCTCTGTCTTCACGCTCTCAGTGATTTCAGCAGGTGTGTTCTCTCCTGCTGTTGAGCTGAGTTACATAAACTCCCCAGTGCGTGCGTGCGTGTGTGTGGGGGCGGCTTATGTAAGCGACTTAAAACTCCACCGAGATGCTCCTCATCCGCTGACAAATCTTAAGAGTTCTTCCATCGAAAATCCTAAACTACTTCTTCCCTCTTCCTTTCCCTCCATCTCTTCTTCTTTCTTTATTCTCTTCTCTCCCCTTTTTCCTCTCCATCCGTCTCTTTCTCTCGCTCTACCTCTCCCTCTGCCTCTTTCTTTAATTCTTGCTCTCTCTCCCTCTCTCTCTCCATCTCACTATCCCTCCCTTTCTAATGACTACAATTGCTGGAGTGATTCTGAAGCGTTTGAACAGAAACTTACCACAAGGTGACAGCTATTGCAAAATTAATCATTTTGTTATGGCTGAATTGCAAATTCCCCTTCATTTTGTTGATGTTGTACACGCTGAAACTTTTTAATTTGTTCATTTAAAAAGCCTGGTCCTTTGTGGCATCCCATCCATGCCTTTTCAATTGGCAATAACTTGCAGGCAAGGGTCCTCGCTCACATATCTCTGGACTCTTCTATTGAGCTGTTTGCAAATAAATTCAACTTCATACGTCTTCATAATAACACTTCATTGGTTTTTTCAATGTCACAATCGATGTTTCCTTTAATGGACAAATGATTTTCAGGCATGGAGGTGTGTATGGTTGAGGCAGCCTTAAAGATGAGAAGGAAATGACTGAGGAAATTTGTACTGGTTCTCAATGTAGGGCTGTTATGTGTATTTAGAAAGAACTGTCACCATTGGTGTGAATAATTGACTGTTGACACTTGGAAAAAAGCCAAAAAAGCCAAAGTGTGATTATTTTCCTATAACAGTCCACATTGTTCAACAGATTCGGGGTTAGAAGATTAAAAAAAGAAAATCTTTTTGGAACCATTTAAGAGCATGTATATGTTTTGGTCTCTCAAACTCTGAGTGAATTGAAACTGTTGTTTTAACTGTATGATTTAATAAGTATGACATTTGTCTGCATTATGTGAAATGAATGTTTTGTGTCTTCCTGTTCAGGTGCTTCATAACAGACTGTGTTATGGACAAACAACAGAAATGCAATGTTGTGGAAGGAGGCAAATTTCATTAAATTTAATTTCTTAATTATTTTTCATTTTATTTTAAATAAAGTAAATTTTCCCACACAGAAAAAATCAGTCTGTAATATCTCTCTAATTTCGAATGTGCTCTTCTGTTTCCTTCTGCTTGAAGCCAGTTTCTCAGCAAGGGGTGTTCAGCTGCAAACACTGCCCATTGCCTTGCACCCAATTATGTTCTGTTAATGAACTTTAACATAAAGTCTCAGATATCAGGAGATGAGTTACTTTGTGCTGTTATAACTAATTTCAAATAGTAATACCACACTGTGAAATTACTGCATTGTGGGAAGCTGAAAAGAAAGGCAATATATTTATTATTTAATATTTATTAAAAACATTAACATTAAGGATTTAACTTTCAGTTTTGGTTCTTAATTTTATTGTACTTGGAAAAATAAATTAGTGTCAATTAATACTCCAATGACACTGAGAGAAAAAAGCATCTGTGTTTAGTAGAGTTGCATACAAATTCATATTGCAGTAAAAACAAACATATTCTGTCCAGTTGACTCATCAAAGTGCCCAAGGAAACTGAATCAATATGACAGATGACATTCATTATGCAAATTATAATCCAAGAGACAACCTGACAGGAAAAAAAAAAAAAAAAATGATTAGGTTGATTAAACAAGTGCAATTACAGCTATAAACAAATCGCAGCATTGACTGTCTGAGCTCCTTGGAAATTACAGTCTTCGGCACAGTTCCATTGCCATTTGTCATGTTTTCTCCAATTAGGAAAATACCTAAAAAAATATCATGGTTTTCTCCTGAGGGTAACTGCAGTTTATTCAGTATTCAATTTCTTAAATGGGTTTGCCCTAAATCAGCACTAAGGTAATGTAAATACTGAATCACATTAATCACATGTTGCTGGCTGGTTTTCTGGTCAGAACAGAAACTGAAATGAAATGTTTGTGTTGCATTGGGTTGGTTCTTGGCTTACTAATCCTATATATACAACTGTATGAATGAATGAATTTATACCTACACACTCAGAGCAATGCGTGCGACACATTATACTTGCTGTTTTGTGTTTATGTATACGTTTATTTGAGGTATATTACTCTATGGTGTCTAATGCTAATTGTATAATTAGTATTATTGATGAATTTGTGTAAAAACCCAATATCAAAAATGGTCACAAGAAAGTTAAGGCAGAAGTGTCATTGTGGTTAGGCTGAATGCTCTACTGAGTGTGGCTTTTTCACCTGCTCCCTGTGAATGAGAAGGGAATGAGAAAGGGAAGAGGGGAGAGGGCATGGGGAGCTTGGCATTGGGTGTTAAAAACTCGGTGTTCCAGTACACTTTCACAGAGCCAACATTAATCAAAGTCCCAAAGCACTTTATCTCACTGGCTGGGCTAAGCATGGCCCATTGTAGCACAGGTGGTGCTGTGAAGGGGAATAACGTGCCATCTCCCTTTCCCACAAACATCCGGAGACTAGCACCTGCTAGTGGGAGAGGAGAGAGAGAGAGAGAGAGAGAAAGAGAGAGTGTGAGAGAGAGAGAAAGAGGGAGAGAGAGACAGAGAAAGAGAGAGAGAGTGAGAGAGAAGGTGAGGGTGAGGAAGGGAGACAGGAGAGGGAGAGGAAGAGAGATGGTAGAGAGAGAGAGGGGCCATATTTTCCTTTTTCTTTCCATTGAGGTCATGCAAAAGTCCTACGGCTATGTTATGCCATCACATCAAAGACATTTGCCTCTCCCCTTTACCCAGTGCTAAAATTACAGAATAATGCATAAATAAATAAATAGAAAACATGCCCTCTGCTTCTCCAGGTCCATGGGACCAGGTGTTTAAACTGATAATATGTACTAGAGTTGTTTTTCCCTCCTTTTTTAAAGTGGAAAAAATACCAAAATTAATGCACAGCTGCAGCTTCTTCTCTGGTTTTTGCCAAGGGGCACGAAAAAGCAGCCACAGTCGAATTTGTGATGATACTAAGGAACCTGTAAACCACCAGGCGAAGAATTTATTACAGGAGAGGAATTTCTACGTTGGAGAAGAGAGAGAGAAAAAAAGGGGAAGCAGAAAAAAAAAAGTTTCAGGGAGTTGCGCCTCTCTTCTTGGAAGTGGCTGGTGCCGGTGCCGCGGGGTGGTGCGGAGCAAACGCTGACTCGAGCTCGCAGATAAAGGGCTTATCTGCCGTGGAGGTGGCTGGGCCGACGCGATTACGGGCCGGCCCGCTTTCCTCGGCGTCTCCGGGCTCGTCGGCTCTGTCGCAGGTGAGAATGGATCGGCTCCGCTTCACCTCGTCTCGGTTGCTGGGAGACAGAGTGCTACCTGTCAGAGGTGCTCAGCATGTGTGTCAAAAGCACTGCGCCTTCCTCTCTAGACACCCTTCAGGGTGGCGATTCTGTCGCTCCTTGTTGATAGGTGGCAGGATGTCGGAACCCCCCAGCTGCTGAGGTGTTTCCAGTCTTGTACTCTGTCTTTGTTGGGGGGGGGGGTGAATCTCACCCGACTCGCCTAGACAGAATTACATTTCTAATCAACACGACCATTATTTCACACCTTCAATACTCATCTGTCAGATGCATATACTTATAGTTGTCATTTATGCAGGAACAATGAAAATAAAATAATAAAAATAAAACATTAACAAATTAAAGGTATTAGCTACCATTCCTTATGTCATTCATGATTAAAAGCATTGTAAAAAGAATGCTATGTAAATGAAGTCATTTTTCAGTGTAATCAAAATGAACCAATAAAGGTCAATATGAAATAATCTGAATTCAAGATTAAGAGAAATCTACCATGCAAAGTGGCAACCTTATTATCTATTTTCATGACAGTCCACACAAAGTATGTACTAAAAAAAGTCTTCGTGAAGCATGTATAACACCTTCATTAACACAGTGTTACAAAGTTTTAAATAACTCTTAAGCACGTATGAAGCAATCATTCAAGTGACATGATGTGATGCCTCAGATTTGAAAATAGGCTTTAACATTTTTATCTCAGCAGACAGGTGTTGAGTGGGATACAGATGATTGTCACTCTGATGGTTTGTCCATTCCTTTTAAACGTGCGTGGGTCAAAGTGATGTCACAGGGGACCCTTTGAAGATGAGGAGCTGTGTTGGCTGTTGGGCTAGACAGGCCTTTCTTCTCAAAGTGCTGATGGGACCATTTTAAGGAACTATGCCAAACAAGGTGTCTCAGTTATTGCTGAAACACCATCCTGGCCATGCCGGGGTGGGGTTGAGATTGGGGGGTAACACATGTGTCATGTGATATTTTACTGCTTCTATCCATTAATCTGCCAAATGGCTTGCTTTAGAATCTGCTACTTCAACCAATTAGAAGTGGTCGAACTTTTGCAGCATTCAAAGATCTCGATTCGGCTAGTGTCCCTGCTCCTCATTGCTCTCTGCACCTCTGATTTGTCTTTAAAATGATAAAGTGATCAGTATGTCTTTGCACACTGACATCAACCTTTTTATTTTTTGCTCCTTCATCAAGCTCTGAGGCGTCCCTACCCCATCCTGGCTGGAATTCTTATTGGAATTTCATATGCAGGCTTGGGTTGGAGCTTTTTTGAGGAAAAGGTTTTGTTGTTGTAACGTCTGCATTTAAGTATGGACAGCAGCAGCAATAAAGACATTAATTTTTATGTTATCATAGTGATTGGAAGAACACATGCATGATTTTCAGTAAACTATAGAGTTATTTACGTTGATTAAAAATGCATGAGTGAAACATTCTTTCCTTGAGAAATTCGTGCGTATTTACCAAAGCATTCTAGAATTGCACTGGGCTCCAGCAATCAGTAAAAGAAAAGCAAATCTTCTTGCATTTACAATAAGTGTTAGAAGTGATAGAAAACAAAAAAGTGGTGTTTGAGTTCAGTGTGATTATGTTAAAAATCAGTCTATTGCTGAAGTTATTAATTATTATTAATTATTAATTATTAAGAATAATAATTGAGATACTGCCTTTCAAGTATTGCCTTTTGAACTATGTAAGCACTTGTGATCTCAGCTCTGTGTCTGGCACTGACACATGTTTGAATATGCTTAGTTGTGCCCATGTTAAGTACAACATTTTATGCTGTTTTGTTAAATGTACTTTGTACTAGCACTTTGGAAGTCTGTCTGGATGAGAGCATCTACTAAAAGACAAAATGTAAATGTTAAATTTTATCAGTCTGTATGATCATCAAATTCATTCATGTGATGCATATGGTGACATTCACAGGGAGAATTTCCTCGTCCTTTCTTGACTATATATCTGAATTCCTAGCAGCTCAATCCCTGCTGTGACAGCTTCCATCAAATACACATACATGGGCTCCATGTTGAGCCATGAAGTATTTCCCCAAAACACCTTATTTGCACTGGAGGCTAAGACTGAAAGTGAGAGACAAAATGCAGGATGGAATGGAGTTTCCGCAGTTTTTACCAAACTGAGACAGAAAGGAAAAGTTGAGTTTGACAGTGAGCTGACGCAGAAATTACTGCCTCGGCTGGCATATTCTGCTCAATGGAGCCTCCTCTCCCAAATGGATTTTACATTTACACAGCCTGTGCAAGTGCTCTGCTTTAAGCCTGTTATACATGCCGGTGCATAGGTCCAGACAGATAAGCTCAGCAAATGTTCCTTAAGTTGGGCCATGCTTGGGCAGGAAATACTGACCTTTGCTGATAAACACTGCACAAGGAACATGTGCTGAGGAACTCTATTGGGGGTCAGAGGTCAAGAAGTTGTTTTCTGCTTGAATCACAGGAATCTTCATGATTGTCATCATGCTATTCAATATCTTGCACAAGCCTGTATGCTTTTTTGTGTTGCTATAAGTATGAATCCCTATAGTAAGAATCACTGGCCATCATCTATGCGGAGACTGAAGACCCACCTTTTCAGATTGCATCTCGGTTTCAGCTCAATCCCCACCCCCAGCACCTGCTACTTATATTACTTGTCTCTTATTTACTTGTAGTTGCCCCAAAATGGGGTTTGTTATCTCCATTGAGAGGGCTGCCTGTCACAGAATTGTTTGAAACAGTGTAGTTGCATTGTCGCTATGGCTATAGGGACAGTAGGAGAGTTTTCATGAATGGTGTAGCAGAATTGCCATGAATAGTGTAGCAGAAGCACTGTCACTTTGATGATATCCTTATTCTGTGAACCATCATGGTCTGTGTAGAATAAGAATGAGAACCACAGACAAACATGACTTTCATTCTCTGAAGTCGTAACTTATTTTAAAGGTCAGGAATAAAACCGGGCACTAACATACAGCCTCCAGTGCGCTGACAGCATATAAATCTGAATTTCCACTGAGCACACGGTCACACAAGTCTGCAGTTGTCTAATTGTCTTAAGCAGTAAAATGAGAGAAAATAAGCTGGGGTTTTTCCCCTTTCCTTAATACGTCAAAAGGAAATAGCCTTGAAGCCTGAGGAGAGGCACAGGTGCGTCTGTGGAGTGCAGATTAGCGGGGAAATGAGCAGGAGGTGAAGTCCCGCCGACCGCCGCACACTTATCTAGCGCTGCGGCTTATTGAGGCCAGTCAACGGAGCAGGCAGACGGGAAGATTTTTTAATGCGTCAGAAGAATGAATGAGCTGAAGGTTTGGCGTCTTTTTTTTTTTGGGTGGGTTGGGGGCTTTGCATACAGCAGAGAGCTCTGACATGTCTCTGACAGTGCAGATATTGCCATGGAGACTCAATTTGTCCTTCCCTGGGCCTGGCTTATGCTGCACCACATCTGAGATCCGCAACATGTTCAATAACACGCTCTATGTATGTAGGAAAAGCAAACTTTCGCCTCTCCTAATTCCGAAGCAGTTTAGGAGAACATCTGTCCCTTCGCACGGGCACTTAGCCGAGTCTGACTCGTTCCTCATACCTGACAGCTAGCAGCCTCAGCTAGTGCACGCCACACCAGACGCAGATGGGTTTTGATAAGCCCATATGGTTCCCTTCCTCCTTGGTCCGACAAGCTTGTGTCAGGGCTGAAATAACTGCTGAGCAGCATATTTTAAGACACGAAAAGGACGAGGAACAGCAGAGAGGCACCCCAAAACACAGCTGACCTCTCTGTTTAAATACAGTATCTTGTCTGTTTAATGCACTGAAAGGATCAGCAGATCGTTTTTCCTTTCTGGCAGTCTCTTTCCATCTCTTTTAATAGCAGCAGTCATCATTTTTACTAGGAGCCCGGAGAACACAGACGCAATAATGTCTTAATAATCTTTCTCTCTTTTTTTCCCCATCTCCCTCTTTCCCTCCGCTTTGTGATCATATCCGATTGTCTCGCTGTTTTATTTCCCCGATGGCTCTTAAAGCATATCCAGGAACATTTGTGGGCTCTCCTTGCTGAACTCAGAAGCAGACTCTGTGTGGGCCGGCGCAGCCCCTGAGTCTAGGCCTGTGGGCCCCATTGCAATGAATATGGCTGTGTTAGTAAGGAGCTGATGGCTAGAGAGGAACCCCCTTAATGCCTTGCGAAAATGAGATCATCCTCTGCCTGGTAATTAATTCACAAGACAGTTAAAATCTTCCTGATCACAGCTGGAGACGAGGTGACCCCCCTGCTGGTCTAACACAATGTCTGAGTTTCAGCTGGGATCATGCTAAGAGCTGAATGCTCTCCTCTGTAGTCTTATCTGGATAAAGCATAAATTCAATCAAACTGATTTATCTTATCAACAGTTATTCCTGACAATATTCCACCTAAAATAAAGTTCATCAACATTATAATGAGTTTCAGATATCATTAGAGATATGCAAAGATATCTATAATATATAGCTGCATGAATAATATAAGGCATAATTAGCAAAGTAGTCAGTATGCTAAAAATACATTTATTTATAGCATAGTTATGAAAAGGCAAGCAAAGTAAAAGTTATTGATTTAATTCAATATATTCAATTTACTAAATAAATATATTTTATTTGTGTAAAGCTTTTTACAAAGGCCATTATCACAAGCTTTACAGCTTAGGCAGCTTTACGTGTGGTTTGAGGCCTGAACCCCCAACAGAAGGTTTAGAACAGTGATGGAGTACATTACTTTAATCCATTGGGTAGTGAGGGAAAATCTGAGGGGGCGAATCAGCACAGTTGTTGATTAAATAAGATGGGTGCAGGTATGTAGTGATGGGAAGGGAAGAGATGCCACTGGTAAAGCTGTGGAAAGGTAGACTGAGGGGAGCAGAGCAGGCTGGGAAAGAACAGATCTGGCCAGTGGACAATGGCTGGAGGAAATGCATTCTGGGAAATGATTAATTCTTTCCCTGTTAACCCTTTCTTAAATCACTGAAAAATGTGGTCTCTAATAGTAAGACAGTGAAAGACAAGGTCAGCGGGCTGAATATAGTCCCTTACAGGCCCTCATGCTGGCACTGTAAGGAGGATTCATCATTCATCAGAGTAGGTGCAATTTGTCCCCAGACAATTAGTCAGCTGAGATTACTCTGTTTGCAAAGAGGACAGAACAGGCTCTGATCAGGGGAAACAATGCAGGTGCGGGAACGGCATTAGAGACTCAGCTGTCAGTAATACTTTCCTCTCCTCCTGCTCTCTTTCTCTCATCAGCTAATTTGTTCAGTGGCCTTGGCAAATTGCAAACAGCAAAGGCGAGGGACGTTGACAAAAGCAGAAGAGAAAGCCGAGAGCACTGTGAGTTGGAAACATTTGCCGAGAAGACAGAAAAGCTTTAAGTGCCTCGTTTGCTCCGATGAAAGAATTCAACTCAGGGCAGAGCTATGGGACTAAGCAGAAAGCCATATGCAGGGATTTTAGCAAAAGGCTGCGGACAGGGATTTGATGAAAGAGAAGACTAGAGTTGTAGCCAAAGCATGTTGACAGAAGCCTTACTTTACATCAGGAGTTTAGCAGACACCCTTATCCAGGGCAACTGAGTAGCCTATATTTTACTTGATGTCCATGCATACAATATGCGTATGTGTTCTTGGAAGCAATTTTGGTTAAGTGCCTTGCTCAAGGATACAACAGCAGCACCTCTTCTGGGAATCAAACCTGCAACCTTTTTCTGGTTTATGAGCTCTACTCCTTATTACTATGCCTCACAACTGTCCCCTTCTGGAACCAAGAGTGAAGAACTAACAAAAAACACCTTTGTTGTGTCTGAAGAAATAATAAAATTGCAAAGGCTTTCATCTAAGGAGCCTTGCTTTCTTATGACATTCCATTGGAAAGAGTAGAGATGAGAAAGACTCAGGTTTAAGAAACAGGAAGCGGTTTCAGTGCAGTCATTCTCTCGCTGTTGTCAAGACATTATTGACACAAGCTCAGGCATCCCTGTTCACCAAGGTAAAATGCCCTTGATGATCTGTCAGTGAAGATCTGTTGGATGCCGTTTACAACGCAAGCTCCCATCTCAGTGGAAGACATATTCCAAAAACATGAGACACGTGTGAACAAAATCTAGTTGCCACAGGAAAAATCAGTTTCCTTGACAGGTGACAGAGGATCTGATTTATGTGGAGATCACGTGGAGATTTTTCTGATGTGGGAAAAAAAGAGAGAAAGCCACCTGATGAGGAATTGTCAATGACAACAAACCACTTTACCATTAAATGGGTGCCATACTGGAAGACAGTGAGGATAACTTATAGGCACAGAAATGTACATGGCGACCATTAACAGCTTATTTTATCAGTGCAACAGGGCTGAACCCTAAGCAGTTCCAGGCATTTATTGAACATAATGATGGCAGCTACTATTACACCAGTGTGGGCTGGTGAAGAATGGAGAGTGCATGGAGAGACCAAGGTTCTTCTACAAAACACAGGGAAAGATGTTCCACAACTCTTGGCTGCTTCTTCCCAGGTTGGCCACCAAATGGCAACATGACTTCCTGTGTTCTATGTCTCATTTAGTTAATGTCTTTCACCTGTGTTAAATAGTTATTTTCTACACCTGTTTTCTTTGTTATTTAAGCACTTTGTTCATGTCTGCCCAGTCTTGAGTTGCCATGCCTAGTCTGTGAGAACTCTTATACCAAGCCTGTTTTGTTTCTCCTGGGTCTCTTGTAAAGATAAGTTTATTTTCATTGCATCAAACCTGTTGTGTCTTGAGTCATCTCTGCATTTGGATTCTCCCTGCTCCGTGTCCCTCTTAGAGAGAACAGGAAAAATGGCCATGCATACTTGCTGTTTTGTGTGATTTAACTACACATCTCTGCATATCTGATATTAAATCTCAATGCAGTGAATAAAATGAAATGTCATCCAAGCTAAAAGTGACAAATGCAATAGAGAAAGTTTGCCCATTTCAGTACTTATTAAACTGTCTCAGACTAAACAGAATATCGACTGCATTGGGTTTGAATTGAGGTTTTACATTTATATTTATATTTTGTTGCTTAACAGACGCTCTAATCCAGAGTGATGTACAAGATGAGTACTTTTCACAGTACATTTACACTGTTGATATCAAGGAGATGCTCTTATCCAGAGTGACATACAAGATGAGTACATTTAACATTACCCTTTACACTGTCATCATCCAGAAGGCGTTTCTCAGGTTAACATGCAGCAATTAATTCTCCAGTTTTTCTCCAGTGCTTTTATTGCTCAGGGTATTCAGCTGTTGCTCAGGCTTTGAGTCCCAAGGAGGCCCAGCGGAAGCTGGATTCTAATCCAATTGTTCTGCGCTGAGGGCTATGTTTGATTCACTTGGCTCTGTGCAGGTTTAATCATTTATCCCAAGCACACTGAGGCAGCTCTTCCTTCAGGTGGGTTGGGTCTGCTCTGTGTCTGTGCGCACACATCTGTGAGACCAGCTGTCCGAGACCCAGGGACGTTCCCTTAGATTGCGGCCGACTGGGCAAAATCTACACCCTACTGAATATTCAGAGAGATTGTGACAGTATGTAAGGAACCTGCGTAACTTTACTCTGTGGAGAACCCCGGGGATTGTGACACAATTTTCCAGAATATTCTAATGTTTGCTGTCCATCATAAAATTTACCAGAAGATATGACAGTGTCTGGAATGCACAGCTGGTTTTGACTATTTCAAAAAACTGTCAGAAAATTTGTGGATTTCACTCACTTATGGTGAGTCCCACTCTGTGCAACATTGTGAAAATATCTACAGGCCAGGGTATGCACACATCATGGCTTTTAACATTTTAAAACTCTTCTCCAGTGTGATCCCATAAAAAGCAGTCAGGGTTCAATTCAGCTCAGAGCAGCAAAGAGAGAGGATTAATAGCTACTCTATTATGCAAAATTATAACCAGATACAACATTATATTAAGTGTAAATAAACATTTATGTGTCATCAAAATATGTTGGTTGAATATTTATATTGGGAGCATGGATATTTGTCTTGAATATTTTTTTCCAAAAGATGTGAGAATGCATATTTGATCATTTGTTATTAAGAGTCAACAAAGTATCACACAGCCATTTGATCACAAGGTTGTGAATAGTAAGTATGGGACCAAGTATCAAAATGTCAGAGCACTGCTAAATTTTTGTGTGAGCGTGGATTTTCTTGCAATCTGGAAGATCAATAGAGTCGTTATTTTATTGTCTTTGCAACTGTCTAGAGCGCTGCCATTTTCCTACGTGATGCACAGTTTAGATTACAGGCTGCATGTGGAGCAAATTAATTAGGAGAGGGCATCAAAATGTTGAGAGCTTCTCCTTTGTGTGTATGTGTGTGGGAGTGTATGCTCATTTATGAATGTGTATATGTGTATATGTGTGTGCATTCATGTACGTGTGGTGAATGTATATGCATGTTCATACGTGTGTGCGTGTGTGTGTGTTTGTGTGTTTGTGTGTATATAAGAGTACATGGACAGATATGATGATTATTATAGAGAATGGTGGTATGCATATGGAAGAACACATTTTAATGTTTTCTGTTGTACACTGAACTGTGTTGCTGTGACTCTCCATGCAAATGAACACTAATATTTAATTTTATTGTAACATGTGGTGTCATAACCTAATGCAAAATATTTTAACATTGCTTATGTTACCACTTTAGCCTGGCAAAGGCAGATCGAGACAACACAATTTCTGAAATTGTGGATTTCTGTTGACAGGGGCCGGACTTCATTGAACAAACAAGGGACATTAGCCTGCAGTAAGATAGGTCTCTGTGGGTTTTGTAGTAATTGTAGACTCAGAACTGATGGCAGTAAGGTTTTCATTTTGCCATTCTCAGCACAGCTGTCATTTGCTCTCGAACAGAATTCAGTCCTGTTTTGCCCAAGTCGACCCATCAACTGACAGTAATCAATCCTGTAATTAAGGTTACACTTGAGATCTCAGGGGGTTTATGTGTAGTAAGGTTGTGATATTACTCAAGGCTTATAATGGTTGTGCTTCCACTTCCCTATTAGAACCCTGAGAATGAATAGAACCATATTATCATTAGCTTGCTGACAGATTGCATATCTACTGAATGGATTACTTCCCAGCACGTGATTTTCAAGCTTACATTTGGCGATGTAACCTCAGGATGAGGTGACACAAAAACGAGGACTGGCCTTGAAAAAAAAAGCACAAAGGATTTATGTAGCCATGATTATTGTGCACCATTTTAGAACTTGTTTTGTTCACTTGTAATAAAGCCCTAAGGTGCTGTTCCATGATACCAGGCACAAACACAATGAACTAAGGAATATCTGTGGGATCTGAACAGAGATCCAACGACGTGTAGTAGTCTATTATTCACTCGCAAGAACCACGGCTGTCTTCAGTTAATCTGATGCAGACAGTCTGCGAGGGAGGAGAAAACTCTCAAGAGCTGTTCAGCGCAGTTGACGAGAGAGGTGACTGCAGGGCAGCTGCTGTAATTCATTTAACACCAGATAAGGTGAAACGATTGGGATAATGAAGTCTGAGATGAGGACTTGTGTGAGCAGATAAGGACACCCTCTCCTCATCCCCCCCCGGGGGTCTCACTTGGTCCCAGTGACACTGTGAAATCGGGACTCCGATCCATCACCATGGGGACTGTTTCTGAGTGAATCCTGAGGTTAATGTCTTAGCAGGAAATACAGTGATGTACAGAGTAGCTCTGAATCCCCGGAGAGAGATGTGCCAAAATGATTTTTTTTGTCTTTGTCCAATCCTGATGTTCAGCACAGATGGAGGTTTATGGATTTGCTTTTGTTTCTATGTTATGTGCTCTCTCTTGAAAATTCCTTTTGAAAGGTTTAGAATCCTGGCATTATAAAGAGCACAAACACACACATACACACACACACACACACACACACACACACACACACACACACACACACACACACACAAAAAAAAAAAAATAGCTGTTGATTGGCTATTGAAAGAGACAGTAGTGAAATGCATACCAGATATGTTATTATTTATTATTCTCCAATAATTTCACAATAGATGTGGCTGTAGCCAATATACTGTATATTCCATCATGGATGGGCATGTATATGGCTATGTGTCTGAATACAATTTTGGTTGCAAAAACTTCCACATGCACACATTCACATGTGCCCACACACACATGTATACACATTCACATACGTGAACATCCACATACAGTATATATACACATACAAGCCCGTGAATGCACTCATGCAAGTTTGGACACACATATGCACACAGTGCTTGAGCACATGTGAGAGGACACATAAAATATACAATTCACCCACACAAAAAAAACATAAAAAAGCCACATATACACATACACATGCACAAAGACACATATGCACAGGTCTACAGATGGAAAATAAAAGTATTACGGGTGGCAAATGATCTCAAAAGATAGTTCACTTTTGACTTCAGGTAACTAAGCTATACTGCTTCATAAAAAAGCACTAACAGGAATGGGTGAAATTGTAAAATATGCAAAAAAATCGCATTAGCATTGCATTAGGTTTCAATTAGTCTGGAGTGAATGTGCAATCATTCACAACCATTTTTGCTTCAACACCTAGCTTATCATGTACTGGACTTGGAGGGAGAGACATTGTTCAAAAACTGCCTCCTTAGTGCTCCATCTAACACAAGTCATGCTGCCGGGCAAAGTGCTTTATCACTGGATGATGAATATTTCTGCACAGTGAATGCAGCGATAAATCAAATACTCAGAAGCTAGCAGTGCTATTAGAGCACTTAACAATTGCCTTGCTAGCCTGCCTTCTGTATTATGGATTGCATATTCTAAGTGCTCAGAAATACATTATTGCAAATTGTAAACCATGCCTCCAACAAAAGAAGGGAGATATTTTATGAGTTTTTAAATCAAATCAAAATGTCCCCATTGCTGTATTAGAGTATTGTGATAAATGTATTGAAATAAGGACTTTAATAGGTTTGAACTAAAACAAATCCAAAACCCTGCTGTCAAAGAGGATAACACTGCATTGTCTGCTACATCATGGATCCTGACAATGTGATTGGTTAAATGGCAGTATGGCAATTTGTTTGATTATGGCAATGTGTCTCTGATTACCTAGATGGCAATTTGGCAGTATGATGGGTTAAATCAGGCCTTCAGTTTTGCTTGTTGACCCTAACTCACCAACCACCTTGACTTAGTAAAGTCAAAATTGTGGAAATACCTCAATTATTTTAATGGTTAATGATATGTATGATATGTATCGTTGATATGTATGTGTACAAACTCAGCAACTGGTGTGAAGTCATGTAGTATTATAGCAATGTAATTAAACCCTATTACCTAATTCTTTTTTGTATTATGCTGCTCCTCATGACCTTGGGCATGGTCATGAGGATCACTGTGTAGTGTCAGTCAATTGTTCTTTCAGGTGCAGACAAAGGTTCTGAGAGTCCTCCATCTAACGTTCCACCCATGCCTGCTTCACCGCTGTCAAGGTGAAGAGAAGAGAGGGAGATTTCTTTACTCTCTACTTTCTTTACATTACTGCTGACTCCATTTGTCTTAATGTCTAACCATCCATGTCTGCTTCTGAGGGGGAAAAAATCTATTGTTTTACTTCCTTACTTTTACACCCCCTTCTTTCTGCCTGGTGTGGTATTCCTCAATATATAGCTCAATATTCCTTTATTTCACTCCCAATAAATCTGAAAAGGTTACTTTTTTCTTAACTACAGAACACCATTCCATAAAAGCCCCCTAGACAATAAAATACAGTAGTTCACGCCATCAGGAAAGGTCAAAATTTATTGTGTTGTTCGTTTCCCAAATTAGGCTCGAGGCAGCTATGACTCACCGGCACTTACCGATCGCACACCAGGAGCTGATTGCAGCTCTCTTTGAAGAGTTGGAATGAATGAACTCTGTACCTGCCATCTCTTATTTGCTGCTCGGTCAAAGGCTTGTCCCCAGCTCAGATATAAGCATTTACATGCAGGGCACATTTGGGTGAACTAAATGCTTTTTTTCCTGAACACTCAGAAGATGTTAATGTGCACAGCACTTATTTTGTTTTGTACAAAATGACTCTGGTTAGCTCTCTCATTTACTTTGAAGCTCCTTGACCTTACTGCACACCCCCAGCCACCACATACACATGGACACTCAGACACACACACACACACACACACACACACACACACACACACACACACACACACACACACACACACACACACACACACACACACACAGTGCTTTTGTCACCTAAGCAATGTGTTTTTGTGTTGATGTGGTTTTCACTGTTTGGCTCCTAGTTATTCTCACAATATTGTTGCATGTGTGGAGTAGTTAAACATATATCCATAAGTGATGATGATGCAGCAAAGGAATTATTTAATCATATATACACAGGTAATTACCAAAACAAAGGAAACACTGCAGTAAACACTGCTTTCAACATGTGTTGATGAACCAGTTGACATCCCATCATCCTTAGGGTCATGTATAAAGATTCCAGCCAGGCCCAGATGCCCATTATTTTGGCTGCTATAGCTAGAGGAAGAGATCTTATTGATTTTGAGAGAGGGGTGATTGTTGGGGCATGTTTGGCAGAAGCATCAGTGACAAACACTGATCAACTTGCTAATGGTACACAAAAAACTGGCTACAGTGATGTTGGCATGGAATTCAGAGGGATAGTCTGTAATTTGGATAGAGAGGAGCCGTTTAGTTTCAGCATGTTTAATGTGGAGGTTTGTCTGCACACAACCTGTTTGTTGTGTCAGAAAGATGCAATTGCTGTGGATGATGTGAGCAGCAGGAACCCTCCATCTCTCCTTCTCTCTACCCCTCCATCTCTCCTTATCTCTACCCATCTGTTTCTCCTTCTCTCTACCCTTCTACCTCTCATTTTCTTCATCTCTCCCTCCCTCCCTCCCTCTGACTGCCTCTGGTGTTGGGCTGCTCATCCCTCAAACACACTGGGGCCACAGAGCCCATGGCGCCGGGGAGGGTGATGGACGAGTCCCCCCTGCACTACCCTCAGTGAATACCCACATCCTGGGACCGCTCCAGAGATGGATGGCTCCCGGAGATCGTGGGGGTAAAAACACCTTTCTGCTTTCCTACTCTCTGGGCCATTTTTAATCCTTGCCTCAACGCAACATTAACTAGCCTGACGTATTGCCACAGACTGCCCTCACAATGCGTCTTCCTTTTCTTCCCTACCCTCCTCTCTCTTTTCTCTTGTAATACAGGTCTGTGCAATTTGCCACCATATTGATCTGGTGATTAAGGGAATGAGAATAAATTGTGGGGTGGACATGCTGAGAACAGATCCTTATTAGGAGTTGTTGACTGTGGCTGGTAGGGGCTGCTGGGTAATTCCAACTGATGATGTCAGCAACAGGTGGAGCTACACACCCAGGAAGAATAGGAATGATGGCTGGACCTCTGTGAATGAATAATCACACACCCAGCGTGTGTGAATCTTCTCATACACATTTCTCTGTCAGACAGAGGGCAACTCCTGAACTCACAGAGAATTCCAATCATCGGGATCCAGTGAGAAATGCTATGCCCCTGTCTCTCAGCTTTCAGAAGAGAAAGGGAACAATTTTTTCCGCTTTTTGTGTCTTAGGCGAAGGGCTTCAGGTGTTGGCACTTGTTACAGAACTGCCACTAAAATCACTGCTGTCTGTCAGTATACAGGACTGGGTAGACAGGGTGTTTTTTTTTCCTGCACCGAAAGAGAAGAAAAACAAGTAAATAATACATTCAGTGAATTCTAATCAGTTTTATCCAAGGTTTTTTAAGATTGACAAGGTTTTGATGGAACTTTATGAAAAACTGTGTCCAGGAATGAAACCACCAAGTGATATTATTATGATATGATATGCTTTGTGTTTATATTATGTTTGAGAGTAGAAGACTATAGCAAATATAATTGTGCACATTATTCTATCCCCACTCCCTAACGCCTGCTACTTCTTGCATTTGATGTTAATTTTAAGTTTAGTGTTATGATGTATTATGAATTTGTTTTCTAGGGACTGTTGTGTAGTGGTATACGTGGCTTTTGTCAGATTGCACAAGTTATCTTGTGGCTTGAACAGCGTTATGGTCACACTCACTGGACTGGGATTGTTGTGAGCCTGGTCTGACACTTTTGCTCATTTAAATTGCGTGGATACACTTATGCTCTATTGTGATGGAAGTCGCTCTGGATAAGTGCGTCTGCTAAATGCATGTAATGCAATAATGTAATAATTCATATCCTTCCTGAGGAAAAAGGAAGTCCATAATCATAGATTGCTATTACAGTATCTCATATTTGGTTTTGCATCATTGCAGCATAAATGTAAAAATATCTTGATAACCTTTTGGTTATAAGCCCTGCTCCTTACCTCTGTGCCACACTGCTGTTACAATGATGTAATTATCTTATCTGTGGCACAGAAAAAGGGGATAACCTTTCAATCATTGAGGGGCCAGTTTTCACAGCGTGGATTTTGTAAGACTTCAATGGCAAAATCACTTTATCACTTTAAGCACTTTTTTAAGGGAATGCATAGACCAACAGACAGGACAGTTTTATGTGGTGTCCATGCTAATGGTGCCTCCATTGTACTTCCTTATGCCACATGTAAACTGTGACCTTATGGACTGAGACAAGAGATAGCCATTATTAACAGGGACAAAGCCCCTGGCTATTAAATGTTAATGTGGGACACTTATGTATGTGCATTTGTCTGTATATACCAATGGGTCATAGGATCACCACTTCCTCAGGGGTGTCTGTTGTGATGTTTGATGTCAGATGCAGTGAGAGGATCCACTGTAAAGTGTGTTATTCTGCTGAAATGCAGGCCTTCATTCTCTCGCTCCGATGCGTCGGGTGGGTGTTTGCCCTTAGCGTGTGGTGACAGTCACAGTCCCTGGAGAGTCTGAATCTCTTTCAGTCTTCCTGCAGGCTGAACATTATAATCAATACCTTTCACACTTTGTTTCGTGTGGAGCATATATTTATTGATGTTTGGTTCCTGAGGATTCTGGCTCGGGATCCTGGAGCACCTGGAGAGGAAATTGCTGATTTATTTGCCAAGGCGGGTTTTGAAGCCGTCTCTGCAGTGGAGGCACCCTTGGCAGTAATGAGGATTAGATCCTTATTAAGCCCAGGCCAGGAGAAACTGGCAGGAGACTGGAATAGAAGATGGGAAAAGTACTGGATCCAAAGAGGTGTGGTAGCAATCAGACACACCAGGAAAGGCAGCTGGGATGAGGTGCTGACGACAAAGTTATTAAGTGGGCCTACCAGGCTGAATCTGTGGTCTGCATCATTAACTGTCACAATTACAAGTCAGCTGATCCTCTCTTTACACCCTTCTTCAATCCAATAGGTAAGTGAGCAAATGCTTGCAGGACAGGTGGAAGCAGGGGTTGTCATGAGCAGGAAATAAGGAGATGAACTTGTAACCCAGCGGTTGCAGGTTTGACTCCCAGGTCTGGCACTGCCCTTCAGCAATGTATTTAACCTGAATTTCATCAGTGAATATATTCTGTTGTCTGAATCTAAAATGTGCTTAACTCGAGCTATGTTTTTCGTGTGTAGAGCTCTGCATTAGGGTATTCACTGAGCATTTTTTTAAATTGGATAATATCATTGCAGGGGGTATGGGGCACTGTTCTGACTTGCAATGAAATGTCTGCAAAATCTTTGAAATTTTGCCTTGAGGACAAGCAGATAAAGGATATACTGTACTCACTGCATTTCTGATCTATACTCCTGCCCAGCAGGTGGCGGTAATGTACCTTTAAGTTGATATGAAAGATTCTAATAAACACCATTAAAGAAGAAAGAGGAACTTCCTCTTGTGGTCCTTATTAGAATGATGAGCAATGCCTTTGTCCTTTCCGAGGGTAATCCATTAATGCTTATGATATTTGTACAGTTTATTGTGGTGTTGCAATTGTCTAGGTTTTGGATATATTACAGTGTTTCACTCCTGACCTTCAAGGCATTGAATGGCCTGACTCTGTTGTATTAGTCTGACCTTCATGCAGAAATACACTCCAAATTCCAAAATCTGGTCAGCTGTTGCCAGCTTTCCTGTAACCCTTACATTAACAGCTCTTGGTCATTCATTTTTTCGTTTCAGGACAAGTTTTTTTTTTCTCTGTTGTTTTACTATGCTGTGTATCCTGTTTTAACACTATTATGTTTATTGCTTTTACACATGCACCACACTTCTGTCTACTTTTTGTAAAGTACTTTGTGTTTGAGAAGAGTGCTATATACCGTACATAAACTGAATTACTAATATAATTAATGATCTTTGGTAAATTCTTATTCTGATATAACATTATACAGCCTGTACTGAGATATGTCCTACTTGTTGTTAGATTACATCTCTTCATTTGCTATCAGTGTTTTGCTAGTTCCAAACCTCTACTAGACGTTTTAATCTTAATAGTTACCACAACCTTTTTTACCTTGAATCCTGGAGCCTGGTATCAAAGTTTTAGAAGAACGTGTTTTATCAATATGTGAAGGGCAGCAGTGTGGCATAGTGGTAATAAGGAGGGCTTGTTTCCAAGGTTGCTGGGGCAGTGCTGCTGTACCCTTGGGCAAGGTACTTAACCCCAAACTGCCTCAGTAAATATTCAGCTGTATAAATGGATTACGTGTAATCCTGTGATCCATGTTATTTTGGATAAGAGTGTCTAAAATGACAATAATGTAATAATGTAATGGATGTGTTTAGACAGAAACATGTTGTTATATCCCAAATCATACAAAGGGGAGACTGAAAACAAGCCTGTTGAGTCCTTTTGAATGAGGGAAAGTTGCTGAGAGGCCTGTCTGATCAGCTCCTTCTCTCCAAAGCAGACAGCTGTTCCCACCTGCAAGAAAAAGGTGTGAAACATGGGAGACTCAAAGTGATCCGACAACTGCAAGCCAGTCCACCCTGTCTGATTTATTTATCCCCAGGTAAACTCATGATGCCCTTGGTGGGAGAACCGGCAAGCCTGTCATGTGTGTCCCAGTACTGCTTCACATCAGCAAAAAACAGCCTTCTGAGTGCTCCCTCACGGACTCAAAAGGGTAATCATGCCGAACGCAGGCACAGCAACTGACAACAATGACAGAGGAAAAGCAGGGCGATCATAATTGGCATGTTTCAAGGATGAAAACGCTTGCACTAAACATGAATAATAATAGAGTCTGCTCCCAGTGCTTCACACAACACACTCACTTATCCTGTCATAACCCACTGAAAGAGGCGGGAAAAAAAACAGGCCCGATATTTCTAGAGCCCTATGTTTTGACACAGCTCTCGAGGAGGGCCCAGATTCTGTGAGATTTGCAATTTAAGGAGATGAGGAGAAAGAGAAACAGTAGTTGAAGCTTCAGTAACACCTGTAAAAGGCCATGATTAGCTATTGCAAGGGATAGTGGTGAAAAGCACACCAGACATTTTTATTCTCACATAATTTTACAACAGATGTGGCTGGAGCCATTGTACTATATATTCCATCATAAATTAATATATGTATGGCTGTGTGTGTATATCTACAATGTTGTAAACCTTCCCTACACAGACACACAGGCACAGATGTATGGATCCCCAGTAACAGCCATTTGATTAGCTTCATTTTAGAACAGCATGCATGGGATATGGTCCTGTTCTTCTACCTAACGTAAACCTGATAGAGCACACTTGAGATACTGAGTATCAGCATGGGCATCTTCAGAGCTCACAGCCATGTACCCTCACTGAGCTGCACTTCTCAGTGAATGGAACATGGGTTCTTTAAGGGAACGAAACCAATATTGCTTAATATATAACATGAATGCCATGAAGAATGTGAACTTTGGGGTGGCGGGACAGATGGTGGACACGTACGATATTGAAATCTTCTGGGAAAAAAAAGATCCCCCTTCTTTTGATTTGTTACTTGATTTGTTGGTTTTCCACATTAATGTGTCACCAGTGAGCCCAGCATCATGTCCAATCCATTTTATCTGCCTGAGAAAGAAGTCAATAGGGTTATTGTTCAGCAAAATGTGGAGGCAAATTTGGATGCAAAATCATGTGTTGCTTTTGGTAATGACTCATGCTATTGTGCAAAACCACATTAAGTTCACGGTGGCCAAATTTTCATGGTGTAAACAACAACATTATATTCGGCACAGGGTGAATTTTCAGTGGGCAGTAAGTCTCTCTTAATCCAAAATACTGTGCTCTATACTGCTCATTTTAGGTATGTTTAAAAAGGTAACACACCCGTGCTTAATCAATCTCTTAAAAATTTGGAGATGCTTGAAGCAATCTGAGAGACCAGCGGGTAATTTGTTTTATCCATAGTTTATGTTGCTGAGTGTTGCTGAATATTTTGGTGAACTACAGGCTACATTCCTGCATTAATGCCTCTCAATGAGCCAGTGAGTCACTGCCTTGTTTTTTTTTAATGGGATAAAGTATAAATGGAGAAAAAAAAATTTTTTTTTTAAGTGCAAAGTGAGGTTCATGGAAATTCAAGTAGATTAAAAAAGAGCCTAAACAAAGTTTAACAGCAGTAGGCCAGTAAAGCAGTAAAGACTGTGCTTAGCCGCAATATCTATTTCAGTACAATTGCCGCATTGGTTTTGATTCATTCTGCTTTCTTTGCACCCTCCTCCAGCCTAGCAAAATCCTCCCTCCCCCCTGCTGAAAGCTCTGTCCTGCAACCTGCTCCACCACGCACTGAAAGGTGTTCATAGTGAATTGATTCTTCTTATGGAAAAAAAGGATAATACTTTTTTAAATATAGGTGGCCTCAAGTAACCTATGCATTGAAAATTATTTAACACGCGGGGCTCAGATGTTTCTGAAGCTTTGTAGTGATAAAGTAATAGCGATAGTAGTAGTTTTGTGGTGCAGAAATTCATTTTTTAAAGACTACATGAAAGGACTGATTGCCCTTACTTTCTGTGCCATTGTAACACATCGCTTCTGACTCAAAGGCAAGCGCACACATCAAAACACTCTTGTCGCTTCACAAGTTTTGACAGTTCAGATGAAACTTTTAACAATGCTCAGCTCACTTTGATGGGGAATGTTTGAGTAGAATCAATGTTTCTGAGAAGCAGCTTCATGGCCAAAAGCTATGGTAATGTAAGCAGCAGTCAACAGCAGATTGTTTCACATAATGACGGCTCTGGTATCACTCCCTGTGGTCACATTTAGAAGCTGTCTCAAACACCTTTGGAAGGAATAATTTGTATATTTGCTTTTTCTCTTTCAGAGACCAGCGCTCTGAGAAGAAAAAAATGCACACTGCAGCTGATCTCTAAGGATTATCAGTGGGTTTGTTCTCACTGAACCCAGTCCTTCAGGTGTGGTCAGGTGATGGGAAAGCAGTGGTATGGACTAGAACTAACATACAAACAATCGAACAAACAAAGATTTCATTTACTTTCGGCTCAGTGGGGATTTGAACAGAGTTTTAACTTTTTTAAACGGGATTTAAAAGCTAGATTTCAGAAGCTATTTAAAGATAACTTCAAAAACAAGTCTATATAGTTGGAAAGTAGTTAAAGGTAAATGTCACACTTAAACAAGGAAGTTTCAAGGAGTTTTCCTCACAAAGAGTTCTTAATTCACAGGCTAGTTTAACAGGACTTGCATTGAAAGCAGGCACCAAATATTCAAGACCCGTTCAGCTTAGACAGAGCAGGAGATACACATAGGCAATATGTGAAACGGAGCTTAGTTTGGCTGAGAGTGGCCGAGAGTTGCCTGTCCTTGACATTAAGCTTCTGTTCCTCTTAAGCGCCACATGGGAGAGATTCGCAGTGATCGAATAGACTGTGTTCTACTCCTCGCTTGACAGTCCCATTGAGCAGCATGTTTTGTTAACCTCATTTCCGAAAAGCTATTTCCAGCTTAGACTTTGCATGTTTGTTCTACAGCCCTACAGAGGGGGACCTGAAGGATTATGGCAATGTGTATTTTTTTGTTTTGTTTTTTTTTTTTCTTGGCTCTTGCACTGACACTTTCTTTGTTTAAGCAAACTAGAGTGGGAAAAGGTGCTGAGGTACGCCTAAATTAGCTTACATCTGTTCCCTAGCAGTACAGATCAGTTACATGGTTTACTAACTAATGCAGGCAGCCCTGTACAGGTTGTCCTTGGCCATGACTGCCCTCAGACATGTGTAGTTACATGGTAATAAAACAATAGTAACAATGAATAAATGGTTGCATGGACTTAGCACCTTTCATTAGTTTTCAGGAACCTCAAAGCGCTTTACAGTCCAACCGCCAGTGGATGGGTAATGCACGGCAGCCATTTTGTAGCAGAACATTCACCACACATCAGCTGAGTCGGCGAGGGAGGGATTTATTCGGCCAATTAAGCAGCGGGATGATGAGATGGCCAGAATCAGAAAGCCAAACTGAGAACTTGGCCAGGACGCTGGGGAGGCCCCTGCTCTTTGTGATAAGTGCCAGGGGATCCATAATGACCGCAGTGAGCCAGGACTCGGGTTTATGTTAAGTGCCGTGAGAGTACTCAGTAAGTCCGCAAGAACTGCTCATTGTACTGCGCTCACTGTATGCCAAAAAAAGCTCATCACTTGAACAATCAAATCTGCCAAGTTTGCTTAAAGAAGAGAGCTATTCAATAAGAAAGACTTTCAAGATTATAATGGCCCCATATTGCATTAAAGCGACTCCTGGATTCAGCTCAGATCCATCAAACATCTTAAGGGAAAGAGTCACTTTCTTATAATACAGCACTGTATTAACTGAGAGAGGTTTTTATGCATATTTTTCATTTTGAATAGCAGTTTCCCTTAAGATGACATGGCAGTTCATGACTGAATCCAGGAAAGCATGTCTGCCTACATCATGTGTATATAGGACTCACACTGCATGTAAGTATTATATAAGCATGCTGTCAGTATATCACTGGAAGGTAACAAATGTGGTTACATGAGGATAAAGCCATAGCAAAGTCTTTCTGGGGACTGTTGCTGTAGTAGTACAGTTTGGCCCTGTGCCTTCCTTTTTCTTTTCCCTTTCCAAACTGGATCATATGATCATTCCCTATGGCAAGCTTAGTTGGGCCGAATGGCCTGGTCTCGTCATAATATGTTCTTATGTTCTAATATGTTCTTATATGAATTTTCACTCTCAAATTATTGTTATGTTTAAGCTTTAATGAATTGATTTTATCATTTTTATCCCTTTTCCTCCTTATGGAACCCTATTTTTGAATCAATAATTGCGTACAGTAGTAGGCTTGTCTCACTGCAGCAACTTATGCAACCAATCCTCCGATACACTTGCACACAGGCGACGGCCATTTTTCACACCCTAAAAGTCACACAGCTCACTGCAGCAGAGTGAGTGCTCATTGGAGGATAGGTGCTACTGCGCTGACATCATCTGAGCTGCTCACAGGCACCTGAGGAATGGCAGGGAGCCTGGCAGCGGTGACAGTAGGAGGCCCTTCCTGACACTCCCCTCTCTCTGGTGGAATGATGGCCATTTGTTCCACCACTGTGTGCTCCCGGTCATCGTCGGCTGATGAAGCAACCAGGACAGCACTTTTGCAAATTTGAACTTTAGACTTTTCTTTTTTTTTTTGGTGGAGTGAATCTGATTTTTTTCACCAGTGTGAGCTCCCAGTCATCGGATAACACAACTTTGGAATCTGGAATCAATCTTTGGAAAATTTGATTTTACGCATTTTTTTGCAGTTTTTTGGAGAAAAAAAGCTTAAAAATAGTGGCAACAAAAGCATTCCACTTGAATGATGTTTTACAGCTAATTCGTACCAACACTTTATTCCTTATTATACTACACTGGGGCTGCAAGAAGGTCACACAGGTGACACAGGCTTGTTTCCCGAGACACGTGAGACAAGTGTTTTGCCATTTCCTGCCCATTCCATTGCTTTTTACTGTCAGGTAGTGGGGAGGAGCAGGGCTTGTACCACAAAGGTTGCCAGGTGTTCTATTTCCAGGCGTGTGGCTGTTGTACCCTTCGAGATAGTACTGAACCTGGACTGCCTAAGTAAACATCCAGCTGTGGAAATAACATGTAGAAGTGATAAGATAAGGAGGTCACTCTGGATATGAGTATCTGCTACTCAGATGAAATGTGTTGTGGATGACAGTGGAGTTTTGCGAATCACTCAAATTTCTGTACGAAACACAAAGTTCTTCCACTCAGCTGTGTGGGCTGACAGTTTTTGTTTGGTTCCTTAAATTTGGGGCATGAAAAATGTCACAAAGAAAAAAAAAATCAAAAACAAAAAAAAAGGAAAAAAAAACTGTGTGGGTTGCTGAAGTTTTGTTTTGTTGCTCAAAACGGGGACATGGAAAATTTCAAAAAAAGAAAAATAAAGCCCAACTGGTGTTTTATTTTTAATGACATACTTGTTTTGAGGTGAAACTGTGATAACGCCCATTTCCTCCCCAGATTGGTAGCTTCCCACACGAAGCACCGAGGGGTGAGGAGGTGCAGGGGGGTGGGGGCGGGTGTTGGGGGGGTAGACGCATGCCTTGTTCCTCTGATCCACCCTCTGCTGGAAGAGCTTCACACAAACAGGAACAGATGGAGAGAAAAGAGAGAATCTCCTGCGCTCCAGCACAAAAGAGTACCCCCCCTTCCCATCTCCATCCTGTCACATTAGACTCCAGGAGGAGTGACAGTCAGTGACTATTTTTATTCATTAATCCCTCTTTCTCTTGGCAGTTCTTCTGTTTGCCACTGACATGGTGAAAGTGGCAGCAATTTGTCAGGGAAAAATAAGGGGGCTGTGGAAAAATTATCAAAAAAAGGGAACTAATTAGAAACAAAAATGAGACGGATAAAGTGGGCGATGGAGTGACTTCCACCAGGCCTGATCTTTCAGTGAAAGTAAATCTTTTATCTCGGCCTCGGAGACGCAGGGTTCACCTGATCACACGGACGTGCCCAGCTGACAGGGAATGAAGGAGAATGAATTAGCAAAGGGGAAGGAGAGAGGGAGAGAGAGAAGTAGGAAGAGAGATGTATGGAGAGAGATGAAGAGAGATGGAGAGAGGGAGAGAGAGAGGGAGGGAGAGACAGATATAGAGCTGGAGAGAGTTAGAGAGAGAGAACGAGGGAGATAGAGAGAGGAAGAGAAAACTACAGATGGGAGACAGTGAAGATGGAGGACTAGAAAGTCCAGTCACGGTTTCCAGGGCACCACACTTTCCAGGAGCACTATCCCCTGCAAGTCAAACACATCTTTCAATGATGACCCAATGACATAGAGAACACAAGGAATCATGTCCCGGTGTAAAGTCCCACGCAAACAAAACAGCACACCATTTTTATGGGCATAATGCAAGATGGTTTTTGAAATGGAGTTAAAATGCACTTTTGCCCCTTTGCTTCTCACACCACTTTGGATGAGGGCTTCTGCCAAATGATTAAATGGAAAATGTAAATGAAAAAAAAAAAAAAAAAAATCTAACCTTCTAACATTTCTCTCTGTACCACTCTGACTCACACTCCCCTGCCATCCCAAGTTTGAGTTCCATCTCCTGAGACATGAAGACAGCGAAAAAAAGAGTGGAAAATAACTGAACAATTAAAGGAGAGGAAAAACAGATGGTACAAATGTGTTTGACACTGGCTGGGTTGCTGGTTAGGACTGTCTACTTGTTTGCAGTTCCTATAGAATACTAGAAGTGATTCTGAGGGACTTTATTACAATTACATTACATTGTTGTCATTTAGCAGACACTCTTATCCAGAGAAAATTGCATAGGTTATAACTTCATCCATTTATACAGCTGGACACTCACTAAGGCACTTGTGGGTTAAGCACCTTGCCCAAGAGTACAGCAGCAGTGCCCCTGTGGGGAATCGAAGCAGCAACCTTTCGGTTAGTAGCCCTGCTCCTGGGCTGGGACACCTGTTAGATCAGAAACCACATACAGGCAACTATAGACACCATATGACCACTTAGATAGATAATCGATAGATAATACTTTATTGATCCAAAAAGGAAATTGCCTAAAGCAATTCGCTGCGAGCAGGGTTCGAACCTGCGCGGGGAGACCCCATTGGATTTCAAGTCCAACGCCTTAACCACTCGGCCATCACAGCCTGCTTGGTTAGGATGCTGCATTGAATTTCAAATGATGCGTCATCATGATATTACAAGGACAGGCCTGAATAGTTTTTATTTCATGTTTATGGCCATAAAAAATTCCTTTTTAAAATTAAACTACTTGGTGGCTATAAGTGAATAACAATGAATAAGAGCAGTCACTGTCTTCATTACATTACATCATTGTCATTTAGCTGACACTCTCATCCAGAGTAAATTACCTAGGTTGTAAGTTCATCCATTTACACAGCTGGACACTTACTAAGGCATTTGTGGATTAAGTACCCTGTCCAAAAGTACAACAGCAATGCCCCTGTGGGGAATCGAAGCGGCAACCTTTTGGTTACGAGCCCTGCTCCTTACCACACCTTGCCACATTACTGCTCATTCATTAGAAGTTACTTCAAAATTTTCACACAAAACGAATGTAAGAAGCCAAAGAGTTCTTGGTAAAATTATAGAGCAACGGCAGATGTAATCATTGCTGCCAAGGGCAGTAATGAAGTCCTACAGGATTCCTTTGTTCTACTTGCAGTCTGTCAGAGACCGTTTCCCGCACTGACCTCCTCATGTGCGCTGTCTGTTCTCACATGTTCGTTTTATTGCAGACCAGCTTAGGGGTTATTCAATAAAAAGATAAAAAACGCAGGGCATCACGGATGGGGATGTAGGGTGAATTAGTTTACTAGAACGAGTAAAAAACATGATGGTCATCATTTGGATCAAAATGTTCTATTTTCAAGGTTTCCACCATTCAGAATCTCACTGTGGAAGAACAGGAATGTTATTCCACCATATGAATAGCATCTTGGCTGACCTTTGGCTGTAATGACTGCTTCAGTGTGTCATGGAAGACTTTCTACTGATTTCTGCCATGGGCAAGACTTTCTACTAATTTCTGGTAGAACACTGGTGTATTGTGCTCTGCTCCTCTTTTGTGAGACTTTTGTGCATTAGTGAGCTTCACCACTGAACGGGACTGTCTTGGCCTTAATTCTGCAATTTCAATTCATGCTCTTGATTACTGAACCTTCTGACAGGTTAAACCAGCAGTAAAGACTTGATCCAGACATTGTACCAGTAATGACACTAACCAGTATTAAGCTGTGTCACAGTCAGATAAATTATTAGCAACTGTCTCCTGTTGGTTCCTTGATTTGACTGATTACTTGCTTTGTAAGATCAATCAATGAGAAGAGAATGCTGCTCTAAGCATTCACCCTCAGTATCTCCTGCCCTTAAAATATGGTGGAACAAAATAATCTCTCAGAGGATTCACATGTGAGGGGTGATCCTGAAACAATGAGTGAGGTGAGCAGTTAGAGCTGGTGATGGGTGAGTAAGGCTTCTTCAACCTCAGAATGAATAGACTATCCATGTGCTGTAGGTGAGTCACTGATGTGAACCAAGTGAAGTGAGGTTTCTAAGGAGTGCATTTTTAATTAAGTTTATTAAGTCTTTTTATCAGTTCATATAAGCAAATGATTGACAAACCATGGCGGCTCCAGCCATTATGACATTCACTCTCACATCACTTATTGAAGAACTTTGCAGACATGTCTTGAGCATTAAAACAATCAACATTGAGCATCAGAAGAAGCAGAGCTTAGAGTTCATTTTTTCCCCCATAACCCAACATTTCATTTGGAAAAGAGAGCTCCGGTAGCAGCTTGAATTGTATTCTTAATACCAGTGAACAATTTCATAGAAATACAAATGAACTCTGAAATGACTGTGCTTGCGTGCAGAGCTTAAAGTAAAGATTACAGCCTTTAGATTTGATACATTTTCATTTTAGGGGAAACGTCATGGATGTTTCAACAAGAAACAAGTACCCCTGGAGTTGAGTTCTCTCTCTTTGTCATATCTGCGGCATACCCAATTATAACTTATCATTCAGCGAGAGAGCACAGGTTGTCGACGCATTCATTTTAAACTAAGCTGCTTATTTTGTTGTTTTCTAACCTGAAAAGCACTTACTGTTTGATAGCTAAACTTTTTACTTTCACACGCAGAGGCTTAAGGCAGAGATTGACAGAGCTTGCTCTGCCAGTTTTCGAAAAGATCAGACCAAGTAGGTCTCGTCAGCAATTTCCCCGAGCCTGACTGCGGAGAGAGAGCACGACGAGGCATCTCTTCCCCTCAGAGCTGAAGCCGCAGGATCCTGCAGCATTGCACACACAAAACAACACTCTCAAAAATGAATGACAGGCCTTTTGGCATTCCAGAAGCTGCAAGGGAGGACTAATTCAGAGAATGGGTTTAAAACATAAATGAAGGTTTGTGGTTCTAACAAGACAAAAAACAGAACTGTGCATTTTAGGTACTTGTAAGACACCGTGCAATGTTGCAGAAAATAATGATCACCCCTGCACTTTCAACTCTTGATGTTGTGGTGAGAGCATACCTGTTGAGAGTTCTTCACCTTTCACATCTGCCTCACATATGCAATCGTTGGGTTAACCGCAGAGCTTACCCCAGCCACAGGCCTTAACCGCCACACCAGTCCCTTAAGCACACATCACATTCCACACATGCAGGTTTCAGTCCCTAGGTCAGTGAGATGCTGAGAGATGCCTGAAGCACGCTCCAGTGAGGTATGACTGGGTTCTGCCAGCTGCCTCCCCTATCCCACTACAGAGCTGGGCTAGCAGGAGCAGAAGCCGCTACAGTCTGACCTGGTACAGAACCGTTGCTTTTCCATCACATAACCCACAGCCAGAGCTGCAGCCAATGAAATCATACTGAACGCTGGTGTCCGACCAGATCAAGATAAGTGTCTATAACTGGTCATGCAGATTCCTGCATTGTTTCCATCTGAGTCTGGCAGCATCTTGCTTCATTCCCTTGACAGTTCCTATGATTTTTTTTTTCATGAAATACTCCGATTGTTCAATGTCCAAATGTTTTGTGTTTATTATACAGTCCAAAGATTTTCCTTCAATCCATGTAACTCTCTGAAACTGCATGGGCTAAAGCAGGATGGTGTGAGCTGGTTCAAACAGAGCAGATTTCTTTTCCATTACATTTACTTATTAGACACTTTCACCAACAGCAATTGGCATAGCTTATGATTTTTTCATCTTCCAGTTATAGAGTTGGATATTTACTGAGGCAAGCACCTTGCCTTAGGGTATAATAGAGTGCCCCACCTGGGAAATGAACTGGCAACCTTTCAGTGATGCACGCTGCTCCGTGCCACTGTGTAACACTGGTGCCCTGGCCCTTTGGGCAGGTAACACCACCAGACCTGTCTGAAGTGTGAACTTACCAGATTTAAGCTCACAGCGCTTAACCGCTACACCACAGTGTTACCCGATTTGTGTCCATGTCCAACGGCTTTGGCTGAACCTGAGCTTTACTTGGGGGAAAACAGTCTGTTATGTCATCTCTGATGTCCCCCTGGGAGTCCGTGACATTTTCTCAGTCCTCGGCCGAGCACACCGCCAACTGTAAGTGAGATGAAAATGATACGCCCGCTTCTGGCCTGGCAGAACTGGCATGAGGGCAGCGTTCTTCCACGGCACATGCCGCTTATGCAGTTACACAATTCCCCAGGAAGCAGAAAACCTAAAAACAGCCCGTTGGTTGTTTGCTTCTGTGCATAAAATCAATCACAGGCTCTTACTGTGGCCCAGGGAGGATTATCTCCCCTCAAAGAACCTGAGAAAGAACTCCCAGAGTTTCCCCCCTGAGAACGGGAGCTGCAACATGCCTGAAATGTGCCAGCCCTCCACCCCAAATAAAGTACTGCTGTTCACAGTCAAACACGCAATCATGTGGCCATAAACTACTGATAACATAGACATTTATATTAACGATCTATGGGAAAAAAACAGCTGAAGAAAAGTGTCATATTCTGTCTTTAATTATAGTAAAAGACAAGTAAAGAGACTTCAATCAAAATGGCAAAGGAGAAGCTCATAGTGTTCTCATCAGTCAATTGATTTCCACAGGTCACATGACTCTCACAGGCATTGTGAAAGACCAAGAATTCAACATCTGAAACAAGCTGAATTTTTATATTTCATGTGCAAAATGTGAATATTTGCATAATGGTACTTGAGGTGCATTATGCTTTTCATGGATATGCATGCTTGATTACGTTCTCATTTTGCAATTATCTGGGTGACAGAGTTAAAGGGGTCGTCACACAAAGAGGAGAGTAGCACATGCCCTAAAAAGTTGGAGATAAAAAGAAGCCTCTCCAGCTCCATTTCATTTCCTGGCATATTAATTGGAGTGGGGTGCCAGGCAGCAAATGCACATAATCTGTGAGGGCTGAAGAAAATTCTGTACTGCAAATTGGTACTGACAATTTAATCTATCAGGAAAACCTCTACCTGCTGTTTTATTGGCTGTATCTTACTGCTTAATACTTACGTTGCGTCACATGTTGAGGGCAACAAACATATCAGATGATAACCTGTTCATTTCTCATCCTTGAGTGTGTGGGCTACAGTCACAGTGTGAGGCAAAACTGACCCAACAAGACGGAGAGGAAAATACACTCCAATGGGACTGGTGACTAGTTTTGAACATTTTGTTCTTTCTTTTTTCTCTGATGTTGGTACAGTATGCGTCAGAATAGACAGCATTCCCTATGTAAGAGTTAGAAGAAGAATGACTGCAAGTGGTTTTGGCAGGTACCATTGCTTAACTTTGAGGAAAACAGAAAGACAGAAAAAAATGCTTTGGGAACATTATCCTCTTTGATCGATTCCTTCAAGGAGTTGACTCATACAGGAGAGAGAGAGAGAGAGAGAGAGAGAGAAGTCCATTATACAATTCCATCCCTTGCCTGTTTAAGCTGCAGCATCAATCTATAAAGGCATTAAAGGTGAGCCAGTACCTGTAGTTCCATCCAACACCACAAGGGGACTGAGAGATGCTGCAGGCACAGAATGTCTTTATTTATTTTCAGCTGTGAAGATGGGCTATGATTTTTTCATCATTATTTTACTCATTGATTTTTCTTGCTGTGAAATCCCTAATGGATGCAGATTCTATGCAAAAGCCAATGTATATCTAATATCTATAAGAATAATTGTTTTATGACAGTGATATGAGAGTTGGGTAAAGGAATTTAAACCAGGTGGCAGGGTGAGACCTCACAGGAGACCATGTCAGGTTAGAATGGAAGTTATACATGCCAGTCCTGCATAGAGCAGAGCGCAAACTTCCTTCTACACTCTGCCGAAGAGATTTCGGAACAAATCTCTGCTCAAGCCAGCTAATCGCAAATGATCCTCGTTATCCAGACCGTGTTAGGCCCCTCTGACACTGCGAGGACGAAAGCAGAGCCCACTACACAAACTGGCTGCTTCTCCTCTCAACATACAAATCCCTCCGGTAATCACCTCTCTCAATTTCAGCCACTGAACCGAGTAAAGAAATAAACACACTGGCTTAAGCACTAAGAACGTAAATCCTGCTGCATTAAGGAGGGTGGTGCAAACGGCGTTTTGCCGGTGATCTCGTCTGGAAAGGTGACATCTTGGCATTGATCTTGGTGACTTTTTTATGGGAGCTCTAAAAATGTAAGAATTGGCTTCAGAGTGATCATGACCATAAATATACTGTCCTGTGTGTCCCAGATGTCATCTCTTCTCGAACCCAGTAGCCAAACTTTTGTCTGAAGGAGGTCTAGGTGGAGTTTACCTCTGAGGAACTCTGTTGTAATTTCTGTCCTGATGGGAAAAAAACTGTGCAGTAGGAGGTGCTCTCCTCTATTGGATGAGATGAGAAACTGATTGATGTGGTCATTTGGCACTTGTTACAAAGTGTAGGTGGTTCCCTACTTTTGGGGTCAAAGTCCCACTCTGACCACCTAATAATCCACCATCCTAACTGGCCAAATGCATTGCCTCTCCACCTCAGCTGATGAGTCGTTCAAAATGGCTGCGACACACTGCCGAGTTGGGTGCTACAGATTGGTTGTGGCACTTCACCCCTCTTTCAATGTACAGTGCTGTGGGACCCTTTAAAAGCACTGCATAATTGCAATCCCTTATCTGGGCTTTCTGTTGCTGTCATGTGCTGTTAATAGTCGAGACTGAAGGTGAATTCCTAACACCTGTGGTTTGAATGCACTTTGGAATTCAGAATGTGGTTGTTATCAAAAGCAATATACCATTTAATTGATGGAAACGCTATGTCCTAACTTTTTGATATATGATTAACTTTGTGCTGATACCTGCAAAAACTTGAAAATGTTCAAATTCACAGTCAGTATAGAAAAGCCACAAATGATCTCTCAACAAACAATGTTTCAAAAACTGTAATACTGTGAATGCAGAAGAAAAGCATACATTTAAACCATATAATGAATGCTGACAGGGTGAATGATTAGTCCTGTTCAACTCATGTAGACTCTGCTGGAATTGATTTTAATGCTAAAAATTTTGCTGTTACTGGTGTAATACTTCTAAATTGTATATGAAATTAAAGACCATTTATCATCATCTCAGCATTTACTTTTCCCAGCTGAAAACAACCTTAAATATTCTTTCATGTCTCTGAAAAAATTAATCAGGTCAAGATGACACTTCTTGCAGTGCAAAGGTATACCCACATATCAAAACTTGGAAATTCAGCATATTTCCATTGCAGTTTGGTACCCCGTAGACCCGGGTTTGAGGACGGGTGGGGTGACTGCTCTCTCCCTTTGCTACACCATGCTATGGAACAGCTAGAGGTTGCCTGTTACATAACACATATTAGACTGTGAATATGACCACTTTTGCATCAGTTTCATGTGAATTAATATCTGTTGAATTGACTTACTACTTTCACAACCTGGTGAAGCAATTTGATGAATGAGACTCTTCAAAACATGCACTCACAGGCAAACATAAATGGGTCACCTGTTAGATCAGAAACCACCTACAGGTAACTGTAGACAAAGCTGGCAATATTACTTGATAATAGATAGATAATACTTTATTGATCCAAAAAGGAAATTGCCCTAAGCAATTCGCTGCGAGCAGGGTTCGAACCTGCGCGGGGAAACCCCATTGGATTTCAAGTCCAACGCCTTAACCACTCGGCCATCACAGCCCACTTCACTATGATGCTGGCTAAAATTTCAAATGATACTTCATCGTGATGAAGCTGGATATTTACTCAGGCAATTCTGGGTTAAGTACCTTGCCCAAAGTTACAACAGCAGTAGCCCAGCAGTGAAACAAACAAGCAACCTTTTGGTTGTGAGCCCTGTGTCATCCTGTGACCACTGCTGCCCCAGATGTATTAATTACTGCATGCATTATTAAGCCAATTCTTGGTTGTGGAAGAGCAACAGACAGCCTTCCTTCAATCATGGCTTTGATGAATTTTTTTAACCAATCATTTACATCCACATGGTTACGTGTCATAATTGGAAGGGGTGTGACTAAAGGCATGCTTTGGGTTGTAAGTTCCATCCACAGAGTATATGAGGACTTGACAAACACAAGCCTTTAAACCTTTCCACCGCAGCACGTGAGGACCACCACCCACTGGTAAATGAACAACCCCTGAGCTACATAACATCCTTAAAATAAGTTTCTATACACAGAAATTGCTCTACAAGTAAAATGGATTCAATGGCATCCAAACAGGATTAATTATTGTCTGATGAATTGTTAGTTTTAAACAGCAGTACCAAACTGATGCATGCTTTCTTTTTTGCTGCAGTATTAATAACTTCCGGTAATTCTTTGCATCTCATTTCATTTTTAACTTAAAGTGGGTGGAAGAATAACTCCAATATATAATACATAAACACTATAAAACTGTCATAATGCATGCATTGCACCTTCATTAGCATGGCATTATCATTGTATAAAGTGTTAGTTGATAGATGCTCTGAATTATCACAGCTAACCTAGAGTGACATAACGCATAAAATGAGAAATTAAAATAACAATTAAAAAAATGGCGACAAAACAAAGACTGTTTGTGTATTGGGGAGGTTAGATTATCAGAAGCCAGAAGCCTTTGTCATTTTCCTCCACTGCATGGAAATTAGAAAGTGGGGCAGAAAGAGTATATAAAACACAAATAAAAACAGTGTAGGCCCTTCCTTGACAGAAGACGCCCTGGTACCACCCAGCACTCCTACTCCCCCATTCCAATTCCCCTCTAACTCTTAGCACATGAGAAGTTGGAGTTCACGTTCATGACATATTCAGCACCTCGTACTGTTTACACCTTTTTTTGCCTTTCCTGTTTCCTTTCTACTCTGAGCCAAGAAAGAAAACAACAGCAGCCAAGTGAAGCTGCCACTCTGCATAGACATCTCCCAGAATGCTAAACTAGCTTTGGCAATTTAACTGTTTGCTTCCCCAAGCTTTGCAAGAGCCATGGAGCTCTGAACCACAAACCCATTTTCCAACATCAGCATGCTGCAGATGTACTGTTAAACGGCACCAGTGAACCTGCCAACACTTTTGTTCTCTTGATGCAAGTGAAACATTACATTGTTCTAAAAATTCTAGAAGCACAATTTTATTCAATAAGAATTGAGTTTTCAACCAGTTTTACGGAACTTCTTTGCTGGGGTAGAATAATATTACACCAAACATCAGCTTACTACCCCCACACTCATTTTGGCATGCTAAAACAAAAAACATTGTTTTATTTTTGTTGGACTTCTGTATTTAAAGAAGGTGTACTCATGTTGAGTTTACCATCTTGGGAATTCACATTGTGTTTCCCCCTATGGGTTCCCTGCCAGCCAAACGGCCACAGAGTAATTGTTTATATGCTTTTCAAAAACTGATTTCCATGAAAATGCAATTTTATTTTATTTGCAATCATTATTTCAAATGATGACTTCAATTCTGACTCTGAGCCTGGTTTAAATTGGGTGAGGAGAAGTATTGGCCTGTCTCACACTAATGTTATTGTTGATTAAAAAGCAAAATGCTTTATGTCACCACATCGAAACTGCAGTATTTATGCACAGCAATATCAGGGAAACAGTACAAGTGGCATCCCCTTTTTAATTCATGATCAGCCTGCATTGATCGCTTTATTTTTAGGTGAGTGAGTTAATCTGATTTTCTGGTTGAATGCAATTAATGATTTGATTAATGATGATTACCATTTAGTTAAAAGTTCTATGGCACAGTGTACACAACGCTGGTACTCATTTCTGTGTTGAGTAGTATTTCAATGTATTTTCTGAAAAAAAAAAAAAAAAATAGGGGGCAAGGCAGAAAACATTTTAAAGTTGCCTTACCCTGCCCATAATGGTCAAACCTTAGACAATGGCATTCAATGGCATACTCAATCAACTTTGCCAAGGAAAAACCAAAAAACTATGCCTCGTTTGACAAGTAAATGAAGTATATGATGTAGTGGTTTTAAAAATTGGACTTATAACCTTATATAACTTATAACTGAAAAATGTGTTCAACCTGAACTGCTTCACTAAATGCTGCATTGCTGTATAAATACATACTGAGTGTAAATGTACAGTAAGCTATTTAAGTCAGGAAACTGCCCTGTAAATTAACCAAATATGCAGAGGCACTTAAAGTCATAAGGCCATATTGATGCAGTGATATGTGGTTACAGTTCACAGGATTCCATTACATTCCTGAACAATGTGTCTTGCAGTTTTTCATTCATGTCCTTAGTGTGGCTTTACAGTGGTTTGATGTTAAATGTATGTCTATACTGTGCTTCTAAGGAGCACATGTTTAGCTCAAAGTGGTACAGAGGTACATAGGCAGGTACATAGTGCTTTCCTGTTGGTTAATGTGCAGCATGGAGGTGGAGCTATACCTTTGCATATAAGATACCAAAGCCTACCAAGACTATCATACAGAAGTATTTGGCCATGATTTATATTACTTGGAACTTCATATTTCTTAGGAATTCTTGATTTTATGACAGCAACATGATCATGAAGGTACAAAACTTGCTGAGCAAAACATTTTCCGCTGGGCAAACATGTGAAGGATTGTCACTTCCTGCTTCCTCTTCTGATTCAGGTGAGTCCCCTAATGTGTCTGGGCTAAGCTTAGAGCACACATCACCCCACAAATCAGAGGTAGGGCACCATTTTAGGGCTGGGCAGGGCCTTGTTAATGGAGAAGATTGGATATCTCAGTTGAATCTGACATTTTAAATGAAATAGTCATACCTTCCCATGGTGAGTGGAGCCATTGATGCCATTTGTGTCATTGATATGCCAGGTTTTTAGGACTTCTGAACATATGCACAGTGGCCCTTTTTCTAAAAGCCAGACCTAGGTGTCTAGGCCTTGAGATAAGGTTTATTTATTTTTTAATGATTCCATTTGTGCCTGGCAGTGCACAGGCTAGAATCTATTATTTAAACACTGTGTTTTACATAAATCCTAAATATGAACAGGTCATCATTCATTCATGACTGGGAGCGCTTATGGTCCCCGGTATATGCTTGGGGTGCCTGAGAGGTTGGGATAACACTTTTTGTCATCCTCGCATGGTTCCCCTATGGTCTGTGGCACTCTGCCTGTTTTCGTGGTATTATACCTGACTCTGCCCACCTGACATCACAAAGTAGCTGAAGCAGGAAGTGGCTGCTCCATAACAAGGCAGTGAAAAGGAAGATGGGTCACTTAACATAGCTGAAGCAGAACTTGGACCAGTAGCAATTCACATTTGATGAGAACTACATTTTTCTTTGCAATATGCAAATAACTATGTTTTATTTGACTTATTTCTATAACACTAACAAGTAATTAAGGTTATGTTGTTAGCTTTCCTAATTTCTGTTTTCAATCAAAGACTGTATTAGTTACTGACAAGGTACTGCTTTATAACTCTTAAAACTATTTAATTACAGTGCAGTTTTTACTTTGCTTCTATGTGATGTGTGACATGTTTTGGAAGTATTTGGGCAGGTGTAACCTTGTTACTACACGTTTATTACATTGTTATCCCTTTATCCTTAGTTCTGAGTTAAAATGAAATGGACAACAATTTTCACACTTCCAGGAAAATGTATAAAAATATGTCCAAAGTGAGATAACATTATAATGTTAAGTTTCATTTACTCGACTTTCCCCAGTGTGAGTGGCTCATAACAGAAACTATTACACTGAAATTATGTGGTGGTATAGCTATCTCAGCAAAGTGCTATATAATTCAGATGTAAGTACCTAATAAGTATCTGTTCATTTAATAGAAATGACCAACCTAATATATGAAAAGCCAACATAATGAAAAATAGTTATTAACCAGTTAGTAGTTTATGCTTGAACCTTTCCCACTCTATTTGAGTCTGCTGTGCCTGAATTGCACTTAAAGATGGGTGGGTTGCACTTCACTTATTTCACCTCTTTCACCTTTTCCAAACCTGTAGCAGGGTGAGGATATTCTGTGTTCCCTCAGTGTACTGGTGAAGATGATATTGGGAACAAGCTTCTTTAGGTGAGGCTTACAGGTCACCTACATCTATGTTTTTAGACGGGATTCTTTTTGGTCATTGGCTGGGGGAAGGGGATCACAAGTTTAAGTGTATGACTGGCTGCAGTTGGGAGGTGAAATACAATGGTGGAAATTATTTCTGGACTTCATCTCCCATCACAACTTGCACAGTGCTATTCCTACTAGCCTCTAATATGCCGATTCACTCTTGAAGTACACACCGAGTTCTGTCCAGGATAGAGAAAATGATCTGACCTGAATAATTTATGGTGCCTTCGCCATTCTAAATGGATTTGTGCTTTTGTAACAGTCCTACATGGTGATAAAGCATGGCTGGGAGGGAGGTAACCCTACTGCCCTCTACAGGTGCTCCAACTACATTACCCTTCTGCTTTGCCCCAGCAGTCACCAGCAATGATGAGCAGAGACAGGGTTAATCATTTTGGCTGAAAATCCTATGGTGTGGTTATGACCACAGTCATTGAAAGGGTGTAGCGACAGTATGACACGAGACCCTTGAACCATCTTGTAAGATGAGGACGAGTAAGTATTCAGCCATCCTCCATAAAAGCAGGAGCAAAGCAAAATTAAAGTAAAAAAGTTATGTGTGTGTTGAAGTAATCTGTCACTTATTGAAATCCAGGTTCTTATCCGCTGAAGTCAACTGCCACATTTGTAACACTGTGACTTTGAATGCTATATAATAATTATAGAAAATCTAAAGCAGAATGAATGATTATCATTTTAATGGCACTGACAAAGGAATACGAAAAACTCTAAATGTGTAGCAAAATCACACCAAGCCTGGTTGGACCAAAGTAGAAACTTCTTAGCTGTCACGGAGAACCGAACATTCTCAGGAGAGTAATGGAAAACACATTAAAAATGAGCAAAGCATAAAAATAACTCCCCGGTCTTTCTGCAAATGGTGGACACAGCATCATTGGAAAAACAGAAAAGATCTTGGTGTGCTCTCCAATGATACCAAGAATTAAAATGATGAAGTCTCTAGCCTCTAAATGCTAGAGTACAACACCAGAGTACGTGGTGTTCTGGCTGCACTACAGTGACCACGCCAGCTGTAATCTCCACAGAACAAACACCGTAACCGTTTATCTCATAATCCTTTCCATGTACTGTTACATCAAATGACAAATAATCCTGGGAATGTATGACCGACATGACATAAGTCATAATTTACACCAGATAATGTTCTCCACTCTCCACCTACTTAAAACAAGGCATGAACAGGTAATAGATTTTAACAACAATTATAATGTCCTTTCGTCCATCATTTTAATAGTGTACAGTATGTACATATATATGGAATGGTCCATGGTAAGGCATGATTATTATTTTCACTGAAACTATGAAAATGTACATAACTAATATAGCTGCCTTTACAATGTGGCATGACAAAATATGTATGATCATAAATACACCCCACCACCCACCCACAGCCCCCACCGCTCCGTACACACATGTCATATTTTCCTCATCATGATGAGGGCCCCTTGACAATAAAGAAAAAAAAAAAAACTAAATCAAATTCATCCTGTCATTCTTAGGACCACAGTAATACTGTCCATCATTTTTAAAAGCCAATTAATGCACTTCATGCTGAAAATCGATTATAAAAAAAGGTCAAATCGTACAGGAGCCTTTTTAATTGGTCTTAAAGTTCCCTCCTCCCCTGGATGATTAAATAATGGGAGCATGTCAGCGAGGGAGAGGCCTTTGACATGGTGGATATCTCTGATCTCTACTGCCTGAGCGACTGCACTCCGCTGTCTTTGTGAGAATCCCTCAATTAAAACCATACATCAGAACTGATAGAAGGGGGAGATGAAAAAAGAAAACAGTTTTTGCCCCCCATTAAAAGTTAATTGGTTCTTAATGAAGTAATTAAAATGCCCAATAAAGTAATTAGCTAATTAGCAGGAAGATGAAGTGGAGGGGAAGCAATAGAATCCAGGCACTGTGGTTTTCCTGGCCAGACCTGATGGGTCAGTTTTGTGTGACTTTGCCTAATGTGGCAGGCCTATTTACCCCCATTAAAAGGTCACAGACACACAAATACAAGCCTTAGAATATTGGATTGGTTTGATTCCCTGCTGTATCTTTCTGCTGATCTGCTAAATGACAGTGAGGTAGGGTAACTCTCACAGTCTGAGGAGCGGGCTGCAGATTGTCCTGCTAAAGGTTGGTCATACAATGCTTACCTCAGACAGGGGAATCTCACAGAACCATGCATTTCTGTCTGTCCATCTAACTTGCAGATGCACAGCTTATCATCATAGTGTTGATTTTTTTTTTGATGGTGCCATTTTTATATAGACACATCATATATGAAACACATCTTTTTTTCTTTGATCTATAAATGCTCACGTTCATGCATAAATACGCTTGCATGTTTAAATTTCCATAATGTATGCTCAGTGAATGGTTCTTCCAGTGCTCTGAGCACGATGCTAAGCCAATTTTCCCTCCTCAGAATCTGTCTCCTGCATGTGAGCGCTCCTGAGGGATTGCCTGCTTTAATCTCTCTCCCTCCCTAATAAGCTCCTTGATTGCGTTTCTGCAAAGTGCATTAACCCCTGCAGAAGATGTTAATTCGCCCATTTGCGTGTGTGTGTAGGGGGGCCGGGACAGTTTTCTGCGGACGCTGTGACAGTGACATCTTATCGAACTCCGGCTTAGAGGTGAGGCGAGAGGCAGCCTGCACCTTGAGTGACGCAGTTTACACTCATCACACAGTCTGGCTCTAACCTGCTTTTCTCAGCTCGGGGAAAGGTGTGCAAAAATTTGGACACATTACAGACAGATAAAGCAGCTAAAGAAGGCAAAAAAAATTAGGACCCAACAACTAATAAATACAGTGCAATACATTTCAGTACATTACATTCATTTAGCAAACACTGTTATGCAGAGTGACTTCCAGCACAATAGAATATAAACATATCCATACAATTTGAATCAGTAACAGTGTCAGACCAGGCTACACATGAACAACACAACAATCCCAGACCAGTGAATGTGAGCATAACACCATTAGAGCCCTACCACAAGTTAACTTGTGCCACTGGACTAGACAAGGGAAGCCAAGTGTACTACCATACATCAGTCAAAATAATGACATATCTGTGAATTGGTTGGCTTTCGTGGAGCAGCGGTGTGTGACACGACTGGTGAGGAACTGGATTAGTAATCACAGGTGCAAATGTAGGTTCAGATGCACAGTGTGGCATTGTCACCATGTATTTACCTGAATAAGGGTGTCTGCTATGCAGGTGAATGATGTTCGGTGTCAACAGAACGATGCGTGGTGCACTTGGAGCCTGGCTCACATTGCTGACAGTGTTCTCACAAACTTACAGAGCAGAAGTTGACGAGACATTGCAGCAGTGCTCTGTCTAATTATGAAACCAGCCTGACACCTGCACACCCCCTGCAGTTATTTTCCTCTCTGCTTTCACCTGCTAATTGGGCTAGCTCCGCTCTCCTGTTCACAGCACCACTATGTGCGGCTCTTGTGGTTGACATTTTGTTGCAAAATATTATAAATCAATAAATAAATAAATTTCATTCATCTGAAGTCATGAACACTACACTGACAAAAGGTGGTCGACCTCTGGACGCCCCAGGGAGAAACAGAACGGGTTACCTAATTACAGTGGCGTCTCCTCCTTCTGTCTCTGCGGGTTACATTGCTGCTGAAATGTGCTATCACGAAGCACACGGCGCACTCAGCAGTCACTGATTACTAATACGGGCTTGGGAAGGACTATAATTGGTACTGCTGGTACCAGTGTCCAAAAGGAAGCAGATTCAGCATATCCTGGAACAACCGTTTAAGACATTCAACAAAAAGAGACATGAATGCAAGACTCCTCAAAGTTGTTTTTCTATATGGATATTCCACAAAAAACATATCCCTATATGTCTTGGGCTGATATTTGCATGCCGTGCATTTTTAAGAAAAAGTTCCAATATCTGCTCTTCTTTTTTGCTTGTCTCCTCTTGGATCTGGCTGGACAGATGAAATGTGAAGATTCTGTTCCAGACCAATGTTTCACTTGCATCTTTTTATTTGGTTCTCTTGGATACAGACAAGTAAAGCCTGTTTCCATGGTTCATTTCAGTAAAGACTAGCCATTGTTTCAGACCCATATGTATCCATATCATTATTCACACATATACAGGTGTCCCTCCTATCAGCTTTCATGATTTTTTGCTGAGATGCTGCTGTAACCCCAGCTGTCAGGCACAGCTCATAACCCCAGGGTCTATGTGCCACCTTTGTCTGCAGGACTTTGTGACCTCAGTTTGGCACTGATCCAGGATCAGTGCTCATGGGGGCAGGGGGATTTCTCCTGGGATCACTAAGGGAGTGCTTATCACTGAACACCTGTTCTCTGACAGTGCACCTTAGTGCCTGAGTGAGAACCAATGAAAGGAGGTTTGATGAACCAATCAAAAGACAAAACAACTGCAAAACAAAACGATTGGCTCAGAAAGTCAGTGGTAATACATGGAAGTTCCACTGATTATCATGTTCATTAAGCCTCACTCTTACATCACCACACAGACAAATGCATGAAATTTTCTGCAAATATGACAGCCAGGAGGTTGCCGGCTCAAATCCCAAGTGAGGCATCGCTTATGCTGTTTATGCTTAAGCTGCATTGCATGGATTACTTCAGCAAATAAGTCCAGCTGTATTAATGGATGACATGTAAAACTGTGAAACCATAAGGCAGGTATGATGACACTTTTAAATACTGCTGTACATAAGTAAATGATGTAATACACCCCTGGGGTACATGCAGAGCAGCAGAGTATCTTACATTTGCTCGTACCATCCCCAGGCCTGAGCAATTGATAGGTTGGCTGATGGAACATTTTCAATGGTATTGCACATTTATTGCACATTTCTGTGAGGCATAAAGTGCAGCAACTAGACATCTTAAAATTTTCATGCTGAGATAAAGAGGAATATTTGATAACAATCCCGACAAATGTCCAGACAGTTTTTTGTGTCATGTTTTAACGTTTAGTCGGTGTTCACAGAAAATAAAAAATTGTGTTGATCACTGAAAGGAGTTTAAATTGTTTTCTGATTTGTAGCTACAGCCAGGATGGAAAGTTTGAAAGTATAAAATCAAGCCCTGTTCTTGTTCCATTAATAATTAATTTAATTTGCTTATGAATTATAGAATAATGTTTTGAGCCCTCAAATATTTATAAGTGCAGTCTCAGCACCACATTTGCAAAGGATGTATTTCTTATGAACATATTAGGTGGAGGTCAAGGGAATGCTGCAGGTCAATTGCCTTTTGAGTTTTGGAATTCTGTGACACACAGAATGTGCTGTCATTGCCCAAGAGACTTCCTTTGTTGTCAGGCACAAGCCCTGAGGTGTTCAGGAACCCTGCAAATATGGACGCCCAGGTCCTCTGCTTTGGGTGTGCCTGCAAACAGCTCAGTTTACCTGAGGAAGACCCCTACACTGGATCTTTGCTTAATAAAAAAAAAAAAAGCTCAGTGAGCTGACTTCATTAACCGGTTTTTCATTGACCTGCCCCTGGAGGAGAGGCAGCTGCACCAACAGAGAAACTTAATTACAAGAAAGAAATTCCTCTGTGGAGTGCTTTATTATTTTTTACCACCATTTCAGGCATGAGTATTCTTTCCTTCCAACAGCTTTGTTCAATATACAATATACTCAACTGTTTCTGTTTCTATGCAGCCATGAGGATGGTCACTGGGGACCCAAAGGAATAGCCAGTGTTTCTATAGCACATATTTTTAACTTGGTCAGCGGTGTAGGACTGGCTTATTGTCAAATCTGATGGGGGAACAAAACTTGGTTCTGTCCCTGAGTTTCGGTGACTCCTTGATTTGCGGAGGTGACCTCTGCTTGCACTGAACTAAAACATTGTTTTGCCACATCTTCAGGAACAGCATAGCTGTTAGCACTCAGCATTACGTCCCTTTTCCAGGTCAGTGTGAAGCTCAGGTTAGCGTGGGCTGGTGCCACAGCTGGCCGACCCTGTACTGAATGAGTGCTTCTCCACTGTGTTGCTCACAAACTGAGCTGTAGCAGATGGCCTTGTGCTGAATGTTTGCGCCTGCCCAAACTGAGACAGCTGCCTGGATTTTGACTGCAGTCCAAAGAGGGTCTCCCCCACAGAAAATCCATTATTACTGCTGTCTGCCTCTGGTTGTTTGCTGCAGTCAGCAGTTGTGGTATTCTCCTTTCTCACATCTGTGTTTCCCAACGGAAGCAACATAGTTACTCACCTTGACAAGTTGAAAGCTTGCTTACAGGCCACAAGAAAGATCCTGGAAAACCAAGCAGAGCCTGAACTAAGCAATTTGCTCTTGTTTCTGTTTTGTCCCCCCCCCCGGAAAAGCACTATATGCATGTTCAGCACTTTGTGATAACTTCCATTATAAGAATTTGCTTCAACAAATAATATTTGATTGATTGATTGATAAGCAAGCCAGATATTGTTTCCAGCACTACCAAATAACAGGGGTATTACTGTCAGTTAATAGACCAAAAGCCATCCAGTGTGGCTTACAGTGCATTAGAGAATTCTAACAAAGTTAATCCATCATTACACTCATCAGAGTTCTTTAAGAGCTGACATATTCTGTCTGCCATATTGGTCATTGTTTCCTCGCAGACAGTAGATACAGTGGCAGGCTGCATCTGAGTGTGTGTCTGATGGATAATGACACACAGCAGTCTCAGAATGTAGTGAGTGGAGGTGGAAATTCACTGCCCTTCGGCCTCTCGGTCAAGCACTTTAAATGGCACCACCACCAGCACTCAGTGCAGATCCACCTAATGTCATTATTTCATCATTTCCCTCGATTTATGTGCTTAGCATTTGCCCTCATCCAGGGTGACTGGCATGGTTCAGATTTTAGCCATTTACACACAGATATTCATTGGATCAGTGAAGAGCTGTAAGAGAACTGCATTTCATTCACCTTTGAGTTATCAGGTCTGCCATTTAGCCACTTTACCACATTGCCAGCTTGACCTGTTCTCTGACCCATTGTTACTTCATGACTTTGCAGACCTTTGTCTCTCACTCAGCTCTGAGATCTGGTACAGTACAGAAAGTTCTGAAGTCTTGAGCCCCCTGGCCCGTACATCTTTTTATGCACGACTCTCCTGGACACCTGGTCACACAAAGAATGCCCCTGTTTCACACCGGGAGGGAAATGGAGCTATCCACATTGCCCAGCCCAAAAAGCAAGCTCATTTTGGCATCTGGACCAGCTCCAAGCTCTAAGGTGCTCATCCTGACTCTGTTTTCTCTGTCCATCCTCCCTCCAGCTGGGCCCAAATCTGGCTCTTCTGATCTGGCATGGTAGCACTGTGAATACTAATAGACACCTGGTTCTGGGGAAAGTGAACGGGACACTGGGCACCCTTACATTACATTACATTACATTTATTTAGCAGATGCTCCATCCAGAGCAACTTCCAGCACAAAGAACAGAAGTGTACCCTAGTTAAATGAGCAACAATGTTAGACCAGGCTAACAACACTCCCAGACCAGTGATTGTGAGCACAGCTCCACTTAACTTGTGCAAAATGACTAGACAGCCTAGAAACTAGGGTAAGGCAAGTTTGCATGCTATCATATTTCACAGTCACTAGGTCACAGAATCCAAAACACTTTGTGATACTACTACACATAAAGTAAACAGCAGGTACTACAAGTAGCAGGTGTTAGGAGGTGGGAACTGAGGTGGAAATAAGATGCAGACTAAAGAGGTGGGTCTTCAGTCTGTGTCAGAAGATGGCCAGTGATTCCACTGTCCTGATCCCTGTGGGAAGTTCATTCCACCAATGAGGGACCAGTTCAGACAGGTCTTATTGGTGCAACAGTCTAATTTGAATGGCTTCTTCGTGTCATTTCAGTGATGATTTATAATTACATTTTCATTTGGCAGACGCTTTTATCCAAAGCGACGTACAAGAGTGCAAATAGTGGGCAAACAGCAGGCACAGGAGCAAGATGTGTACAGGTCATACAATGCAGATAGTGCTGAAGCTGAGCACAAGGTCAGTGTCGCGAGCCAACTAATCTGAACTAGGATTACATATGAAATACAATCACAGAGACAATAAAGTACCGTTATACTACCTAGGTAAGAGAGCTACAAGTACAAGACAGGAGTCAGATTTACAAGGTCAAAGTTACAAGGTCAAAATGGCAGAGGTATCAGTCCAGGTAGAGTCTGAAGAGGTGTGTCTTCAGCGCATGTCTGAAGTGAAGGAGTTGTTCTCAGGGGGGTGGGGAGTTCATTCCACCACTGGGGGGCGATGATGGAAAAGCGTCGTTGTGTGGAGCGTGGGCCTTTCGTTCTGTTGGTGGGTGGAGCGAGGCGTCCGGATGTAGCAGAGCGAAATTGACGAGCGGGTGCGTAGGGTAGGATGAGGTCCTGGAGGTAGGTCGGGGCAGTCTTTCTTGCAGCAGAAAAGGTGAGAGTCAAGGTTTTGAAGCGGATCCTGGCTGCGATTGGGAGCCAGTGGAGGGATCTCAGTAAGGGGGTGACGCGGGAGAACTTAGGGAGATTATAGATCAGCCTGGCAGCTGAGTCACCACTGATAAGAAGTGAGTAAGAAATTGAGGAGGCGGCAAAGTAACCTCTGAAACAGATAACTGCCCTGCCCTTGTTTTTGATTGCTATGCATGATTGGTAAGCCTGCAGTTTTTCCTAAGGATTGACTATTAGCTCCTATTATGTCTATTGTTGCAGCATTATGGCTCCTTTGTGCACTTCAAATTAAATTAATCATTAGTTAGAGATTGAATTTCATTAAATCACTTTAATCATAACAAAGAGATTGGGTCTCAGTCAGGACCTTTGATTGTAACAGAGACTGGAGATTAGATTTCACTTTAAATCACTTTTTCTTGGCCTCCTGGATTTTTAGATCACCTGGCTTACAATGTTTCATATACCACCTTGTTATAGAGGAATATAAAGTCTGCAAATCCAGAATGTTCACTGTTTTAATTAGAGCTCTATATGACTAATTGACAGTTAGTATACTGGAGTATGCAAAATTGTATGGGATTTTTTAACAAGTCTCCCATTGAACACTGTTTTTATTTAAATGACTATTTCTATTTTCTGTTTATAGAAATGCCTTGAATTTGCATTGAATAATAATGATAATCTTGCCGGTGAAACAGTTTTTGCTGTTTCCAACACAATCCAATATACCTTAGGACTTCTCAGTAAATGGTCACATTAATATCGATAATATGCCACCCAATCAATTCAATTTTTTCCTTTGAGGGAAAGCATTATGAAATGAATGAAAACCATAAGCTTAAAAGAATTAATTTATGTAACATCTGTGCATGCGAATTGTGCATTTGAAAGGATGTTATTTTCATGACCCCTGGGGCATTTGTTGTCAGTGAAATGTTCTGGTTTAAACTGAGCACCATGTCAGGATGCCATGTGTTGAACTGGACGTACAGATGAGGCTCACCTCAGAAAGTCACATTGGGATATCTTGGAAAAAAGCATATCAACCAACAGTTCACAGACCACTCACCACATAAAATAAAGTCTGCCAAATATTACACTTTGGTGTACAGTTCAGATTTCAATAGCAATTCTGTCAGCAGAGCTCCTGGAAATTTGAGTAAAAATAAATGTGATTAATGTTTTTAATGTGTAAATATGCATGTATATGTATAGGCATGCTTGGCATTCTAGGTAGAGAATTTGTATATTGCTGATTCCAAAAGCAACATTATTTGCCCCATTTTAAATTCAGTAAAAAAAAAAAAAAAAAAAAAAAAAAAAAAATCAGGCTTGCCTGCATTGTTATGAGTGAAGGTTGATCGTCCAAAGTTTTGAAATGTGGCCTTTAATCTGTGCTGTGATTGGAGGAGTGACATCACAATGGATATTTGACATACTCCCTTAGTGCATCACTTTCTCAGATTGAGAATAATGGCTGTTCAGAAACCTGAGCAATTCCACAAACAGTAATACAACTATATCACAGCATTCCTTTGTCTCTCCAGCACCCCCTGTCCCACCCACAAACACATAATTTAGATGTCATGTTCAATTATTTTGTCTAGTCTTCACACTACATCTAAACTCAGTGAAAGAATCTCACAATGCTAAAGTGTTTTTCCTTGGGAGGTAATACAATCCATCACATTATGTTTGCCAGCTCTACAAAAGATTTATGATTGAAATAATTCCTGTGTGACAGAGCTGGCCGATGCTCTGCACAAATCAGCAGAAGGAGTAAAACTTTACAAAAACAATTCATTAAAAAAAAAAAAAAAAAAAAACCCCACATGCACAAGAGAACCAGTCTACTACCTCCAGCACACAAAATGGCTTCCAGCAATCTGAACCCACCTCTGTGTGGCCTCACACCTGTGTATATAACATCCCTAATGTGACCAATTAACTAGTTCACAGACAGACAAGAAAAGAAAACAATTAAACAATCAGTTAAGACAAACATGAAACCTGTTGTAGTTGATTGATTTAAAGCACTTATTTTACAAGATGGAATATAGACAATGAGGATCCTCAATTTAACAATTAAACAATACACATTGAACATTTAGTCTGTTGGGGGTGAGGAAGGACTGCTCCTTCACATTTCCTTCCCCCTCTCCCAGTCTCACGCCAGTGAGACGGCCAGTGCTGTGGCTCAGAGTCCATAATGTCCATACACAGTAGGCCTTGGCACCTCCATTGTGGGTCCCTGCTGACAGGACCTCCGGACAGCAGGTAACTTCCTGCCAGCTTTGCAGACAACCACTCCCCCCTTTCCATCCTGGGCAATGTAGCTCTCCCCACTGGCTCTATCCAGCCTTCTCTGGGGCTCCCGAGCTACCCCCACCAAGGGCTATAACGTGGTCTCTTGCTGGTCCCTGGCCATTCCCCTTCTGGTCTCCCGAACTGCTCTCCTCCTACTGCCCCTGCACCAGCTCTCCCTCCTGGCCTCACCAGTCCCTGAGGGCTACCCAAGCTATGCCCCAAACCGGGCCCCCACAGGTCAGCAGCCACCGGAACAGTTCCTCTCAGTCCTCTTCCAACCCCCAATGGCTACCTTGCCTTGCCTTGTCTTCTGGTTCTCCTGCTTAACTTTCCCCCTTCTGCTTTCTCTCATCAAAAATCAAAACTGTGGGTCACTCCTTGTAGCAGGCACTACTATCCCACTCTATCACCAAATGTGATAGAGCTGGCTGATGCTCTGCACATAAATTAGCAGAAGGAGTAAAACTTTACAAAAACAATAATTTATTTAAAAAAAAAAAAAAAACACACTCACATACACAAGAGAACCAGTCTACTACCTCCAGCACACAAAATGGCTTCCAGCAATCTGAACCCACCTCTGTGTGGCCTCACACCTGTGTATATAACAACCCTAATTAGGGCAGGTGTGACCAATTAACTAGTTCACAGACAGACAAGACAAGAAAACAATTCAACAATCAGTTAAGACAAACATGAAACCTGTTGTAGTTGTAGTTGATTGATTTAAAGCGCTTATTTTACAAGATGGAATGTAGACAATGAGGATCCTCAATTTAACAATTAAACAATAAACATTGAACATTTAGTCTGTTGGGGGTGAGGTATAATGCATAATGCTTATGCATTATTTCATGGTTGTTATTGTCCAGACACAAATTTGTCTTTTTTTTCTTCTCTGGAATGACTATGTATTTGTCCTTTGCAGTGACAAGGGATGCAGGTAATTCTTGGGTATGGGGCTTAAAAAAATTATTTTAGAAACTTACGCCTGATTCCGTGCTGCAAGCCTCACCTCTGGGGCTTGTTGCTATGGTTACCTCTTCCTGTGGAGGCCGTGTGCTTTTTGCACACAGATCCTGTGAAAAGCTTTACTTTCACTGAATATAATGACTCTGTATTTGTTCAATCCTGCCTTTATATCCTCTCCTTCTCAGTGATGTGACACGCAAAGTCAGGGTTTGAAAGTGCTATGTTTGCGACTGGTCTGTTGTGTTGAGAGGAGAAAAAAAATGAAGATGACTTAGGCCTCCCACAGGTAAATAATTCCGAACCACAATTAGCAAGCTACGCTGTGCACCACTGCACGAGAACCGCTGTTCAGGGGCTGTGACTACTTTTGTTGGTTTGCCACCTCTGTGCCTTTTCTCCATCGGAGCTACTGTCACTACTTTTAGGCAGCCACTCTGTTAGTCAGTGTGTGAGTGACAGACATCATCTGCACCCATATATTACAGGTGATGAAAGCATGGCAAAGTGAAGTGGAGCCCAAATGTATTTGCAGAAATAATGAGTGAATTAAATAAAAATAACTGACTGTTCTGCATCATAACATACAGTAAATGGGGAAATAGCATGTCATCGTGGTCCTACCGGGGAAAAAAAGTTGGCTCACCCAGTAGCAGCACCAGTTACCAAATTAGTGTTTTTAGCCAGCTATTCTTTACCACTGCTGGTGTGGTCATGCAACAGAAAAAAAGTGACATTAACCGTCATCATTGACTTCACTGGCAATATCCATTCCTAACTTTACTGTATTGCGTCAAAGATGTGTCCAGACAAGTAGGGGTGGGTGGATATTTTGGAATCTAGAAATTTGGAGGCTCTAAAAATGTGTGTTTCTGTACCTCAGCAACAGGAATTTTGTGAGCTGTTTACATTTGGATTTCACGGAAGTTACAGCCTTAAAAATGGGATGTTTGCATTCCAGCATGGGTTCTCATTTTGTATTATGCAGCAATAGATGATTTCTCTAACAGAGCTGTATGTTGTAGCAGTGCTTCAGCACTGAGATGCAGATTGGAGTTTGGCAGAAGGTGAAGAGTTCTGAGGGGAGGAGAAAGAGCCAGCCCTGCCGCAGACAGTAAGCTGACAGGCACTGGTGCTTAAGGGCCACTTTAATATTCATGCTGGGATGAAGTGAGGGCTCTGTATCAACCTCTGTAAGCACTAATGTCAACTGCACTCTCTGAGATATGTCTGTATACACACACATACACACACACACACACACAAAGTCAGTGCACTGACACTCACATGTACATACACACAAACGTACAGAGATACACACAGACACTCACATATACACAGACATACACAAACACACAGAGATACACACACTGACACACATACACAGACAAACACACACACCCTGACATACATGCTTGCACACACATACACATGTGCGCACACAGATGAGACTTTAGTATGAGTCTTACCTAGCTATTACATCTTCAGCTTTCCATTCGCAACCGTTTGAAAGCACTCTGTAAGTAGCTAAAGTGCACTAAGGGTAAAAAAGGGTGGGCCTCTTATAAAGCTGTTGACTCTGTAGGGAACATTCCTAGCATCTCCGGTGGATGTCAGGCCTGCATATGCCTCACATCTTTGTCCCAGAAAAGCACAAACTTTGGGGCACCGATAAGTCATGAATCCCTGAAGAGTTTTAGATGCAGAGGCACTGTGAATCTGCCCTCTGTCAGTCACGGCAACAATCTGAATCCTGTGTCATGCTCTTGTAGATGGTGCAATTGTAATTGCTTTGAACTTCTGCAACTGGAACAGAAAATAAACTCATAATGACAAACTTTGATTGGAATGTCACTGGTGGAGCTGACCTGACTGTTGAGCTTTCATTTGAGGCATTGACCCCCACCACCAAACTTCCTTCAGAGTGAGCAACTGAAACTTTTCTCTTGTACGTATTGTTCTCACAACATTTCATATTGCTGAAACAGCAAGAGATAGAACAAAACAAAAACAGTCTCAACCGGTTCAACTGGTCTTGAGGCAAGCACAAAAAGTTTGTGGTGGTGGGATTTTCCTGGGGCAGTGCACGCCAGTGCTCTGACAGTGCTTTTACTCCCAGTTTCCCCATTAAAAAGTGAGGGGTGATGCAGAGTTTGTAAAGAAATGAAGAACAATTTCATCTCTTGGTGCTGTTATTCCCTCCAAACTGACAGTTAACAAAAAGTTGCATTTTTTGTCATATTAACTTTTTTCATAGCTTGTGATATGTGAAATTGTTATGAGTGCTATGTACTACTAGTATTGCCAGTAAAGATGATTATGATGATGATGATGATGATGGTGATGGTGATGATGCCCCAAGGAATTATGGGTGATTTGAGAATGAAATTTAAAATCCAAAATCACACATACAGGAGTGAGACTTCCTTTCTTTTGCCCAGAGAAGAAGATGCTACTATAGAAACTCTTCTTATTTCTCACTTATTTTTCTTTTTTCTTTCTTAAATTAAGGGAAATAAAAAAGTAATAGCAGAAGATACTGTCACCAGTTTCATAAATAGGTAATGTCGATAGGAAAATACATATATTTTCCTTACATTGTGAGCTGTCCTTTATCTACGATATTGATGGTATCCTCTGGTGAACACTGACAAGCATATGAACATCCCACAGTAAATGAATCCAATCCCATGATGCACGTCTTCAGGTTGTTAATAAGTGCTGTGTATGAACAGAGCAGGCTGGAGGCGATAACAGAAGCACTCATAAAAGCAATATAACACAAACACACTCACAAACAGCTGCACTGCCGGCAGACGTTCACTCACATTTGGGTTTTCTCTGCCTCCAAGAAAAAGAAGGAGGTCACGGTTTGAAATAGATACATGCTGATTGAATTATTGAAGTTTTTTTATGCTGCTTTTCCATAATTTTAAAATAAAGGCAGTTATTTAAAATCATTGGGATTAGTGACAGTATATAAACCATACATACACACACACACACACACACACACACACACACACACACACACACACACACACACACACACACACACACACACACACACACACAAGATGCATCTAAATGTTTTAATAACAGCTGCAGATAAGGATTGTGTTTATATGTGCAGGGGTCAGTGCCTTTAGTCGTTCTTTTCACCTCTACAAAAATCTTTTGCTCCTTCCCAGGTGGAGGAGTGTGTCAACTGCCCCTCCCCAAAGTACATGGCTGCTTATTTACTGGCTCTTCAGTGTGGGATATTTTTAACCTCCACAGTATAATGCCAGTGACTCACTCAGCCTGAGAGACGCCACCGACACCCTGAGAAACACAGCAGGGGGAACTAAGAGCAATAAGCAGCTGAACGAAGGGGCAAGATGAATGGAGTTTTAATATCCCCGTCCCTTACACAGTCTAGGTGACTCCCTAATCTCCTAGTGCTGAACACCCCCAGTCCTTCTGAACCCTTCCGGGTATTTTAATATACGACATGGCCCTGTGCACACACCAGCCTGCCCTGATCCAGGATCGCCGAGAGTCTGCAACTCTGTTTCTCAGTCCATTCAGTCTTCAGATAACAAAATGAGCCAGTGCCCCTGAACTGCTGCTGTTCTGCTTAGTTTTGCAGTGGTTAATCTGGCCCACGTGCCTTTTGGAAACATGAGCGCAATGGGGCCTGGATATGTGCATAAATGGTAAAACAGCTACTTTTATCTTTATTTTATGTGTATTCATTTCATACTATTGTCACTTCAGATTTTTATTATCTAGAAAGTGCTTTGAACGGCTGTATGAGACGTTCTGTATAAATAAAGTTTATTTCATTATTAGTATCATTTTTATTACTGCTTGGACCGAGAGTAATGGTCCGACTGTGCAGTTGCTGCCTTTTGCCTTTGCAGGGCAGAATTGCACAGAATGAAACTGTTCATTTGCTTGCAAGAGAGTTATAAAGATTGATACTTTGCGTGAATGCTTTTAAGAAAAAGCAAAAAGAGCTGTACTCATATTCATAAATATGAATGATTAAGGGATTTTTGTTCCTTTTTTGAGGCTCCTTTCCAATTGTTACTGTTGTAATTAAATGCTTCTGCTTTCTTTACCTGCCCAAATTTAAAATCCTGTTGGAACAGGTTCAGAAAATTGAGTCCAATAACTTAATGAGCAGTTTTGATTATATTACCTTTTTATGGTTTTATTGGAATGTTTGTTGTTGTCAGTCTGAATAACAAATTAGTGTGAGAGGGAGAGCAACATTCTGATGTCTGAAGTTCCAGAACTGGCTCTTATTGTACAGGTGCTCCAACACTGGTGTCTTTTTATTCTATAGCTAATGTCAGATCTATGTGACCTTACTGCATAAATTTTAATGTCCTGTAGTATTTATTTCGTTGGCAGATACTTGTATGCAGGGTGAATTACATTTTGCATATTCCTATATTTCCACAATGCCTGTTTATATAGCTGGGTATTGAGGGAAATGATCCAGCTTTAGTGCCTTGCTAAAGGACAGAGCAGTAATGCCCCTTTTGGGATATGAACCTTCAACTTTCTTTCCTCCTGTTCAGAAATGCAGTGTAACTGTGATCTTCACACTTTAGGCCATGTCCCTGTTGTTTTCAGGAAAGCTTAACTTCATCAACATTAGTACTGAGCATTAGTATTGCGCCTTTCAGATATGGGGTATGGAAGAATATTCCAATCTGCAGTGTGGGCAGCAGTGTAATATAGTGGTGAGAAACGGGATGGTAACCCAAAGGTTTCTGGTTTGATTCACAGGTGGGCAACAACATGCTTAACCCAAATTGCCTTGGTATATATTCAGCTCTCTAAATGGCTAACGTGACAAATTGGAAGTTATGTAAGTTACTGTGGATAAGAGCATCTGCTATGCAAATGTAGCGTGATTAATTATTCCTGATTAGCAAAACCACCCAGTTCACATTGCCATCATTGCCATTGCCAGTGAGACCTGCACTGTCCTAATTTTCCCAAAAATATTCTACAAAGTAATAACAGCTTCCACTACCAGGAGCAAAGACTTTTCTCAGTCATATGGTTCCATTTCTTGGGATATATAAGAGTCATGATTATGAATGCTGCACAGTGTAAAAACCGTGAACGATGGAAGTTAGTTCAGGGTGCATGTAGCTTGGATCTCGGAACTTTGTTATCACTGTAGGACTAAGCTAAGTACCACTTTTATACATTTTTATTGAGTTAAACTGTTTTGTATCTTGACAGTGTGTTGCATAGAACTGCTTTGAATTGGGTAGTATTGATAGCAATCATGTAACTGTTTTTGCCTTTGTTAGTTTTGCATGTGCATTTTAACTGCTAGTTTAATTAGTTGGTAGTTTAGGTTTCCACCTTTCTGCTGAATAGCTCATCCACTCCTTAAATGAACAGGCATTTATTCAGTGTGTTTGTGCTGAAGTGGCAGTCTATCTACAGGAGCCCATTGAACAAGGTCACCGGGGAAGGCCCTGTCACATCCATAATTCCATGGTTAAATAACTATGTGCATCTAATCCCATCCATTATATGTGGAAATTTTACTTTAGGGAATGTATTTGTATTGTGTTGGAATAGTGCACTCCTTCTTTCTGGTATGTTGTATTGCACTTATGTGTTGGGCTGGATCACATGTTTCGGCTCTAGGTTTGGCACTGGGGCTTGTTTGTGTGTGGATGGCGGTGTCCTTTTTTTGTGTACCATTTGTGCTGTTTTGTTGGATGCACTTCATTCTTCACTTGAGGATTGCCTCTGGATAAGAGCATCTGTTTGATGTCAAAAATGTAAATGTAATATTGAATGTACTCACATCTTGTACATCCCTCTCGATTACTTTTACATCTACTGGATGTAAATGTAACATTAAATGTACTCACATCTTGTACATCCCTCTGGATTACTTTTACATCTACTGGATGTAAATGTAACATTAAGTGTACTCACATCTTGCACATCATTCCAGATAAGAGCATCTGCTGCACGTCAAAAAAGTAAATGTAACATGTATGTACTCAGATATTGCATGTCACTCTGGATAGAGGTGTCTCCTAAGTGACAAAATGTAAATGTAAGCAGTGAAACTGGGATAAGAAGCTGTATGCTGAACGTAGTTTTGGTGAGCCAGTAGGGGGTGCTCTTCCCTCTGAACCAAGTGAAATCCAGTACAGTAATGGAGCACTGTGTTATCGGATTTAGGTGGTGTTTTTCAAATAAGATGAACTAAGGTGTCCTGGTCAAAACTCCTAGACTAGCTCCGATCTCATCACTACGGTTTATTAGCCAAGCAGTGCCTTGAGAGCTGACTTTTGTTTCACGGGTTGTCACTTTTAATGAGGAAATGCAAATCCTGGTTATATTAAGGTTAAATAAATAAAACATGACAATGCACTTGTAAAAATGCTATGCAACCAATACATTTTCATTCAGTGTAAAAGGTTTCAGTGTGCTGTTATCCTCAGTATACCCCAGTGCCTGGATCAGTCCTTCTTTCCATACCCTACCCATCTAAGAAAAATAAATAAACACCCTCACTTATCATAATATTTCATTCATTTTGTATTTATTTATTCATTTATTACCTGATTCATGTATGTATTCTTATATTTATTTATACACAGTTGCCAGTGTATGTATGAATGTGTGTGTCCATGTGTGTCTGTGTGCAAGCATATGCAGGTGCTTGTACATGTGTACTTGCATGTGCATATGTTCCTGTGTGTGTGTCTGTGTGTTTGTATGTGCGTGTTTGCATGCATGTGTGTATGTGCATATGTGAGCGCATGCGGCAGGAGTCACAGGGCTGGTTTTGCAGCCGCAGGTGTGTGCGTCAATGAAGAGCTCGGCGTCAGCGTCTGCTCCCACACTAGGAGACAGAACTCAGCTCCTCCCACTGGGCTGGACGCTCTTCGCAGCGAATGCAGAACTGGCAACCCAGGCTAAATGTCAAATGACTAGCATGTAACATTTACCCAATCTGCTTGTGCTGGCACCGGTGCCTCTTAACTCAAAGGCAAACCAGAGATTAATTGCTCAGCAGGATTGCTTTAATTAAGCCCTGCGTAACCATTTTGTTCCCCCTGTTTTATGTGCACACTCTCCTCTTGCACCGAGCACCTTTCCTGCCTCTTTAATGCCGGCCATAAATTAATTGTTGCATGGTTATTTACAATAAAGTCGTTATGAAAATGCAGGTTGCAAAGCAAACCTGGGTCATATTTCCTTATTGCAATAAGATGTTGTTTCGCTGTTTTGCAGCGGGGGAGAGGCGGGTGTGGTTTGGTTTGGTTTTTTTATTTTTCTTTTTTTGTCAAGGGACCTCTCTCAGCTCAAGGTGCCAGAATCATTAAAACAGTGAGAAATGATTTAGCTCAGTAAGGCTAATGGTGTCCAATCATTATGAAACCCATTTGTACCTATTTTCCTGCAGTTTTTTGGAGTTTACTACCTCACAAATAAAACTTTTATAGCAAAGTATGCCTTTTGCCAGTGCATAACAGCAGGGAACCAAAAGCAAATCAAATATTAATGTATCCCTTACCTTTTTCCTAACATTTTAACTGAACGTAACATTCACTTCCCAAAGAACTGTTTTCTTTCCCTAGATTAATTATGTGACATAGTGATCTTTACCAAAGGAATGATTCATGGGGAGAGCCAAATTAGCCACTGTTTGTTCCTCTCTTATCTGCAGAGGCAGATTATTCCTCAGTCTGGGAGCACAAGGCAAAAGGAAGCTTCACCCATTCTTTTGGAATACAGACACGTTTAGCCTCTGCAGATCTGAGGGCATGTTTGAGCTGATATCCTTCCAAAAGGTCAGCTGTGTACTCTGATGCCAAGCCATTAAGGCCTTTAAAAACAATCAACATTATTCTAAAACAAACAGGCAACCAGAACAGAGATGCAAGTACAGGGGTAATACGAACTCCCTTCCTTGTGGTCAGTAATCTTGCAATAGAAATTTGAACTAGCCGTGATCTTTCCATGCTGTGTTTTGCAAGGCCAGAAAAAGTGCATTTCCATTGCCTAGTCTGTATGTAACATAAATTTTTGGCATTAGATTGAGAATGAAAAGGTCTAACCCCCTAGCCATTTCACTCCAGCCGAATCTCCCCTAGGTTTCTCACCTCTGATTTAAAATTTAATGCCAGGGAGCCTGAGTAAAAAAGATATCCTTTCTTTTTAACTTTTGATCTGACAATTAACAACTCTGTTTTATCTTTGTTAAATTTAATGACATTCTTAGAAAATTTTGTCTGTTTTTTTAGTAATTCCACTACAGGGCTGATGGCATTGTTATCATTAAGCAACACTGAAATATGTAATTGACTGCTGTATGCATAGCTATGGAAATTCAGATTGTATTTTCTAATTATACTGCCAATGGTGAAGTGTGACAGCTGCACATGTGCTGCTAACTTATCTGGAGGCAGCATCTTCCAGGGAAATATGAAATTGACAGATACAAAAGGAAAAAGTCTGAAATGCCATTATATTTCCTGGTATGCTGCCAACGCATACAACACAGCTCTGAGAGTTCAAGAAAGAGAATGCAGGTACAGCTAGGAGTGGTTTCCGGAACATATGCAGTCATATTTTGGAATCAGGGAATTAAAATGTGCATTATGATCTGACTCGCAGCGAGTTCTAGAGGGCTGCTGCCCCCTCTCAATAATTTGGGTGACAGCTATCAGGGCTGAGCAGTTTCCGGAACACGTGTACAGTCATACTTCAGAACCAGGGAATTAGAATGTGTTATGATCTGACAGGTGGCAAGCTCTAGAGGGGCTGCTGCCCCCTCTCAGTGAAGTATCCCGGAATGGGCCTGTTTCGTTAGTCTTAGCCACAGTGCACTCCTTACAGAAAATCTGAGAGAGGATCACCACATGCATAAGGATCCAGGGGAGTATTGTTTACCAGACAAAGATGCAGTTGTTGTACCAATCGCTGTTCCCCCTGCCTGAACGAACATGCTGACAGTTGAAATAACAGTTCTAATTAACAGACAAAGGGGGGGAACACTCTAGATTTCACCATTGGCACGGAGACGAATGACATCTCATCTGTCTAGGCTTCTTTTCTGCATAAACATGCCAAGAATTATTGGAGCTGGCAGTTTCAAACTACAAAGATGAAAAAAAGACTTGAGTAATTCAAGACCTGATTTCACCTCCATTAAAAAGCGAAAGTTTGAATCTGACAGCTCACTTTTTTCAGGTCAAAGCTGTTTGATTGATGTGATCAGCACATTTGATATACACCTACCTGTATGTGCTCTGTGAACCTTTCAAGAAAAGATGATTTTGCTAAAAATATCTGTTTTATTTGCTTTGGAAGAAAAACGCTGATGTGCAAATGGTGTCTGTGTTTTAAAACCTGTCATGCCCAGGGAACAACACTGCTTACTCCTTATTTAATTATGCACTAAAAGCACAAACATTTCTGACATAAAAGGTACTTGTTTATAAGATCAAGGGATTTATGAACAAAAGCAAAAGAGTTAGTGAAGCCACCTGATTGTTACCTTATACGGTGAACTAAAACTTTTCTTTTTTGTCAAGGAAGAGCATTTTCATGGCATTTCACCACAAAAGATGCTCAGGATTACAATGTACATGATGTTAACGTTTAACACAAAATCAGGAAAAATGCGTTTACAGTTCCAGGTCTGATTAGAAAAAAAGAAATGTCATTAGTAAGAAAATGGATCTGGAATATTGGAAATTTGGATATTTCACTACTCACCTGCTCACATTCAAGGTAATGCCAAACCATGTGCTGGCAGGCCTGCAGAGATGACAGATGTGACTCTGTGTGTATGTGTGTGTGTGTGTGTGTGTGTGTGTGTGTGTGTCTGTGTGTCTGTGTGTTTGTTTGTGTTTGCACCTCCCACAGCTGTAAAATGAAAGGCCTCTCTGTTAATCTGCATGGCCAGCTCTGAAAAACAGCCACCACTGCAGCAGCAGCGGCAGCAGCTGTACAGTGCTAATCACATCAATCATCCCCGTCGCCGAGGCAATTACTACATGAGGAATCACAATCATCTTTCCTGTGACATCAGTCGCCATGGAGACCCCAGGGGTGAGAAACGCCTTCGGTCTGGCTCCAGAACTCAAATGCCAAAACGCCCAAATCGCTGTGCCGAGTGACACCCGGCTCCAGCCGCAGGCGTTCTCTGTTCCCTGATGCCAGCTCCCCAGGGGCAGAGTGACGAGGGCCGATCAGTCATCCTGCTCTATCTGTGAGGAGCGGGGTTTCAAAGGAGTCCCCCAGTTGCTAGGGGACATGCAGCAGCTAAGTCTCCCTTCTACCAAATATAAGATTTAGAAAACATTTAAAAAAAAAAAAATGAACACTTTCAGAAAATTACTCTAATCTCAAGAAAATGAGTGCAACATGCAAGCTGAAATGTTTTCTTTCAGCACTCAGTATAACACATCATTGTCAACAAGTCATTGCATTGCATTAAATTTCATTGATTAGCAGATGCTGTCATCCACAGGGACTTAAATAGATTACAATTATTACATGTTATCCATTTATGCAGCTGAATATTCACTGAGGTAATTCTGGGCTAAGTACCTTGCCAAAGGATACAACAGCAGTTCCCCTAGTGGGGAATCAAACTAGCAACCTTTGGGTTATGAGCACTGCTCATTAACATTATACCACACAGCTGCCCATCGCTGAGTCATTAAGAGGGTCCTCAAATGTACTGTCACAGCATGATTGGAAGCACTGAGCCAGGGTTAGGGCCTGTTAGGGAAAAGGCACTGAGATTGAAGGTGAGTTGCATATTTGGGTTGCATATTTGGCTGTATTGGCTGCTTTGACCAACAATTATTTCAACAATTATTTCAGAGATACTTTCTGTGATGCAGTCCCAGAGGAGTTTTTTTTTTTTTTAAAGGTCACTTCATAAAATTAAATTAAAATGTGATTCATTTCTATGAACCAAGTGAAAAGATTTCAGGAGTACCTTCATTTGCTACCCTAAATATTGAACATACACCTACTTGTAAGAGACATTTACATTTTTTAAGTTCTAACAAGTTTTTGACCTAAATCAGGCCCACAAGAGACAAAGAGAGATCATTTGTTTCAGACATTTTTTTTTGGTACCTTTTGCGTGCAAATTGAACTGTCATTACCTCGTCCGTGAGAGTGGGGCGAGCGTCAGGTTGGAGCAGAAGCGGGTTAGTCATCCTCCCTTCGTCACGAGGTGCGCTGGTGCTTGCTCACCCATACAGATGGACAAAGGGAAAGGGAGGCGACGCCATCTGCGTGAGAGCTCTACGTCAGCCCTCCCGATCCACTTGCTCCGATGTCTATTTAAAAACGCTGCCCGGTGAAAGACAGCGCTCGTCGCAGGTCCCTGTCAAGCTTATTTTTGGGTCGGATCAGCGATTGGTTCTGCGGAGAGTGGACACTTTTCAATCTTTTCTATCTCTTCTTTTCTCTCTTCTCTCTCTCTCTTTCTCTCCCTCTTTCTCACTCACTCTCTCTTCCTCCCCTCTTTGCGCTGACAGGAGTTGTGATGAGAGTTAGGGATTGCTGCCAGAAGATTTTTTTTTCATGTCTTACACTGATTCTTCTGTTTTGACATATCGCTCAGGCAGAAAAGGGACAGTTAGCCCATGTGGCATTGCTAAAATGCCCTGCAGGATTATAGAATCTCCTGCTCTGAATTAACCTCATCAGACAGAAAATTGGCCTCTCTCAAAGCAGAATTTGTGATCATACACAGTCCTCTGCTTCAAGCCTGTGTTAGACTCACTTATACTGAAGACCCAGGCGAGGCTGTACTTCCTTCAGGTGTGTGGAATGGCAATGTGTTACAGTGCAATGATCCATCAAAATGAGAAAATAGAATGAATTCTGAATGAATTTCAGAATTAATTTACAGTAAAAAAAAAAAGCTAGAAGCCATTCTGGGTAAATACCTCACTCAAGAAAGCAGCTGAATTTCCCCACATGGGAATCAGCTCTGCAACCTTCTGATTAAAAGCTCAGCAGCTGAACAACCACATTTTGCCACTGTGTGAATGTTGTAAGCTTGCAGTTGATGTACATCTTTCAACCTATTAACTCAAGTTTCCCTTTTCGTGAGTGTTAATGACTATTACATGTTCATAGCAAAAACATTGTTTTTTTGACCTCATTGAGATGGATATTTTTCAGCCCAACAGATTTATTTACAGTTAAAATGTCACAGTGGCTGAAACATGCAGACAGGAATGCAAGTGTTTGAGGAAACTGAGAGCAAAATAATAAGTGATATAATATAATAATAAGTGAAAACTACAAGTCAAAAAGTACAGTGTGTACAACCTTAATCCATTCCAATGCAGATGACAATGTGGAGCAACATGTACATATTTCATATCTAAATAAGGTAATGGAATTTATACATTTATTAACTGTCTGATCATAGACATCCAAAGGCTTTGTACAAAAATATAAAAAGACCTGGTATGTTTTTAAGAGGAACAAAAATGTATGTCAGTAATGAGACAGAGTTACATGATGGGTATTTAAAATTAATAAAATAAAATATTAAACTTCCAACAATATTAAACTTAAATATTAAACTTCCAACTTACACCAACAAATTATTGCCATTTCCCCTTGTGTCCTTTTCATATTTTTTTCCTCTAAATAAATGCTACAGTCACAAGCATTTGCTTCAATGCTACATAAAAGAAAAAAAACTCAGAGCATAGATATTCCCCACATAATGCAATATTTCAGCTGAGCAAGCACAAATTTCATCATTCCTTAATGGTGAAATCCCTGCATAAGTGTGTCAGGCAACTTGCTGCTTTCGTATTAATGTATCCAAGCATATTCTGTTAGAGGGAGAAACTCTCACCGACAGCATGCTGCCGTTTGAGTTTATTTCCACAAGTCTCAGGGCTGTGTCTTTTGCCACCACTACAATGTAATAAGAAATCTGCCAAATTTGCTGATTTTTTTCCTGACAAAATATTCCAAATATCAACCTCCAATACTCAAATACTTTTCAACATTCATAATTTTAATTTATATGAGGAGGTACTGCATGTCATCAACAGTGTGACATTTGTTAGACATCACTATACTATGTTTAATCCTCTGTGTGGCAAAGCATAGTTATGCTCAAGTGTCACCTAAGGAAAAAAAAAGATATTATGGGGAACGTAATCATATACTTCTAAAGATCCAAGAAAATAGCGTTTTATACATTGGTTGGTATTACAGAAACGCAAACCTCGGATCAGCCGTGCAGTCATTTATTTCCATGCTTTTAGAGCAGAAGTGTCAAATTCAGTTCCTGGAGGGCTGATGCATATGCTGGTTTTTGTTCCAACCAATTACCCTGGCTTAATTGGTCCAGTTAGTTAATTAAGCTGTAGACATTTACAGTGATTCATTTCCCCAGTGAACTGAAGTAAAAAAATATGTGAGCTTAGGGAACCTGGGTAATCTTTGGTCATAGTATATCATCTTGTCTGCAATAAATGCCAAACCAAGTGAATGATTGGGCTGGTTAAGAAATCATGAGGAAGAGGTTTGTAGCAGAGACCAGCGAACACCAGGATCTTCTAGGACTCGAGTTTGACACAGCTGATGTAGAGAAAGCAGTATTTCACAGGAATCATAAAGTGATAATGTTTCCCTCCAAGGGCACTGAGCCAGGGCAAGCTGTTCCCACTCCCCCTGGAGCACTTTAAAACTATCTCAGTGAGAAAAACGTGCTGTCAATATCCTTAGCAGATGAGTGAGTCAGTTTTTATTTCCTGAGAGCGTCCCTTCCATTTCCACTCTCAGCCAGGAGTCCACAGCCACAGGTCAAAGGTCAGTCTCCTTGTTCCCTCGCTCTGGCTGTGGTGAACATCAGCAGAAGGTTTGACAGCAGGGTTCCTGTGGCTGAAATGATTTCTTCACAGAAATACCTTGTGGGACCTGTGGTTTAAAGCACCATTGTCATATATTCACATGTTTTGTTTTGGGCTCTCAGATGTTGTTAACTTAAGATGGATTTAATGCAACGTTTAGATTAGTTGATTTCATTTAATATAATTTTAAATGCATAGCACATGCCCTTATGTAGGGTGATGCTCACTGCATATGTTTTTACCTAGTAACCACTCATACATCAGAGGAAGCTTAGATCAAGGGTATAACAGTAGGGGCACATCTGGGATTTGAGTCTCACAAGCCCTTTAACTTTGGCATGGCTCATTCATCACCACACCACACTGCTGCCCTTCTGTGTGTCTACTACCTGGCACTGCTGCTGTAACTAATCCGTCTGCGTGGGATTTTATGAAGTTTCAGTGACTGTAACCATGTGGGAAAAAAAAGGGAGCAGGGCTTGTAAATCAAAGGTTGTGTGGTTTGATTCCAAGGTGGGCCACTGCTGTCGTATCCTTGGGCAAAGTATTTAACCCAAATTGCCTCAGTAAAGCCATTTAATATCCAGCTATATAAATGGATGTCATGTAAAAACTGCAAGCTATGGGGATTTCAAGGTGGCTCAGCTGGCAATGTGTTTGCTTTTGAGCACACTTACCACCATGGCCTGGGCTCAAAACCAGCCGTGTCATCTGCCAAGAATGACTGAGATCCCACAGAGGATGGGGGAATGAGTGCCCGCTCCACTGTAGCATGGCATGCAACTTGTAGTGCAAAAAAAAAAAGCTATTGGCCGCGTGCAAGCCCAATGTCCAGCCCAATGATTCCAAAACAGGGCTATGTAGGGGGGGGATGCAATTGAAAGCATTTAAAAAAGCATTAAAATTTGTAAGCTAGGCCAGTTGCTCTGCTTAACAGCATCTGCTGAGCAAATGCAATGTGTAATGTCATAAAACCTTAATGGAAATAAGGGTCAGGTCCCTCCTGACTGAGTGCCAGCTTTGAGAAGAGAAGATGCTGTAACAGCTAGGTTTCATCTCAGAGGAGCAGGGCTTGTTTACTGCTCATTCATCTTTTTGGCCTGAAGAAGTGTAGTCTGGCATAGGCCACCACAATCTGCCTTTCTATGGCTTACTTAGCATTACAAACACACAGTAGTTTTCTCCTACTTTACACCGGGGAGGTTAGTGAAAAACATACTTGCAAGCAGGTAAAGGACAAACCTTGGTCCTGTGTTAGATGGGATGAGGGCTATGAGGGATTTGAGGGATATACCATCTTCAAGGATCGTGGATCAAATTGGACTAAATCTTGTACACTGCATCTAAAAGTTAGGGTGATTTTTTTCTCAGTTCCAAAAAAGCAAAAACTGTTCTTGAAGTGGATTTGAAGGTTTGAGTCCTCAGCGCGCCACTGAGATGGGTTGATAAAGGCTTCTTGTGTTTGTACTCTCTGGTAAACAGAGAAACAAAGAAACAGGATAAGCAAACATAACCGTTTCCAGGGGTAACAATGTAACTAAAGAGAACAACATACCCAAGGTGTGTGGGAGAATACAAACTTGAGGGATTTGTGTTTTAGCATTCTGAAACATGTCCAATGTGTTTTTTTTAATCTGAAAACCTTCATACTGGTCATTGTAATAGAACAAAAAAATGAATGTGTAGAACCAGTCCTCAAAGGGCAGCTTGTGTTCCTTTGCTAAGCAATATAACAAACAACAATATGTAATGCAAGACTTTTTTTACAATGCTATAAAACCTGTTATGTAAGGAGACACAATCCAGGTTGGCACGCTGTTGTGCGCTGTTGTGGAGCAGAGTTGAAGAGCACTGAGTACTCGGTGGCTGTCCTCGGTGTGCTTCTGAGGAGCACAGCTCTCTCTGTGCTTCTGAACAGTACAGCTCTGTCCATGGTGCTGAAAAGCACAGCTCAGTCCATGGTTATGAACAGGGCAGCTTTGTCCATGGTGCTGAACTGCACTGCTCTGTCGATGGTGCTGAACAGACAGCTTCACATTTTCTTTGTCGTACCTCTTTCACTGTGGCTGTGTCTCCCAGCAGCACTCTTGCGCAGTGGTGACTGCATGCTGTCTGTCGTGCACCCTGCCAGTTGGCAAAGCAGTGTGGGGTATGAAGCCTTGAGAATTGGTCAAGTCTTGTGCTGTGATGTTCTTACATTTACATTTACATTTATTCATTTGGCAGACGCTTTTATCCAAAGCGACTTACATACCTTACAGTTCTTTACAATGTTATCCATTTGTACACCTGGATAATTACTGTTACCTGGATAATGTTCTTCTTTGATCTTACTGCCTTCTTTGCTTTCTACTCACTCTTACTTCTTACTGAAACTGGTGGTGGAAATGATTAACACAGACAGAAAGAAGGTTTACATCTGACCATTAATTTGAATTGAATAATCAGTGTACCTATTTAAAATCCATTAAAAATTCAGAAAGCCATCCACATACCTGAAAGGTGTGCTAGCACCATTATTTTGTGCCATTTTTCAGAACTGTGTGTGATGTGGAAAGTAAATGTTGTAAGGCAGAATGTACTCAGAAAGTCCATTAGCACTGATCCATGTGCCCTGATCATGAACTGGGAGCCCATCTGCCGCTCATTGTTCTTTCACAGCCTTTCACTCTATTAAGAAAAGCACCTTTTTTGCATGTGGATGCACCCTCTACATTTTCACCCTGTCAATTGACATCTGTCCATCGGTAAGAGTGTGTGGCATAACCAAAGCAGAGCTTGAATTTTAACATTATAAGCATTCACGCTAACATGAAGGCATATTTAGCCCGTTCAATGTCTGTTCAATGATTCACTTGTGGAGTGATATCTATTTTCAGTCACTGACATTTTCTGCATTTGGGTACAGTACTGTATCCAAGACTTCACCACACATAATTTCTGCAAGTTTTTTTTTTTTTTTTTAATTTAGAATCCATCAAAACAAAAGTGTGTCTAATGTGAAATTCCGAGGGTATGAAGAGCAAATATTTGACTGGGTTCTGACAGAACTGAATAATACATCAGATTTATGAAGCGCAGATTCTCCCAAGGCTGTGTGTCATCGTTCATCATTTGTTCTTCTCAATTCTGGGCTATTTAATCAAATCCAGGGTGCACTGGCAATGCAGATCCTCTGCCAGGCTCCTCTGACAAATACAGCTTCAGAATTTCCATCCATTTGACATGTATGCTCATCAGAGGACTTCAGGAATGTGTGTGTCCCCCACACCCGGTGTCTTGCTTGCCAGGAAATAAACATGTCTCTGTGAGAAAGAGATTTGCTCGCTGGGACACAGATGCTGCTCAAATGTTGTCTCATTCATGTACTTGTGCACCCTAGAGCTTTGCTGCTGTCAGTGTAGCTTTTCCTCATGCATTACAATTTTGTGTTTGTGTTTGTTTGTGTGTGAGGGACAGAGAGAGAGAGAGAGAGAGAGTATTGCCTTTTAACTGTGATGTGGTTTGTGTTCATCATTTTGTTGCTATGTGCAAGCATTAGTTTTTTTAAGCTTCTTAAAAGCATTTCTTGTTATTCCGAGTGAGCACTGAATTCAGAGGTCTGCAATAAATTAACAACCACAACAACAATAAAATAATAACAATGATACATTTTTTGTGTCTCCAAGGTAAAATCCAACTCCTCTTTATTAAAAATAGAGGGCTGTACATCAGAGAGGCAGTGAGACAAAGAGAGCGTGAGGCCTCTCACATTTATCAAATTCAATGAACAAAAAATGACAATCATTTTCAAGGACAGTCCAAAATCAAACAGCCCTTCACAAGAACCCAATGCCACACTGTCTTTACACTTTCTGGCCTCTTTAGAGGTCCATGTTACACCCCTTCCATTGTGTAAAAGCTTCTGGGGCACTATGTCCAGCACTGAGGTTGGAATTACGTTACATTACATTATTGTCATTTAGCAGACGCTCTTATCCAGAGCAACTTAAAATTTAATCAATTTATACAACTGGATATTTCCTGAGGCCATTATGGGTTAATTACCTTGCCCAAGGGTACAATAGCAGTGCCCCAGTGGGGAATCAGACTGGCAACCTTTTAGTTACAAGCCCTGTTCCTTACCACTATGCTACACTGCTGCCCTACGCTGGCTGCCACACTGGCATTGACTGGATGACAGTAGCAGCAGTTTCCCATGGACGACTAGCCCATCTTCATACATAAAAACCTGACAAATTACCGCAGGTGCACAAGTTAGGAGAGAAGACAGGAATTTACCAGCCTGACATTCTATTTCTAGTACAAGCTGCTAACTCTTGTCAGCAAATCCCAAACCACCAAAAATAACCACCAAAAGAACTAAGAAAAGTTATTTGAAAACAGAGGTGCATAGATTAAAGGAATTTCAGGAACTATATTAAAAAGATCCACATTCAAAGTTTTTTTTTTTTAGAATATAAAAAGAAAAGACTGAAAGATAGAAATTATTGAGAATCCTGCTGCTGCAGTACTTCTACATAGACACTGATTGGCTGTTTCTATCTCATATACTTTTCCGCCTTTGGAATTCCACCCATTTAAGAAGCCAGTATGCAAAAATGTTTGAATATTTCATATTATTATTTTTTTAATATAAAACATCTTCATAAAATATTTGTGTTGCAGATCTTCTGTGGATGTAGTTTCTCCTCCATTTCACCAGGTGAATGCTTCTAGAATTATGGGTGTGGTATCCACTCCCTTCGGTTAAAAACCTCCTTCCCTCAATGAGCCTTATTCCCCCTTGCATGGAACTCACCACCAGTATATCCTTCAATAAACTCTTCTTTATCTCCCTCAGTTCCAGATTTTGTCCTTTGAGGGAATTGTAGGAATTACTGTGTTGGCTGGCATGCGAGGTAGAACATTGCTGCATAGAACTGCATAATTTTCTTCAACCCCAGTTCCCAACTGGTCTTTACCCCTGGAAACTACCATGTATAAAGAAGAAAAACATTTCTGGGCAAGGACTGAGAAACATTATTTTTAGCATGAAAGCCTTTTAAAATCGAATCCAATGAATATATGTAGATGCACTTGCACTTCAAGCCATTAAACATGTATAAAGTGTGAATGCCATTGCATGACTAGCAGGTGCAACATTGAATTTCTGGTCCAGAAAGGTCCCATTATTGCTGTCAAAAAAGCCTTAATATATAGATTGATTTACCCGATAAATGGGTCAGGCAGTGTTGATAATTACTTCACAGTGCTCTGGAAACAGCAACGCTCAAAAATATTTTCGTATTTGGTCACGTTTGTCACTTGTGTTTGAGCTCCTTAATATTTCTCCATATAGGTCACCTGCATGACAGCACATGCCCATACACATGCACACACATGCTGGTATACTATTTATACACATAACTGCTCGCAGGTAAATTTAACCTCACATTATTTTCAAACCACAGAGCTATTTGTCAGCCATCAAGTTAGAGAGAACAAAACATCTCTATTTTTATGACCTGTTTTCTGGAAAAGGAGGAGGGAGAATTTCCTTTCAATCAACAAATCAATCTGTTTAGCAATTAATTGATCTATAAATAATTACATTACATTATTGTCTTTTAGCAGACACTCTTAACAAGAACGAGTTAAATAGATCATAGTTTTTACATGTCATCCATTCATACAGTTGGATATATACTGGGGCAATTGTGGGTTAAGTCCCTTGCCCAAAGGTATGGTGACAGTGCTCCAGAGGGGAATCGAACCAGCAATGTTTTGGTTATGAGCCCTGATCTTTACAACTATGTTATATTCAGGATGAATCAAGTGGTCTATGCTTATTACAAATCTGGTTTCTGCTACGATCTATTGTAGCTTTTTATGTAAATCTTTTCTTGTCGGTTCTTCAGATTGTAGCAGAATAATAAAAACCTCTCAGCTATACCTTCTCTTGGGATCAGAGGGGGCAGTGTTGAGCACCCACTTCTACCCACACGGTCCCTGGAGATTCACTACCCTACTCCCTTTGGAGTGAACTGCATGGAGGGTGGCCTTCAAGCAACTCTGACTTATACAGCATCAAAATGTCCTAATGGTGGGCTCTTTTTGTTGATTTTTGGGTTGTTTTTGTTTGTGTGTGACTATGCGATGCATGTCACCCGAGGGAATTAGAATGTCAGCATTTGCAATTCAGATGGCTTAGCTTTAATGAGGTGGAATACTAATTGAGTTACAAGGTATTTGTGATAGAGAACATTTAAGTCTGATGAAAAACAGCAAGATGCACAAGAGGAGAGAGAAGAGGTACATGATTGAACATTGCAATAAGTTTTATCTGAGTTTTACGACAGAAAAGTTAAGAAAAAGAATGAAAAATTCAATGAAATGTGAAATAGCAATGTAAAACACAGATGACGAGGCAATTGGATTAATATGCAGGACAACAGAACAGAGCAACAGACATCGCCTATTACAGACACATTGATGGCTAAACCCCTTAACACCTCACACTGATGGAGCTGCGCCCTCGCGCTGTGGTCACAGCCTTAGCACTGACTTATCTCAGCATTTGGAATTAGTTTCTGACAGACTTGCACTTAACACCAAGCATTAAAGACTTGTTTGAATTATTATTATTTTCTACATTATTAAATGCAAGTGCTATAATCATGGGTCACTGAAAGCACAGTAAGGATTAATCTAGCTCTGTGGTGATTGCCATATTGTGTTTATGGAAATTCTCATTATTATCTTTCTTTTTGTCTGTTCTCAGCTCTGTCTTCGGAGGTATTAATTCTACAGTGTAGAGGGGTGAATCGTTTCGGATGAGACACTGGCTTTAGTGCACAGTGAAATTAAAGAGAGACACTATCTATTGTCTTTTCAAACTTTTCAAACTTTCCAAGTTAGTTGCTTGCTCATGGCTCATGAGCTGAGGATTGTGTGACATGAGCAATAAATGATCTATTCCGCTGCAATGCATCAGTCATTGAAGGTACACCCTGTCATCATTTAAAGTATTTTTCAAAACCATTAATTCATAACTCAAGAGTCTTTCCTAATTGCATTAAAACCTCCATATAACTATATGGTTTCTGAGTGGGGAGAAAGGAAGGAACAGATTCAGACACAGTTTGGGAAGGGGGGAGATTTTCACAGTGGAAGCCCAGACCAATCAACCTTTGGCCCTCTAGTTAAAGTCAAAGTCCAAAAAGCACATTCATGGCAGTTGTATGACCATCACATTGGTAAACGTTAAAACTGTGATTGTGATAGTGGAGGCCCCTCGGGAAAATAGATTTTTAAAATGAGTGAGGTACATCACCAGGGATGGAAACTTCATCTCTATAATTAAATACTAAATCTTCTCAAAGGACCCAAACAGAGTTTGTTTGCTGCTCATAACAGGCTGTGTTATTATAAGCACAGATCTCAAGATGTTTCTGCCAATATATTCCTGATGACATGCACTGCAGTCACACATTAAAGAAGGGAATCGTTCACAAAATAGAATGAGATTTAAGTACATAAACCAAAAATGGCAGCTGTTGGGATGTGGATATTAATCTGCTTGGATTACTTGTCATATCTGACAATTACAGGGGGTTGGAGGCTCCTGTACTATATCCTACAAACCCTGCATGAGCTCTGTCTCAACCTTAATAAACAATACATCAGTGTTCATAAATAATTGTCTAACATGTCATAGGTCATGTCATGTCACTATTCTCATCACTAGTATTGTTACCGTGTCAGTGTGACTTATCACCCGGATTGAAAACTGTGTACCTGATTAAGTCAGCTCACATAAGCATATAAAAACTCATATAGTGTTTATGAAGGTTGTAAAGGAGTTGTGTAGTGCCCATGAAGGCTTTATGTGGTTCCTTTGTAGAAACTGTCATAATTTTACTTTTTCCTCCTGCAGAAAAGGGACATTGCTTCACTGCAGTGATATCTAATGGATTGTTGGATCATGATTAGGTTCCCATTTAGAGTGCTGGTCAATCCATTAATGATAACTGAACTTGTTCATGTAGAACCATGGGTCATCCATGTGAATTTGTTTTGATCACTTTTCCCTAATTCATTAGACAAACAACATAATTCAAATAACCACAGGTAATATTTACTGACAGAATTATCCTTGGAGAACAGAGTAGAAGTGGAGTAGTGGAGAGAGAAAGGGAGATTTGGTACAATATCTGGGGATGTAAGAATCAAATATTTGCTTCAAATTTTGTAATAAATAATTAACATATTGAGCCTAAAAGAGGCCAGTTTTATATCAAAATTTTATACTTGTAAAATCGGAAGTTGTATGATAAATTGTACAGTGCTGGGATGTCAGTGCTGGAGAGGTAGCATGAGATGTGAAATATTTCACATTTATAGCCTATTTTAAAATTAGCAAATGTGTCTGTCTGATATTTCATTTCTGTTCAGACTAACACAGTTTTTCCAAGTCATTTTATGAATATTTGATAGTCATTTGTGTCAAATACAGTTCTCAGATCTGGGAGAAGTAGGACAAAAGCACAAATCAGGTTAGAGAAGAAAAGTATTTAATTTCAAATTTAACAGAAGTTATGTCTCTGTTGTATTCAGGTCAGCACTCCAATTAAAATGCTGTGTGTTCTTTGTTTCCAGAAAAAAGACAGAAGTTTTGGTACCACGTTTTCACCACTTTGCCAAAAAGCACAGGTTAAAACTGACATAAAATTTTAATTACACAAAGCTGGATAGGTTTTCTGTTGCAGAGGCTAAATAACTCTTTATTTATTCATTACTGTTATTTTAACTTTAATGAACTTTTACACTTTAATTAACCTTAATTAAATATTGCTGCTAATTCAACTGCTAATTAAGTTATTCTGTTAATTCATCTACAATGAATACCATTTTCAATGGTTACAATGGTACCAATACCATTTACAATGGTAACAATAACCCATCTTAATCAATAAAAAAAAAACAAAATCCTTAAGTAGTTCAAATGCAGATCATGACAATAACTTGATGCCTGCTGACATCACAAATAACAAAGGCAGATAGGTGTGCTGCAGGTCTTACTGCCACCTGCATATGAGGGCAGGTCTGACTCAGGTGAACCCAGGTGCGGTGTGAAGAGGTAAGCCTTCAGGAAGTGATGGGAGGTGGTGAGCGACTGCTGTCCTGACAGCAGCTGAAATGTGTGGGATTCAGGGAAGTGGCGTGTGTCAGGATCAGAATGTTAACCGAGACAGCAGAATGGTGAAGCTTTGCTAAGTGACGAGGAGCTTACTGGGCTTTGATGTAAATTCTAGTGCTGATTCGATCCATCTGCACATATGCAGCTACACACGTTAGACAGCAGAAACAGCAAGTGGAAAGAAATAGCTGGATGGCTCGGTTAATACTAAAACAGCAGGAAGGGGATTTTGCCTGTCTTCTGAGTTGCTCTCTGTGCTTTAAAACCTCAGGACCTTCCAGTAAAAACACGGCAAAAGCTAGTAGTACATGCAGAAATAATCCTGGCCACATGCTGGGGTGGTGACACCCACTCCACTCCAACCCCCCCCCTTTTTAGAACTCCTGTAGCGTGTCAGCCCCCCACGCTCCGGCGACTACGCAGTAGCCTGTTCGGATGGTGTGTCAGGCTGTACGCTTCCTTAACGTGGTCAGAGCATGTCGTGCGCTGCATGTGGACACATCTTCCTCTAATAATGATAAGAGGTATGATAATAATGATGTGCATGACCCGCGTATATGAAGAGGATCAAAACAATAAAGGCACAGATAGTGCTACGGAGCACAGATAGTGCTGAAGTGGAGATTCATGAAAGAACATGCTGTACGGGCAAATTCTAACAGTGGGGGCCTGTCATCTCAGCTCTGCAGGGTAAAGGGACTCCATAAGAGCCACATTACAGCATGCACCAGAGGGCCTGAGAAACAGAGGCCAGAGGACAGTGCTGCGGAGCTATTTCCATCAGCCCCCTGCTGGTTGTGAATGCTATGTAATCAATGCATCTGGATCGACGCGGGACCCGTCACGCCCAAGTAACAGACGATGTTCCTCCAACCTGCTGCTGCGTGCGGCTCTGGAACATGGGTGCAATCAAGCTCTTATCACGCGGCGCAGAAAACATGCCCTCTGACCACAGCAGCCTCAGGGGTTCATGGGAGTCCTGTGACATGCATATTGCTTATTTCTCATTTATTTATTTGTTTATTTATTTACTTGCTTACTTACTTATCTATATGGCATACTGTCAAGTCAACTTTCAACAAGGCAGTCAAGGTAAGATACGTTAAGTGTATATAGCAGCAGCAACAACCAAAAAAGGAGCACAAAATGGATATAGGCATTTATGTAATTAAGAACATAGGGTGACACTGGACTTGAACTGGGTCTTATGTAACGTTCATAACACCTTCATAAGTGCGAAACAATGCAGCATTGGTGTTGTCACAGAAATGATAATCAGTTTTTAAGACTTTTTTGTAGGATGTGACAGATGATGTTGTTATCAGTCATAATGCTTATCATTTCATTTTTCATAACCTTGTCACTTCTTATAAGCCAGCCATCGTGACTATGTGTGCTCATGACAAGGGTTATGGCCATTATTTAGAACTGATAAAAGCACGATGAAAGCTTCATAAGACCCACTTCAAGCAGAGTGTTACCGAATATAGATGCAGAAAAGGTTATTAAGAACAGGTGCAGAGTGGCTCTGGATGAATCACTTTTGGAAAGAGAACGGGAGGAATTCTAAACTTTTCGAGTGAAAGTGAAAGCCTGTTTCTTGCGCTTTGTGTCGTCCTCATTCATTCTGTGCCCCCCAACAGTGCTGATTTCAGACAGGGAGGAGACAGCAGCTGTGGCACAATTACATCCCTGTTTGTTCGTTTATTTAAAGCTGCACCATTCCTCCAATCAGGGCAGAGAGGAGATGGCCCCAGGCAGAGCATCTCCTTTGCAAATGTTGACAAGACAGGTACAGCCCTCCTTGACTCTTGATGTTAAATAAATCAGTCTGAAAGCTGTGAAAAAAGATGTAAAAAGCCAAAAGTACCTCAAGAAAAAAGTAGAGGAGTAAAAGAAGAGAGGACATGGAGGTTGAAAACTTTTGTTGCACGCTTTGTGAGAAATTGAATCAGAACTCAATGAGGAAAGTGAAAAAAAATAATGAAATAATCAGAACCAAGAGAATTATTTCAACCACGCATTCAATTTAAAAAATTAAAAAAAAAAATAAAGCTGAAATTGTCTAAGGTCATTCAGAGCTCCACTGCCCATGGGAATAATACTGTTACGGAGACGTTTGCATAAAATACCTAAAATGATGTGTCATAAAATGGTTCTGATGCCTGACAGCTGTTGAAACACATTGCAGGTTACTGTAAAGTCAGGTAAAAAGCCACGGTACATCACTCAATTAAGACAGCTTTGGGAAAAGAGAAACCAGCTTACATGCAGTTTTCTGAGCATCCTAAACTCTCCACTCCATATTTTGGATTTTATATGTAAATATGTATTTGTATATGCATTTGTATATGTGTATATGTACATCTGTATATATGTATATATATATATATATATATATATATATATATATATATATATATATAGAGAGAGAGAGAGAGAGAGAGAATACACACACACACACACACACACACACACATATATATGTGTATATATACTCTATATACTCTATATATTCTATATTCTAGACAGAGAACAAGGAGAGATAGGAGAGAAAGAGACAAATGTGTAGGCTGCCGTTTAATAAACTCTGTCACTAGAGAACCCTTAATAAAATGAATACCCCCTGGTGACTCTCTACTTGCCCCCAGGTGTTCCTCTATACCATGTTAGCTTTGGGTACAGTAGTTTAACAAGTACACCGCTGCACTGCTGCCTCTTCCTGACAGCACCCTTTTCCACTCTTTAGCCATCCACAGAGACCTGTTTGCTCTCATTTCATGCCTGTTTTCCAACCAAGTGGCACAGAAAAATAAGAAACAAAAATAATAATTGAATCAAAGATGTTCTGTATCCCTAATTAGAGCACTTGGAACCTCGTGTTGTGTACTAACCGAGTAATTAAACCCACAGATCACCTGTCCTCTATTTACCCTTGGCGTCACATTTTCCTCTGTTCTCTGATCTTTGCAGCTGTGCAGCAAAACTCATCCAGACATCCTGATTGGCTCTTGCTCCCTGCTGTGTGGTGTTCATGTATGCAGGAACTACAAATAACACTGTTAGACACATAGTCTGTATGCTGTGTTTGTATATACACATGTGACTGCATAGGCAGGGGGTTTGCTGGATCAAATTGTCAGAGGGGCACTCCTGTTGAATCCGTGGGCAAATTACTTAAATGCCACATTTAATCTTCAGCTGTATAAATGGGAAATATTTGTAAAAACTGAAACTATGTAAGTAGGTCTGGGTAAGGGTATCTTCCAGTCAAATAAATAATGAAATGTGAACCAGTTTTTATGGACTGATACATAAAGATGCTGGTCAGATTTTTCCCAGAGGAGAGAGCTGGACAGAGACACATGCAAAATATGCCATATTTTCCCTCCAAACTCCTTTACTCTCTCAGTGGAATCATTTTGGGATGATGCGTTGTGCACCTGAACTCCTGTCTGGGTTTTGCTAATTAATGGCTAATGAATTAATAATGATGTGTGGCTAATTTAGAGGAAGCGCAGCAGAGACTGTAGGGTGACTGTGAATACCAGTGAGTTACACAGCCGTGCACTGGGGCAAACCCACCACACATCCGTGCGGAGCTGGTTCACCACAGCAACCAAACACACCCACTCGCACAGTGAAACTGTGCTGGGAACATGGGACAGCACCAGTGTCTAGCCTGAGGCCAGACCTAGAGAGTCCCACACAGTGCGTTCTTTCCAGACACGACAGCGTTCTGTTACTACATAACATTCCATTTAGTCAGTGTTCCGGATGGTCTCATTCCGGAAGGTTCCTAGAAAGCTGTGTTCTGGACTACTAACACCACTTCTGCAAAGCCGATCTGTTTGAAAAGATAAAGAATACAGACAGAGGAGTAATGCTTGTTTTTGTCCCTCTCCCAAACAAAGGCAGCACTCCTCATGATGTGAGCAACAGGGACGTTATTCAGCCGCACTGACCAATTATTTTCACTAAAATCTAGCATATTCGAAATCACATTCCATGACCTTGCAGTCATGCTTCAGGCTGAAGGCTTTATGCGCCAGTGCTATTGTGTTTTCCTTGACCCCTCACTTGAGTTCAGCCGTGTCTGTTTGCCACAAGTAGATCCAAATGAGTGGTTTAATGTAGACAGGGATATCAGTCAATATGGACCTTGACCTGGTTTCAGCTCAAAAGAAGGAGAAGAGTTAAAGGAAGAACAGATGTCCAGGAAAGCATGTCACTTCACTGGCCCTGATGTTATGAATATGGCTCTAGAGTTTCCCTCCTCTTCACCTCCTTGTATAATGGGATGGGAACATCGGAGCGCAATCACTGAAAGGCAGAACAGCAACAGCAGCTTTTGCCGAAAACCTCAGATGGTTTGTGTTTTAGTAAAGCCTTCTGCTTTTTAGCTGTTTTTAAGCTCAGTGTTTTGATGAAGAAAAATTCTGTTGTCAAAATGCATACTGTCAGGCTGTGGGCAGGAAGTGCAGAAAGTACAGAGCCCGGTGTGTGTTTTGTTTTGTAAAGGGTTTGGGGTGAAGTGAAAAGAATTTCTTCTTTTTGTGTCCATTTGACATTAGGGTGGCCCCTCTCTCCCTTTCTCACCTTGGAAGGCAGGGAATCCTGACAGAGAGGAAGAAGTGAGAGGAAGAATGAAAAAGCAAAAGCTGGAAGGGGTGAATAAAGAGAGGGGGAGAGAGAGCAGGAGAAGAATGGGGGAAGGAGGGGGGTGATAACTGATGATGTTTTATCCCCTTTTTCACCCAAACATTGGAATCTCCAATCTGACAACTCGTTTGAACCAAAACTGTGCCGCTGGTGTATGGGGCCCCCAGTGACATTTGTTTGGAGTCTCTCACCTCTATCCACAGACTGATGGAGGCCCATCATTTTTAGCTGTCGCCCCCTAGTGGTGGAATGAATTAACTACATCAATCAGGGAAGCAGAGTCACCTGACCGCTGGATTCATCCAACTCAGAGCTGACAGTAGTGATTTGTCTGTCTGTTGTGACCTAGTTATGTTACAAGCCGTATTCATAGCAGAATTGTGCATCGATTTGGGTTGGATAAGATGAGTCCATATTGCCTGCTTTAGCAACTGTCCTATGGGTTTTTTTTGTACTTGTTTACTATTCATTTGTATTTTGCATAGTATTGTGTGTGGTGCTCTGTATAGTAAGTCACTCTGTGTCATCTGCTGACTGAATGTGAACTGCAGCAGTGTGGTATAGTGGTAAGGGGCAGGGCTGGTGGCAGAAAGGTTGCTGGCTTGATTCCCCACTGGGGCACTACTGTTGTACCCTTGGGCATGGTACTTAACCTATAGTTGCCTCAGTAAACATCCACCTATATAAATGGATGACATTGTAATCGGTGTAAGTTGCTCTGGATGAGAGCATCTGCTAAAGGATTTCCATAAACATAAGGTTAAAAGTTTCAACAGTTTTGGCACGGTGCCTCCTTGGCCATCCTGCTATCCTGATGAATGTTTCATTCTACAGGTATTCTTTATACACCTGACTGACTGAAATGTCAGGACAGGTGCACAAGGTAATGGGAAAGAGCTTGCAAATCTGGAGTGCTTCCATTCTCAGGGCAAGCTGCCCATATATGTTGACAGCAATGTTAGCTCCCCCTGCCCTTCCACCAAACAACACAAAACAAAATAAAACCACAGTTTTCACAACCTCTCTTAATGATTTTCATAAGAAATAGAGGTGAAGAGATCAAAACATATGATAGAATTCATGACAGAGATCTGCATCCAACATCTATTGTTTTTCCATAAAGGTGAAGCTAAAAGATTCTGGGCACACTTCCCCCTTCGGTGAATGCGTTGCTTGGCCACATAAATGAATAAATAAATAAATGAAAAAAAAAAAAAATGTAATGTCCCAGCAAAGCCACCCCTTCTGCTGGTGCAGGCGGTAATGGGAACCAGGCTCAGTGATTCACAGACTGTGGAGTGGGTGGCAATAATGTGATGGCTTAGGCAACAGCAGAGAATCGATTTTGTACAGATTAACATGTTTTTAGTGCTGGAACCCGCTAATCAGATCTGGGAAATACAACATCCTCCTCCTCTTCTACACCATCCTTCGGGTAATATGATGTGCCTCCAAGTTTTCTTTGAGTAGTAACAGTGTGCCAAAAGAAGAATAGCATTTCTTTTGTTCATTTACTATAGCTACAGGTTTGGGAGTGCTCCCATATGTCTCAGAAAGGCTTGTATTCAGGCTTATTCTTGTGATTACTCCAAATACAGGTCAAACTGAGACCCAGGATTCTGTGTGTAAGCATGTAGGATCTACTGGATACATTGCATGGGTTTCTGTCTTTGCTCAAGATCGCATCCATTTTTTCTGTAACCAAAGCCACTGATTAGATGGACTTCAGTTAAATTTGCATCTCTGGTGTCGCAGCTGCCAATCAGCAGCAGGTTGAAAGGCATCCCTAAATCCTCTGGGCCGACCACAGCACCTGAACCACTGCTGTGGCTTTGTTCCCTCTGGATCTGGCTGAGCAGACCTTCACTTAGCACGGTAAAGCACGAGGTGACATTACAGTGCTTATATCTCTAGGCATATGTCATGAAATGAAACAGAGTGATGATGGAGACTCTGGTAAACTGCAATTCATTTATGCACCTGTCAATCTTCAATTTGAAATAGTAAGAGCAGGGACCAAGGAGGAGCCACCCGCAGCATGCAATGACGGTGGGTTTTAAGACAGTATAATGATAAATTCTTTTCACATGAAAAACTGCATAGGTGCAGTGCAGGAACCAACTTAAGTTGCCAAACTAATCTTGAAATCATTAGTTTTGCTGAAAGGCCCTTTCAGAAATATGAGGCGCTGAGGGGGTCTGAAAAGTTGCTAAATTTACCAACAAATATGTAGTGTTGGCAAAGTTGAGCAGGAGGAAAAACTGTGATATGCCACTTCATCAGGTACACTACCAGAGCCATTGACATCGAAATCGTCCCATATTGCCTGTGATTTTAATTTTCAGACAACTATTGTGTGCCATTTTAAGAAAAATGGCATCTAAGCTAACCGTTTTAAATAAGCTAAAATATTTTTTGTTTACATGGCTTGGAATTTTAATTATTTGTCCTGATTCATCTTATGAACGTAACATTTCAAGCCATAAAAACTTCAGTGTGGGAATGGGTCACATGCTATTATCTTCTTTTTTCATTTTCAAGTTGCACCGACTGTGACTTTATTAGATAAATATTGTTTTCATTATTTTTCAAATTAGTTTTGGCAGTGCATGAACCATGTTAGAGCTCTAATAGACTCCCCGAAATGGATCTGTGGGGAATTACTGGAATTAGGTCATATCTATAAACAGGGGCATTGGATGGGGACACGATTTCTGGACACATCCTACCTCACATCTGCCACCAGCACCATCCAGTATCACTGTCTTGGGAATGAACAAACCTCCTCAGGGGTGGATCTGTGCCTGGTTCAGAATAAGACAGAGGCATGCTCTGATGTGGCTTGGCTTGGGTTTAATCACTCAGTCCAGCAAAGACCTCCATGGGGGTACCTTGCGTTAGGCGGGATATACACGGCCCCCTCTATGCGTGTGGGCCTTTGAGTCAGGAGCAGCTAGCTGGCTACAGTTCCATCACTGATATTTTATTTATCATGACCAGAATATCTAGTCATGATAAATAGAATATCTGTGGTTCCATCCTCATGCTGAACTTAGGTTTAAGACTGATTGCCTTCTATATTCTCTTTCTCCAAAATGTGATTAGAAATCAATTTAGTTTGTTTTCACTGACCATTTTGCCTCTGTTTTTCTTTCCTTCTGAGAATAAATATATTTATATGAAGCAAAAGTATAAGAGGGACAGAGCAGGTGCATTTAGTTATTTAAAAAATGCAGGCAATTACCAAACAGAAGAATAAAATGAATCCAGTTGCAATCTGAATGAATATATTACACAACCTAGTATCAGCCTCCATACCAAGAGAACTGAATTTGGAACACAACCTCAGGAACATTAATGGTTTTGAAAAATAATTTTAATTAAATCAAAGTTTGGTAGTAAAGTTATGCTGTCTGTGGTGCTATGCAGAAAGCTTCTCGTAGTTTAGCAAGCAAGAGAACCGTGCAGCTCCTCTTTAGCACAACAGTCCTACTTTCATCAATGGGGATGTCTGACAGTTGTCTGTCTGATCTCTATCAAACATAACATTTTCAAGTGTGAGGGTTGTTGAAAATAACAATAAATACAAGTGTGGAAAAAAGAACAGAGAAGAAAAAAATCAGAGAACAAAAGTTTTTTGTTTTGGTTTGATTTAGCTTGGGCAGCAGTGTAGCAAAGTGGTAAGGTGCAGGGCTTATAACCAAAAGGTTGCTGGTTCAATTCCCTGCTGGGGGAGTGCTGTTGTACCCTTGGGGAAGGTACTTAACCCAAAGTTGCCTCAGTAAATATCCAGCTGTATAAATGGATAAAATGTAAAAACTGTGACCTATGTAAGTCAGTCTGAATAAGAGCTAAATGACAATAATGCATTGTGGTAGTATGAGATCTGGGCCACAGACATGCCTGTGGGGCTCTCCCAGTGCGACACACAACAGGCCATGTGGTTGTTTGCAATGGCCGTGCTGTGTAGCAGTTGGTTTCCCTTGCTTTACTAGGTGTTATGTGATATTGAGGCATATGTCTTGGGAAATGACTGATTGTTTGTCTGGAAACCAGATTGTTGGTGCATAGAAATCACATAGAGCCATGAATGTAACTCACAATGAATCAGCACTCTCCTTCTCATGGAACTTTGCAGTGCTCCAGGCGATATGAAATATGAAATACTTCAGAGGCCTTCTTTCCAAATCTGTTTTTTTTTTTTGCTCCCGTATTTTTTTGAGCTGGCAGTGCTGGGGACACCAATGACCCCTCCAGGAGAGGCCCTGAGGCACATACAGAGGCACCACCCAGCTGAAGGCCCTGGGGCAGGGCAACAGAAGGAGCTCTCAGCCCCTCTGCTCCTGGAAGCGGGGAAGGAAGACGGACCTCAATTTCTCCCTGTCTGCCTCCAGTTCCCTTCCTCTTTCACCTCCTCCCTCCCGAAAAAAAATACTTATACAGGCACATCATCTCTTTTGAGCAGATAGGTTCCTGGAACAGGGCAGCACCATGTTTATGCTGTGAGAATGCAGTTGCTAATCATTGCATTTGCTTAGTAGATGCTCTTATCCATGGTGAATCTGTTAGCTTGCAGTTTTTACGTTATCCAGTTTTACACCATTGTGTTCAAAAATGCAATCTGGGTTAAATACCTTACCCAGAGGTACAACAGAAGCGACTCCCCATCTGGGATTCAAACCAGCAGCCTTTGGGTTACTAGCCTTGTTCTGTACCACTACACTAGACTGCTGGCTGTGTTAAAAACAGACTTATGCAATAACTGTAATGTGTTATTTCAGTGTCACAGCGTGTGGTCTCACAGACAATAGCTGGGCAAATACCACAGAAGCCAGCAGTACACAGACAGAAGAACAAACTTTTGAAAAGGGAAGAACATTTGGACAAACTATTCTCACTCACAACAGGAAATTTCAGGGGTGGATATAAGCATTTCTGGAAATAGGTTATAATATCTTCAAATCAGTGATAGTTACATCTACTTCTACAGTAAGGCACCCTTACAACTACTACTACTACTATTATGATAATCATAATAAGGCCATAATCAGTCACGTCAAGAGTTAGCAGGAGCAGACATTTCATGTATTTATAATTGTTGTTTTTGAAAAAAATATGCATCTTGTGCATCCCAGCCTACACCATTCAGCCGCTGCAGCTCATCCAAAACGCAGCTGCCAGGCTGATCTACAATCTCCCCAAGTTCTCCCGCATCACCCCTTACTGAGATCCCTCCACTGGCTCCCAATCGCAGCCAGGATCCACTTCAAAACCTTGACTCTCACCTTTTCTGCTGCAAGAAAGACTGCCCCGACCTACCTCCAGGACCTCATCCTACCCTACGCACCCGCTCGTCAATTTCGCTCTGCTACATCCGGACGCCTCGCTCCACCCACCAACAAAACGAAAGGCCCACGCTCCTCACAACCACGCTTTTCCATCATCGCCCCCCAGTGGTGGAATGATCTCCCCACCCCCCTGAGAACAACTCCTTCACTCCAACCCTTCAGACGTGTGCTGAAGACACACCTCTTCAGACTCTACCTGGACTGATACCTCTGCCACTTTGACCTTGTAACTTTAACCTAAATCTGACTCTGCACTTGTAGCTCTCTTACCTAGGTAGTATAGCGGTACTTTATTGTCCTTGTGATTGTATTTGATATGTAATCCTAGTTCAGATTAGTTGGCTCGCGACACTGACCTTGCGCTCAGCTTCAGCACTATCTGCATTGTATGACCTGTACACATCTTGCTCTTGTGCCTGCTGTTTGCCCACTGTTTGCACTTTTGTACGTCACTTTGGATAAAAGCGTCTGCCAAATGAATAAATGTAAATGTAAATGTAATGAGCAGCATAATAATGTAAATGCAATAATACTAATATTAAGTCTACTACTAATAATATTTACTATGGGAATCAGACAGACAGTAATCAACAGGAGTCACCACAGAATGCAAAACAGACAGCCCAAATCTGTCAGAGCTCCTAGCACTTTGTGAAATGCAATGCCAACTCCATTTAGACTGATCCCCCAGCACAGAGATTATCACAGTTTGTGTCTGCATAGACCTGTGTTCGGTTTATTTTGAATGGCATGCACGTAAGCAATTGAATTTCTTTTCCTTTTTTTCTTTTTTTGGGAGGCAATTGTCACCAAGCTCTTTGTCAGACAGTGGAAAGCATGTGAGTAATTCTGATGGCTGAATTAGGCACTGCTGTCACAATGTTTTGAATGTGTTGACAATGTTATTTGGTGACACACCAGGTCAATCCAGATGGATTTAAATTGAATTTTATTATCTTGTTTTATAACAAGCAACATGTTATTTTTTCCTATCCATTATTTCTGTGATAGGCCTTGAAAACTACCTTTAAACATCAAATTATTAATTTTATTTCAGGATTCATTTGCTGCTTCATTTGCTATCTAAACTCGACATTGAACAAAAAATAGGCCTGTCCACTCCTCCTTACTTGTGCCCCAGAACAGATATATGGTTTATGATTTATTACCTGTCTATTTGTTACCCGGCAGGCCATATTTTTACAGAAATTTAAACTGGCCAATTTAAAAAAAAGCTTTAAAAAGCCACTCTTAAGCATAGCTTTTAACACTTAAATGCTCCCTTCTGAAAATATACATGTTTTACTTCAAGATTGATTGCATTACATGAATATTTAAGTTGTGAGATGGCCTCACAATTTTTACAGATTTTTATGGTATTATTATTTTCATATCAAGGAAGCTAAAAAATTCATCCTAGATTGTGTGCTGCACAGATGTGACAGTAGTTCCATTTGCATGTTTTGGGTCTAGACAAAAATACCAGATTTGCCATACAATAATACAGAAATAGGTCTAAAAGCACACACACACACACATACACACATATGCACACACAGTTGTTTTCACTTAAAACTAATCAGTGATCTCTTTGTTGTATTCAAGTTACTAAATGTGACACAACGTATTTGATATAATTGAAATGATTCATTGCAAATTGCACAAGGGTAATGCTATCACACTCAACACAATTAAGTTTAACCGAATCAGCTGCTCACGGGGATTTTGTACTAAAGCAGGTATGCCTGTTAATCATGAAAAGAAATCAACACAGGATCAGGCAATTACAGCCAGCAGTTTAAAAATCAGTCCTCACCCTCATTCCTTTCCTGCCCATGGACCAACACTGCTGAGAGCATAAGTAGAATATATGCATGTTTCATACACTCTGTTTGAATAAAAATCACCCGTGTTACATTATTCATATTTACCAAACTATACCTCTGGTACGGTGTAAACAATCCAATGGATTGTTGTGGTGCCAAAGAAGGAACAGCTTACAAGCTAAATGAGCCATTAAGAAAAGAGAACAAGGGGACTGATGACAGCCCTGTGTTGCAGTTTCCTTTCAGAAATGCACTAGATGCTACCTTCAAGAGTGCTTTTGGTTTGCGTGCTTGTGACTTAAATTCTAGACGAAATTAAAAAGTAATATTTTTTGGAGCAGAATGACTGAGCAGGGGGTTGATCTTGCAATTGCACTATGTATCAGTAACGGATTTCACTGAACTGGGAAGGTTTTTACTGAACTTAAAATGGAAGTAGTCTGAACAAATCAAATCTTATTGTAGCTGTAAAAATATAATTCTCAGGTTAGCCTTAAAGTCACATACAGGGGTACACAGGGGTACACATTTCTGCAGCTTTACCCACAATCCTTTGCATACCAAAGTAGGTGTTAAACTTGCAATGGGCTGCTATGAACAGATGTTGCTATGAGTCAAAGTGCAGATTGTCTAGAAGAAGAACAAGAAAAGGAAGAAAGTACACAGCAATGTGAGTTTGAATATTTCTTGTCCAATTGTGAGAAATTGTATGCAATTTGTGAGTTTAAGGTTAAAGGTTAAAGTAGCAACATGCATATCATACAGTATATGTCCTCCTTTAACACAGCAGTGTTCACTGAAACAATTCAGGTTCAGCACTGGACTCAAGGGTACAGCAGTAGTGCTCCATCTGGGATTCAAACCTGCAACCTTGTGGACAAGGCCTACCACTTTAATCAGTACATTTTGCTGCTGTCATTTCTGTAAATGTGATGATGTGTTCAGATTTCACCAGCAACTGAAACTCAGGGGCCACTTTCAGTCAGGGAAATATGACACTTTCCAAAATGCATTAACCTTATGATCAATTCAGACTGGAGAGAGGTTTTCTGATTTATTTATTGAAATATCTGAGCCATGAAGAAGGGCAAGGTAACATAGGACCTGTGAAAGTGCTGATGTTATTGTCAGCTGATTCTCCTGAGCAGATTAGCTCCCAGAAGTAGGGTCACTGGGAGAGAAAAAAGATGAAATCCAGTACTGGGACAATCCTCCCTCTAACCCAGCAACTGCACTACAGCATTGCCAGTGTTTTCTGCTCCTTCATGCTTCTACTTTATGTGTGATGTGTCTTTGCTGACTGCCACTGCATGTGTGTTTACTCATACATGCATTTATCATGTCTGTTCTGCGGAAGACATCACAGGGAAACTATCCCTTCAGAGCCTGCTTTCTGACTCACTGTGGCACATTGAAACCCAGTGCACACAGGCCGCCTTTCCCCCCACTGAGCTCAGATCATGTCTCGGTCATGCAGGCGGCTTCTGCTGCTGAGTGGCTTAGCTGGGACCATGGAACTGCCTGTCAGAATTCTGCTGACGGACCGTGTGGGGAGATCAGAGAGGGATTTCATCCTAATGTTCCGCCAGGGAGCCGACACATGCTTCTGTGTCGGCTCCCGTGTGCAAGTACATGCATGAATGTATATGTGTGTGTGTGTGTGTGTGTGTGCGGGTCTGCATGTTTGTGTGCATGCATGCATCCATGCACATGTGTGTGTTTTTGTGCATGCGGGTGTGAAAGCGTGGTGTGAAAAGCGTGTGCGGGTGTGAAAGTGTGTGCAAGTATGTGTGTCTGTGTATATGTGTGTATCAGTGTCTGTGTGCGCATGCAGGTGTATATGTATGCTTGTGCCTATGTGCATGAATGTGTGTGTGTGTGTGTGTGTGTTGCTTTGTGCATGATTACCATGCCATTTATAATTTGCTATATATGCAGTATCTCGGAGTGACTTTGAATATCCTTGTTTTCCTCTGTTTTTCCTTGGTTTGTCTTTAGACTTAATCTGAAACCATGTGTTTGAATCCCACATATTTGTGAGAGCATCAAATATTTACACTCAAAAAAGAAGTGCATCTTTGTCTCTGAAAACAAAAACAAAACAAAACAAAACAAAAAAACAAAATGTTGCTATAGCTGTAACATCTCCTAGGCACTGGGTGCACATTAGTCACAGTGAAAGCGGGCTTCCGTTGTGACTGTGAGTCGCACAGCCTGAGCGTGTCTGTACAGCGGGTCATTGACCACATTAATCCCCTGCACGTCTACACACGCCAAATTCCAGCGAGATGCTCTGGAGTCCTCCCCAGACGTGCGAGGAGCCCTGCTCTCTGAAATGAAAAGAGCCATCACGGGGCTGGGAAATTGTCTGTCCACGAAGAGACGCAATTAAAGTGAAACATCTCTCCCCATCTTTTGCATGACAACTTAAGGGATAAATCTCCTTAATGCAAGGCATCAGTATTCATATTGACTCAACAAAATTCTCTCACTAAAGGAATTAGCTGCTAGGAGAAAAATATCTTTAGTATGCACGGTGGCACACAACCTCACAAGGCTGTGTGAATCTGAATTTAGTCAGGCAAAGAAAAAACATTTTTACAAACTTATTTGTTAGAAAACTGTTGTCAGTAGTTATTTCTATTGTATTTTTTTTCAGAATTTGATATCATAGTTTCACTGATCAACAGCCTATGTGTTAGTGAGTTTATACCACAAGTAAATTAAATTGAATCAAAGGGCTTTGCAGTGAACTGGAGGGTATAGCTCATCTCAACTATCACAAACATGTCGCACTTAACATGATAAAATAAACCTAAAAAATCCCCCCAAAAATGTATATTGATTACAATTAATCATTCATGTTTCATGAGCTATTATCACTAATTTAATCAGTGGAGAATCATGCATCCACTGCATCCATCATGCTTCCACTGGAAACACACGGTGAATTATTTCCCATGATTCAACTGGGGTGTCAGTTTTCACCCTGAGTTTTCTGGATGGAGATTCGCAGCACCTCTATTCTCTGACATCTCACCAGTTTCATCGTTGGGATGTAGCCTACATTTGTCAAAACTGACAGGTGCTGGCATTGATATCAATCCTGCTCCTATACCTGTTCTGCCTGTGTGATTTTTACATGCAGTCTTTACCTTTTCTCCATGTTGAAAAAAAAATCACCCAGGCCTGGCAGATCTCAGGCTGTCATTGTTTTGATCAAAAGCCTGTTCGTCTGAGTGACTTTCCGTAAGAGCCAAATTCACACTGGGTTCTCCTCTGAAGCTCCAAAATACAAAGCCGCTTGTGTGGTATCCCCAAAGGCATGGCTGCTGCACCCCAACAGATATGTGTGCCTCATGCTCATGCAGGGGCCAAATCAGTGCCTGGGAGCAAGACCATGATGAAAGTTCCTGCAGTGTAGATGTTGTCATGTTTGCCTGAGAAAAAACAGAACCGCAACAACCCTGATGACCCGGAGGTAAGGAGCAGGTCTTGTAACTGAAAGGTTGCCGGCTCCCTTTCCAGGTGGACCACTGCTGTTGTACTCTTGAGCAAGGTGGCACGATGGGGGTCGTCTGAATTGTTTCACTACATCGAGTGTCCATTGTTTTAAACATTCAGTTATAAGAATCGATCCTTTGTGAAATTACCGTATGTAAGTCAATTTGGATAAGGGTATCTCCTACGCAAACATTATATTACATTACTATTATTGCCGTTTAGCAGATGCTTTGATCCAGAGGGACTTACATAGGTTACAGTTTTACATATTATACAGCTGGATATTCACCAAGGCAATTTTTAGGTTAGGTACCTTGCCCAAGGGTACAATGGCAGCACCCCAGCGAGAAATCCAATCAGCAACCTTTTGGTACAATGCAACTGTATCTGAAAAAATACAGCAAGTCAAAAAAGGCAACAAAGAGAAATCTCTATGGAGGTCTCTATGGTGTAGCATGCCCATAGGAGATGGATATTTTACAAGGTGTGGACAGGTGTTTTGAAGGCTATATAACATTGACACTGTCAAGAGGGTTATAGCCCAGGTGAGACGTATAAGACTGAGTTGAGATGGTTCTACAGCTCAGGTAATATAGATTCCAGTCGTGATGCTATTGCCCAAGTGAGATGGATGCTGGCCTTGCATCCATCTCACCTGGGCAATCCTGAACCACCTCCATTTTCTTCTCCTCTGGATGGGAGGGACCATGGCTCTAGTGGAGCGACATTCAGTGTAACACCTTGCATTGTGCCGTAGCCTGAAACTATCTTTTTTTTTTTTTTTTTTTTGTCATTTTTCAATTTTCTCCCCAATTTGGAATGGCCAATTTCCCGAATTTTGGAATGCCCAATTAGTCATCGATGTTCGGTCCCATTGCGCAACCCCCACTGTCAATCCGGGAGAGCGTAGACAAGCACGTGCCCTCCTCCGAGACACGTGATGTCAGCCGCTGCTTCTTTTTGCTCTGCGGTCCACAAGCCAAGCTAGCACAGAGATGAGTCGGAGGAAGACATTTCATACGTAGCTTTGGCACGAGGCCCACAGGCGCCTGATCGACCAGCAGGGGTCACTGTTGTTAATGGGACCGAAGCCCCTGCCGACGTACCCACCCCTATCCCCAGCGGAACGAAGCCAATGTGCTCCGCCTGTGAGCTCCCGGTCACTGTCGGCAAACCTGAAACTATCTTTACCAAAGAGATTGGATTCAAAGGCACGTTGCTAATTGATTGGTTTTCGTGTCTCTGCAATACAGTGTGTGATTAGGGACGGCATAAGTGTTCAGCACTCTAATGAATGGATAGTTAACACTCCGCTATTCATTTCTATTTAACGCTTAACTGCACTCAACGTTCCTCTTAAAAATGAGAAAAAAAATCCAACATTCTGGCATACTGCCTATTCAAGTGAATGGGTTGCTGAGAAGGCAACCTTTGTTTCTACATTTTAGGCTTAAAACTAAACTGCAATCCATTTAAAGTGAAAATAATATCACCCATTAAAAAATAAATAATAGCATACATATTTATTTCTTTCTGGATCTGCTTCCCCAGTGTAACAAAATAATAATTTTTATGGCCTATACTGAGGAGAGAGGCATTCTTAATCCCTCTGTAATTAATATTTATTCCTGTGGTGAAATTTGAGAAGATACATAAAGATGTTATTAGCCAAGCAGAGATGCCACAAAAGATGTCGGAAAGCCAAAACTTAGGTAATTGCAGCCCTATTTTTTTAAAGAATAACTAAGTGTAGACCCCTGTTACTGACTTGTTCCTGAAAGTTTTTGATCGTGAAATCCATAAAACTCAAAATAAGACATACATACAAATGAACCAAAAAAAAGGAATATAGTAGGAAGCAATAGGCAAATGAATCCTGCAGGTACCCTGTCCATGTTGTCACATCCCTCAAAGATCCACAGTAATAATATAGCACAAAAACTATGAATAGCAGTATGAAACCCTTTACGTATATAGATTCGACTTATATTTGGGTTTAAGATCCAGAAGGAGGCAGGGTAAGTCATAGATCTTAGGGAATGTGCGGTGACAGGTGTTAGAGTGAGCTGTGGGGAGTTTTCGTGACTCACTCAGGTACCAAGGTGATGGTGATTCATGCAGCACCCTGTCAATCTGCACAACCCCCCAGTCCCCCCAAACACAGCGGCTAGGACAGGACACTCACATAAAGAAGGGGACGTCAGTGTATTGAATTTTGAGTGGTTCACCGGTCCAAGGGAGCTGTGGAAGATTGATCACAGAACCTCTAGACAATAGAGCTACTGCGCCATTCACTGAATGAGCCAAAGAGATGAGCTATTGCACAAAACCATCTCAGAGGTGCGTCAACTTCCAGAGTTATTTTATCAGGTGGAGTTCCTCTACCTATCATTATTATCATTAGTGCTAGTAGTACAAGTATTATTACATTATTTAGTTTAAGTATTATTATAATTAATTAAGCGCTCTACCCTATCCCGAGGGTTGCACAGATTTAATTAACTTATTTTTGGATTTGGAGCGGAGTTGTAACTGGGTTGGGGATCATGGGATAGATGGACTAAACTCAACTGCCTCTGCTTCACCTGAATCCCACAGAAGCAGGACCGTGAAGCTCGGCTTGCCAGCTCCTCCTCCACCTTTGAACATCTTTGGTATTGATATTGTATCATATTGCTGTTAAGCCAGAAGTTTGCACTCCTACTGCCTAATACGGGTAGCCCCTGGTTTCAGATCTGCAGTGAGAAAGGGGTGTAATGGGCCAGACTGGGTCCAGTTCTACATAGGGAAAGGTGTATGATGTGACAGACTTCTACCAGTTCTGCTGTGTGAAAGGGGGTTAATAAGATTGCAAATTTAAGTAGTAAGCATCATACATAAGTAGAACATACTATTACACAGCTACCATTAAGAATTACATACATTAATACATACAAATGAAATTGTTTAACCTCACCTTAACGCATCTCCTCAGCTCCCTTAAATTCCCCATTCTGATCTAGGGAGACAGTAAGAAAAAAGCAGGGCAGGGTTAAAACAGCAAGGGTGGCATGCTAGTGGGCAGGAAGGGAAATGGGGTGCGGCATTGGCTGAAGTAATTTTTCATACCTCTGCAACAAGACTGGCCCTTATCCATACTGTATCATATTGGTATCTACCTGATGACTGTGTTTGTGTTCTAATTATTTATGGGTGTGTGAGGCTCCATGTACCCCAAACTGGAGGAGCTACCAAGTGATATTAGTACACTCTCTTTCCCTCTCCCCTCTCTCTCTCTCTCTCACACACACACACACACACACACTCACACACAAATTAACACAACACACACATACACACATGCACACGCACACACATATGAACACACACACAAACACACACACACACACACACACAAACACACACACACACACACACACACACACCGGCACACACACTGACACACAAACACATGCACACACACACACAGAATCAGAAAAGTATGTGTCGGCTCCCAGGCGGAACATTAGGATGAAATCCCTCTCTGATCTCCCCACATGGTCCGTCAGCAGAATTCTGACAGGCAGTTCCATGGTCCCAGCTAAGCCACTCAGCAGCAGAAGCCGCCTGCATGACCGAGACATGATCTGAGCTCAGTGGGGGGAAAGGCGGCCTGTGTGCACTGGGTTTCAATGTGCCACAGTGAGTCAGAAAGCAGGCTCTGAAGGGATAGTTTCCCTGTGATGTCCTCTGCAGAAGAGCTGTGATAAATGCATGTATGAGTAAACACACGTGCAGTGGCGGTCAGCAGAGAACACATCACACATAAAGTAGAAGGGTGAAGGAGCAGAAAACACTGGCAATGCTGTAGTGCAGTTGCTGGGTTAGAGGGAGGATTGTCCCAGTACTGGATTTCATCTTTTTTCTCTCCCAGTGACCCTACTTCTGGGAGCTAATCTGCTCAGGAGAATCAGCTGATAATAACATCAGCACTTTCACAGGTCTTATGTTATCTTGCCCTTCTTCATGGTTCAGGTATTTCAATAATAATGAAAAACTACTCACAACAGGCTAAGCTGGTCATAAGGTTAATAATGCATTTTAGAACATGCCATGTTTACTTGACTCACAATTGCCCCTGAATTTCAGTTGCTGGTGAAATCTGAACACATCATCACATTTAAAGAAATGCCAGCAGCACAACGTACTGATTAAGACGGTAGAATGTGACCACAAGGTTGCAGGTTTGAATCCCAAATGGAGCACTACTGCTGTACCCTTGAGTCCAGTGCTGAACTTGAATTTGCTTCAGTAAACATGCAGCTAGATAAATGCAGGGCAGGCAACATGTGGGCTGTGCAAGTCATTCAGGACAAAGCTGCGTGCCACAAAAGAATACAGAAAATGATATGGAATATTATGGAAAACTAGCCACACTCATTTCGAACTGCTATGCAAAACTCTCGGAGGGAGGACTGCAATATTCCTGTGAAATCATCCATGTAAATCCACATGTGGTGTTCACATTCCCTTCTCTTCCCAGGATTCAGGGTAGGGGTCAGCTACTCAGAGGATGCCACTGTGTGCATTTCATTGGATTCCAATGAATTTAAGTAGTACATACTAATTTTATGGGAACAGGCTGGCATCTTGGGATATATTTTATCAAACCTCAATAACCTTGAATGTGAACCTCAATAACCTTGAATGTGTATTAATATTACTATACTATACTATACTGTACTATAGCAATGTATGCTACAAGGGTCTAATGGTTCTTATCATATTATAGTATGGTATCAACACTATTACACTATGGCAATTATCAAATATTTGGTACAGGTTGAAAGAATATTGAAGGCACATTTATATTATTTCATTTAGACTCATAATATTGAAGGATGATTAATGAAAGTAGAAAAATAATAGTAAATTGATTTTCTGATGGCTGGACAGTTGTCCAAATGCAAGGTAGATTAATTTAATTTAAAATTAGTGTAGTCACAGTTTATAACAAAGGCACTGCTAGAATTGTAATTACTTCATAACTGATAATTGTAATTACTTCATATCTTGGAATTTGTCTCAGAACATGTTTCATAAATTGTAGGATTAGTCAAGGTTAAATACCTTGCATTTATATATTTAGTGGATCTAAGCACACACACACACACACACACTACACTAATCTACTTCATGTTTCCTTTTTACTTCTTATGGGAGCACTTTTCTCCTTTAGAAAGAGTGAAAGTTTGCAATCTTAGCCTAGGTGAAAGAAAAGTGAATCAATTCCCACCCATTATAACCCCAGCTGTGCACTGCATTAACTTTAATGACGTGTTCAGAGATATTCCTTCCCACATTTTCTCAGTCTCCAATTTCTGATTTGATGGTTTCTTCCTAGTGACCAGCACTGAAGTTGACAGATTTTCTTGGAGTGCACTTCTGAAGGAGTCCAAGACTTTATAACATGAAAATGCTCTGAAACGTAATATTTATGGACAAATGAATGCCTTGGTGCTGATAAATTGCTGGAAAAAGTGCCATCTTCATATGAACTGCTTTAATTTTGACTTCATTCTTCTTTGTCTCTCAAGAGATAATTACCTTGAACATCTTCCTCTCCGGTCTTGAAGCATGTCGCCCTCCACGTCATAATGGCACTTCTCTGTTTAGAAAAAAGCAGCGGCTCTGGAAATGGATTTATATAACATTGATTATGAATGCTGTCTGGGAAACGAAGCTCTCCACATTCACAGCTGTTAAGGATTGGGAGGGGAGCATGCTGTTTAACCTTTGCAGTGCTCTTTAAAAAGATCACCTGCGGTGAAGCGTCATTTATTCTCTCAAAAATGCAGAGAGGTTTTTTTTCTTTCTTTCTTTCTTTTTTGCAGACGAACTGAGCTCTTCTGAAAAGAGCTATTGGTCTGAACAAAGCTGACCTCCCCACTCCTACTGCCATTATTCACCAGTCACTACGCCTGTTTTAGCAAGGTCAGAGAGTATATCTCCAGAATGTGTTGACTTCTGTACACCACAGACGAGCCCCACGACTGAGCGACTTGACTCAGCCCTCTGACTCATCCTAATACAACTGATTTAATTTTTGCATAATGTAGCTTATTCATGGGGTCATACTTCTGTATTGTAATGCAAAATACAGCGTTAATTCTCTTTGTGGGTGCCTGGAGTATGTCACATCATTGGTGGGTGATTTGCGATGGTGTAGATGCTTCTGGCGGTGTGCTAAACATGCATTCAAAGCCTAAACAGTCATCTCTATCATTGGTCTGTTGAGATGCTTTAGAATTCATACCCCTGCTATGAGATTCCTCATCCCTATTGCCTGCCTTCATCAATCAGTGATGATTTTTTGATATGCTACTCTGACAAAAAGACATGTGTTTACAAGAAAAGAAAATGCTGACTGATCAGCAATGTTTAGATGTCTGCGAAACACCCTCTGTAAATCTCTGTCCCCGCCCCCTCCCCCATCTCAGAGAAAGGAGTGACACGACCATTTTTGGGGTATTTCTTTTTTTATGTGACCATACCATAGGTTTAACAGTTTTGGTCCATGTTTTTTTTGTCATGGAAACGCAAGCACAGACATTCATCGAGCATGAGTGTCACTGACATGAGGACTGATACGTGGGGTGGCGCGCTCGGTAATCACAGGTGACACAGCAGGTGATGCATTTGGAACACTTCAGGTGGATTTGCAAAGGAGAGACAAATATATCACAGGCGCATTCAGCCGGAATGGATGAATGATTGCCTGACTGTGCCTGCTGGCTCTGTCTGGAGGAACAGCTCACTGTTCCATCCGTGTTTTCTCAACCTGTCTCTTTCATTACATTTACATTACATTTACGTTTTGTCATGTAGCAGACGCTCTTATCCACAATGACTTTCAATGTGCAAACAGCATGGAATATTGTACAAAAACAAGGACCATAAAAGTACAAACAAAAAAACTAGAGTAAATAAAAAAAACATAAAAGTGGAACAGGATCACTCTAGGGTAGTTGAAATGAGGTACAGTTTGAAGAGGGGGGTCTTTTTGTCTAGGCTTCACCCAGTTACTTGGAAGGCATGAATACTGGATGGAACCACTGTATTGAACCACTGAACCACACTTTAGAGTGTGGTAACACTATGATGCATGCATTGTAAGTAACATATAATAACACATTTATAATACCTTATGGATGTGTTATTATACATTGCGCACAGATGATGCAGTATAACTATGCGTAGTGTTTAAACATGCTTAAGCATTCATACCTCCTTATACAACCCGAATGAAACATATACTCATAAACACTGTGATGCATAATGTACCCAAATGACATAAGGCATTATATCAACTGCCTATCACATAACAGTGTGTGCTAATGTGCAAAGCATAAACCTTTTGGATTGAGTTTGCTATAGCTCAGATACAACAAATGTAGATACGCAGCAAGCATATTGCATTTTACTCTGGCGCTGCATTACCCTTCCACAGACTGCATCCTGGTTCTCTCTAAGCGCACACTGCGGGGAAACTAACTCCGACTGCCATCCGAAGAAGTGAGCAAACTCAACCGACTGAGAAAGACAAATGATCTCTGGCAGGGGGATGGAGCGAGCTTGCCAGATTTGTATAAACATGGCAATTAGGTTCCTTTTGAGCTCCAGTCTGCCGCACAAGTGGCTGAGCATCAACTGGCAGATTCTCAAGGCAGATCAAAGCCTGGCGTCTGCTGTGTGCATGCGCGTGTGTGTGTGTGAGTGTGTATGTGTGGGTGTGTATGTCTACATGGGATTAGGCCCAGGAGTTGGTGTATGGGTGCGTACACATGTGTTTTTTGCCTGTCTGTTATTACATTTCCATGCATCTGAGTGCATGCATGTCCATGTGTAAAATTAAAATCCAATCTCATCTGCTCCCCCAACCCTACCCCCCACTCTCACCCTACACACAGAAAGTGTATAAGTGTAATTAAATTGTTTTCATGTGTTCATTTCCCTGTAAAATCTCTAGGTGGCTTTAATGCAGATGGGTGTGTGTTATGAAGGACAGCCACTCAGGACTGAGAAAGTCTCAAGTGTAATACACAGCTCAGGCCTTGTGTGCCTACCCTTTGGAACATTGTTCAAGATAACTCATAAAATTTTACAAGCAGACACTTCTGTAACATTTACACAGTAAATACAACACTGTGTGGTTCCTTAATTACTGTTTTAAGGGTCCCAGAAACAGGCATTAGACCTTACTCGACATAATTTTTCATTGTTTAGATTATATCTTCCTTCATCCCAAGAAGATAATTATAAGTATGAAACTGTGTGAAACATAATGTTTGTTTAATGTTGTATTATAACTGAACTCCTCAATTGCATACATCGATTTAGCTACTAAAAATATTAAACTGATTGGACAACAAGTACAGCTGAGAAAAGAACACCTTAAAATGAATCAACTTAAAATCATAATTTGCAGAGCTGCAATGAAAAAGTAAATCATATATGGAGTATTAATGGAAATAGCATCTGCCCATCTCTTTTAGACCTCTTACCCTCTCCTATAACAACAATTTTATTAAAAAAAAAAAAAAAAAAATTTGATCATTTTAAACTTTGCAACCATTTTTATCCATTTTTTACAGCTGGAGCAACCCAGGCTAAGTGCTTTTGGTACAAGTGCAGTGCATTAGAGCAAATCTGCAACTGTCTGGTTAGAGGCCGTATCGCCTAACCACTACACCACTCCGCCACCCAAAGACCTAACAGGAGAGGGATCATTATTATTCCGTAGTTATGGATGTTAAACTGAATCATTTTGTCCTTGTCCAGCTGGCTGAGCAAGATAAGACTGTCTCTAATGAAACACAGCAGTGGCCATCCAAACTTGACAATGAACCGTTAATTGAAGCATACCTACTGCCTTCCGCCGCAGGCTGTGGCGGGCTAATTGATAATTATTTAACCGTCCCAGAGCATGCACAGGGTTCTGAGTTCTGACAGCATTGGCTGCACATACTGCATTTGCGTTAATGCACTAAAATGCCAGAAAAGGTCCTCCAAAGTCTTTCTAAAACAGACTAAATTTGAATGTGCACTGATATTGTGAAACATTTTTTGAACATTAACATTCCAAGCATGTTTGTATGATTTTAATTGCATGGTTCCAATTTTTTTTTTTAAAGAAGTAAATAGCAGAAACTAAGCAGCATAACGTATGCAATTTAATAAAAGTCTTACTTTTTTTTATAACTTTTTATGATTACTATTATTTAATCAACACACATTGAGAGCATTGGATTAAATTCCATTTCAATGTAAATTAAAATAGGGAAAGCTTCCATCAGACATTGACCACCTTGTACAGACAAACAAACACCAGCATTCACAATATTACATTATATTGTTGTCACTTAGCAGATGCTCTTGTCCAGAGCAACTTACGTAGGTTACAACGTTTACATGTTATCCATTTATACAGCTGGATGTTTACTGAGGCAATTGTGGGTTATGTACCTCGCCTAAGGGTACAGCAGCAGTGCCCCATCAGGGAATCGAACCAGCAGCTTTTTGGTTATGAGCCCTACTCGTTTCCACTATGCTACACTGCTGCCCAAGCAGCACAAGCAGTGTTATAATGCACAAGCAGTGACACAAAACAAATGGAATTTTTTTTTTCATCTAAAAAAAGAACTATTATATCTCACAGGTTATTACCCACCATACATTGTTTATGAAGTGACTCTTTATGTGAAGATGGATTTTCAGATGGATTTCACAGCAGAATTTCAAAGTCTCATGCTGTTTTTCCATGACCAACCCCACACACAGAGCACCCGTGTGACTGTTTTTCCTCCCGCTCTAATGTCAACTCCAGCCAATCAGATGCTACTGTTACAGAGCTTTTAAACACAAATATCATAAAGACAGGAAATCAGACACAAAAGCCAATGAAAGTAGCATCAGCTATTTAACAAAAACAGATCCATACATTTACCAGACACTGTGCAAACAAGTACGTAGCCAGCAAATTAGGCAGAGGCAAAATGTCTCCACTGAGCTGCTGCTTAGCAACAATGACAAATGTTCTGGCTGGTGCAGCAGTGACATGTGTGAGACCAAGCCAGGCCATGTGCTTAGCACTGCAGCATTAAAGGAACCTCAATGTCATCTTCATGCAGCTACAGCAACTGCAAAAAACAATTCATGTACTAGCTACCTTTGTGTGCATGTGTCTGGGAAAGGGGAGTGTGAGGTGGGTAGCAGCAGTAAATAATTATAATAAAAAATTCTGAGCTGTTACTCTTCCCACTACCAGCTCCTGATCCCTGGTCTTAGAAACCCTAGTTGGAATGAAGCTAATAAATCTCTTGATCATTGGCAGTATCATAATCCATTGTGAACTGTTTCGACTCGCCCTCAGAGGTAGATATGTCTGAACTAATGTAAATCTATGGTGGATGACTTTTCTTGAGAAATACACTGAAAAAGCTTATCACTGGAATGTGCTTTTCATTTCTGCCTATTTATGACCATACTCAGAAGCTGCAGCGGATGGAGCAGTTTATGCTGTGTGTGTGGAAAAGGGTGTCCATCAAAAAAATTAAATGAATAATTATGTATAATTAATCCTTTATCATCATCATCAACACCATCATCACTGTTATCATCAACATCATAAGCACATTCATATATGAGGGTTATTCACTGATCAGTAAGTAAAGAGTGGGCAGGTGAGCTTTTCAGTCTTGTCAAACATGTAAAACAATTCCCTTGGAAATCTCTGCAGGAAATAGATATGACAAGAGGGGACAGTTCTCCGAACATTGTTCAAAGAAATGGGTGGACAGATTCCTCTTTCCAGTTACGGGTCAGTTAAAAAAAAAGACAACACAGAGACAACAAACCTCTCTCTTGTTCTTGTTATTTGTTTGCTGCAACTATGTATACAACTTGATATTACTGCTTTTGAGATGCCAGAAAACGGGTAGATTAAGTTTAAAATGGAGGCATCAGACTTATTTCCTAGAGGGCATTTTGTTTCCTTCAAACTCTGCCCTGAATTATGAGTAATCATTATTTAGATTGACTTTTTAAACATATTTAAAGTGATGAAAGGATTGCATTTGTGCCCGTAATGCTTTTTTTCTGCTGTATATTTTGGGAAACACAGAGGTGTAAATTCATATGGCTCATTAACTAAGTAAATCAATTATACTGGTTGACATAGCTGTGTGTTTCTATATTCATATTCAAATCAACAGTGAGTCTTGTGTAGGTGATATTTTGCCTCAGCAGTTATTTTTATTTTTAATTTTTTAGGGCAATGCTAAAAATTGTGAAAAATCAACTTAAAACCTTAACATCATGTTGATGTATAAAATTCAGAAATATGCCACTGCTGGCAGTTTGTTCTGTTGCAGTTGTGTAGAGGCGGTTTACTTTACCCTTGTTTAGTTATGAGATGGGATTTTATGGAACATTCCAGTGACATTAAAATGGAGAAGCTTCAGCCAAAATATTTGAGAAAAGTTGCATTTTAAGTAAACCCAAATGAAGATATAAACACTTCAACAATCCCCTAATTGAAACAACTCTCCTGGAACTAGCGTATGGTGCAAATTATTGGCTTGTGAACCAATCAGAGCTAAGTGAGATATAAATAGACAGAGAGTTCACTTTGAACCTGAACCTGTTTTTGATTGATTAAAAAGCATCCCACTTTAACTGAAGATCACTCATTAGCGGCTGTATCTTTTCTTGCTTGATTGAATCTAACACATTAAATCTGCATTTCTGCTCTTAATAAGAAATCAATTCAGTTACAACTATAAATAGAACCATATGGCATTAATCAGCAAATCAACATTCAGGTCCTTATTCAGTTTCCTCAATTTTCCATTCATACATTTCATTTAATTTTAGGCTACTTTATTTCTGGCCAGTTCTCCACCTCCCATATACACATCTCATTGGCTGTTGCAGGAACCCACATTGGAAAAAAAAGAAAGTCTGATGAAGTGTTCTTGCTTCAGAACTCTGTCTTCAGAAGCAGCAGCAGAGGCTGAGACAGCCCTAGAAACAGAGAGACTAAGAGGGAGAAGAGAGGTGGAGGGAGGCACAGCAGGGAGACAGAGGGAGAGTGGGAAAGGAAGAGAGAAAGAGAGACAGAGAGAGAGATGGTGAGAGCAGAACCAGAGGGACAGAGGAGGAGAGACAGAAAGAAAGAGAGGACAGAGGGAGAGAGAGAGAGAGAGACAGACAGACAGACAGACAGACAGACAGACAGACAGACAGGAAGAGAGATTGTGAGACCAGAGGGGGGAGAGATGTGTAGGCGATCTCTTTGGTGAGTCACAGCAGCCCGAAGCGAAGCTGCATAGAGAGTTTGTCCACGTCTCTCTCTCCCTCTCCCTCTCTCTCTCCCTCCCTCTCTATCTCTCTCTCTCCATCACCTGCTGAGTGACTCTCTGATATCTGACCCGGAGCCCTTATAACAGCTTGGACAGATGACGCTTGACTGAGTCAGGCTGATGACTGTCAGAGAGATCGCCCCTCGCTGATGGTCAGAACCCCTCTCCTTCCCCCTCTATCTCTCTCTCTCTCTCTGTCTCTCTCAATTCAATTCAAATTTGCTCCATCGACATGCAATACATCGTGCATATGTGTATATAAGAAATAATAGAGGGACAATACTGAATAAATAATGGCTACAAATCTGAACCAATGAATTTATGATTTTTAAACTGGTAAAAAGTTAATGAATGATAATTGGTAGTTGCTTACTGTCTCTCTGGCTATGGCTGGCTCAAACATACTGTACTGCTAGTGGGGCTGTCGGTCCCTCCCCAGAAGCATTCCCAGTTTCTCATTATTTGACGTCGGATTTGAATTATTGATTATTTGGGAGAGTTTTTGAAATATAAAATGTCTTGTCTTTGAATACTGAATCACAATGTAGGAGAAAGTCTCTCTCTCTCTCTCTCTCTCTCTCTCTCACTCTGTAATCAGTGTCATCAGAGTCTCTACAACACCCTGCCGCCCTGCCACCACCCCACTTTCCTAAAGAGCCTGGAGAAACACGCTTTGAACTTGCTTTAAACACACAGGAAAGCACTGTCTGGCAGAGGGATGTCTCATAGTCATGGTGAACACAATTCAGGAGTGTGCTCAAGAAAAAAAAAATATTAATAAAATTCTGTAATCAAACAGTCAGTTAACTGAAACAAGCTGTTTCACATTTTTATGTTTCTGACCTTTGGTTCCCCAGCAAACGCTAGAAATCCTAGAAATCCTCTTTCAGGGAAGAGAAGTGGATTCTGGAGCACCCACTCCAAGAAAACAGCACTGTGGAGGAAAAAAAAAAAAACAAGAGCATAATTTCTGCTGGTGCTCTGCTCTGAAAGTACAACACATTTAGCTCCTTTCCAGCCAATGAGGTTTCCAGCTGATGGTGCCTGACTTTAACAGTTAACATGATTGACAGATCTGTCTTGGCAGGCTGTTGGGGGTATTTGTGAACATGCTGGATTAAAAACAGTGCCAGTAACACGAAGGAGGGAAAGGCGCTAGGAGAAACCAGACAAGAGTCATCTAGGAGTGCATGTCTGAGGCCAAACCAGGGCCTAAACCCTATCAACCCCACAAGGAGGCCGAGCGTGGGAACTGAAAAAGGGGCCACAACATACCAGTGTTGTTCTAATGCTCCTAAATGTTTGCTGTGCATGAACCCTTCTCTTAACGGTGTCTGCATTATTCCATCATTTCATTTTTCACACCGGTCACATGATCCTCTACTGTCTCCCACACACTCTGTCAGCTCCCTTGCTTCTTCAAAAATGTTCTCTTCTTGTTTCACTCAGTAGAACTAATATGTGGACACATTAAAAAAAAAAAAAAAAAAAAAAAAACACCCAAAGGAGGTTTACTGAGAATTGCCACCCGTTTCTTTTGATGCAGTTCCACTCATGCTTGGATTCTGAGTAAAGCATAGCACCTGGCTGTGAGGTTGCGGTTGTTGACCTCCCCCTAAGGACATTGCAGGCGAGGGGGTTGGAGAGGTGGGGGAGGTGGGTAACAGCTGACAGGAGAGGATAAAGGTAAATGGCAGTTTTATACCTGTAGATAAAACCATTTCAGCAGGTCCAACCAGCTGCAGGAAGGGCTGTCTAGATGTTTTACTCCCCACCAGCTTCCTTTTATAACTCTGAGATGGAGAAGTGGGTAAGAGAAGAGTTGGAATGTGGCAATGCAGGGTGATGAGGTCTGGGTTTTGGAATGCACAATGGAAAATGAAGCCATGCTCCACCTGTTAAACCCACAGTTCTGGTATCTCAGAATGCAACAGTACAGAGCAAACTGAATGCATCATTGCAAGCAGCCCAACAACACACTGCAGACATGAAATACACATAGCACCTAGTAGTGATCAAATAACTTTCAAGATGTTGCGAGAACATCACTAATTCAGCCAACTTCAGCAGGAGTGGGTTAACAATGAAGCTATGGGTAACACAGAATAAACAACCAGAAGAAAATCACATTAATAAATAATTATATGCTAGTGGACTTTGTAGGAATTTTTCTACTGTTGTTTCAATATCATATTTAAAAAGGAGATCAATCTAAATATCTCATACAATGGTTATTCTGGTTAGTAATGATTATTCAACATTTGTATGTAATTATACAAATTGTATGTTCAAAAGACTTCTAAGAGATCTTTCCATCTATAACATTCAATGCATCTCTCTTAATGAATTTAGTTTGCACAAAATCCAAACATCAAATGTTTTCATTAAAATTTAATTTGTATTAGCTTCCCATCCCAAACTGTTAATTTGCTATAGCTTGCAATTAGAGTCAATGGCAAAGACAGAACCTCATTAAAATTTCACTTAAGGATGTATTTTTAGTGTTTGATGGGCCTTTAGCGAGACAAAGTGCACACTTCAAACAGGACACCCTGCTGATGACCTAAGCACAAATCCTAATAGTGCAGCTTAAATTTATCCTCTTCTTTCATTCTCTCTCTCTCTCTCTCTCTCTCTCTCTCTCTCTCACATTCTCTTTCTTTCCTTCTCAGTTCAGTTCCATAAAAAAAGCTTTACTGGCATGACGCACAGAGTACATGTTTCCAGAGCAACAACCAACTAAACAGAAATCAATTGTGAATGGTCAAAAAAGGAAAGAAAAAATTGAAACACAAAAACATTTATGATAATGACTAATAAATTTAATGTTACTACTATGATTACTACTACTACTACTAATAATAATAATTTAATGCCATTTTGGTGCCCCAAGATCAGAGGTCACTGTACCACCTTTCCATTGGCCAAAGAGCTGTTAAGACTGCTGCCACACTGTCCTGACCTTCCAAAACTATTTCATACATTCTCACATGCTGTTACAGAGACCACTCTGGGCAGCAAGAAGAACAATGAACACAAATGGGTAAAATCATGTAGTGTTCCTTCAGATGACCAATAATCCTGCAAAGCTGTGATCAATCGATCAGTAAGGCACCAGTCGTAATTTGGAATGGAAAATCAATTCTTGTCCTCTCCCCATTTGCTTGCAGCCAAACCTTATTTTGTGAAGTTATTGATGCAGTCACAAATGTACATAGCTACATGATCATCACAGATGATTGTCCTGAGGGTCACAGCAGGAAGTCCTGGGAAGAATGTGATTAAATCATAAGGAATCATTATATAATTAGCACTCACAAACATTTAAACTGTTTTCAGTCTAAATTATTTAGGATTTTATTGTTGTATTAGTAGCAGTATTAATATTAGTATTAGAATTAGGATTAGTGTTACTATTAGTACTGGCGTAAGCATTAACTGAACGCAGTGAATAAATGCCAGCAGAGGTATATCAGAGCAGGCATCCCTGACTAAAATGGTTAGCTGCAACAGTGGTCATACAGTAGGAGGAAGTGCGCCTGCACATCACAGCTCCACAGCTCCTTGGCAGCACACAGCGCTGTTTCTTGGCAGCAGTAGAAGTGCTAAAACAGGAAAAAAGCTTGTAAGTGTTACATTATACACTTTTAACCTTGATAATCCATTAAGACGCTGCTGTAGCATAGCACCGGTCTTTGGGGAATTTAATGAGGAGAGCTTATCTCAACGCTTTACCGGCTGACAATAGACCCAGGTCTGGCCCGCTGGGTGACCTCAGTTTCTAAACACACGACGCGCATGTCAAACATGTTTACTTCACACTTTACATTAGCTGGCCCTGTTTCTTTTTCTCATTTATTGATATATTTACTTTGTAGGTGAATTTCTCCTTACATTCTTTCTCAGTATTCATTCACTGAAGCAAATCATATTGAGTCCCTTGTTCAACAGTACAATGGCAATGAACCTATAACATTTGGGATAAAATTCCAGCTCCTTTGTCACTATGCATTACCACTGTGTTTGTATTTCCATTGTACCTAGACTATAACTGCTGTGTACATATCCGTAGCAACCTTATACTTGTTAAACCTGTTTGTGGTTTGTGTGATTATACTTGCTCAGTAACCACAGTGTGTAAATACATGGTAATTATTATGTAGGTACAGGGTAATTACTGATGTAAGTACATGTAAGTACATGGTCATGGCTCAGTCACCGCAGTGTGAATATACAGGTATTGGGACAGCTTACTGTGAAGTGGAATCTTTACTTTTCCATCCATGGACTAACAATAAAATGGCCAGTTGGTTTATAAGATGCATTTCTGCCATGACTTCCATCCTACTGGGTGATTTTTGCCGGGTTTTAAAGCACACTGCATGGCTTTTTCCCTCCTGCATGATCTCCCAGCTTGGTGCCAGTTTTGTTGCCTCACTTGATGATTTCCACCACCAGGATGATAATTCATTAGACGCCTTTCAGACGAACCCTGCAAATCTGCTCTGAAATCGCATGCAGTTCACAGCTGCAGCATGGAAAACACAGTGTATTCTCAGGCATTATTGCAGATGAACTCTGGCCCGGAAGACCCCATTAACTTTACTTGACATTGCTTATGTTATTCTTCCCAGAATCCCCGGGATCTATGGCATGAACTTGTGCTGAATGTCCTTGTTTAAATTGCACTGACCTTCACAATGCTATGACCCCTTATGTCTGTGCCTCGCAGTATACTGGCTGTTGAGCTATGTATTACTCCAATGAGACCTAAAGCTTGTTGTTTCTGTGTTGGTAGCCAGTACTGGGCTTTAAAGCACTGAAACATTAGCATACTGTTGTATTCAGACCATTGTAAAGAGTGAGAACAGTATTACACAGGAAAGACCATTTCCTATGAACCACCTCTTCAATACCCAGTGCTTTGTGGGATTGTGTTAACAGGCTGCTCCCATTTTTTCCCCGTCAGCTTTCCAGCTGATTTGTATTTTTCACAAACCCGGCTTTTTGTTTTAGCCTGGAATAAACCAGCATTAAAAAACATAGATATAACATAGCCTCCGCATCTAGCACTTTTCAGCGGCTACCCTCTAACACATTACAAATTGTCATATTACAAATTATTCATCGCATTATGGTATGAATAATGCATCAGTTTGTTGGAGTGGCGCTGTAAGGAGTAATGCGCTGTTGGCTGCAGGTTAATCTGTTTTGCAGATGCAGACGCAGGAGCACCTGCATCACTCATGTGCATCAGCTGTCGAGTGTGGCAGCTCCCTTGAAGAGGGCTTTGGAGAAGGAGAAGAAGAAGAAAAAAAGTTGAGCGAAAACCTCTGCTGCTTTTTGTTTGTCTGATCTTCTATGCTGAAATGGCCATTGCACTTAGTGTCTTTGCTTTACGGAGATGTAGGGTATGGCTTTAAACCTGGTCAGGTATCAATCAATCAGACAAAATGTATTTTTGACCATGAATCATTACACTGTGATGATGAAAGAGCACTTTCTCCAGAGAAAAAAGGGTGGAAACCCCCTAGCCTTGATCACTGTCTGCTCTCCTAGACAGACTGCCCCTCTCTCTATACTAGACTTAGCAAAACATCTTCTAGTTTTTCCCCATTTCCCCATTTAATTTAATGATCACACTGTACCCATAAAAGGACTATCCTCTGCACAGTGTGATTAACATTAAAGTAGAACAATTTCCTATGTTTAATTTCTGATACTGTTTCTGAAGTTATGTCAAATAAAATGTGATTGATTGATTGCTCACATATCAGCCAGAGAATACACAGCAGGCTTGTACCTACAGACAGGTGTAGTATGCGGAAAATTTCTACTGATGCCCTTTTTGAGGCCTGAAGTGTCTAGTGATTCTGTTTTTTTTCTTTTTAATGACTCCAGTTCCAGTCATTTCTTGTTGTCTTGGGAAGAGAAACTCTTGCCGTTTTAATGCCATTTCTCACAGCTCCTCAGTGACTCAAGTTCTCCTCTGTGTAGCCTTCGCTCTGGTGGGTGCAATTTAACCTCATATTAAAAGCTGCTTCTGGAACGAGTTGGCACAAGACAGTTCCCCTGGACGCGCCGTCGAGCAGAACTGCTGCTGTTGTGTTTTTTCGCCGCTTCATTTCGTGGGGCGATCAGCGCCACCTCCATCGGTCCCCACGGCCTCTGACGGGGTCGTTAAAGGAGATTCGCTCAGAGCCGCGCAGGGCGATTGTCAGAAATGCATTGCACTGCTGGTGTGCCCCTGTCGTGTCATTAGCATCTGCGCCGTGGTGCTGGAGACAAACAGACATGTACAGTGGGGGCCATTACAGAGGAGTCTCTTCACAAGTGACGGGGTGCAGAGATTTGGGGGGTTAATTCACACTGCAGTGTGTGATCTGTATCTCACAGTCTCATGTGCAAATGAATGCACCATTTTATTGCCCCTTTCCACCACTGTGAACCTGCATTCACGCACACAGCACTGCCCTCTGCAACTTCTCCTTCTCATGTTACACTCCTTTGAGGGCTTACAGCCAGAAAGACAGGGGGACGATTTGGGAATTAGCTATTTAAAAGCTGCAAACATGGGAAAGTGTGTACATATTTTTGTGGATATTCTGGAAAGGGCTCCATCTGCAGCCGGTACGCTGTGATCCATCACTGAGAGCTGTTTGCGCTGCATGAATTGAGGTTCGCATGACTGATATCGTAACTACAGGCAAACCGCTGACACTGACTAACTGTATTAATTAAGCATTCATATTTCTTGACAAACAGAGCTGTAGATTCTCAGCTCCTCTTGCCAGCTTTCTCATAGCTTCCTGCTTTTCTCCTGTTGTGGAGCGTTGCAGAGAAGTGTTGTGTGTGTGTGTGTGTGTGTGTGTGTGTGTGCACGTCTCTGTGTTTTTGTGTGTAAATATGTCCATATGTGTGCCTGTGCTTCTTAAGCCTCCCATACACTAGAGGTGTAGATGTTTGGTGCTGAGAGAGTTCACCTATTGGTTGTTGACAATGTCCACGTCACTATTTGCGTAAGCCAAGACTAAAAACTTATTTGATTTTATCGTAACTGCAAGGGGAGAAAAAGACTGACTTAAAACAGCTCCGATTACCACCTTACACCAAACGATCGAGATCATGGGAGCGTGCCGCGACTCTAGCAAAACTGTCACGATTTTACTCCGACTTTGGAAATTTGTCTGCGACAGTGAAATCGCTTGAAAGTCGTTTGGTGTAAGGCCGGCATAAGAATGCTTTGGCATTCTGATCTGAATTATCCTAATTTTGCAGCAGCATCCTCTCTTAAGCCTCCCATACACTAGAGGACTTTGACAAGACTCTGAAAAGACTCTGAAAAGACTTTAAAAAGACTAAAGACATTGTCAACAACCAATAGGTGAGCTCTCTCAGCACCAAACAGGAAATAATCTCAAACAGAATCTAGCTGCAGTCTTGCAAATACAGTCGACCCTCCCACATCGCGGCTTCGATTTTTTGCGGGTCGGCAACAAACAATTAAAAATGTGATTTTTTTGGGAGCTTTGATGCCTTGTGCGGGAAATCGCGTAGCACTGGAGACGACACGCGTAGCAGACGAAAAGTAAAGAAAACGTAAAAAAAGTTTAGTAAGTCATAAATGCATAAAATATATGTATAATATTAATGTATTTTATCGTTAATACCATAAATGTACACAAATATATATTTATAATTTTACGCGGTTTTTCTACATCGCGGGGGGGCTGAGCCCCTAACCCCCGCAATGTGGGAGGGTCAACTGTACCTTTACATTTATTCATTTAGCAGACGCTTTTATCCAAAGCGACGTACCAAAATGCATATAGTGGGCAAACAGACACAAGGACAAGATGTGTACAGGTCATACAAAGTAGATAGTGCTGAAGCTGAGCACAAGGTCAGTGTAGCGAGACAGAATTAATCTGATCTGAGGTTACATATATTTTTACATATATCAAACATATTAAATACAGTCACTGGGACAATAAAGTGCTGCTATACTACCTAACTGTAGTGACCCTGCAAGACCCCCAGTCTTTGCAAAATCATAGTCTGTGACTACATTGTCTTTAGATGTAAGATGGTGTCAGACTTCAGTCTTTTAAAAGTCTTTTCAGAGTCTTGTCAAAGTCTTCTAGTGTATGGTAGATGTGAGATGGTGTCAGACTTCAGTCTTTTAAAAGTCTTTTCAGAGTCTTGTCAAAGTCTTCTAGTGTATGGTAGATGTGAGATGGTGTCAGACTTTAGTCTTTTAAAAGTCTTTTCAGAGTCTTGTCAAAGTCCTCTAGTGTATGGGAGGCTTTACTTGCCCGGTGTTGTGGTAGTGGTTTCTGCCAAAGGCCTGACAAAGCGTGCCTTGCTGTATGTGTCTATTCAAGGCTTATGCTCAGCCACTGGCAGGTCAAGTTATCTTCAAACAGCCATTTTCACCAGCCTAAAAGACCTGATCTTCAGAAGGAAGTAGTCCATACAGTAGTACTCTGTCCATGTGCAAAGTGAATTATGTATTTATGTTGTGGTGATACATAGTGCAATGATCTATGGGACTTATACAGCACTTCTTTCTGTTTTTCTTTTTTGGCTTAATTCTAAATCATCTGCAAAGTCAGACTGACCTTTGAGTTTAACATCACTTGATAGTCTTGTTAAAAACAACATGAAAAAACAATAGATTTTAGTAATGGTTGTTAACAAAGAAAAGAACATTTTTTCTTGTCCTAATGTACCAGCTGACAGAAGTTGTGTAGCAGGTTCCTATTTTAAAGCCCAAGGATGTACCAGCTCATTCTTTAAAAAGAAAGTTGTCCACTTTCACAAAATGCCAGAAACTGGGTTTCTGCTTTAAATCAAACAGATTGTTATTTGCCCTATAGGTAATTATTCTATTCATACAAGCATGTGTGTCTGCAGCGATAATGTCAGTACAAAAGGTTATGTAGATGGAGTTAGAAAAAAAAATCCTGGCATTTTGTCCAACAGAAATCTTCACAGCTACAGCCTGGGTCAATGTCACTGCTAAGTGACAGATGTGGTAGCACAGACAGACTGAGTGGCACTCGTAATGGCTAGGCTTCTGAGGAGTACAGTGGATCCTGAACAGAACAGAGAGGCATAGTCTCCCACACAGTCTCACACAGTCTCCTCCAAGGCCGAATGTGGATAGACAGATAATGTATTTTGGGAAATTATCTAGCGGCCTGACTTGGGATGCTCAACAGATTTGAGCCATTTCATGTTCTATGATAAGCCAGAAAGAATGAGCATCTTCTGCCTGCACTTGTCACAGGAAAGTACAGGATGCTGAACAGGGGACTTTCTACTTAGATACATTCATTTGGCTGCATGGTCTTAACAGCAGTCTGAAGAATCTAATGAGTGGTGGTGTGCAGTGTGTCAATGAAATAATCAAATGATCAATTCATTCACAAGCTGTAAACTGATCTAATGATTTTTGAATGTGCTGTTTCAGCATTCTAAAAGATTCACTAATTTCAAACGACCCCCAAATGCTTTCATCAACATTTACACCAGTCTATTGAAAACTGCGAACCAAAAATGAGAGGACATGGCATGACATGGAGGAAAAAGTTGCCTGTATTCACCCAATATAAACATGACTGGAGGAAATGATTGAATCAGCTAGTCAGTGAACTTCAGTGAATGAAATGATTTAGATTACTACAAAGAGTCAAATTTCCCATCACTACTAAGGAGAGCATATGCTTATGCATGCAGAAGATGTAGAGTACAATATTAGCACCAAAACCAGGCATAGAGGAATTAACAAAATGTTGAAAATGACTAAATCATTGCTTGATTATTTCACAATCAGGCACAAGAGCACTGAATGAGAAACAAAGTATTCTCAAGTACCTCTCTAGACAGCAGAGCAAAATGAATATGAATAACTAAATACTTCCCAGGGATGAAGGGAGGAGACATAACTGACCTTGCGTAGTGGACTGGTAGATATTTTCATCTTCAAGCATTGATGTGTTTCTATTAGACTGCTTGCTCAGTCTCAGCAGAGTTTTTCAGCTGCATTTCCCAGGGGTCCATTTCTGTCTTTTTCCCAAAAATCAATCAATCAATAATCACCCAATTAATCAATCAACGAAGAAATCAATAAATCAACTTTCTTTTGGTGTAGCATTCTTTACATTGACAGGTAACAGAGCACTTTACAGTGCACTGATCCCAGAGATGATAATAAGAAGAATATATAATTTATTATGATAATACAAATAATAAATAAAAAAGTGAATTTGTCAGTTTCTGGAAAATTTAAAAATAGTTCCTTGGACCCTTTCAGTAGGTGATTGAGAGGAGCTCCTGGAAATATGTGGGACAAGATGTATGAGTCATGAGTTGTCATGTCTGTAGCAGTCAGTATGCAGTTGACTGTGTCTTCTGAGGCTGGAACAGATTCTAGGTTGTTTGAAAGAAGCAGCAGAATGGAGGGGCTAGAGTGAGTAGAGGTCCCTTTGCTAACTGTGGTGGGTCTCTGGACAGCACCTCTGAACTCAAAGCTATCTGTTACCTCTCAAACCGCAAAATCAGCACAACAGAGTAACGAAAAAGGTCAGTGTGTTTTATTGTTAATAATGCAGTGAAATAAAAATGTGAAAAAAACGAATGGACTTTAAACCCTTTCCCTCGGTCTCCTCTGCACAGCACCTTCAGACCCCCCAGTAGTCACTACCACCCCACACCCCCCCCTTCCACCCTGGACCTTCCTTCTGCCTGGTCTGTGGCCGTCTCTACCCCAGTGCCATGCACACTCTGACGAAGCCGAGAATCATCACCCCCTTGAGCGCGGAACAATGGCTTCAAAGAGTTCTGCAGTTTCCATGGCAACTGAAATAAAAGCAATTAAGTGTGATGCGGGGAGCTAGCTGATGAGACATCATTCTAGAGTGGCCCCCAGAATTCTCTGTGTCTCTCCTCTTTCTCTGTGCTTTACTCCCCACCTCTTTACCAAACACACACATTTTGCATGCCTCTTTCACATGGCCTGTTCCTGATCTTAGCCTTTATCACATTGCCCATCAGTAGGAAAGACTTGTTCACCGTATGAAAAGGAAAGCCATTAGCAATGTGGCTTCTTACACAGCTGACATCTAGAGCTCTGAACTCACAGTGGCTATAAACATATATAGAAATATATTTCTTTTTTTCTCAGCTTAATTTATGGGGAAGCATCTGTTCTAGAGCAGATATCAACGTTCCCTTCCAACTGATTTCTTTAGTGGTGTCTGAGAGAGAGCCATGTGTTATTCAAGTTAAATGCAGCCAGGAACAGCACCATTGTGCACGAATGCATGAGGTTGCTTATTTTGTTGCCCCTTTCCACAGTTCATTTTGCTCAGTTAAATTAATTTTACTGTACCCTCTTATTCTTTGTGGAAAGCAGTATGTTTCACATGTTGCTGTGTTTTGAGGATATGGTATGTGCTTTTTTGCTAAGAGAGATAAGAGAGCTTTATTGTCACTGTCCAGGGCCACAAAATTACAGTTGCTACACTGTGTCAGTGCCAGGACATACAACACAAAGTTAAAATCAACAACAATATATACAAAATGAATAAAATGCAAAGAATATGAGGAGTGTATAAAAAAGAGGAATGTAAAAAAAAAAAAACATGTACATTGACAGGAACAATCAGGAAGAGGATGTAGAAATGTCCATGTTGTGCTTTGAGGATATGATGTGTTTTGTTTGTTTTTTATTTGCACAGTGGATGTCCTTGCACAAAGCAGCATAAACAGCTCACATTTTTGTTTAATGTTATTGGTTTATGCAGCTCAGTATTTACTGAGGCAGCTGAGGTTAAAGGCCTTACTCCAGGGTATAACAGTAGTGCCCCTCTTGGTGATTCAATTCTGAGTCATTCTGCTTGCATGTCCAGCAGCCTAATCTTCACTCCACACTGCTGAATGAGTGACTGAATGAATGGGTGGGTGAATCAGTCAGTCAGTGAGTCGGCCAGTCAGCGAGTCAGTAGGTGAGTGGGTGGTGGGTGAGCGAGTGAGTGATTCGGTCGGTCAGTGAGTTGGTCATTCAGTAAATGTGGCATGAGGACTGACTCCAGCTCTTGTTTTCATTGAAGCTGTTCTGGATATTGTTGCATTGTGGAGCATTGATTTGGAAAGTGAGCTGTAACATGGGAGGTAACAGCTTGAAGTCCTGGATGGGACACTGCTTTCATACCCTTCAGGAAAGCAACAAACCTCATCTGCTTCAGCAGATAGCCAGCTGGTGTATTCTAAGCCTAAGCTGGTGTATTTTAAGTAATGACAGTAATGTGTAACTTCAAGAATGTGGGGTGGTGATGCTGCTACATCTCAGAGAATAAGGAACTTGGAAATAAGGAAATAGGTGTGCATACATGCTCTGGTGAAGCTCAAAACATCAGCATGTTTCAGAGCATACAGTATGACATTATCAGCATCAATTGGTGAGCTACTGTACAACCATACTTATACACAACTATACAATACACTACTACACTAGACCAAGCTATAGCATACTGTGCTATGCTGTGCTATGCTATACTATACGTATATGTATGTTATACTGTACTTCATTGCATCACGCTATACTACAGTATTATTGAGGTTGCTGTTAAAATTGTTGTTCTTGTTAATCTTCTTCTCATTGTTGTTTTGTTGTTGTTGTTGTTCTTCTTCTTATTATTATTATTATTATTAATATTATTATTATCCACTTCTCTTGTTCTGTTTGCTGTTGGCTGAACTTGGTCCCTCTGAACAGTGGGCATTTTTTTTTGAGCAGAGAATAAAGTTTAAAAAGATGAGAAATGATTCATAACCTCACAGATGAGCGTGGCTACCCTCTGCGCTGCGTTTTCAACACGTCCGCCCCTGCAGGCTTCTTATTTTTTCACTTGCTTACACCCAGCGAAAAAAATGGAGCAACAGAGAGCACACCATTTCCCAGCTGTTTCAGGAGCAGCGAGCGCGCTGCCTACGCCTGTGCCGCAGGGTTCACTGCCTTACCGCCGCTGGCGTAGCGCTCCACATGCTTGATGCGCTCTTCCCGCGGCTTCCCCAGCGCTATCGCACATCGCCGGGGCAGTGCTGCGCATTGGTGCTCTTGGTCACATGACACAAAGTGCCAGTTTTGAGTGGCGTGTAGTCACACCAAAGAAATCTTCTTTGCACACATGTGGGATTTGTAACTGCAGTCATCGTAAGTGAAGGTTCAGAAGGAGAATTTTCAGATGATCCCTACGCAATCAAACAAACCTAGACAAACTGGTCCCATCCATGACTACATTACATTATTGTCATTTAGGGGACACTCTTATCCAGAGCAACTTACAGGTCACAACTTTTTATACAGTTGGATATTTACTAAGGCAGTTAACTATCTTGCCCAAGGGTACAGCAACAGTGCTCCAGCAGGGAATCGAACCAGAAATCTTTGCTCCTTACCACTATGTTGGCACACTGCTACCCATGTATGTAGTTATGGATGTAGTCATGTCAAAAAACTCTAAGTGGGGTTTGTAACTGTAGTTGTCATACGAGAAGTTGCAAATTAAGCTTCGGGAGGACAATTTTCAGACAATCCCTACACATTTAAACAAACCTAGACAGACTGGTCCCATCCATGACTATAACAATACAATGTACCACTTCCACATCACGGCATCCCATCTACCCACTTTCTTTGACTTGTTTATGATGTCTACACAGGGGGTCAAAAACTTCTGCCCATGGCCAGGTAGAATCCCTTTATCAAATGCCAAGCCAGATAAAAGAACTGCTATAACCACATCAAACAAAACCTTCATTCTTTGATTGTATGGAAATTTATATCTTCATATTCATATATTCATTTGAATTCGTATAAAATACACTCCTGTTTTATCCAGTGCCCTAATGTCATTCTACAATAATGCACAATAGTAATGCTAATATATTTTGTGGCATTTCTGTAATATGCCAGCTTGAGCATAGCCATTATAAACTTAAGCATTGCTATGCATGTCACATAATTCCACATATTTACACGTCTTGTGATGTAGTGTTGTTGCTTAACAGAAAGGAAAAAAGGAAGGCAGCAGGGAATCGAACTGGCAGCCTTTCGGTTACAAGTCCGACTTACCACTATGCTACACAGCCACCTATGTGACGTCAATTAAGATATTAGATAAAATACTCCTTTCCAAGGAGCTGTCACTGGTTGTTTCACAAAGTGTGCTTCATGGAAGCAATGCCTCAGAGAAGAATTTGCACAGAGCGATAGATGACAGAAAATAAGATATGATCAAGCTCCGGTTGCTGTAGGACATGTTCTTGTGGAACACCTTAACTTACAGTTCATAAAATACCACATAAACAACTTCATCCTGAAAAAACACCCCCTCCCCCCACACACACACACACACACACACACACACACACACACACACACACAAATGAGAGAAAACAGTTCCTTCACTAAGAAAAGAAAGAGGGTTTTACCTGAGCCTCTGAGCTCAGCAAACTCCATTCACCTCCATCCCATAATAATCTGTCCCTCTCCCTCTCTCTTTCTTTCTCTGCTGCTTCTCACTTGAGGTCCTCTCAAATGAAGCTCAAGTCCTCAGCTTCCTCTTTTCTGCTTGCGTCTTCCGCAGAGCTAATGGAAAACTGCATGTTAGATAATGCCGAGGATTATCGTCTAAAATAAGCAGCTGTCTTTTTTTGCCTCTCCTATCATTGTTCTCAAGCACCAAGCTGTTCAGAAATATGAGGCAAACTGTGACACGCTGGGAATGGTGTCATCCAGCTTTGGGTTTGTAAGGACAACCATAAAAAGTCAATAAACTGAGACACCAGGTCTGTAAACCTCATTGGAGTACCCTCAAGCTCACCTGGACAAACAGATCACACCTCAGACATGCTTTCTAATTTGTTTATTCACTTGATAAGACTACTGTATACAAGGGACAATAATAATAATAATGAGATAATGAACAGTGACATCTGTGTCATATAATCTTGGTGTGCGGTAATACTGCAAATACAATATCAATCTATACGGATATGCCCCTAATAAAATAACACCTTTTCAAGCTCAATGCCACATTTGTCTCTTCTTCACACAATGAATATCAAGAATGGTTGTGGAATTAGATTAAGCTGAATACCAGTTATGATTTCAGATCATGGCAGTGGATGGCTCTTCCTCTTTAGGAGGTTGGGATCTGTTGGCCTTAGAATTATTCACATTTACGTATGACCAGGCTAAAAAGGTCACTTCCACTCATGGGTAGTTTTATAAGCAGGCAGCTCTAGGTACAGGTGGTACCTGGTACTCAGTGTAGCCAGGATGTGGGTATGCTATTATAAAGGCATTGGCATGTTTACAAGGTCAACAAAGGAGGAGATAGTTTGGTATAACTTCAAGTAAATTGTGGAATCTCCCGCCAGTGAAAATTATTAAAAAATTTACCTCAAATATGTCTTGCCAGATGGAAATGTTCTTCACTGTGTTGGAGAAGACCATATGTTTGTTTTCGTTTGTTTCACACCACACATCTTATCTGTATGTTTATTTTCTTACTACAGGTGAATGAAAATGCCAAATAATTAACTGCTCATTGTGTAAAAATGACAGGCCACATGATACACAAGCATTTTTCAAGTTGGAGGATGATTTTTTTTCGTGCTACAGAAGCCAGCTAGCCAGATGGCCGCTAGTAAGGGACCAGGAGCTGGTTTTGTAGCCACCTGGTCAGCAAGAATTTGCAGTGGATGCTAATTGTTTGGAAGGTTCCTGATGTAAGGATTTATTTTTTCAGACAGATCCATCTGCCAGGGCCATTGACACACAGCTCAGTCCGGTTGTGTGTATGTGTCTAGGGAGTGTGTCAGAGTTCATGTCCCCAAAAAGGGCCTGCTGACATGGTGCTGCCCCCCAACCCCCAGATGCTGTGATCCTTTCTGATGGAAGGTTTCACTCAGCCATCAGGAGCTGAATGTTTACATTCACCTCATACTTCATTCGGTGCTGTTCGTGAGCATGTGCTAATGCCTCATTTGGCTTTGGCTTTCAGTGCCTCTTCTCTTCATACAAATTAAAAACACAACGTGAAAAGAAATTAGAGAGAGAGAGAAAAAAAAACACATTTGCATTAGCAGTAGAGCTGTGTAAAAGCTCAGAATGGTATACTTCAGGATTCTGAATTCTGAGCAGGTCCATTCGCAACATACTCATCGTGACCTTGAAAACAAGCCATGATAGGGGCATCCCAGACCCCCGCACGAGCAGCACATTGTGAATCGCCCTCATGTTCTGTGCCCCACCAGTACAGACAAAAGCCATTGGTGACACTGCTGTGATGTTTCACATTGTGGGGATCCATTCATCATGAGACCCATAGAAATGTACAGAAAAACCCTATACATTCCTGTAGTGTTTACAAAGCCTATTCCTGTGGGCACCCTACGCATGCTGGATTTTGTTCCAGATGAGTGCTCAGTTAATTGGGTTTGATTAAGCAATTGAACTCTAATCCTTACCTGAAGTAATTTACATTCAATTGCCCATAAATTATTTATGGAAAAACAGTGCTGTTGGAGTTGTCTGTGCTAAACAGAACCAATGTTGTTTACTAAATGCACTTTTTCAAAGTATGCCTGTTGAACAAATTTGGGGCAAAAGTTAACCAAGTTTTTAGTAGAAGTAGACCCTATTGATCAAATAATTACACATAATCAATACGTTTGGATGCCTGTCTGTATAATTGCATTGTTTAAAGAGCTTGAGTCAATCAAGTAATCACATTATTTGTTATAGTGCATTTTTACAATTACAATTTCAAAAAGTGCTGAACATTGTGCTTTTACAAAGGGAATTGAAAAACCTAAGAGACCATAGCAAATTGGAAAAATTGGTTCAAACCCATAGACTGTTAAAGTTCAAGAATCACCTTATTTTAGAACAAGCAAGCTTCCAACAGCCTGCATCTGTACTAGAACTAATGGCAGACAATGGTTGAGTGATCTCAAGTTCATATCATGTTCAACCCAATGTTTAACAACCCAATTACCTGTGAATAGCTAATGGCATTCTCTGTTACCAGTGTCTCTTGGACCAAGGCTGGAAAACAGTGTGGTGCAGAGCTCTATTGATTTTTTTTTAGAACTCAATATTCACTTCCATATAAGAATGGAGTGACTCACATGTGCTGAATAGACTGGAACAAGTTACACACTGTTCTGTGTTGGGTTCTCATTTTGCACAATTGCCATTTCGTCAGGAGCTCAACCATAGTTTGGTGCAGTAACTGGAAGGAAATTGCTTGCACGAATAGTACGAATGTCAGGCAACAGTACCTCTTGCATCTGTAAAGGAATTTATTGGCTACTGACAACAAGATGGTAGAAACTAGTTTTGTCTGGCCCGGCTTCCTGATAAGTCAACTCAATTTTCAAAAAACTTACAAATACATGCGTGTGTGCATGCACGTACAATGCCCACACACATGCACAAAGTCACAAGCATGCATACCCACATAGGAAGACATGGATATGTCAAACACACACACTCGTATATACATGCATGCACTCACACACACACACACACACACACACACACACACAGTTTCAGCTACAATGCTAATGAAGCTACGCAGCCCCGTCTCTTTCAATCAGCAGACTAATTTGCCATCTTTACACTTATGTTGGCTACATAATAACCCCATTGTCTCTCGGTTAATGGAATTCAGAAGCCAGCAGCGTGGGTCAATACAGGTCTGGCTCAGGGAAGCGCATTTCTCAACACCTCCTCTGCTAGGTAAGCTTCAAAAGGCCCGGGACGAGCTGTATTATCAGGGGCCTTTGATGCCGTCTCCTTGACTTGTACCTGGAAGCCTCCTACTGTTTGAAACCTGCCAGCACCTCCGCGATGGCTGGGACTGGGACCCTTACAGATGATGATCAGACCATTCTAAAACATTTTTTCTCTAAAGCCCTCCTCCCTCAGAATTGGCAGCTGCAGTCTGGGTTTGGTCAAATCACTCATGTGGTTCAGCATTGAGCAGATGAAACCAGGAGACAAGACTGCACGCAGGTTTAAATACAGGACAACATATGGGTTATCAGCACTTCCCCAAAGGAAATTATGTTTCTTTTGTCCCCGAATCCCTTCGACAATATCCCACACAGTGAACTGTGCTGTCTTATCAGTACTCAGAGAAACCGGTTTTTGTTTTTAATAATTTTCAAAAATGTATATATAATCTATAACGTGTCAATTTAGAGAGACCTGTTTTGGAAAATGCTGTTGAAATGATAGATTCTAAACTCTCCCAGGACTCTCTGTCATGATATTCCAGGAACACAGACCTCCTAGACAAAGCACTGTCTTTATTGTTTTGAGTAAAGAGGCCTGCAGTTGTCATGATTCTGCCATCAAGAGGAATAAATAAGCATGTGGGTTGAAATGTTACGTTTGATTGACAAGGGACTGGATTTGTCCTCTGTGTTCCAGGCACACCTCTTTTTCTCCGTGTCACAATGGAAACAAGCCCTCTTACTGGAAGTGCTTTGTTTTCACTCTGGTTCAGCTGGGAAGTAGTTGAGAGAGCTGACTCAGCTCTATTATTTCAGAGCTGAGCCAAGACTTTTATGAGGGGATCAAAGTAATGAGACACAGAGGGACATTGCACTGCCAGGGTGCCTTTGCTCTTATCAAAATCTAAGTTAATCAAATATTAATTAAAATTAATTATAATATTAATCTAAATTAATAACAACATTAACTAATGTGTCTCATGACTTTATCTAGAAATTTGAAGAGCTGCAAGCTACAACAATGTTTGAAGCTATAATCCTTATCAAAGGTGTTAGTAATTGGTGTTCTGTAAACTCTGTATCTAAAAAAAATCATAAAAGTGCATTTGCATGTACATGTGTGTCTCTGCATGTGAAAATGCAGGTGTGTGTGTCTGCGCACACACTTGTGCGTGTGTGTGTGTGTGTGTGTGTGTGTGTGTGTGTGTGCATGCGTGTGCGTGTGTGTGTGTGTGTGTGCACATGCATGTATTTATGAGTGTATGTGTGTGTTTGATATATCCAGGTCTTCCCTGTCATTTCGAGGGTTTAACCTTCTCTCACCTTCTTCTCCTCCTACCACTCATTCCAGTTAAATTACAGCAGTCTGATCAGACAGCGGAGCCACTGAAATCATTAGGCCTCTTTATTTAATGAATAGGAAGCATCTTCCACTGCCGTGCCAGACATGCACTCTACATAAAGACAGAGGTAAATTGATTTTGCAGGCATTGATTTCCCCAGAGAGATTTATGACGGCCTGCCGCCTTAGACGCTAAGGCAAGATGTCAGGTCTGGCTGTCGTAAACACCCCATCACTTTTAATATGCTCGCATTCATAATGTTTAGATGCACCCAATCCACGTCCACAAACGTGAAGTGGTTTCAAACGTGCCGCAAGAGCAATTTTAAATTCGTTGCAAGAGTGATTTTAAATACATCTAGATTTTTTTTATTTACTCATCTGTTTTAATTTGACATATCAAGGTGGGTTGAAGGTTCCTTCTGGGGCTTGCCTCTGGTCTGCTATAATAAGCTGGTGAAGTTTGTATCATCCCTGATCAAAAGTGTGAAAACCTTTTGGCAAAAATGTGTGTCCTATTTTAATATAGGAATCATATGAAATTAGATAAGATGTGCAATGATATAGCCTGTGGACTACTTCTTTGTGGACTACATCTTTCTAGGCATGTGGTGGCCATGTATGTTTTTATTGCATTGGTGTCATATGTTTCTATATTTATCGCACTGTCATATGTTGTCAACATTATCTTGTCAGTGAGCTGAAGGAAATTTTCTATTTTAGTAATATCTGGATGGACAATAAAGTAATCTGTTCTGTCATATATACTGTAATTTAATCTGTCTGAACAAAGAACTAAAGATAAATGTTGATTGGACACAGACTACCTAATACATGATTTCCTCATAGAATTTGTATAGAATGAAGGTAAAGCTTCGAGCTAAAATGATTATAAACGAATGATCAGTTCTGTGAGGTGATTTCTGGCAACAGCAGTCATAAATGGTACTCTCGAAATTTGTACTGATCAACTACAAATAGAGTACTCTCCATCACGTACTGCAGAACAAATACCACGTTTGTACTCATTCACAAAACAACAAATCCTGTTTCTAGTCACATAATTTTGACAAAGAACTTCACCTCCTATCTTTCTCCCATGTAGTGTGCTACTTTTCTCAAGCAGCATCTCCCTCGGACACCCCCCTCCCCAAGTATACGGATTGCCATTGTGCTCTGTTAATATAAAATTCATTCCAGGTGTTTCTATGACACAGCAACTTTAGACAAACAGTTTCATCTTAAACTCTTCTCAGCACATTGTTGTTGTATAAATCACGCTGCATATTTATGACTCTGGAGACATCTGATTGGACCAGGGACCAGGTTGGCACTGTTGTCCTGGAGCCTGCCCTTCATTTTAACAGAAAAGGGGCGCTAGGCAGTCCCCTCCCCTGGCATACTAATATGAAATTACAGCTTCACCTGAGAAAGCCAGCATACCACCTAGGCATAATAGATGGTTTCAGTCTCTTTATTTTCCCCTTATTCCCTTTTCTCCCGTGTTCACTTGCCTCTTTTTCTCTGTATTTACTGCCAGGGCTGCAATTGAACATTGCAGGCCTCAGACAGCAACGAGAGCCGATAAAAAAAAGATATCGGCTCTCCCCGGTGCTAAATAAAAACGCCACCCGGTAATAAAAATCACTGAGTCCTTCCTCCGGCCCGTCACTTCTTTTTATTGGCTACTGTGGATGACACAGCAGGGGGAGACAATAGAATAGAATTGTTTTGCTGTTCCGCTACCTTGCTGGAATAAAACAACTGATCTTAACAAGGGCAGTCGGAGAGAGAGGACAGAGCACCACCAAAGCATAAACACAGCACATGAACTGCTCTCTAGTTATCATCAAAATACTGCATATGGACAATCGATCAGGTAATGGGTAACACTTTGTGTCCATGTACTATTACTTCTGTTAATTAACATGTTAAAACATTTATTAACATTTGTAGCAGCACCCATCCTAAAGCGAACTTCACTCATGCCCTAACAAATGTCAGCAACTCAGTGACTAAGCATTGGTAAAATATTAACATTTATTAATGTGAATGTTTATTGTTTTGCATCGTCTCTTATTGGCAGTAATTAATTCTCTTGCAACAATTGTCTTACAGAAGACACCCCTTATAAATGGCTATTGAAGTCTCATCATCAGCGAATGCTTTGAAGTGCTTGTCGACTCGGTCTGCTGAGCCTGGTTGAAGTTATGCCTCGGCAGTTTGATGTATATTTCAGAGCAGGCACTGCAATGCATTTTAATACCGTTTAAGTAATGTATTACCACACGGATAATTAATGGGACTCTAATGTAAAGTGTCACCCATGAGTCATTTAGAAGAGGAGTAATGTCTACCACTGCAAAACAATCAATTACCTTTGATTGATAACAGCAACTACAAAACTAATAAATGTTAATAATGCTAATATAAACAGATTAATTAAAGGTTGATTGATGGGACCTTAATGTAAAGCATCATCATATAATCTTTCACCGTATAATCTGAATATGCCTCTGATGGGGATGAGTCTGAGAGCTGCAGAGATGGACTCGGAGAGGATAAGAAATTGCCAGGTCCAGTCATTGGCAGATTCATTTATAATCTGCGGCCTGTTTTGTCACTGTGTCCAATCTCGTTCCGGGACATTCTATTACTGCTGACAGCCCGTAAATTGTTTTGATTGTTCAATAATGCCCATTGAGCAGTTTCCTTCTGGGAGACGTCTCTGTTGCTGTCACCCAACACACACACACATACTCCCTCTCTCCATCGCAGCTGAGGTCATGGAAGCGGACAGGTTAAAGGCTATAGAGTCTTTTTTGCTGTCAGTTGCCCCTTACCTCCAACACCCCACAACATTTCCACGACCACATACACAGACACACATATAAACATTCCCACACACTCATACGCCCCCCGTACACGTTTTTACAGTCCAGTAAAAGGAAGGAACAGGCTACAAACATTAGAAAGTGATTCTCTCTCTCCTTTCTTCTTCTCTGTGGCAGTCCGGTTTACAGGAAGGAACAGGCTAAAGGGTGCGAGTCTGGTTCTCACATTGTACAGTCTCTGCGATTGGCTGCTGCTGTACAATTGCAAGCCACCAATAGGGAAAGGGGCTGTGAGCCAGGAGTCATGAGAGTTCCATTTATTTCATCATCAACTTTTCATTCCACTGGTGATTCTCACCCCAGGTCCCAGCAACCCACAGCGTATGCTATGACTCCCAGCTCTTAATTAAATTAGGTTTAATTGAGCCATCATTTGAAACCCTATCTGCATTATACATTTCTTAACAGGTTTCAAAAAGACGAGTGCTGTCTGAGGCATTTTTATCATCTGCAGAAAAGATAATGGATTTTTTTTTCCCTGAACTTATTTTGTTTAGCTTTCAGTCTTTACATTTAGAACATCTGTCTAAGCTGATTAAATATCATTAGTTATTTAATGAATTGTTTGTGCCCCTATAGCAAGCAAGTAACTGAACAACTCATTCATCTTAATGAAACACCTTCAATATAATAATCTCTCATACTAACTGGTTCATGGACAGAAATGAACAAAAATGAGTTGATCATCCTACCAGCACCACCACACCTCCTAATCACACTTCTGTTTTTTATCTACAAAGGCCTTCTGGCAGTTAATTTCCAAAATAGAGGTCCAATCCTGATCCTTATTATAGTGTAACAAATCACATTTTTGCAGCATCTTTCATCAAGTGTGTTACAGTGAGTCCTCCCCCAGTGACCCAATCACCTGTGTGCAGCACCCTATCTGTGTGACAGAGTATCTAGTCTACCCCAGAACTCCATGCATCAGCCAAGGTGATGAGATCAATATTCAATTAACACTTCTTTCAGACTTGATTAACTGAGATCAGCTAAAACTGCACACAGTGCATCGGCAGGATCTGGACTGAGAAGTACAGCATCCCCTTACCCTGCTAGTGGAGGCCTGAGTGCCTAACGGTGCAGTGAATTCCTGTAACTCATATTACACTCAGACCAGGAGTTTCACACATTCACTAAAGAGTAGGCACGTGTGATGTGTGGAGCGCGGCGCACACATCGGATCATTTCCTGTCCTCTGTCCTGTCGGTTTCCCAGAATCCCCTCCTCCGCGCGCTCCCCCGTGAGCTTCCGAAGTATTGGCACATTTTCTCTCTTCCCAGCAGGGGTTCATCCTCAGCCGGGAGATTATAATTAGTCAAATTTGTCTTGCCATTGTGCTGATGGCGAAAGGTACCTGCGGAGAACTCAGCATAGTATCGGCTCCATCAATCTGTATTACTACCGCTGCAACAGTGGGATGGAGAGGCAGTTTTATAGTGGGTGAGATGCAGAGCTGCAGTAATATGTTGGACTATGGTGGTAATAAGGAACCAGCATTCTTTATTCTACATCTGATAAACTTCACTCTAATATTCCCACTCTTTCATAGGGTATGACGAGTTACGAAGCACTCTGGAGGCATGGCTGTGCACATACATTTATTCATTCATTTATTCATTCTTCATTTATTTTGTTAGTTATTTGCTTCATAGACGCTTTAAAGATTAGATACTTTGATGCAAGGTACAACAGCTTGTTGAGATTCAAACCTGCTACATTCTGGTCACAAGATTAGTTCCTTAATTACAGCTCTACACAATTTCCTCATTAATTTGCAATCAATAGTCTGCAGTGTGGAATTGCATTAGGATATTGGCAGATAGCTAATACAATATTATGCAATAATGTATACACTGCTGGGTGCAGCTTGCTACGTAACAAGGGGAAATGCTTGTTGAAAGAGAGGCACCGTACTCTGAAAATGCAAAATGCAGTGAAGTACAAAACATGTAACTCGGGAACATTGTGGAACTCTGGAAGATTATGGAACTCCAGAACATTATGGGACTACAGAACATTTCAGAGAGAGGGCCATTGGAAAGTCTAAAGAATATCTCTTATTGCTTTGTTTTTAGTATATCATTTTTCTTTTTTTAACTGAACAAGATGTAACCAAGCAACGCACAGAAGCATTATGATCCATTAATGTTTCATTTCATATATGCAAAATACGATGTAATCATCGCAACTGGCCCACCTTTACAGGTACTCTGCCCTGTACCATCTGTGAGCCAGTGGCATCACTCTCTCCTCTCCTTCTCTCCTCCTTCAAGCACCGTCCTTCTCCCTGAGCCCGATCTGGGCTTGGCTACATCTCTCATCTGGACAAGAGTTGGGTGGCTACAGCTGGTAGTCAGGTGGGCACCCCCCTTCCTTGGTGTTTCGTCGATTTAAGCCCACGACACCTCAGGAGGGCTCGACAGCAGATCCAGCATCCTGGCTCTACCCCCGCTGACCACCACCCAACTCTATGCTGTTGCTAGTCCTTCAACAGGTTGGCTCTGCCACCGCACCTCCCGCTGCAACCAGATCCAAACCTCTGCAGCCGACCTCTAGTGGTAGATTCCAGGCCTTCCATCCATTTTGTTGGCTCTCGAGGATGAGGGCTTGATATTTTTTGAGCTCATGTGCCTCCTCCATCCTCTCTTCCCAGGGTACTGTTAGCTCTATGAGCACCACCTGCTTGGTACCTCTAGACCAGAGGACAATATCTGGTCTGAGGCTAGTGTGAGCTATCTCTTCTGGGAATTTGAGCTGCTTCTTCAGGTCTGCCCGCATCTCCCAGTCATTTGCTGAGGCCAGGACCCCTCTGCTCCTCCGTCCTGCTGCAGCATTCTCTCCTGACCTGATGAAGTGGATAAAGTGGTGCCCGTCGGAAAGTTGTTTAACCTTCTTCCTTGCCTGTTCCACACCATCCGCCAACTGAGACAGGATCTTGTCGTGACGCCACCGGAATTTCCCATCTGCCAAGCTTGACTGGCATGCTGAGAGGACATGCTCAAGATTGGCTGGCTTTCCACAGAGCATGCAGCTGGGGCTCTCTGCCATCCCCCATGTGTGGAGGTTTGATGGAGTAGGCAGGACATCGTAGACAGAACACATCACATCACTGAATTATCTGTTCTCTGTACTAAGGGGGATACAATTTTTATTTGTTGTCATGTTTTTGCCTCTTTTGTGTTTTATGAGGCCTACTGATTCATGAGGGTAGACTCTAATTTTACTTTCAGTGGGAATGTAGCATAGCTTTAAAAGAACTGGACTTTTAATCCAGAAGTTGCAAGCTAAAATCCTGGATGGGGCACAGCTGCTATGCCCCCCTTATGACCAGCACGCAATTTGCCTTACTGAATATCCAGGTGTATGACAAATGAAGTGATAAAATGTAAGCTGCTAGATGTAGGTTTCTCCTGAAAAGGCTTACTTTGAGGCAAATAGATGGTATAATGCAACATTGTCAAGGGCAGCTTGCATAAAGATGCACAATCATGGATTTTATCCTCTTTTTCTCTCTCTCTCCCTCGCTCCGTTTTCCGCCTCTCTGTGCCTGTCTCCAGCAGCTCTGCAGAGGAGAAGCCGGTGCAGCCGGTCCTCACGCAGACCGATTTGTCAGTCTAATTTTTATTCCTCGTCATCCCCTCCCTAAAAAAAAAGAAACGCTTGCTTTTCCAACACTTTGGGTGCCAAACACTCGCTTCTTCTCTCGCCTTCAGCGATAACAGGATATGACAGCCGAGGTGCAGCGGCAAAATTAACATGAAAGGAAGGGGCTTGTATGCGCCGCACACTTGCTTTTTGTTGTAACGATAAGATTTCATCCACTGCCTTCTTAGAGAGGAGACAAACAGAGGCATTGCGCCCCCACGCTCTGTCCTTACAAAGAAGCGAAAAAGCTTTTAGGAACACGATGTGGGGCGTGAACGCTACCTTTAAGCACCGGAGATTCAGCCACGCCCCATCAGATTCAGCCAGGAACGAGGGTGGAAAAAATGTAAAGGGCAAAAATAAGGCAACGCTCAGAGCGCGCCGCCAACCAGCGTGTGGCCGTAGCCCACGCCTGCTAATGTCAGCCGCACTGAGGGTGTCCTCCATTATTCATTTGTTTAATATTTAAGCATTTGGCCTCACAGTAACAACATGTTTGTGTTGCAGGACACCACCAAAATCATGGTGAACGATACTCTACTAAACTGTAACCATGACTGTGATCACAAGCACCCTGGATCGCTCCTCGGTTTCACCGTTGTGTATGCTTTTTAATTGTGTGGAACATCATATGTGGATACCAAGATCAAAAGAGTGGTTCCAATAAGCACATGCTCCTTATGGGAGTTTTATTTGTGAGGGTTAGTAATTAATCAAAAGAGCTGATTAATTGAAAGGACACAAGATAGCACCAGGATGTACTTTGATCAGCCCCTTCCAAAAAAAAAAATAAATAAATAAATATATCAAGACCTCTGATGTTTTCTTTTTTTTTTAACTGTGATTAACTATAGTGCCATGCTCCTATTTCTCTTCCCCATTTATGTCCTTCGTACTTAGCCCTAACGGACAGAGGAACAGCACAGATAGCCAGCCGACCCAAAACTCTCCCAAAACTTGCCGGCTGAAGTGACATTGGACAACATGATGAAAGCTGTCATGTTAAACCAAGCATGGACTGAGCTAAGCAAGGCTAACAAGCACTACAGTTGGGGTGAGGCAGCTGAGGACTACACTGAGAAAACACGCAGGGTGACCTTGATTGCGTCACGCCCCTATGGTTTTTATGCCTTTCTGCATGATGCTGGTGCGTTCTTCTCATGCATTACCATTACATACCATGTGTACGCCAAGCAGTACCTGTTGCAAGCTTGTATTTTAGTGCTATCTTCATCTTTGTGCTCAGTCACCGTGCTACTGGCAGAACTGTACTTATGTTCTTATTGTGCTTGTCACCCCTGTGATAGGAATCGATGTGTATATATTATTATTATTATTATTATTATTATTATTGTTATTGTTATTATCATAAAGAATAAATAAGGACTGGCAGAAAACTAAGGGTGGATTTTCAGATTATGAAAATGAATGCTGGCTGAGGTCTGTGTGCCAATGTTTCCAAATAGAGATTTTTAATGCATTAGAAGAATGGTTCTTCTAATCAAAGGGCAGAGACCTGAAGCTAACAACAATTAGAAGACACCGCTGTTTAGGCTATCCTTCCCCATCCCCTCCCATATTCAGGGCACATGTCCAGGCTGTTGTCCTGAGGAGAGCAGCCAGTTTGCAGATCATCACTTCAGGAAGGAGTGGTTTGCACTTTAAAAGCTGAGCTCAAGCAACACCTTACCTCTGCTTCCCAAAATGAGCTTGACCTGACAAACCCAGACACAAGACATTTCACATAACGTTCAAAAAACAACAACACCGTACCAATTATATCTGGCATGGTATGGTCCTTTACTCATACATATTGCTTTACACTTACATGTCAATCCAGGCATGCATTTGTGATCTCAGGACTATGTTTGGCATTGATGCTTGTTGATGTATGGTTAGTGATGGCCTGCTTGTGCAACTTTTCATGCTGCTTTATTAGATACACTGGGTAAGTAACTCTGCATAAGAGCATCTGCTAAATGACAATAAATGTAATGTAATGTAATACACTCCAGATCACAGCGAGCACAGCCTGTAGTATAATAGACTAAGCCCAGAAAGATAAAAGACCCTGGTTTGGCCCTCAGGAGACACAGAACTCAGACTTCCAGCCCAGACGGTGATGTCATAATGTGAAGCACACTTCCTGTCGCCAGGGCTCCTGCCAGTCAGGTGCTAGAGCTCACGCTGTTAATCACCCTACGACTCATCTGAAGATCAGGGCCAACACAGAAGCCTGCATAGGGAGGGGGCTCCAAACCAAATCAAAAAGAACCGACACCCACATGAAAAGTCTCTGAAAAGGGCTTAGTTCTCAACATTTCCTGCTCCCAGTAGTGCTGCATGGTTCCCTGCGACGCCTGAAACAGCTGCTCTGCTAAAAGACCCGCTTGCCTGAAATGAGTCATTCCCGCTCGTTCCACACTGGGTTATGTCACTGTGTCTAATGGGTCATTAGTACTGAAGAGACAGCATCATTAGCATCTTTAAAGCAAGGTTGAGACCGCACTGGCTGCTCCTTATCCCTGTCTATTATGTAGGCCTTTTTCCTCATTTAAATTGTGTTCTGCCACATGGCTGGTTACACGCAGAAGAGACCGGTTACAGTAGCCTTCAAGAAATACACCCTCAAATGGACCTCAGTTATTTAATTTAGAGTACCAATGCATTATTAATGATAATACACTTATTTATTCATTTTATGTTCTGAATCAGCTGCACCAACCACTGTAACCAAGTCCCAAAAGACACATTCAGAGTGTACGCCTCTGTTGCCTCATTACCATGGGAACGGGTGCTTTCCCTCTTGAACTCTTTAAGTAGGATGTTCTTTGCTGCTGAGGCAGTATTTGCGGCCCTGCGCAATGCATGTAAGTTACATAAACACTTGACCTAACAAGGTACCATTCACGCCATGCTCAAAATCCAACACTGTGAGGCTCTTATGTAATTTCCTTGTCTCCCAGCTGGATAAATTACAAAACTCCCCTCTGTCTTAATTACTTTTAGCAATGATGTGTGTGTGTGGGTAACTTTTAATCAGCAGGACGATGTTTAAAAAAAATCCCTGCTTTCCAGGAACAGAGTACAGATCAAAGAAATTGTTTCAGATCTTTTTTTTTATTTTACAGATTATAAGATTGCTCAAAGGGTGGTCTTCCCTGTTCTTCCATGGGTTTTCTCATTGAAATTGCAGAGGGAATTCTGCGATACCAATCATCCAACACACTGGCATCCACAGAACAAGACCCAGCCACAGCAACCAATCACACTGGATTGCTGAAAGAGGACACCACAACAATACTTGTGGCTTCAGAGTCAATGAGGAAAGACCTCTCCTGAGGAAGCTCCAAACTTTACACTGCACATTACAGGAGCATTATTCGAAAGGTTGTACTTTCGCAGGTGTTTAACATAACAGGCAGTGCTTATCTTTTCTTGCGAGGGAGGAAATAATGGGATGGTATTATTCAATTTGTCTGCACTGAAGTGGGTGAACCAAGTGGCGCCATAGTTTTGCATGATGGCTGTGAATGCATTAGCCTCACATTGGAAGGCAGATCTGGACTGAGTCCATATTTGTCCTTAAAGCTGACTAACAAAAAATGCCAGTATTATTCTCTGTGATCCAGACATAGTTCTTCTCATCACTTGCTGAGCTCACCAAGGTGTTTTTGTGAAGAATGTAAGTGACACTCCCATTTAATTTTTAATCAGAATAAAGGTTGAATGTTGATTCCATCCAGGCCTCAAGCCTCTTCATGTGCACCTGGTCCCACAGCCTGCACTCTGAAAACGAGAACTGTAAGCACAGCTAGTTAATGTACAGTATTACATTACTTTATTGTCATTTAGCAGCATGCTTACCCAGAGTGACTTCCACAGGTCAAACTTCTTGCATGATATCCATTTATACAGCTGGGTATTTTATTCCTCAAGCGTACAGCAGCAGTGCTTTAGCAGGGAATTGAACGAGCAACCTTTCAGTTATGAGCCCTGCTCCTTACCACTTTGCTACACTCCTGCCACATTGTTACCTGTGTTCTCCTTCACAATGCTGTACTAACCATTCAGCATACCAATAATTACAATTTCCTACTAACAATTGCTTACATTGTTATTTAAAAATTAAAGCTGGCTATTCTTATTAAATGAACAGATTCCTATTATATATATACTTATATCTGCATTAATTAGATCTTCACCTCACCGCTCTCAAATCACTTAATTTTAGTTTAATTTAATCTGAGTTTTACTTTGCTCTTTGTTGCCTCTCACTCTGAGGGAAGTGCAGGTAATTGGAACTTTAGCAACACTGGAATGTTACCTTATTTTTTAAACATCATTAGCCATTTTGCTGAGCTGTAAAGCATGCAGCATCCTACCAGGTTGTTGTCAATAATTCATTATTGAAGATTAATGCCCTTAACCTCCTCCTACAAATTATCATTATTATTTGTACTTTATGCTTTGAAAAACGAAAGCAATTTACCCTCCAAATAATCTGTGATCCTAACCAAGTCCATGCTGTAGTTAAAGATCAGATCCATTTGTCTTCTTATTCTTAGCAGCAGCCTTTACTACTTCAGAGTTATTCACTTGCTGAAGAATTAAAAATGAATAATGAAGCTCCATTAGAAATTCTGAGAGAGGAGACTGGGGGCAATAATATGGGAGTGCAAATTATTATTCATTTGTACAAGTAGTCATAAATCCACACACTTTGTCTATGTTTATGTGTGTACAGCACAAAATATATACCCTGTAAAAAAACAAATATCAATAACAATAACATGGAAAACTATAACAGAACACATATAGAGACTTTGTGTACATGTTTGTATCAACCAATAAAGTCACTCTTTTGAAATGGAATGGATTGGAAACATTACCTCATCATGCATAACATAAAGGATATCCATTGTGTACTTAATATGTTTTGCTTTGAATGCATTTTACTGTGGCTTTTACAGCAGATATGCGCGCACACAAACACACACAAACACACACACACACACATGCACACACACACACACACACGTGCACAAGCACAAATAGATGCACACATACACACAGGCACACATGCATATACAAACACACAAAACACACACTCACATACACACAAGTATACATATATACATACATATATACACCCACCTGGATTGGATACAATGAATAATGTGTCATTTTGAGGCATTATGTTGATGCCACTCAACCATATCCTGTAATGTTTGTTGTCTAAAATAATGTCCCTTCAAATCAAGGGTGTGCCCCTCTGGCTACTGAGTTCTGTTCTGGGTCACAATCTCAAAAAACTGATTTCCACCCTTGGTCCCAGTGTCCCTTTCTCATCACCAAGCAGCATAGCCCAGGGGACAGCTGTGACACACATCTTTTTGGAGGATAGGTGTGTCTCCGCCTATGTTATCTGAGTAGCCCATACGTACTCGAACAGTTGCAGGGTGTCTGAGAGCGGTAAGACAAGGAAACCCTGCAGACAAACCCACCCCAAGTTTGGTGGATCAAAGCTAATCAGTTCCAATAATGTGGTCATTGTGGGATAATGACATCGCTAGTATCATACCCGGGCCACAGGGCTCAACATTAGCTCACTGAACCACTCAGTCTGTGACCACTGTAGCCTCAAGATTTAATTTCATAGTTCGGGGTTATTGCAGAAACTGTAAGCCAATGCATGCTGCCATATGGAAATGATTATTCAATTTAAAAACAGGAGATCTTAATTTCAGGTCCTCAGTGCCAATTTAATGAATACAAATGAGATCTGAAGACTATTTTGGACAATTTTTATATTTTCTACTCAAGTCATGTCTTGATGGGCAGACCAGTTAAAAACACTGCCACTTCAATCTGTGGATTAACTGACTAATTAAAAAAAGGGTACTGCTTCAATTTACCAATCACTTGACTGTCTAGAGTGGGTCTAACCTGCAGCTGTGTATCTGAATCAATATGAATCAGTGACAATTGTCCATAAGAAACAAAGATAACACTGGACTATGAAATTTAAATTGATTTTTTCTCTTTTTTTGGGGGGGGGGGTTACTTGAGATGTAAGTAAAGAAACAGTGTCCAAGGCACAAATTTACTTCAAGTCTGTTTAAATTTGAAAATGGCATCAGCATGGATGGAGGCAAGGTGGACTCCTCTAAGAACTGATTGTCACCTGTACCAGGTAATCCCATCACCTGGATGAAAGGGATCGGTTTTCAGTGTGCTGTGGTGGCCGTGGGCTATGGCTTGGCCACAGAAAATCGTTTGAACAGAACATCCTGAGGCCTGTTATTGTGAGGTTCCTGCTCTTATCCTTCTCGTCCTGTGGGACAGTTAAAAAAGCCTTTTGGATGACAGCAGCACTAGAGCTGCAATTCGTTAGCACATTGTGTGTGAATTTGAGCGGTGAAGTGTGAGCTGCTGGGCGTTGGAACTCAGACAGAAGTTACCTGTTCCCTGGTGACAAACAGTAATTGAGATGTGCAGGATCGTGTGGGCAGTTCGTCGTATTAGCACGTGCAGATCGTAGGATAAGAAGCACAACACGAAGTACGACCTGTTTCACCACTTAATTCAGCTAGACTGACCAGCCACATTCCTCTGTAAAATAATAAAAAGAAAATACTTTTTGAAACTCTTTTATTAATTGTTTGAATTCATTTTCACATTTGTGACATTTAGATATTTTATCATCATCACTAAATGAAAATAATAAGTATAATAATCTCAAACCAACGAGACTGACTGAAGAAACGGAAACAATCATATCCCTGATCTGTATGCTCAACCAAACGACGCATCCAGCATCGTGGGTTAACACAAATCTGCTGTCATCTTGCAGGTTTGTTGCGTTTCACGCTCAGATCGTCTTAACAGAGATGTCAAGGGGAAGTCCGGATCGGTGACAGCGTGCTGAGAAGTGGAAAACCATTGCGACTGGATCACCGATTCGCGCATAATGCGGACACCCGTGAGTCTCCGTCTCTCCTGGGAGCGTAGGTAGGGCTGGCAGTAACGGTTCTTTAGTAGCCAAGGATATTAGCATTAACTGTGAGCCAAGAGCCAGGAGAGGGGTGTCGCGAAGAGCTTCGCTAATCCAGTTTATCTATACTGTAAAGGGTGCGTTTTATAGTGCGCCAAAGGAAGAGAGCGGAAAACAGAAACAAACCTCGAACAAATCTATGGTTGGAATTTGGGTTCTTTCTTTTTCGCCAATGCAAAAGGAGATATGCAGCGAAGCTTCGCCTTGCTCTGCACCAGTTTTCTGGGGCTGTGTTTAGGTTCAAGTTTCCCAAGTAATATAAATATTGGTGAGTATGCGCAAATCTACACCGCATGCACATTAATATCTACTATGTTCTTTTCATACAGCCGCATGTATGTTGACCGCATGCATAAAAGTATTTCAGTCTGTTGAAGAAATGTTTTATTTATTGCAATTGTTTTGATGAGGGGCAGAATTTGACGCTGTGTGGTTAAACTGGGCAGCTCTGGTGATGCGACCTGTGACAGTGTTTTTGACGGCGTTTGTGTGAAATGACGGATTTTGTTTCGTTCACAGGGGGACTGTTCCCCACAGACTCCCACGAATATGAGGTTTTTCGGTTTGCTCTCTCGCGCCATCAGGATATCCCCAAACTGGTGCCCCATGTGGATATGGTCGAAATCGGGAGTAGCTTTGCAATGACGTATGCTTGTAAGTACATGAACTATCTTCTTTTGATCTCTGTGTGGACTGCAGGAAATTGTCGACGAGACTATTTTTTTCCACCCCATCACTGTTGTACAATGCACGGCACAGTGCAGCGGCTATACATGGTTTGATATTGTAAACTGTTGCTTTTCCTAACTTGCGATCAAAGAGTCTAGCCGCGACTATTTTTGGGTTGTACTTGTATGTTTATGTCCACTGGCTGTTAACTGTACTTGTGCGGGCGTATGATATGTCCAACCTCTGGGCTGATGACCTAACCGGAGAAATTTACGCACACGAGGAAGAATTGTTTCAGATGAAAGTCTGACGGACATTTGGCGCATTTTGTCGAGTTGTCAGCCCCGTTGATTTAACCCCATTTTGTTATCTCTATACTTTTAGCTCATATCCTTCAGGAGCATGGTCTTTGTTCACAAACCACGATCGACTCTGAGGCTTTGCCACTGGAACAATAAATACGCCCCCGATACCGGTCATATCATGCACACAACTGGTTGCTATAGTTCCAGACCATCAGTAATGTGTATTCGATTTGCTTAAATCGGATAATTCCTATTCTGTTAACCCGAACGCGCGAAGGTCTGAATCATATGTGCCGCAATAATCGTTACTCTGATGAAATGAAATTGCTCAGACTCCACCAGCCTATAAACTCCAGTACAGTGTACAAATCTTTAATTCGTCGTAAAATTATCCGACACTCGTCAAACTGAAAACGGCTATAAATCGATGGTGTCTCAGAAGATTTTGGCAGTGTCTGACCCCTTACACTGGAAATTGCTGTGTTGCATTGAAGAATGACATGCAGTATATGACAGAGTTTCTGGAGATGCCTACTGCTATACAGTCGCGTTAGCGTTGCGCAAGCCATGCTGAGTGTCGCGTTTAAAGACGCAGCCGATAACACATGAAGCCATAATTTATGAATAAATAATATTAATTTTACCTGTAAATAATACAACCATCAAACATCCATTAATATTATTTTATTTTAATTTTCGTATCGTGAAAATGCATTGCAAGTAAATACAACTGCAAAATAAAATCCAGAAAGTGTTTTTCGTCGATGCGCGCACGTCCCAAGCAGCAAACCCAGAATCCCAGCAGAGGCTTATAATACTCTTCTCGCGTACTTCCTGTCCGCACAATGATGCCTAAAAATTCGCAGAGGACAACGTGAACTGACACCACACACGCAACACATCTTCTCCGTGACTGCGAAGAGATGTTAGTTGTAACACCTGTAATCGTGTCCTCTCAAGCTGCCAGGTCAGTTGTTACCATCAGGACAGTTCAGTTTACAGGGTGATAACAGTTTGGCTTTAATGGCATAATAATAATAATAATAATAATAATAATAATAATAGTAATAATAATAATAATAATAATAATAATAATAATAATAATAATAATAATAAATATAAATCTTATGAGTAGTGCTCGCAGTAGAATTATTCTGTGCGTTCTTTATTTCCGTCATGCGCTTTGCTGAGCTACAGTACGACCACAGATTCTTCAGAAAGTAAGGAGGTCCCGTGTGCGTTAACCTCATCATAGCTCTGTAATAAATAAGTAACTACACGAACTTTAAATTATTCCTTCCACCGCGGACGCTTTGGTCTCTAAAGAACTCTGCCGTTTTGTAATACATCATACGCTGTAGCCTCGCAATTAACCATGATGGCTAATTAATGATTAGCGGCACATGCAGACAACGACGAACATCTTTCAAAGCAACTGAGGAAAAACAGAACTCTACCGCTGCGCCCAAGTGTGCGCTACGGCCTTGCTGATGACAGCTGAGAGCTGATGTTGTGCCGTAGAGGACTGAATTGTGTTGATGCTCTGTATGTAGCTCAAATCAAAGGCTGTAAGTGTAAGAATTCATTCATTGTGGCTATATTGCAAAAAACATGATGGTCAATTACAACACTGTCGTAATGACCTTCCAAATTCTGTCAGTCAGATGGTTTCCCCTGGATCTGTGACTTTTATTTTTTGGTGTCAAGCCTCTATAAAGGCCAGAGGGCCTTGTGGAGTACATGATCCTGTAATAGCCAAACTATAATACAGGCTATAGTGTGAATCACAACAAAAAGGAATATGTAGGTTATCCGCCAGGCTGACTGAAGTAGCCCAGGATAACCCATGATGCTTGGCCTGCAGCTTAGGATATCTTCACCAGAGTGCCTCTCTTCAGGAGGAAGTGAAGCTCGTAATTTCATGTGTAACAAATGCATAACAGAATACCTTCCAGAAACACAATAACAATCTCTTGTTCTCTCTCATATTCTCTCTTTCATTCTCCCTCTCTCTCTGTCTCTCTCACACACATACACACAGGCACACGCACACACACACACACACACACACACACATACAAGGGCAGCGCCAAGAAACACAAACATTTAAAAAATGTGCATCCTTTAGGCAAGCACAGAACTGAAGAGAGAGAGAAAGAGAGAGAGAGAGAGCCTGTGTTTACGGTGCCCCTGGTCTGCCTGGGCTGTTGCCTGCTGCAGTGGGAGGCTGTGTGTATGCTGTGGTGGTGGTGGGGGGTGGTGGGGGTGAGGTTGAGGGCGAGGATGGTGTGCGGGGAGAGGTTATATGGTTACCATAATGGTAACGGTGATACCTGGCAAGGTAATGGTACAGAAGTGTGGTGTGGTGTAATGATGTGGAACTATGGATTTGGGTACTGCCAAGCGCCAGAGTGAAGCTTTATGGTCATGGTTTGGGGTAAGATGTTAAAGCAGTAGTCTGGGGTAGTGTCTGTGGCTTAATGTATGGTGTGTGTTAATGATATGGCATAGCTCAGCGCCACACCCAGTGCCTAGAGTCTTCACATCCCTTTGGCCACATGTGCAGCAGGTTGATGTCTCCCATTCTGGCCTGCCTCCTGCGCACTCAGCCATTAGGGGGCGACGTTTATACTGATGTGAAGTAGAGGAAGGATCAGGGCTGTAGGAGCTCAGGTGTGTCTGAGATCTGCACCAACAGATAGGACAAGTGGCATCATATAGATTACCACCATGGTACTGTAGTAAGTGGAGTAACAGTTGTAAGTGGATCCCTTACAACTGTTTAGATTTCAAATTGACCACTCTATGTATAAATACACAGATGTATTCAGGAACAGAAGTTTGAAAGATGGCCTATCCACAGGCCACACCTCAACTGAGCAGTGAAGATGAAAGTAATGTAATAGACCCTTTAGTGCAGCATGTGTTCTGTGTAACTGTAATAGCACTCTTCCCTTAACTTTCAGTAACAGATGCACTAATACTAGAAAGGGTTTTTGTTCAAAATCCTTGTCAGCACTCTGCTTGTACTCAAGCGCATTATCTCTGTCAGAATGTCTGCATTGTTATAATTAATTTTAAATGGCACTTACAAGACAGCCATAGGTCATTTTTGGAATTCAGTATAAAACCAGCTCAGAAAGTGATCCCAATTGTCATTATCATTACCATTTAATATAATGATAATAATAACAATAATGATAATGATAATGTCATCACTATAATAATTTTAACTTGAGCTATTTAGAGTACATTTTTATTGGTGTTGCTATTTGATGCTTAACATATCTCTGTTAATGCAAAGGAATATATCACTACTTAATCTTTATGATGTCTTTCTTCTTATGGTCTCATTTAGGTGGAGTTAGGATATCACTTGTTGTTTCTCTATGCAGGGCATTAAGAAAAGCTCTCATCCGGTAAGGTGGGAAAGTCTTCCAAGTGCTTAACTGGCTGGTTTTCCTCCAATTCATAAATTTAAAAAAATGAACTTCTTACCATGGACAGACTACCGGTGAAGCTTCCATAAAAGTGATGTGTTATAGTACACGTCCCAACAAAAAAAGAGAATGAAAGTGCAGGCCTCACTGCCTCACACGCTCTCTGCTATATTATCAACTCCCTTTAATTAAGATCCCAATCCCCTGGTCTCTGATATCCCAGCATAGCATTCAAATTGAAATCCTGAGTCATGCGTCTTCAGACCTGCAAGTTAATCATTTCAGTAATATTCAAACTCCCCGAGTTGTGTGTGTCTTGAGATCTTGAGATAATCATTTGGGTAATCCTGAGGTGATAATTGTCTGGTGATCTTGAGATAATGAATCCCCCTCCCCCACTTCAATCCTCCCCCAAATCTTATAAGGATGGCTCCCATGTTCCCCTCAGCATGGTTTCATGCACGCCAATGGGCTTTGTAATGAGAGGGGCCATTATTGGCGTGTTTGTCCCTGTTCAGCTCTGTGTGGCAGAGTGCTGGAGTGGCAGCTGAGCCCCACTGGCTGTTTGAGCTCGGGTTTTTCTCGCGCTTTCAATTATGAGATTAATGAGCCGTTAACTCATCATTGTTCCATTACCGGGCGGAGCAGGGGATTGTCTGCGCGGAGAGATGAGGGTCGGTGGTCTGGATCATCTCCAGCCTGAGCCGGCGTCCGCTCCCCTCCTGCGTCCCCAAACAGACTTCGTCAGCTCAGGTGTTTCCTGTACGGATAGCTTCCAGCTCGGAGAGACAGAGGGCAAGTCAGGTAGCACTCAGATCTAATAGCGCTTTATTTCGGCATCATTATCACTGTGTGCTTTGTTACCCTGTATCCAGTGACACACTCAGGGGGAGGTTCAGCGTAATATTCATTAGCATATTGCTGGCCCTCTATCCTTAGCAGGATCAGGATCTTACTTAGGGCAGAACAACAGCAGTGGCAGGGGGAGCCCTCATCTGGATTCCTGTCTGCCCCCTGCCTGTTTATGATACACTGGTGATTACAGTCAGCTCCTCTCTCTCTCTCACACACACACACACACACACACACACACACACACACACACACACACACACAAAATTCCCTTATTGTGACAGTCAGCCAGGCCAGGAATATCAGGGTTGTCAATCAGTCTCGCGTGCAGTAGCCCCGCTGAGGCAGCTCAGATTAATCTCAGTGCCAAGGGAGAGAGAAATGAACACTGTTTTATTGCTCTTCCTCAATGGCTGGCTGGAGCCTCTCAGAGTGCTCGCTACTGACTCTCACTGTATCCGAATACTCACAGCCGCAGACAGCACTCTAAAATGGAAAAATGATAGGCCCCTCGCTGCAAACATCACTTTGAATCCCCTTCGGGCCTATCTGGGCTCTATACTGCCATCTGCAGGACACATCATGTACTGCGGCGAGTGTGGAGATCAGCTGCAGTCCCCGGAGCAATGGCCGCCAGCACCAAGACTTTTTAAAAATCAGGTGCTGTCAAACATGGGTTTTGTCATCGGCCCAGCACTGCAGCCTTGTGGGACGCAGGCTGCTGGAGGGGCTTCAGCGCTGATGATATGTGACAGGTATCTCATTATCTTGCAATTATTAGCCACCAGGAACAAGGGCAGTGCCGGGAGGAAGCTGTCTGGAAAAGAAAGGCTGATCTAACTTTGGGTGGGGGGGCTGGGAGGGGGCCGTGGGGGGAGGAGGGATGGGGGGGCATGGGATGGGGGCAGGGGTTGGGTTTAAGTAGAGTGTGGGGGGTCGAGTATATTAATCTAATTTTTACATGTCCCCCCAGGTCAGTCGACTCAGGAGCCTGTAGCTGTCTGAAAGCTGATTGGTGGAGACTTTGGGTGATGTGTCCTGTTTTAGGGATGTGCCTTTTGGAATGCAGAGGAGGTGAATGGAGGGTCACCATGGTTTGGAGGCGTGTGGGTTGGTTAGCGACAATTTCAACAAGAAAACGTGCAAAATAGGGAGAGAAGGCCTGCAATTCAGACAGACAAAAAGAGGCTGAGATTCTACCAGTCTAACAAGTGTATAACAATGCATTGTTGCAGACCAACCAAGTTGTAAATAACAGTGAGCTGCAGTTTGTGTTATCAAAATCAGCTAGTATGTGGTAGTTTTGAATCAGCTTGTTATTACAAAGTAATTTTGTGACTGTGGTTTACTTAAGGTTTACTCAGTATTGCAGTACCAAATTCTTTAATATTCCTAACCCATAGTGAGTGAAATAACTCCAATGCTTTGATTTATGCATGTCTCAGTGTAGGCTTTTCCCCCTGTTGTTTATGTGCAGATGGCATTGCAAATGAATTGATTATGGAAACTGTCAATCAAATGCAAGTGCACAACACCACTGAGGAATCACATGGAGACTGGTAGCTGTGATGTTCAGGCTTTAGGCAGAGAAGATAGCTTAGCAGTGAGGAATGCAACACCATGAACTGTTTTTTCTTAACTGTTACCAAAAGGCAGCATGGGTCATATTTGTGTGTGTGTGTGTGTGTGTGTGTGCAAGGGTTCAGTGGGGTCTTGTTGGAGGATGTAGTATCTGCCCAGGAGTTTGTGCCCTCAGCGATATGTATCACATGATTTCTTATGCTACTTTTTTATGCTTTTTCAAATGCAACCATGCAGTAGTGCCTGCTGCAATATGCCCCTTATTCATGGCTGTCCTGAAACTGTCTAGTGAGGGTTTCAGGTCTCTAGCATTCAGTAACATTCAGTATTTAGTGTTAGTGCTGTGGACTAGGGGTCTCTTTGGAATGTTGTGACTCAGTAGAATAATCACTGGAACAAAAACCCTCGGAATGCCATGGTCATGGGTTTCCGGAGCAATCCAGCATTATGACTGGCAACAATATGTAACTCAGCTGCACACCTATAGTATAACATGGAGAGGGGGGGGCACTATCCCAGACTCTCTCCCCCTCTCGGGATATAACAAATCCCATTGTAGATCCCAGCTGCAGATCACATATGCCATAGGTTTGCCAGCATTACCTCTTCTGAGATTCAGCCCTGCAGTTTCCTGCTCACAAACCCTCTATCTGAGTGGTGCTCTCACTATATGGCCCGTTACTGTGGCATGACATTTTTACAAAGTTTGCCGCGTGTAAAAGGGTATATCTGATGGTAGAAGCCTGGATTCTAGTCAAAGTCAAGGATACAGCAGTGAATGTGTGGCTCCAAAGTGGCTGGCCCTATAACAGCTCTGTAACTGCAGGGCCTCAGCCATGACAAGGCCAGTGAGGTTGGGTTGGGCCAGACTTACGGGCCCTCCGAAACTCCCTCTGTCACGGTCCCAGGCGCGGATGGGCTCCTGCAGGGCAGCCTAGCTGGCCAGAACAGACGGACCCTGCTGGGGGTTTTGGAACATCCCCGGGGGGGGTTTCAAATGGCCCCAGATACCCCTTCCCTCTCAGCCCGTCCAGCGCCAGCTGCCTGGCGTTCCTCATGGTCGTGTCTGTCACCACAGAGATATGGCGCAGAGCGCTTCTAGTGTGTTTTAGGTCAGGTTAAAGCAAACTCGTTTTGGGGTTCTCGCTCAACCCCCGCAGCCATTGTTGTTCTTGAATTTAAATCTAGGAGGGGGAAAATATGCTGGCCTTTGGCTACCAGCTGTAACTTACTCAAACAGAAAGAGAACATGAAACAAGATCAGGAAATAAGAACTGAGGCCTGGCGGACTATCAGTCTCTACTTTGTCTCTTTGACCACCATCATTTCCCTCTGTAAACAGACACTGTCACCTCTGATTCTACCATTTCTTCCGTTCAGATCCCATTGCATCCTCATCAGTTTCCTTGGTTTCTGTATCTCTCTAATGATTTGGACCATTTTTTTTCTTTAACGTCTGTGAAAATTACATATTCCCCCCCTTGCAGCTGAATTCTTGTCTTTCACTAGAATCTTTAAAAAATGTCTGGATTTATACAGGATTGTAACTAACTTTTAACTTGTAACTTGTAACTTAACTTCTGATGACCATAATATACAATTTTTGTTCGAGATCTTTCTCCTATATTACATGTAATTGCACTGACTTGTGAATAGTGATTTGCCCTGGATAAAAATGAGTGCATAATTAAACAAAACAAAAAAGATCCACACAGAATAAAGTGAGAATAATAGATCAGATCTGCAATCAAAGTAAAATAGAATGACAGATGTAATCACGACTTTGGCAACCTGCCAATCATATGCTTCAGATTCTGGAGCTGCTCTATGCCAGAGCAGACCTGAGGCCAATGGCAGTGTCTGTCCTGTTCTTCCTGCTCATCTCAACAAATCACATTGCTGGATAGACTCACCATTCACGCCTCTGCCATTCATTGGTGCCAGGCAGTACTCACTGTTCCCTGCTTTAGCCTTAATTACCAGAATAGATTGTTTTACACATTGCAGGCATTATCTGATTTATAAATGCACGTTAGTCATCTGCATCTTGAATTATGACACTATGGTGTATATTTTCGGTGTCTGGAACAAATTCCCCTTTTTGCTCGTCTCTTACATTACATTACATCATTGTCATGAATCAGATGCTCTTATCCAGGGTGACTGACATAGGTTACCATTTTTACATGTTATTCATTTATACAGCTGTATATTTCCTGAGGAAATTTTGATATAAATACTCTACCTAAGGGTACATCAGCAGTGTCCCAGCAGAGAATTGAACCATCAACCTTTCAGTTATCCCTGCACCTTACCACTATACCACCCTGCCAGGTCAGTCTCTTACTGGTACAGCACAGTATTCTTGAAGTCCTTCACTTGCAGCCAGGGATCTCCAGGACATATTCCCCAAGACTGTGGGGTCTCCTGGACACCTCTGCTCTCTTCAGCAACTCTACTGTCACAAAACACTCCATGGCAAGAAAACAGACCAGATAAGTTGAGATGGGCATGATAGAGCAGCCGTGTAGAGGAAAAAGAAACCGCAACAAAAGAGGCGGAGGACATTTAAGCTCGGCGGGGGAGCCGTTGCAGAGTCGGCCTATAGGAATGAGCACCAGCCTTCTGAAGGAAAGAGACCCAGCTGTTTTCAGAAATGTCAAAGATACCCCGCGGACTTATTGATCAAAAAATTCCATCCAGAAGCTTATTCAGCACGCCCACCTATGCCTGCATGCTAATAATTAAATAATGCTCCATCCGCCAATTATCCAAGCTTGTTTCAGCATCTTAGCTGTCACTGGAATGTTTATTCATGGCGCCCAGCGATGGCCTCTTTCAACGAGTGGACAGTAAATACACAGGATCAGTAGGGAAGTAATCCGATGCACACATCCATAAAAATGAATCATTTCTAAAGGACCATTCCACACGCCTCAGATTGTTTAATTAGCACGATACCAAGATGAGATAAGCTCGGATAAGCTAAGATAAGCTGTTTGACTGGCGCACAGGGATGTGACCAGATGGACTGGCAGGGTCAAGAATGCAAAGGACCACACTCTGTAGCTGACGGTTGCAGGACCCGGGTGTCAGCGTTGTCCTCAGCGACTCAGTCAGATCCAGTCAGATGGCCTCCGACTGCCTCCGTGGCGGTGTGGTGGAGTTCTGTCTGCCGGCAATGTTGAAATCTTTCTGATTTGGGCTGATCTGACACGGAGTGACCTGAGGCAGTCATGTGATCCAGTCCTTCAGTGACATTTGGTATCGTGCCCTTACTACTGTGACTGCTCTATGAAAAAGTCAAATAAACATGCTATTGTATTTGTCTAAAACTTCAATTCAAAAATATATGTTCACATTCCAAATTCCATTCAAAACAGGAAAACAAAAATGCAGGAAGCTTGCTGTGACTGTGATGTATGGTAGCATTCTTGGCTTCCTTTGTCTAGTCAGGTTGCACAAGTTGTGGTAGTGCTTCAGTGCTCACCCTCACTGGTTTAGGAATGCTGGTCTGACACTGTTGTTCATTCAGCTGGAATGGATACACTTCTGTTCTTGTGCTGGAAGTTGCTCTGGGTAAGAGTGTCTGCTAAATGTAATGTAATGTAATGCTGTTTTTACCAGACGAACAGGTCAAAATAATCGTTCCCAGTTGTCTTAATCTTTCTTTTTCCTCGTCAGTTTGTTCACAGTTTTCCAAAGGGGTGTACGCCATCATCGGACTGTACGACAAGACCACAGTGAACATGCTGATGTCGTTCTGCGGGGCGCTGCACGTCTGCTTCGTCACACCCAGCTTCCCGATCGAAACATCCAACCAGTTCGTGATCCAGCTGCGGCCTGACCTGCAGGACCCCCTGGTGGGCGTCATTGAGCACTACAAGTGGACCAAGTTTGTCTACATGTACAGCTCAGACTCCGGTAACACACACCTGCTTTCAAATCTGTTCTCTTAAGGCCCTAAAGCCTAAAATTCATCTAAAATTTAATTTTGTATCCTCACTTTACTCACTTAGGTACTATGTTATATGTACACAATGACTACCGTACACATTGCGGTTGTTATAAACTTGAAATTACACAAGGCATGACCAAATTTAAGAAGTGGAGGTACTATGTAATTACATGTGGGCCTGTGCACACAGTGAGTTGTACTGTTCCTAAGTAGGCAGAGCCTAAATACGCAGATATTAAGGCCACTTAACGCAAAGAGAGACAACAAACTACTTGAAAAACACCTTCCTTCCTCTTCACATGCGAATATTGTGGCTGTAGACATTCCATGAGGAAGACATTGAGCTCAATTGTCGATGGATTGATATGGTGAGAGGAAATGCAGCATTGATTTTTTTTCCGACTCACTGATCCACTAAGCACCCGCAGCAGCAAGCTGTGACATTGTGCACTTCAGAATGTGGAAGGCCTGGTGGCCACATAGAGGTGGAACAGCAAGGTCCAGCTCGGAGCTTGCTGTCATCAACACTTCCTCCTTTGTTAGTTCTAACTCTAACATACATGCTCAGAGGCAAAAAAACAGTACACACATGCATAGTCTGTTACTATCTTTCTGGATGCCAGGTCTTATGACATGGGGCAAGCATCTATGTATCCATGCTGTTCCATGCTGTAGGCAGCAGTGTGGTGAAGTGGTAAAAAGCAGGGCTCGTAACTGAAAGGTTGCTGGGTCGATTCCCCACTGGGGCACTGCCATTGTACCCTTGGGCAAGGTACCAAAATTGCCTCAGCTGTATAAATGGATCGTATGTAAAATTGTAGCTTATGTAAGTCACTCTGGATAAGAGCTTATGCTAAATTACAGTAATTTAATGTAATGCGCCATCTTCACTTCCTGCACACTGGGTCATAGTCCTTAGTTTTGATGGCTAACTTAACATGGCACAACCAGGTGCCTCAGAAATCTGTATCCCCTTGATCCATGTTGCTTGGATACAGCTCATTGCTCTCTTAGTGTCATTTTCAACCCTCTGAGAGGCTCCTTGTTAGCCCTGTGCATCAGAGAGTGCACTCCAGCTCAGTGTGGGACTCACTAATGGAGCAGGGCCCTTGCTACTTACACCCTAATGAAAGCTTGTTTGCTAACGTTTGCTTGTTCTCATGTGGCGCAGCTTGTGGTTTTTCATGTGTGCATGTTGGCTTCAAAGAGATTGTTTCTGCTAGTCTCTGGTCTCTGAATTCTGTGGCCTATGTGGGGAATAACTGCCATTCAATTCAAGGAGGAAGAGGGGTAATTTTCCCAGAGAAGGTGGGTTATAATTCAATTGCAGCTGTGCAACAGCCCCCCCAACCACCACCACCCCCGCTCCCATTGTCTGCATACAGCATTCTTGGCCCAAGGACTTGGGCTAAATTAAGCAAGGACATGAGCTCTTCATGTGTTTTTGCTCTATGTTTCATCCAATTTCATTCCGCAGTTCAGAGAAGCAAAAATATCTGATCAGTCAGCTTCAGCTTTTTGCGCATTAGCTTTGGCTGCATGATGCATTGTCGACTGCATTAAATGAACTATCAAAACATGGTCACACATTGCAGGCATTGACTTGTCCCTGTTGCTCCTCAGGCTACTCTCTTCCTGTTTATCTATCTGGTGTCTGAGCAGACTTCATGAAGCTTTGTTCTATTACATCACATTACATTACATGCATTTAGCAGGGGCTCCTATCCAGAGTGACTTTCAGCATGAGAGAACAGAAGTGTGTCCATCCAAGTTACCTGAGCAACAGCGCCAGGCCTGGTTTGTTCCCATTTTATAGATCCTGTTATAGATTTATAGATTTCTGTTTTTATTGTGCCTGTGTGCTAGTGCATTATGAATATAACTCGAAATTTTGTGCCCTGTTGTAGTGCTGCGGGGGAGGACCTGAACACCGCACAGCTGATCATCGTTAGCTATGCCATTGTTTCTATAGCATACCCTCAGTTTCCAGAGGAGATTGCATTATGCATGCCATTAATGTGCAGTCACATTGAGTTATGGTTGAAGCTCAAGGTGAATTAATGTTGATTCCCAGTGAGATATTTAAAAGGCAGCGTATCATATCTGCTTCACCCTCAAAATTGAAATCGATGATACAATTCAGTTTGTAACTGCAAGTCAAATAAGTCACTACACTGGCAGGGAAAGTCAGCCTAGTTAACAAATGCATTCTTATATGAAGTTAGCGACAGACAATTGATTTAGGATCATTTAAGCCAAGGAGACATGTGTTATGGCCAGACTCCTGCCAAAGGTGACTACAGGCAGTCACAGGACAATTAGCAGGATAAATATTCCGCACATAAGAGAAAATCAACCCAGCTACTCACTCTTAGGTGTTAGGTCCAGCCGGACTGATGACGCAGCAGTGAAGTTTCAAAGTTTAACTGGCTAGATAGTACTTATAAGGGTCAGTGGAAAGATATGTAGAGAGATAGCGGTGCACAAGAATTTCAGAAAGAGTGGTTTTTGAGAGGGAGGAAGGTAATGTGGAACGGAGAAAAAATGAGTTCTGGAGAACGGTGTGCAAAAGAATGAAATAAAACGGTGGGGTCTGGCCAGTCTGCAATAGACCGTCGGACTGGCTCCACCGTCCTGCCCAAAACAACAAAACAAAACTATAAAATAAACGCGACAAAATGCACCACCGTCTCACGAACATATACACACGGTTTCCACTTAAACATGAGAGAACAGCTAGATATGCACAATATAGACGACGCTGGTACTCACTCTAGAATGGTAAAGAACATTTTTAAAGTAAAATAAAAATAGAAAAAAGGTAATGTAATATTCTCCTGTCCCAAACTGCAGAGAAGACAACAAATGCACAGTATGGATGTGAATTTTTTGTTTTTAAAGATAAGGTCTATAACAGATCTCCCCATGCAGCTGCACTCTCTCCTCCAGCTCAGACAGGACTGCGAGTGTCATTGATCACACCGAAGACAGGTGTAATCTCTGCGCTTGGCTCAGGGGAGCCTGTGTGTTTTTCCCATTGTCTCGGCCACTTTGTTCTCCGTTACTCTCTTAAATTGAGTTATTCTCCCTCTTTTGTTCAGGCTGATGATTTGAGAGCGCAGGCGGGCGTCTTCCTGGGGCCTGTAGAGCCGAGGGGGGAAATGCAATGAGCGCTCGCCGCCGAAATGCAATGAGCGCTCGCCACTGGCTCACCGCTACTGTCCACTGCTAGCTTACTGCCGCTGTGTGCTGCTAGCTTACCTCCACTGTCTGCTGCTAGCTTACCTCCGCTGTCTGCTGCTAGCCTACCTCCGCTGTCTGCTGCTAGCTTACTGCCGCTGTCTGCTGCTAGCTTACTTCTGCCACCTGCTGCTAGCCTACCTCTGCTGTCTGCTGCTAGCTTACCTCCGCTGTCTGCTGCTAGCTTACTGCCGCTGTCTGCTGCTAGCTTACCTGTACTGTTTGCCCGTAGTTTACCTTTGCTTTCCACTGCTAGCTTACCACTGCTGCTTACTGTTTGCTAACGGCTGCTGTCTGCTACTAGCTTACCTGTGCTGTCCACTGCTAGCTCACCCCTGTTGGCTTACCTGTGCTGTCTGCTGCTGGCTGCTCTCAAGTGGCAGTGTTAGACAGGGCAGGAGGTGGTAGAGGTGTCATTCTTGGAGAAGGAGGAGAGGAGGTCTGAAGGCTGATGAGAGCTGGGGTTCCCCAGCCACGCCCTGTGGTGCATAGCACCTCTCGTTGATAGGCCTTGCCCTATTTCAGTTCCTGCAAATAAATCTCTCTGTCTCTCTTTTCCCCCTCTCATCACACTCAGAAGACTGAAGACACCAACTGAACTTTACTGCTCTGAGGTCCTTCTTTTTTAAGTTTACTTTCTGCAGGCTAGGCACATATAGGGACATCTGTCTTTATCTCTCTGTCTCTTTATCTCTCTATTTCTCCACCTCTCTCTCCCCTCAGTATCAGTGTAAAGCAGAGATCAAACCAGGGCTTCATGTTAGCTTCAATCATCTCTCCTTTCCAGTTTGATATGTACTGAGCAAGAGAGAGAGAGGGAACTTTCTACTGTGGGTATCTCAGTGGTTTCTGTGCCCTTATCCTTGAGCAAGGTTCTCTGCCTGGATCACGTCAGTGAAATGAACTTCTACATATTACTCCAAAAGATTGTGCCGTATGAGTTATATTGGAAAAACATCACTAACTCATGAATAAATAACCTTTTCTGATGTGGAAATGAGGGCGGAAGGAAGTACGATACTTTTTCTATTAGTTTTTAATGGAGTGCTTATCTCCCAGCTCGCCGCGGTATCACCGCACAGGCTGTTGGGCTGCCAGTAGATGTAGCTAGCATGGAAAGTGAGGATGTTTTTCCATTACCCATTTCTGTCAGACCTGCGTGTGTGGAGCTGTCCATGGTGCTGAATGCGATCTCTGTGAGGAACCTCGGCATAGCGGACTGCAATGTTCTGAGCTGCAGTGCGAGGCAACTATTCCAAAGCTGTGGTTCAGCTTAATAAATGGCGGGAAATGGGCTTAACATGGGTCATTAAATGATATTTGGCTTTTTAATTAGCAAAATTAAACACTGTATTTCTTTATTTGAAATAGAGTTATCAAGGAGTAATTCATATTTCAATACTCTAAGAAACTGTTGATGTTGAAATAAATAAATAAATAAAACGGTGAGGCCCTTTTCATGCCTTTCAGTGAGATAGGATTGTACTCACACTGTTACTATTAGGATGTCCTCTTGAAAATAACCAGTAACTAATCTGTCAATAGAGCTAATGTTGTGTTCCCCCTCTCTCTTCTACATCTTTCTCTTTCTCTCTGTCTCTCTTTGTCTTTTTCTCTCTTTCTGTTTCTCTCTCTCTGTCTCTGTCTCCCATCAATCCAGGTCCCTCCTACCCTTTGAATCTCCAAAAATATTCCCAGAAAATGACGTGCGTTGTTCTTGTGTATGTAAATGAGATGAGGGAGAATATCAACATGTATATTTATAACACGCCTTTCTATTCAGCTCTAATTGCCATTTTATTTATTACATTTTTTATCCCTGGGAACGGGGCTCTGATTCCTTTTGAAGGAATTGTATTGAGGAGCATCGATGCGGGGGACTGAGTCATCCGTCCTGGAAGCACGCACACGTTCTCGCTCAGAATGATATAAGGCCCGGCTCAGCAGCCTTGTTAGGGCCTCAAAGACGCACAAATCGCGCACACCTCTTCCCCTCAGCGAGCTAAAAGAGATGCAGGTTACAATAATGCGTAATTCATGACGACAGTCGCAGTAATGGATGTAAAGTATGAATTAATGTGCAGGCATAAATCTGGAGAGAGGGAGTGCAGCAATCTATAAAATGATAACTAACTCGTACTTTGTGACAGCGTCATGACTCCAGCGATAACTGATTAACTAGTGCCATGAATGGGCCCCAGATGGGATGTGATTTTCCAGACTGGTAAAGACATTATTTCAGTCTAATGGCGTAATGACTTCCACAATCGCCCAGTCACTCACGACCTCTCCAGCCCAGCGCTATCAGGGAACTGACCCATCGTCCACGCATGCGGTTCCGTTCCTTCTGCAATCATCGGTCAGTGTGGATGAAAGGCGTGTCTTTGAGGCACGTCTGTGTTCCTCGCTGTCCTCGGATGGCTCCCAGATGGGGTTGGGAATGGCTGGGAGGGGTCTGGTCAGGGTATGGACCAGAATACTGATCTAAAATCTACCAGCACTGCTCCGACAACCAAGTGCTGCAGTGGTCTCTTTGAAGTTGTGGTTACGATGCAGCTTACCTCTCTTCCCTGCATTTACAGGTTTAAAATATAGCCTCTGCCTGACTGACAAGGGGATGGTGCAAGGACTGGAGTGTGGATTGTAAATGTAATTTAAAAACAATTTGAAAAATATACTACTCAGGGCAAGGTAACAGCCACTTGTGGCCACAGTAATGAAACAGTGAAACTATGACACATTATATCCAAACAAAATTTAGAAATCCTCTAGATCTCTTCCTCACAAAAGTTTAAATTTATTGCTGTGAGGTTGTAATTTGTATTTTTGTGGTGTTTTTTATGTTGTTTTCCCCAACATAATGGGAATGGTAAACATTAATATATTATTATCAATGATTAACAATGATAATGCTTGCATTTCCACCAAAGATACAAAAATGATAGTGGTTTTGCAGAGAGGCAAGAGATAAAAATAGCTAAAAGCCATTTCTGTGAAGAAAGGGCTGAAATTGCAGGAGACTCAGTTCACTTCCTGTCCTAATTATTACAGGCTGATCCCATTAAACTGTCCTTAACAGCTGCTCCCCATTAAAGAATGTGCTAGGCAGACAGTGAACAAGACAGCCAATCAGAGAACAGCCTTGTGTACACAGGGTATGTCAGGGCTGATTAGGAGAACATTGATCCTTCACTGCATCTTGGACTGCGGACATATGTACGCTCCCAGTGCCTACCATGTGTCTTTATATGTGTCTCCATCTGCTGCCATTGCATCAGTTCCTGTTTCCATCTCTATCACATGGATTGATACAACCTTGTTTCGAGCACAGCACTACACCATCTACCCTAAATTAGGTTACTGGCACTGATGTGTGTTTTCGGCTGTCCTTACATCGAATATCATACATGTTCAGGAGAATGTATCCTCAAGGTCAGATTCCCGATAAAAGTGTAAAATTATTATTATTATTATTATTATTATTAGTAGTAGTAGTAGTAGTAGTAGTAATAGTAGTAGTAGTACTATGATTATTATCAGTTCCTTATTTATGGTGATTTGCTAATAGCAGCCAACATTTTGTCATAACAAGTTGTTGCTATGATTCATGATGATCATTATTCATCTTCTGAACCTCATTGCCCTTTTCCTCAGATGTTCAGGTGTATTCAGGTATTAATTCAGACGATGTCATTGGTCATAATGGCTCTCCGCTGGTCAGTGTGAGCACTGTTCTCCCATTAGCGAGCTCATACTTCCTGCTTTCAGACTGACTCCCCTCATTCTGTTCCTTATGTGTCTGGCAGAAGCCCTCATGCCCTCACCCTCAGGGCAATGCATATTACATTTAGCAGGTTATCCGTTCATACAGCTGGGTGTAGGCTGAGGCAATTCAGATTAAGTGCCTCCCTCAAAGGTGCAAGAGCAGTGTGAAGCCAAGGATTCGGGCCAACAGTTTCCCCTTCAGGCACCTCACCCACCACAGAACCACACAACTATGCAGCCATTTCAAAGCTACCCCCTGCCTCTTCTTTTTCCCTGTGAAAAAGAATTCCACCTTTTTACTTTCATACTTTCTTTCATTACTTTCATTACTTTTTTACTTTTTACTTTCATTATTTCATGGTGTTTTTAACAGTAAAGATTTCCCTCTCCAGCAAAAGGCCCCTGACTGTTGCTGAACTTTATAGCAGGCTGTTTTTTTTTTCTTTCATTATTGAATAGCAGAAATGCTGAACAAAATAAGCAAACATGCATTATAGATTGGTTAGGTGCACATGAACAGATATGTAATCTGATTTAGTAATGGGATTTTTTGTTGAAGCTTTTTGTTGAAGGCAAGGCAACAGTGTGTTTTGTGTGGCAGTGAGCAAATCAGAGAGCAGATCTCCTGATGGTGACATCTAAATCTAAACCAGTCCTACTGGACAACATACATTCAGTTAAAAGGTGCAGGGTGAAAATTATACTGCGCCACAGCAAAATGACAAAAACAATCACCTCTTAAAATAAAACCAAATGATTTTTTTTTGTTGTTTGCGCTGAAGTGGAATTAATGATTGTGGAGAACAGAGGTTCTGCATAAATTTGTCTACAACAAGGCTGCCAGCTCCTATTAATCACCTGGCAGTGCTTTCAGGCGCACAGGTTCAAGGGGTTTGAGTTTAAAAGAACATGGAGAACGACATTAGGTGTGTGAGGGGGAGGGGGGCGGGGGTGTACGTGTGGGGGTGTTTGTGGGGGGGACACACTGCCTCGATCACTTTAGATGCCTTGTCCTCCAGCGGTTCCTTTCATGCTTGTGCATTAGAGTAAAAGCTAATAGGCTCCCACAGCCCGCAAACCCTTTTTCAGATCTCCCAAACAGCTTTTTAAACTATTTTAAGCTTGTCTGTGTTCATGATAACAAAATGTAAAAATAAATAAATAAATAAATAAATAAGAGAAGACTCTCCATTAAAGTCTGTTTGAATTAGTGTAAGGGTGGATTACTAACTGGGAGTGCTCATGCTGTCAGAGTTTCCCTACTGATTCACTCATGATCAGGTCACACCTGGGCTCCTGTCTCCTCTCACCTGCCTGCTTTCCATCTCTCCTGTCTCCCCCCTCCCCTCTCGCCCATCCATTGCTCTCCCGCCCCTCACTTTCCCGCCCGCAGGACTGACGGTGATGCAGAGGGTCCTGGACACCGCCGCGGAGAAGAACTGGCTGGTGACCTCGGTTAACCTGGAGACCATGACGGAGGCGGTGCTCCTGAAGTTCTTCCAGGAGCTGGAGAAGAAGAAGGAGGGCAAAATCATCATCGACTGTGAGCTGGAGAGGCTCACCACCGTGCTCAAAGCGGTAAAGCCTTTACACTTTACCACCATGACCACTGCATCTTCGAGAGCAGAGGGAGGGAAACAGAGAGAGAGAGAGGGAAAGAGACAGAGAGGGTGGGATAGAGACAGAATGAGAGAGAGAGAGAGATAAAGAGATGGAGAGATTGCACAGATAACTGACCCAGGAGAGATGCCCGTCACATTGGCAGAGAGACACACAGCCCCATTAGCAACCCAATACATTGCCACCTGCCACAGCTTGAGGGCTAAGCAGGGCTAAACGCCCTAAGGGGAGGACCAGTCAGTACTGTTCTGTTCATTCTTTTAGAGCCCGAGACCCTCTCTCTTTACCATTTATGTATGCACATATTGTGTATTCTGTGTGTGTTTTGCTTTGGCAACACAACTATACGTTTGTCATGCCAGCAAAGCTCATTCAATTGAACGTATTTGAAAGAAGACAGAGGAAGAAGAGAGAAATGGAGACTTTAGAATTAAAAAAAAAAAACTTTATTGAACCTTTTTACTTACTGAACCATAGAGAAGTATTATACATTTTTATACGTGACAGTGTAGCGAAGGGCGAGAGCAGTCACCCCACCTGGCCTCGAACCCGGGTCTACGGGGTACCAAACAAGCAACTGGCTCTTTGGCGTCGTGGTCAAAGTCGCATGTTTGGTACCCCGTAGACCCGGGTTCGAGGCCGAGTGGGGTGACTGCTCTCGCCCTTCGCTACAGACAGAACAAACAACACACCACAACATAAAAAAGCAACGTTTACCACGTCACATGGTTAGAATGTCACTACTATTTCATAAACCTCATTTACAGTACAAAGTGCCATTCATTTCCCACTTGATGAGTGAAGGAGATGGAGAGAAGAAAACAGAGGCAGAGAGAGAGAGAAGGAAACAGGCTGAGAAAGAGAAAGATAGAAAGGTTCTTACATTTATCTGGCCTGAAGTATAGGTTGGCCCAGTGCAGTATAATTCAGTTCCAAACCTCTTATTGTTCCATCATTGCTACAAAAAATACCGAACGGGCAGTAAGTCAGTAAAATTCCTGGCAGTGGAAATCAATCTTGAACATTGGGGCAAAGAACAAAAACGCACTACTGGTGAGTCAGTGGGTGGCTTGTACAGATTCACATGATAGACTGCAGCACTGCTGTTCCCCTAACTACAGAGAGAGGGAGAACAGAGACGCATCATTGCCTCCCAGCTAAAGACATTTAAAGTGACTGATTGGTTAGTAAGTGAGTGAATAAGAGGATGAGAGAGTGAGTGAATGAGTTAATGACAGGCTGAGTAATTGTGTGAGAGAGTGAATGAATGAGTGGGTGAGTGAGTGAACAAGTGAGAGAGTGTGTGAGTAAGTGAATCGGTGCGTGATTGTCAAAGTGACAGCAGTGAGTGAAGGATGTGAATGAGGCTGAAGCCAAGAGCTTAGATGAATGAACCTCCCAGTACCTCACGGCATTTCCCTCAAATAAAAGCAGCATTCCCTGATATTCTGGGCATAATCCTAGCCTGATGCTCTCTATGCCCCCCCACCCCCAGATTTATTTGCCTGAACAAAACTTGACTCACCACCTAAACCGATGTGTGAAAACTAATTCTCAGAGGGGTTCTTTTTTTCCAGACCAGTTACCTGAAGAACAGAGCTTCCCAAGTATATACGGACCTGTATTGCACTCCACGAGAAATGATAACATATACACTTGTTTTACTGCATTATTTGAATGTATTTACATATACTGTATGTATTTACATATATTCCGTCTATCTATCTATCTATCTATCTATCTATCTATCTATCTATCTATCTATCTATCTATCTGTTTGTCTACTTGTAGTGTTGAGACCAAAGTATGTAGTGATAATGAGGCTGTGGTCAATCCCAAGAAAAGTTGTTTTTTTGGCATACATGAGGTGGTAGTATTAAAGAAACCTGTGTCACATCAGGGAGAAAAAGACTGCACTCACCACACAAAGAGAACCACAAGGGCTTCAGAGCTTTCTATCCAAGCACTGATGTTGAGGGCCTAAATGCATTTGTTCCATGTCTGTGAACATACATACCTACTACACTTTAAAATGCACCTTTGAAACCTTTGTGGTTCTCTTTCTTATGGTCAAGAGTATGTAGGAAATGATGAAGTTGGTTAATGTGCCCACTAAACTTCTAACATTGGTCAGGCAGGTTTCAGGTGACCTATAGACATCTGTAGACCTGGAAAATATAGGCATAAAATCCAGGGAGGGGGTCCGTAGACCTGGAAAAATCTTTAATTGGATCATCCTGACATGCCATTAAAGGAGATTATAATATAATTATGTATATTTTTCAATAATTGTGATTTATATGGCCTTTGATTACGGAAGCAACTCAGGTTAAACACCCTGCTTAAGAGGACTGTGGAAGTCTGCCGACAACAGCGAAACAACTTGGGGATAGAGGCGGGTAGGTCAGCCAGTGTCACCTCATCTCACCACTCTTAGGCACCCTGCGATTCGTCAGGCGCCTGTGAGTTGCTCAGATGAGGTCAGTGGAGTGGCGCCTATCATCCAATGAGCACCCACTCCACTGCTAGTGCGCTGCGTGACGCAGTAGTGTGAAAAGCAGCCTATCAGAGAAGTATATTCTGCTCACCTCAGCACTCCTGTGCAAGCGTAGAGGTTGTCGTGGAGAGATGGACGTAGAATATAATTAGCAATTCCATAACAGGGTTGCATTAAGGGTTAAAAAAAACTGAAAAGAGAACAATGGCAATGCACCTCCTGGAATGTGAACCTGCAGCTCCACAACGAACTGTCTTTTGATCACAGGGTTACACACTGGAACTCTTCTCTCAGACTGAACCTGACCAGGGGGAGAGATAGGAAGCCAGAGGAATAACTCTTCATGAATAACACGCACAACATTTATAGTTATACCTGAATTGCTCTTTGGTGAAGTTCTGCGTGTTTAGGGGAACATATCTGGGGCACTGTAATTTATGCAAGGTTTTCCATTTCACCCAGAGGGTGCTGGCCGTGTGTGAAGGTTGCCTCTGTCTGTGTTTATGGATGGTCTGCCATCTGGAGCTGAAGTTATTGTATCAATTTTCACCAATGAGCCTCTATCCCAGGACAGAGCAGTTCTCTCGTCAAAGTATAGCCACACATCACATTGGGTCTGCAGATTCCCTTGACAGTAAAAGAACTGCACTTGTCCTTCACTCTGTATTTCATCTCAATTTCATTTTATTATTATTATTATTATTATTATTATTATTATTATTATTATTATTTTCACACTTCTGCTCTTGCAGTGGACATCATTTGGCTCAGGGTTCAGCTGCGTGTTGAATCAGGAGTATTTCACATTCTGTAAGAGTTTCATACAAACTCCCACGCTGATCTGAATATTGCAAGGAGGCAAAAGGAGAAAGAAAAGAAAAAGGAAAGAGAAAAAAATCATTACATGCTTTAGTGAGATTACAGCAAAGTGTGTTCCTCCCTGGAGGAAAATCCTTGAATAAGTTGTTAAAGGGACTACTTATGTTATTGCAAGGGAGACTCGTCATGCTCAGGTCCTTTTTAGATTTGTTCTCCCTACCCCAGGTTTGGCCCAGAGAGCTGCACCCGGTCAGGGTCACTGTTAATAACTAATACAATTGTCTGTCGAGGATGGGAAGGAAACGTGTCTGGCACAGCAAACAGACAAACAGGCATCTCTTCCCATCTTTCCTTTCTTTAGTGCAATTTGATGCTCTGGCTTTTTAGAATTGTTTTTTTTTAGAGCCAGGATGCTGCATCTCCCATAATTACCTGTTTTGTGTTCAGGAGGAAATAACAGGTGTCCTTGAAGATGTTCTTTTCATTGTTACATCATGCACTGTTTGATTTTAGAAGTCCACAGTCAGGTTATAAATATGTTCATTTCAAGCAAAAGTAAATTATAAACTCCAGTCTCCAAACTGAAAATGCCTGACAGTTACTAAAGTGATAATTGTAACAACATTTTTGGCTTAGTGATGAAAAAGTTATATTCAGTACACTGTGTGAAGCACAGACTGTACCATTAATGTACATGCATGTGTGCCTGGCAGGCTATTTTCTTAGCAGACACGCTTAGTGAGGGCAGCTCTCTTGGCTTACAGGTTCAGATATTGTGGATTTATACAGCTGGATATTTACTGAAGCACAGCAGGGGGAGTGCTTAAGTGCTCCAGGGTACAGCAATAGCATCCCACCTGGGAACTGAATCTGTGGCAGTCTATCTACCCACCCTGTTCCTTAACCGCCTGATCACACTGTAAATCCAAGCAGAAGGGATTAAGCCAAACTTTTATTAGCCCTAATCAAACCAGGAGCTTTGAAAACATATGTTAGGGAGACACAGCATGTTGTTTGGTTTTGGGTTATGCTTTATAAGTGCAATGAAATGTGCCTCTGGTGAGAGCTGTGACAGTCAGTGTCGTGACACAGTTCAAGGGTCGTGGACATATCAGAGAACACCATCGGGCCCTAATGATGGTAATCATCACCATCTGTGTTTTTGCATTGTGGTGCTTTGCACGCTATTGTAAATCACACAATAGCTCTTGATTATGTTGCCTCTGTGACATGACAGGCGGATTTCACAACAGAGGCAGTGAAAAAAAAACACCAACAAAAAAGATGTCACTTTCCAGTGTCTTTAGACTTTAACTCTCAGACCACAAAATTTAATTTGAGTAAGATCAGTCATTCTTTCCTCAGTGAAACAGACTTTTGTAACTATAATATGAGGACGGTAAAACGTTAATCTTCACCATCTCTTTTGTTTAACAGATTGCAAGCCAAGGAAGGAATCTGAAAAGCAACCATTACATATTGGCAAACCTGGTAAGGAAAATGATCTCTTCTGTTAACTCGCTGGTTGTAGAATCTGAACAGATGTGTTCTGATGTGCTCCAAGGCCCTGAGACACATGAAACATTAAACACTGAGAAAACACTCTTGCGGTTGGGGAGTATACAGCCAATAACAGCTAAAATGAGGTCCGACCAGAATCTCACTTTCAAACCTAGATGTGCCAATCAGCATTTTGATCAAAGAAGCAGATTGGCAAGCAGACTGCTTTCTTTAGGAGCAGGGATGTAGACCTCATATTAAAAGTTGCAGGGGACACATGTTGTGGAGCATCCATGCAGGAGTTTTTACAAACGGCTTGTAAGTGATTAATTTATACATTATTACAAATGCTGTATTACAAATGACAGATGAAATGAGGGTATGCTGCTGGCATTTTCCCTCACTGCCCTTGGCATCTGTTCATGCTCTATGGTGAGGATTTTTGGTTTAATTATAATATCGATGCTACTACTGCATTCCTAAGGAAATACCTGAATACCCTTCAGGGGGCCCCTGTTGAGGAAAAAAAACTGAAGTTTCAGAGTCTGTGTTCTTGGGAGGAGTCTCAGACTACAATGACAGGAGTCAGCAAGGTGCCATTGATGTTAAATCACTGGAACTTCTTTAGTGTACCAGCAGTGTGAATGCCACATGGTGAATGAACCTATGGAACAATTCATAAAAGCACTTGCATAGAAATACAACTATTGTACATCTACTGTAGTGAAACCCAAGGTGAGTGCACAACATTGAATAATATTCCACTTTCATTCATAAAAATCAGTGTATACACCATTACATCATTGACAGAAAAATGGAATGCAGATTTGCATAAAGAAGAAAAATCAGACCTGACAATATGCCGACTCCTGAAGAATTGGCTTTATTCTAGTGGCCCCAAAACAGTTTTTCTAACATGCAAATTCCAATCTGTTGGGTAGATTAATTTTTTACGGTTTATGAGTTCGAATGCAAACACGCGTCCGAAAAGTTAAGCAATGTCAGCAATGCCTGCTCGTCAGTCATGTGGAACCATGTGCTGCAGTGCAGCACGACTGGGTTCCACCTGAGCATTTTTGTGGTGGCTGGTTTCTGTTGCCACGCACTCAGCTCACTGGGCCCCGTTAACCGCGCTTCCATTTGCTTAACCAAGAGGAGCGGACACCTGCGCTATCAGGTACCTCGGGGAGAGGAGACAAGGCAAGAGGGAGAGAGAGAAAGAAATAGATAGATAGATAGATAGATAGATGGATAGATAGATAGATAGATAGATAGATAGATAGATAGATAGATAGATAGAGAGAGAGAGAGAGATAGCAAGAGAGACAGGGAGAGAGAGACAGAGAGGGAGACAGAGAGGGGGAGAGAGAGAGAGAGAGAGAGAGAGGCAGACTGGTGACATGAATAGCTGCCGCAGTGCCAGAGTGCTACATGTAAAACCTGGCTCAGCTGCCATGCTGTAACGCTGTGGCAACAGACACATGGCTAGCATGTAAACTACTGCCCCCCAACCCCCGCCCCCTCCCCTTGACGGGAAGGAAGAGTGAGCCAAACCTATACCTCTGTCAGCGGGAAGGGAAAAATATCCCAGCTCCTGTAGGTTTAGATAAATCTGCAGCGAATCAGGTTTCTGATTGCTTCGCGACGCGTGAACCTCAGTGTGTGAAACGCTTACATTCCTGCTCCTGGCGGGTTGGCTGCATGGATCAGCCTTGCAGTGCGATGGACAGAGATCAGTGCAGGTGTGACTGACAGTGTATGTGTCTGCTGCCTCCCATTGGTGGAGGGAGAGCCAGTCGTGACGACGGACTGCAGACACGCAGAAGCTCAAGCCACTGTCCCCTTCACCTGTAGGACGGATGGGCGTGGTTCTTCAGTCACCATATGGACTCCCCGACCTAATAGCAAAATTTAGTCCCTTACTTTCTTCATGTATCATTGTAGAGAATTACTGCGCATGTAGTGCTGTTTTTTTTTTTTTATTGTAGCACATCTGTGTTTAGGATGTCACTGATCACTACAGCACCGCATGACAGTTTGACGCATTTTCAGATGTGGTCTGTCATTTTCCCCAAGTACTGCTGTTATTGTGACCTTGTTAGATGCACATCTGCATGTTTGCTTTGTAAATCTGTCTGGATAGGAGTGTCTGCCAAGTGTCTGAGTGTAAATGTACAGACACGCCTATGAGAACCCTGTCAGGGAATGGGCAGGTTGAAGTGACTGTCTCTGCTGCTCTAACACAAAAAATGATCTTTGATCGATATATATATATATATAAAGTGCAATGAAGAGGAAGATGGTTGGTGATGTGCATATGTAGTACTGCAGTTGATGGAGGTTTTAAGTGGCTGAGTGTTCGGAAAAAGGATTTTCCAGCAATCAGGAAAATCAATGGTCTCATTATTTCATTGTCTTTGCAATTTGTGTGGAGCGCTAGCATTTTCTGTGTGATGCACAGTTTAGATTACAGGCTGCATGTGGAGCAAATTAATTTGAATTTCTGCTACTGCAGGGCATCACAATTTTGAGAGCTTCTCTTTTGTGTGTGTGCGTGTGTGTGTCTGTGTGTGTGTGTGTGTCTGTGTGTGTGACCGTATGCATGTGTTTGTGTTTGTGTGTGCACATGTGCATGAGTGCATGCTTGCATACGTCTGTGTGTGATTGTTGCCACTCTTTCTTCCTCCTCCTATGTTGTGCTATCTTAACTGTTTGTCTGTGTGATGAAAGAAGGAGCAATGACAGAGCAGCACATCGCTAACTGGCAGCTAATAGAACATTTAATACACGGAGGAAAACTTTGCTTTCCTCCCACTGTCTTTCTGTCAACCTATTTCTCTCTAACCCAAACAGACCCAAACACACAGTCCTGCACAGACACACGCACAAACCACACATTGCAATTCATGTTAACATAGTCCTGCTATTAGAGACAGACACGCACACGCACACACACACACACACACACACACGTCAGCTGTTTCCTGAGACAGTGAGCCAGAAGAAAGGAAGGACATTGCCATTGCTCCAGAGTTGCTTCACCAAAACTGTATGAATCAAATATCCATCTGTATGAATAATTAATAAATCACAAAATGTCAGCTGCTGTATGCAAATCACCCTCACTAACACCATCTGCTAAATAATAATAACAATAATAATAACTAGAGAATGTAATTCCAGGGAATTACGAGTGCATGAAAATGCAAACAGTCTAATTTTACATAGATAAAAGTATATAGGCCTACATCAAACAGATGTAGGTGGTCAGAACAGCTGCCACAAGATTCTAATTGCTTAATGGCTCTATTGTGATGTCATAAAGGCCAATGTTAAGTCTATGGGGAAAAATTTGATAGTTTTTAATTAATAGTTTAAAAAGTATAAATGTTACAAAAATAAAAAAAATACATAGCATAAGTGTCCTTTGTAAGACCTACTCAACACAGTTTGAATGAAGTTTCTACGTTAAACGGTTGAAGCTGTATTAAACGCACAAAATTGGTTAGAAGAAGAAAAAGAAGAATAAGAAAAATTCGGATAACAATAGAGTGCATTTTCATGCACTCTAATAATCAGAGCTGCCTACATCAGTAGAATGATATTGGCGCAGAATAGATGAGCACTGTGTCATGCTAGAATGCATTACCCAGCGCATTACATACTAACACTATAGTGCTGTGCCATTTGCTGTATATGGGTGAGTGCAAGGGACAGGCATCTATTGTAAGGGATGACATTAAAATAATTTTTGCTTTAACTGATACCACTTACTGATATGATGAGTCTGGTTATTTATGTATCTGATTGTTTGCTTGTCTATATCATTTCTTCCTTTTCTTCCTTTATTTACTCACTCATCCAGGGATTCACCTGTGCCCGTTGTCTCTTGAAACCCGGAGTTGTGTTGTTCCGCCTCCCGCTAATGTGATTCTCCATAGCCCCAACCCCACATCCGTGCACATCCAAAACACCAAAGCAAGCAAACACCAAATGCAGTCTGATTCATTTTGAAGCAGCATGTTTCCTGTTTGTATTTTCCTGTTGAAGAGATGCTCTAAAACATTTATTAATCCATAACATTTTTTAAAACCATAAAGTGAAGTTCCCCTAATTGATTCTGTCTGAAATGCTTTTTAACTCAGTCCTGCTTTTATCTTAGGTCCAGATGTTTTGTGCTGGAATTGCAATTATGCTTTGCACTCACACTGAAATGGCCACTTTCGCACTTTGGCCTTGTCTTCAGTATTCTTTCTAAATTACTTGAATAGGAGCCATACAGCTGCCACAGCAATTCAAGGCTTTTTTTGTGTTGTAAGTGCATAATCCCTGGGATTCAATCAACAGTCACCTTTGCACTCAACTAACAATTATGTATAAGTGTTCCCTTTATTCATGTAAAGACATTTAGGGAGGTTTAGGAGTGATTAGGAAAAACAAAACTGTTCGTATTGAAAAGCATATGCATTTATTGGCAGATCAAAATTGAGAAGAAGCTTTGTTTTAATCCGGGGCTTAGTCTTCGTAGACTAGTCTTTGTAGACGTTGTCGGCTTTTAGAAGGCAGTTTTGTCTTTTCTTACGCTTTAGGAACTCCTTGCCCTCATGTTTTCAAATGCAAAGTTTCTCAAAATTTGCTGAACATGGACTATTGGCTTCTGTCTGGCCTGTTATTCATGGAGTTTGTCCCTGTACAGTCAGGCACTTTTCATTGTATGTGAGACGTTTCAAGTTTTCAGTCTCGGTAAATCATGCGGTCTAGTTGGTTGCAATGTGTCTTTTATTGGCATCCCTGTTGCTTCATTCTTATTCTTGTGGGCTATTAATTTGACCTCCTGGGATCGATCTTCCCATTCCCACTAATTAACTGAAGATGACTCACTGAACCCTGTTGGATCCTGACCCTGTTCATCTGTCTATACCACCAATATACTGTCTTTTACCTGACGTTTATCCTTCCTTCTATGCTTTCACAGTAATACCCGATGTTATGTTTGGACCATTTATATAAAATCCAAAGAAAAACAAATACAATCAAACAGTAAAGATGTGCTAAATCAAAGAGTTGATTTGATTAGATTGATTGATTGATTTATTGATTGATTGATTGGATACTGGATTGGTTGGTTGATTTACTGACATCCCTGTGTCCCTTAGGGGTTTCTGGACATTGACCTGACTGAGTTTCTGAAGGCTGGAGCCAACGTTACAGGCTTCCAGCTGATGAACTACTCAGACCCGCTGGTCGGCAGGACAATACAGGAGTGGCTCGACTTTGACAGCAAAGACCTCAAGGCTCCCAAGAAGAGGCTGAAGGTACCAATAAATCATATATTTCAAGGAAGGAATCCAGACCAATGAGCATGATCCTAATATGAACAGAAAATTAAAAAAGAAAAAGAGGAAGAGAGAAATAGTAAAGCCGGACATTTTTATGAAAAAAATAGTTCAAAACCAACCTGCATAATAACATAACAATAATAATAACTCAAAATGTAATTTAAAGTATCATTTCATAATGAAATATTTCAAAAGGTAAAGGCCATTTTTACTGGTATGAAAAAGTATTTCCCTATTCCCAATTTCATGTTTTATTGCATGTTTCTCTCACCAACCTGCATATAGTGACTCAAAATTTACTTTAAAATATATCATTTCATAATGAAATGTTTCAAAAGGTAAAGGCCAGTTTTACTGATGTACAGTGCCATGAAAAAGTATTTTTTCCCCTTCCTGATTTCCTGTTTTATTGCATGTTTCTCTCACTGACTGTTTTCATATCATCAAATAAAATTTAATATTAGACAAGGGAAACCTGAGAAAATACAAAACATAGTTTACATACGAACTATAGTGTGATCCATTATCTCCAAATAGAGAGGACTTGGAGTAGTGTTGAATATTCCCGGGAATGGCCAACCTGACAAAATTTCTCCAAGGGCACAGCGGCACCTCATCCAGGAAGTCTCAAAAGATCCCAGAAAAACTTCCAAAGACCTGCTAACCTCTCTAGCATCAGCTACGGTCAGTGTTCAAGACTCAACAATAAGAAAGAGACTGTGCAAAAATGGGCTACATGGAAGAGCAGCGAGGCAGAAACCACTGCTCACCAAGAAAAACATCAAAGCTCTCACATTTGCTAAAAAGCACCTGGATGATCCCCAATTATTTTGGGATAGTATTCTATGGGCAGATGAGTCAAGGGTGGAACTTTTTGGAGGGTGCAAGTCTTCCTATGTCTGGCGTAAAGTGAGTACAGCATTCCACTGTAAGAACGTCATACCTACAGTGAAACATGGTGGTGGCTGTGTGATGGTATGGGGATGTTTTGATGCAGCGGGACCTGGACGACCTCCTGTCATTGAAGGAAGCATGAATTCTGTGATGTACCAGACAATTCTTAAGGGGAATGTCCAACCATCTGTGCTTGAGCTGAAGCTACAGCATAATTAGGTGATGCAGCAGGGCAATGATCCAAAACACAGAAGAAAGTCTGAATGGCTAAAGAGAGGCTAAATTAAAGTTCTGGAGTCTCCTAGTCAAAGTCCTGACTTAAATCCAGTAAAGATGGTGTGGCAGGACCTCAAAAGAGCAGTTGATGCTTGAAGACCTACCAATCTGTCAGAGTTAAAGCAGTTCTGCAAAGAAGAGTGGGCCAAGATTCTTCCACAGAGATGTGAAAGGTTCATATCAAATTATAGGAAGTGTTTAGTTGCAGTTATTGCCCCTAAGGGTGGTCCAACCAGATATTAGGTTTAAGAGGGCATTTACTTTTTCCCAGGGGTGCTATGGGTGTACGTTAACTATTTTCACTGAAGGAAGAAAATAAACATTGAAATACTGTGCTTTGAGTTTACTCAGGTTCCCTTTGTGTAGTATTACATTTTGTTTGAAAATCTGAAACCATTCAGTTCTCCAAATAGGCAATAATAGGGAATATCAAGAAGGGGGAAAATACTTTTTCATGTTACTGTACTTATACCGTGGGGTTCTGTGTATATAATGTAAAACAGCTATGTAAGTGTTAAAGACTAACAGGAACATTTTCTACAAGCATCAAGCTTTCAACTTTTTTTCCAGCTTACTCATCAAACCTTAACAATGTGAGTACACAGGATGTACAGATGATAAAATTCAATTTGCACCTGATGATAAAACCCGAGAAGGCAAAACTCAAGAGCAATTTCATTAGTGATGGAAAAGGTTACTGAACCCCAAAATGGATGTACTGTCGATGACTCACATATTTTAAGCCAAACCTGCTGCAGAGAGCAGAATCTTTCAATTGGTTCATGTGTGTCAGTGATTGACAGCTCCGCCCATTATGGGGTCCATGGATCCCTGCCCTCCCATCGCTAATTCATTTCTTTCATAAAGGCAATGACGGCTGCTTCGTTACCATGGGAATACATTCACTCATGTCAGGCAAAAGTGTGGAGACCTCAAATTCCCTTTGAGTTTCTGTTGATTTTTCTTCTTTCTTTCTTTCACTCTTTCTTTCATTCTCTTTTTCCTTCTCTCTTTATCACTTTATTTCTTTCTGTATTTCTTTCTTTCTCTATCACTCTTTGTTTCTTTCTATCCTTCTTTTTTCTTTCTTGCCCCCTCTTTGTCTTTCTCTCTTTCCTTCTTTCTCTCACTCACTCTTTCTCTGGTTCTTTCTCTCTCTTGCTCACTCTGTCTTCCTCCCTCTTTCTTTCTTTCCTTCTTTCTTTCCCTCACTTCTTTCTTTCTTTCTTTCTTTCTTTCTTTCTTTCTTTCTTTCTTCCCTCTCTCAGTACACAGGGGCCCTCACGTACGATGGGGTTAGCGTAATGGCTACCGCCTTTCAGAACCTCCGCAAGCAGAGGATCGATATCTCTCGTAGAGGGAACGCTGGTGACTGTCTGGCCAACCCTCCGGCACCATGGGGTCAGGGAATTGACATCCAGAGAGCCCTGCAGCAGGTACGCAAAGCCGGGAACCCAGGCTTCCCTCTGCCTCACTGGGCATGTAGGCGGCACACCAAAGAGCCAGAACAGAACAGTGCAAATGCATCGTGCTCCATTTTTAACCGTGTCCTCACTAGAACCTCTATGAGGCTACCAGGGCCTGATGTTTGGTAAAAGAAATAACATGAAAGATATAAGTCATGATAAAACAGAGGTGAATCAGGAAAATCTGCTTTTTAAAGCAAGGACAAAAAAGAGCTGTTTATATGAACTGACTTCCAGTGTGTTGTGACTTTGTGCAACGAGAGCATTCTCTCAATAGGAGCTGTGGGAAACAATGGTGTTTGTGCCCTTTACAATAAAACTGCCAGCTGCAGACATGAGTACATTTTGCCAGCAGTAATGAAAAGGAAAGAATTTAATGTAAACATGAAGCAAGTCATCTCCTTGATATATAGTCAGTTTTTTGTTCTATTGTTTTAAATGACATTCTACTATGCCTTGCAATGCATGAGTTTGCCCATCTGTCAGAAATTCTGCGCGGATAATTAACTCATTTAGCTGTGTCAAGCTGTGCAGTGCAGCCATGAAAAAATGGGATAAAGATGGAGGATGTTCTCAACATGTTTATTCAGAACTACTTTGTGGAGAAAAAAAAAAAACAGACAAGCACTACTGAGGAGATGGCTGTTGTCACGCCTCTGCAGCTGAAGTTTGGAATGCACTCTGTTCTGAAAGAATGTAACAACGTAACAGCACAAGAGTGCATTTGAGGTGCTGGGTCGTGTTCTGTGGAATTGAACTGTACTTGCTGATCTCGTCTAACTGCCTAAAATAACTATATATGTACCAACACTGAAAATGTTATGTATGCAGCTTGTAGTGCAAGGTTCTCAAACCATTATCCAAATAAAAAATTTAAATGGAGGCAGCTGAAATAAACATAAACATTTACATTCTTAAAGAACGTAGGTAGTGGAAGAAATACATACCAAAAAGTAATACAAAACACAAATTTGTAGCAGTATTCACATTCCAAAAACTGAGCATAGTAGTTTTTATTACTCTATTTGGCATGAAACATACACGTCTTGATTTGCACAGACTGAGGATTTTGAGCTCTGTTGGGAATGTGGATTAGACAGCCCTGTTGAGTTGCGCTCTAGTCTGAATGTTGACCATCGCCAGCCTGTGGATTGTCTCACAGGTTCAGCTGGAGGGCATGACTGGACACATCCAGTTCGACGAGAAGGGAAGACGGACCAACTACACTGTCACTGTGATGGAACTGGGACCAAAGGGCCCCAAGAAGGTGACCTGTCTCTTCTTAATTGCCATATAACTATCAATCAATCAGTGAATAGGTCAATTTATATTCGATAAACTGCATTTCACAAATATGGCTAAAGTGCAGTTACATTCACAAATATATTGACTTGTTGGTTCTGTTTCATTTTCATTTGTTCTTAAAACCTGTTAGTGATTTATAAATGTGTAATTGCAACATACTCATAGAGCATGTCATAAAAGCTGTGAGAATAAGGGAACAGCTATAGAATAAGGAGAAACTCATCAGTGGCAAAGCATGCAGCTGTCGAACAATGCCGGGATAAGCCGACAGGCAATGGGATACAGACAGGTGCATAGCAGTAACTGTAGGAATGATGTAAGTGACCGTAAAAACTATATCATCTGATATTACAGTAGCATATACATTTAGTATGAGCCTAATTTAATTGTGCTCTCTTTTTTGCAATGTAGAACCCATATTTTTTGAAAAATGATGATCAGAAGTTCATTGGCCTGTCATGCTGAGGTTCACCCTTCTGATTTCAGGCAGGCTATTGGAACGAACAGGAGAAATTTGTGAGCACATCGACCTATGCTCAGGGCAGCAACGAGACCTTTGGGCTGCAGAACAGGACTTACATCGTCACCACCATCCTGGTAAGACACCGTTACCCAACGGTGCAGGCCGCATCGTACCCATCACTCACAAGAAGTTTCAGTGATGCTGCTTTGAACACTGCTGGAAATGTTTGCATTCAAGGGGACATCCTCACATCCGTCAAGCAAACAAATGAAAATCCAGCAGGAGAGATATGTCTGTCAGAACAACTAGAAAGTACTTCCTCCTTAATGAAGAAAGAGAGGCTTGACTTGAAGTGTTGCTGTGCCTGTTCCTTCTCCCCATAGCTTTGTCTCCTTCAGTGGAATGATTGCTGTGTCTCTGCAAACAGGGGTAGGAGGAGTGTTAAAGCCCTAAAAACAGCCTGTCATAAATGAAAGCATGTTTGTCATGACAATGCTGTTCCCTGCTCCAGCACGTGGGGCTGTGGAATTAATTCATCTTTGAAGCCTTTCCAAAAAAGATGAATCCCCCGCTTCCTGGTATTGAAATCCTCCTGTTGCCTGCGATGCTTTTCGTTTTATTCTCTGTTTTGTGAAAGCTTCCACGTCAGCTGTTTCCTTCACACACACACACACACACACACACACACACACACACACACACACACACACACTCACTCTCTCATACACACATACACACTCACTCTCACATACACACACATGCACACACGCACACACTCACACACACATAGGGAGTGTTATTCATCACTGTTCTCTGGTCCAGGCCCTTTCTAAAGGCTCTGCGAGTCAACAGGGATGTGGTGCCCAGAAACGTGGGCAGTTTCTGAGATTGGTCTCCGAACTGATCGGCCAGCAATGGAAGCAGGAGCCTGCGGTCTGTGAGGCTGTACAGTAATGTACAATAGTGACACTTATTTTTGGCTCAAGAACAAAATGAGCTTAAAGCCAGCAATGCTCAAAAAAGGGAGATGGTCACACCCGATATCAAAAATCCTTAAGTTCATCACTCTGGACTATTTTTGTATTGCAAAAGAAGTGAGAGTTTCTCTCCTCATCATTTGTGAAACTGCATTCTCATGTTAAATAAATTATGGCCTTCAAGGAACTACTTCATGGTGGAATGCAAGATTTTCTTGCCCATGGCAGAGAGACTGAAGATTCCTCAACCCCTATTGCCACTGCACACAGATAACCTGGGAATGAGCTGTACATCCAATGGACAAACACAGTCAGGATGACTGTGGCTTAGCAGAGGCACGATGTGACTGAGAATGACTGTTCAACTGAAGTAGCAGTGCCAAAACTGAGCGCAGATGCTAGCAGTACTGTCTCATAATCGCCATGTTAGGAGAGATTATCATATTAACAATTATTTCATGGCATGTTCCAAAGACCCGGGCAGGGACTGGTTCAGCAGATGTTAGCTGAAAGTGACAATGATCACAAAGCCACACATGTGTGTTACTGCACAATGACTTGTATTTCCATTCATTGATGTGTTTCCCCTATAGTACTTAAAAGTACTTCCATGTTGGGAACCTCTGATATTACATGTTGTCACAGAAGTGTGCACAGGAACTTATGCCTCAAGTACTGCATTACATTTAAACAAGCTTTGGACTTCATTCCCCATAAGCCCTTGTGAACCTTGGCTAAATGCCTTTCAGCTCTCTAGCACAATTACAAAACAACTCCAACACTATGCTGACAGACATTGCTTGCTAGCTGTATTTTAGCTAGCTATTAATCTAATAATTAAGCTTTGATTTAAGAACGCAAGTATCGTCCAGCCATGTTAATTTGGTACTAGCTGATCTAGCTAGGTGATTTCACCCAGACATATCAGTTAGCTGCTGCAGTTGTACAATTGTTCTAAACCCTCCTGGAATCATAGTGTGATTTGAAGTCACTTGCAATCATACTTATACATATACTTTACCTTACATTTACTGTACTTTGTCTGGCCAACCACTTTTACATATGCATATACATGTGTAATCTTCTCCACCCTTTTTTGTGATGAAAACATGCACCAAATGTGAAAAGTGTAGCGAAAAATCTGAATATTTTGTTGAGTGTGTTGGCAGTGCTTCTTTCACAACTTCTTTGGCTCCAGCATTGAAATAACCAGATTTCACTGTTGACCAAATATTTGCTGATTTGCAATATTCATGTGCATCAGCAACCAGGGAATTAAACAAAAAAAGAACAGGCCCCAAAGAAAAACAAGACCAGCTGGTACTGGTGCATGAAGCAGACTTGGTACAAACATTGGCAAACTTATGTATTTTTACATAAATCTATACACTTGCTTAATTCATTTCATACAGAAAAAGTCTATTTTATGTGTAATTATGTCTATTAGGGGGATTAGCAACAGTATTTTTATTTTGATGTAAAAGCTACATACAGCTTAGAGGTATTTAAAGGACACAGTGTTTGTGTCCACCAGAGTCATTCTAATGAGACTAAAAGCTGAACAATAACAACATCTGAATAAATAAACCATTTGTGTATTATATTCTCTGCTTTACCTCTTAAGTATTTGTCAGGCGCGCTAACTAATACATACACCACTTACCCTTCTCTCTTCTTTATCTTCGAGATCCAGCTTTGTAATTAGTGCAGTGTCAGTGAATTAGGTTCATCTAAGGTAAACTTAAAATAAGTGTCTGGCTTTTTTTTAATCACCAGCGGAAAATAGGAAGACAGAGATAATGTTTATCAAACCTATTGATCACTTCCTAAATGCATCTCCGTCTTCCTGCAAAGAGTGTGCCTTGACGGGAGAACTTGGTGGAAAAACTAGGTGTAAGTCCCAGTCTCACTTGCTGAGCTTTAATTTGCAACTCAGGGAGCAAGATATAGCACGTTTCATATCACAGATGACAGAAATGAACTGGCACCATCACTGGAATTTGTTACGGGAAACACTCACCTGCTGTGCTCTTCTACATATCTCATCTCTCTCTTTTTCTCTCTCTCTCTTGCTCTCTCACTCCCTCCCTCCCTCTCTCTCTCTGTCTCACTTTCGGTGTGTCTGTCTGTCTCTTTATCTCTGTATCTCTCAGGAATCTCCGTACGTGATGCTGAAGAAGAACCACGATCAGTTTGTTGGGAATGATAAATATGAAGGCTACTGTGTGGAGCTGGCCGCAGAGATCGCCAAACACGTAGGGTACACCTACAAGCTGGAGATCGTGGGTGACGGGAAGTACGGAGCCCGGGACCCCGACTCCAAGATGTGGAACGGGATGGTGGGGGAGCTGGTCTATGGAGTAAGTAGTTGTAAACAAGTAATGCCCGTATTGTTAAGCTTTTGTTCATGTTATTTTTTTTTTTCTCCTTTTCCTGAAAAAAGGATACATTTTCAAGGAATGAGGTATTTTTGTGGGGCGAAATTTTTTTTCTGATCAAAGGTGTTATTTCTTTGGTTACTATAGTTTTACTGAGTTGAATGGTGTTAGTGTTTGGAGTAATGTGCAGGTTCAGGAGGAAAAGTTAAGTCCAATAGCTCAATCACCATTCTTTGTTCCTCTTCTGTTCCTGAGTCCTGAACACTGAGCTTAACAAACACATTTCCTCTTCCTCCACCACTCTTCTTCATTGTTTTTTTTTCCTCTCACCTTCCCTTCACTTCCCTGTCCTGCCTCACTCCTCCCTCCTCTCTTCCTCCCTTCTTTCCCTCCCCTCCCAGTACTTCACACTGAGCTCTGAGAGGCTAGAGATCTTATGATAACAGCAATTAGGGTTGATTGTCAGCAGTTATCAGGAAATGAGTCCAGGAACTCCTTATATGGCCAGTGGGTGGGGCAAACAGACTGATTCTCAAGTCCTCAACAACCACACTGCAGGACCTTCCATACCCACTGCCACAATGTAAACACATGCCACACGTGCACTCACACTCACACTCACAATAGCTGCGTTTATTTGCCAGAGGGCAATGCTTTCCGAAAGTGTTACACCCTTTTTGACAAAAACCAATCGTGAAGGGAAAAACAATGTGTTGGCACAGTGTGTCACAGCTCCAGTGCTGGCGAGTGACAATGTGTCCATGCCTTAAAGCCATAGGTCTGGACAAAAGGTTACGCTCCTGAGTTGACACATTCAGGGGACTTTACAACTGTCCAAAATGCTTAACACAGCAGGTCTGTCTTCTCCACTGCAACCACAATATCCACCCTCTACAAGAGCTATCAGCAAAAAAAGCCTGTCAGGGCAAAGTCAATAAAGGGGAGGAAATTGGCCTAATATGAGAGACCATCAACTGCGATGTGACATTCTGTATTTCTCAGCTGCCCATGTTGATATTACTCTCATTTTAGTGTTATTTCTCACAACACCCCCTTTGGCCCTCATGAAATTCAAATGAAAGAATTGAAAAAAAAGATTAAAAATCAAGGAAGTGAACAGGGTGTTTTGTATTCTCGCATTGTTTCTGACAGAGGCACTGGCCGGAGTCTGTCATAATCAAGATTCCCTTGGTTTTATATGTTATTTCCTGGACGTTATTTTAATGTTACTGGAAAGCATTATATTATGTTACATTATTCAATTTGAAATGCATGAGTAGGTTTATGTAAGCTGGCATCCCCTTGTGAGACAAGTGCCCGTTCATTTCTCGAGAGGGAAGAGATTGTATTTATTCTGGCACGTAATATTCATCCCTCAAAAGAAGCATGTCTACATGTTCACGTCCAGTGGGCTTCAAAGGAAGTGTCTCTGAAGGATTCCTTAGGTAATACTGCCTTGACAGGGTTCTAGGTTTGTAAGAATAAAGTCCTATTTCACAAACTGTGCCTGATGTTTTTTTTTTTTTGTTTGCTTTTTGGTGGTTACAAGTCATAATAATGTAAAGCTTGCACGCTGTTCTCAAGGAGAATAAATCAGTGTGATATTGCCTTCAATGTTTCTTCTTCAAAATCTTCCTGCCATAAAAATAAAACACAACAAATGGAATGCAGCCATTTCATGGTACTTCAGAGGGTAGTAAAAACATATTTCTGGATGAAGAATTATTTGTCTCCAGGGTAACAGTATTTTAGTCATGTCAAGAAGATCTGTGTTATTGTAGAGCTGTACATTTTAACATGATTTGTGAGGGCTTCTTCCCATTCCAAAAAAAACGCATCCATATTGTGAGCAATTTATTATTTTTCACAGGGTACTTGATATGCACATGTTCATATGAGTCAAACACTGAAAGTCTTACTGTTGAGCAAAATTTGACAGCTTCTTTGAATCATTGAGTTTGTGGTAGAGAGTAAAAAAGATGTTTATCCAAAGTGTCAGTCAAATCCTCCAAGTCATCTTAAGGGAGAATAACATTCAGTGGGAAAAAAAGGTCTAGTGTCTCGATGCACCATATTACATTTTAAGTGACCCCTGGATTCACTAAACACAGCCAACCTATATTCTGGGGAAAAAAGGTTTTTGTTGTAATACTGTTCCGTAGTAATTTTGAATTTTTCCTCTTTTTAATTGAATAGTGCTATCCTTTAGGAGAACTTGGCAGTTTTGATTGAATCCAGGAGCAAGCATTCTTGACATCGTTACATTATTTTTTGAACAGATACAATACATTGGGCCTGTGACTTTCTCAGCCACTGTGCTGTGATCATTCATACTCAGTGTCATGTGACCTGACCCTCCCCTCCCATTCTTGCAGAAGGCGGATGTTGCCGTGGCCCCCCTGACCATCACCCTGGTGAGAGAGGAGGTCATCGACTTCTCCAAGCCCTTCATGAGCCTGGGCATCTCCATCATGATCAAGAAGCCCATGAAGTCCAAGCCCGGCGTCTTCTCCTTCCTGGACCCGCTGGCCTACGAGATCTGGATGTGCATCGTCTTCGCCTACATTGGTGTGAGCGTGGTGCTGTTCCTGGTCAGCCGCTTCAGCCCATACGAGTGGCAGGGGGAGGACCTGGAGGAAGGGCAGGACCAGCAGCAGAACCCGTCACAGGCCCAGCAGAACCAGAACCAGACCCAGAACGAGCAGCAGCAGCAGAACCAGCAGTCCTCCGGCCAGCTGAGCCAGTCTGGGTCCCAGCAGAACCAGCAGCAGCAGCAGCAGACCCTGGAGCACACAAACGAGTTTGGGATATTTAACAGCCTCTGGTTCTCCCTCGGGGCTTTCATGCAGCAGGGCTGTGACATCTCCCCCAGGTAGGCCAGCTACAATGGCAGCCTCTTCAGCACCATCGACATCATCACAACACAAGCTCACGTCCAACACTGCAGTGGAGCAGCAGTGTAGCATAGTGTAGGGCTCGTAACCGAAAGGGTGCTGGTTTGATTCCCCGCTGGGGCATTGCTGCTTTACCCTTGGGCAAGGTGCTTAAACCAGAATTGCCTCAGTAAATATCCAGCTGTATAAATGGATAACACCTAAAAACTGTAAACTATGTGAGTCGTGCTGTATAAGACCATCTGTAATGTAACACATCAAACAGAGTCCAAGCCAATGTATTGGTATATATCCAGGACGTTGTCATACATTTTTGCTTATTATAATTTGTTGGTTGGATAGTTTCGTTGTGTCATGCACCAGAAGGGGATATATGCGTAGATGTCCTATTCTGGCTTATCTTTATCAAGTATGTTGCATCTTGTAGCATGCTTACGCTTCGTGGGGTATCATTCTGGGTTATTTGTGGAAGTAATGAGCCATTATCACAAGTTATACCTTTTTCATCTTGAGAGTGAGAAGGAAACCAAAAAGCTCCACCTGACGCATTTAAATTGTGTGGATGTGCCAGCTGTTGATGGACTTCTCCCGTGCAAGTGCTGTGAATCTAGAAAGAGTAGCCCTTTATTCCTCAGGAGGCTGCTCGTAGTACTGTAGGGCTGGTAGCTCCAATCAGATCAGATGGCAGGGATTCTGATCACTGCAGTAGTGTGTCTGTGATAGTGACCTTTCCAATGGCTGGGATGAAAGAAGAAGAGACAACCAGGGCCATGTGAACCAACAAAGGCAATTCTGCATGGCATTTGAAGGCTCTGTTACTATATGGCATACTGCGGATTGGTGGATGTGCTGGTCTCTTCTTGTTTGGAGCATTCGATTATAACCTGTGAAAGGCTGGCTAGGAGATTTATTAAACTGCTTAGTGGGAGTGGCTGCTCTATGAAATTTCGAGTGTGCTCCGCCCTGACATTTCTGTCATGCTGAATATGGTTTAGAAGTTGCTATAATTTCTTTGAAACAGTTCTTTACCTAAGCGTACCTCCGTACAAGTCATAAATGTCAACCGTTTTGTGTAATCGTCTCCATTAATTAGTGACCTTTTGAGTGAGAGACAGTGTTCCCATTCCACCCTGCTCCTGAGAACACTCCAGGGGGAGAGAGGTACGGAGGTGGAGATCCTCCCCATCACTAATGAGCCTCTCTCTATTGTGAAGTCACAATGCTGCCTTCTACGGCAGAGCCAATCACGGTTCACGACCATAACTTTTGTGACCTTTGCACAGCCGACACTGCAGTGATGTCATTCAGACCTGGTCCTGCCCCTGGCTGAATTGACACAAGTCTTTTTTTCTTGACTTCATTACATGTACGATGAAACAGGTCATCCTCTTGGTGAGTCCGGGAGCTCTCCTCTCTCCTGGGTCATAAACAATAAAAAAAACAAAACAACAGCTATCCCCTCTGGAGCCCTGGTGCCTGTTCCTGCTGGCTTCTCATTTAGTTTGTGACATTTAGGTGAGACCTCTGTGTTCCGGTCCTCGGGGGAATCCGCAGACTCCAATTTGAACTGATCTTCACGGATGTGGCAGTGACAGATGTTTTTATCCGCGTCATAGATGGCCTGTGGAAGGTAGCATTCCAGCAGGCCTGCATGATACACAAGCCACAAAGTTTTAGTGCTATTTTTACTCTAGTTTTTCTAATTTCTCTACTATTGCATGCAGTGGTTGGGAAGTCAAAGCCTGTAAGCAGGGCACAAATGCTTTAATATGCTTCATGTTGAGCAATATCCCCAAATCAAAATCTTGTCGTGTGTAGCACTTTTTGTCTTTCTGTCATTGACATACACCAAAAGCTCAGAGCTTACTTAAGATGTGATTTCCAATGGTAGCTGTGCATTGTAGCTTGGTGTGTTCACCTGGAATGTACAGATCGAGTCTATTTTCAGGCCTTTGGATGAAGCAGCCCAGTTGCTCTGGAAAGACAGACCAGTCAATCAGGGGTAGATCATGATCTCTCCTGTGATCTGTGGCCTTCCAAGAAAACCCCACCCAAAACAGCCAAACCTATTAGTTTGACAGAAACACACCAATAAAAAGACGTTCACTTCAACCCGTGCTTCACATTTTCAACAATGTGACTGTACCATTAATTCCTGTAGCTTCCCTGAAAGTCTTTAACAGGTTGTTCAGAACATCTTTCCCAGTCGTCAGGGTTATTTTTACTGACATTTTATACGGCATAAAAAATGATAGCTTCACTGGAGTGTTCCTTTAACTCTGGATTAGCATGGGGGCGTGGGAGGTCCATGTTAAAATCTTTGATCTCACATCCCAGATTTCACGGGCTGTTCTATTTTCTGTCTTCAGAGAGCGAGGGAAGCCCCTTCTGTGGTCAGAATCATCTGCATTTCATGGTCAGACAAGTCACTCAGGGACAAATCATAACCATCTCCCCAGTCTCTTTGCTGCAGCATCGCACAGAGGCAGATAGGTGCTACCCCCTCCTTATCCCCTGGGGCTGTGAAGGAGAAACTGTAATGAGGTTGCAATAGAGAAATAATAATGACATCATAATAGAGAAATTGTAATTTGGTCATAATAGAGAAAGTGTAATGAGGTCGTAATGGAGAACCTGTAATGGGGTCATAATGAAAAAACTGTAATGGGGTTGTTATGGAAAGACTATAATAGGTATGTAATGGAGAAACTGTGACGGGGTCATAATGGAGAGATTGTAATGGGGCTGTAATGGAGAGACTGTAACGGGGTTGTAATGGAGAAACTGTAATGGGGCTGTAATACAGAAACTGCAATGGGTCATAACAGAGAAACTGTAACGGGCCTGTAATGAAAAAATGGCACTGGTGTCGTAGTAGAGATACGAGGCTGAGTAAGACAGCCCTTCCTGTTTTTGTTCCTTCAGGTGATTTTTCCTGGTATCAAAGAATGCTTTTTAGTGGTTTATTTAAGCAGTAATGTAGGATATCAAGCTAAGCATTTCTTCTGGTATGTCTCTTTACCGTATTCAGAATCAGAACTCAGGTAAATCTGATATATTTTTTCTTGATGAGGACGATTCTCATACTGCTTTTTTAGCTTTGCAGTGCTATTACTCTGGGAAAAAAACCCCAATTTGCGCAGTAATGCAGTTTTAATGTCATGTGATTTTTTGTTGATTTTCATAATCAGCGTTTTTTCTTGTTGTTTGTTTCTTAATTAGACACCAAAAGGTCACATCAACAAAATACCTTGCTCTCTGATTAATTGGCTGCAATTTTAATTATTTGTTATTCAAATACGTTTTTGCTGGTCATAAATTTACATTCCATTAGTTTCCATCAAAAGACTGAAGAGCAGCTGAATAACAGGAATCAGTCACGACCCCTGCAAGACCCCTCCCTCGCCTAGGCCCCCCCCTCCACCCCCAATCAGGAGTGAGGGAGATATCAATCAGGGACGGAACAGGAAATGAAGAGCATTCCGGACACGCTTTGCCACTGCTATTTACTCATTATAAATTCCTCTCTGCTTCGATCTCTTCAAATGTCACAGATGCCACTCAAGGTCTGTTTGTCACTCTGAGATTCACGGCAGCCACTCAGCGTCAGGTTTATCTTCAAAGACAGGTGGGTGGCCTGCACACAAGCAGGGCTGTGTGTTTCCTTCCTGCACCCTCCCAACCCCCCATTCCTATTTTTGCTGTCTGCTTTATGGGGGGTCTCTCACACCGATGCAATGAACACCTCCACATCCTGGGAGGCTATTCTGTTTTTCTTCTTCTTTTTCATCTTATTATTATCATTAGTGTTATTATTATTGTTATAACAGGGTTAATGAAACCTTTAGCTTTAGTCTAGCTCTGGAGAAATCATATCGATCTGCTCCACCCCTGAGTTTATGCTTTGAAAAAGACCTCCCTGACACCACATGACCTTCCTGATGTCAACAACAATGATGATATTGATAACATTAGCAAAGGTGATGGTGATGGTAATGATGATAATGAGGATTATGATGATGGTAATGATGATGATGGTAGTGATGATGATGATGATGATGATGATCATGATAATGATCAGTGAGGTCTAGTGGTTAGGAAACAGGATCTGCTAAGCAAACAAGTAATGTTGAGATAAAAGAGAAAGGGAAAAGCACTCAACATGCCTCCCCATTACAATTTTAAAGATCATCATCAGCGTAGTGTACATTAGACCCTCTGGAATCAATTCACATAAATTGCTTGGGCAAATTTCTGATTTGTTTTGTGTCCTCTGTGAAGTTATTTGGTAGTCTTAGATAAAGGCCTGAGCTGACCTAGCTTTACTGTAATAGCTGCATATCCTAAATTCTGTTTTCTATTAAAAAAAAAGAAAAAAAAATTGTTTAATGCACTTGTGTCTCTCCCAGCTAGCTTGTACCTTGTCTGGCCAGCTATTGAAACTTGGTCATGCAGCACTTCTAATATTGTGAATTGTATGGCTTTCTCTTGTGTTTTATTCACAAAAGTAAATTTATATTTTATGCACATTTTTTGTTTTGAGAATTATAAGCAAACCTCAAGTCTTATTTGACTGATTTCCATGTTCAAAAGGTTGAAATTACATATTGTGAGTGGTTAATGTGACTTAGCTTAGTTGTGACTGCAGAGAAGACGCATTGCCAGTGTGTCTCACTGGTATAGGTTAACGGATTTGCATCCAGGTTAAATGACAGCTTGGTTCAGCACTGGGAGACTCAGCCAAACATTGTAGATCTCTGAGAAAAAGATGGATTTCTGTCTAGAAAACACTTGTGTTGTTAAGTAGCAGCAGCCAGACATTAATGCAAAGGGATACAGCATACAAACCTAAAGATGCACCCTGACTGCAAATGAGTGTGTGTGTGTGTGTGTGTGTGTGTGTGTGTGTGTCTGTGTGTGTGTCTGTGTCTGTGTGTGTGAGTGTGTGTGTGTCTGTGCGTGTGTGTGTGTGTGTGTGTGTGTGACAGAGAGAGTGAGTGTATGTGTGTGTTTGAGAGTGGGCGTTCAGAGCAGAAGGCAGAGTACTAAGGCAGCTGCAGCAGCAGAGAGTGGTGATTACTGCTCTCAGTAAACTGTTCCCAGAGGGCCCCCCCGCTTAGCCTGCTCTCCGTTCGCCTCCAGACGGCTGCACTCCGCCACTCGCATGGCTCAGCGACTGTCTCCATACTGCGACCTTTGCATGTGGAAAAAAAAACAGGCTTCACGCTAAATTTATCCCGGAATCAGGCTGTCCCATTAGCATTCTGCAGCCAAGCGCATCCATGACAACACACGATTCCATAAGAAGGGGAAGAGGAATGGTGAGATAACGCACTGCTGAAAGGTTAAACTCCCAAAGAGAACGCCCCCCACCCCCACCCCTGGCCACTTTCCTCTGTGAGAGGAGATGCTTTTACACACACACACACACACACACACACACACACACACACACACACACACACACACACACACACACACACACGCACACAAAAGGAATATTATATTATATTAGAGCAAATATGGCTATAGATTTTACCTGCATATTACCACCATTGCATTTCATTCTCATTCTTCCAGCTATTACCAGTGTCATTTGCATCCTCTTTACAATAATGCAGGGATACTTATTAGGGACTTATTAGGGGCCACTTTGTGTTCACAGCAATTACCATCATTGCAGCCAGCTTTCCTCGCACAAAGGGAGAAACCTGGAGATGTACTGCCAGGTGTGTGTGTGTGTGTGTGTGTGTGTGTGTGTAATGTGTAGTGGTAATTGAACAACTGATGTATGCAAATGACTCCTCTGTATAAGAAACTGTGCTTAATATCAGTTGCTGAAACACAGACCTTCACCAAGCAGCAGAATGCTTTCTGAGCCAGGCAGGGGGGCATGGTATTTCTGGAGCTGGTGCAGCATGTCATTCAGTGTAAAGGCCACCATTAGGCTTGAAAGCAAAGGCTGTGGAGTGTTTTGTGAGTCAGAGGCAGGCGCTGGCTCTGAAATGCATGTGAGGTTGTACTGGCACTGGCACACCTGCAGCAATGTGTTTGAGATGCAGAGGATAACCCCAAGAAAGCAAGAGGGAGAGAGAGAGACATAGCAAAACCTACTTTTTTCCAATACAACTGTTTTTTTTTTCTTTTTGTTTCCTTAATTTTCCTGATTGCCATGCTCACTGAAATGTGCTTGTGAGGAGGATTGCATATAAGGACAAATAATGATTGAATCACGGGGGAAATACTCTACCACTCCCCTCCAAACCAAGAAGAGAGAGAGAAACAGAAAGAGAGGCATTCTGGTATGGTCATAGAGAGAGAGAGAGACAAAAAAGAATAAGAGCAGTGTTTTTTTCTTTCCTAAAACACGTTTTTTTTATGATAATTCTAGGAAGCACTCAGCCGTGTATACAGACAGAGAGAGAAAACATAAAGTGAGAAAGAGGGAGACTGAGAAAGTGAAAAAGCAAGAGAGAGGGAGAGAGAAAAAGAGAAAGAAAGTGAAAAGCAAAAGAGAGGGAGACAGAGAGAGCAAGAGACAGAGGGACAGTGTGAGAGCCTGGGGAAACTGTTCATTGTGTCTGTCTGAGTGAGACGGGAAGAGAGGTGCATTGTGGGTCAGCAAGCCGAGCCTGGGGCTGATAGCGCAGCTTTGGTTGCACATGCCGGTACACCACCCCCGACCCCCGGACCCCCAAGGCTGTGTCTGTCACTTCGGCTTTGGTGTCACACTCTGCCATCAACACACGCGCGCACACACATACACAAATACACCCCTTCAGGGGCATCTCGACCCAGAAGGACAGAGGTGACCCCGATACCACGTGTCGCTGATGCAATGAACCAAGTGCATTATAGAGACACAGACAGGGAGCAGAGGCAGAGCCCTGTGTTCTGTAATCTGAGTTTAAATGTGTTCACGGCGGCAGCAACAAGCGCAGACAAGGTGATAATGGAAGATCTCAAGGGAAGCATTTTACACTGCCTCCCACACACAAGTGCTGACCAACAGCAACAGCAAAATCTCTTTCCGCCGAATGACAGGGTCTTTAGAGCCGCAGCGCTGCCATGGCAACGCCAGGTCTTGAGTGGCAAGGTCTGCAGCACAAGTACTGTCAAACTAACATGGATGAGTGTGTGTGTGTGTGTGTGTGTGTGTGTGTGTGTGTGTGTGTGTGTGTGTGTGTGTGTGTGTGCGCATGTATGTGTATACATATAAAAGTGTGTTTGTATAAATGTGTGTTTGCTTATGTGTACATGTGCATCCATGTCTGTGTGTGCGTTTGTGTGTGTGTGTGTGTGTGTGTGTGTGTGTGTGTGTGTGCATGTAGATATGTGTACATTTGTGTGTGTTTGTGTGGGTATTTATATATGCATCTGTGTATGTACATGTTTGTTTGCGTATGTGTGTGTAGGTAGTGTATGTGCCTATGTTTGCGTGTGCGTACCTGTATACGTGCGTGTGCACGTGCATGTGTGCATGTCTGTGTACATGTGTCTGTGTGTATGTGTATCTGCGTGTATCTGTGTGTGTGCGTGTGTGTGTGTGTGTCTGGGTGTGTGTGTGTGTGTGTGTGTGTGTGTGTGTGTGTCTGTGTGTGTGTGTGTGTGTGTGTGTGTGTGTGTGGGTGTGTGTGTGTGTGTCTGGGTGTGTGTGCGTGTGCGTGTGTGTGTGTGTGTGTGTGTCTGGGTGTGTGTGTGTGGCTGTGTGCCAGGATGAGGTGATGGCATTTGGAGGAAAAGGACAGTTACTCAGTGCTGGGTCAGCCTGAGTCTGCCAGCTTGTGTACTGGGTAAATTAGGTCAGTGTGTCTGCAGGTGGGGGAGCACAGAGAGGAGAGGAGTGCGGCTACACCGAATACACCCTTGTGTCAGGCTCTAGGCAATTGACTGAACTGAAGCAGGTATCCGCTCTGAGTTCAGGCGAGGGTGAGCCATTAGATTAACCTAGGGAGAGATAGTCCTTGACTTTGCCAATGGCATTTACGGGATGTGTCTCAAGAGAATAAGAAATGCTATTGTTAGTATCCCACTGACCTATAATTCACAAATGTCTTGCAATCTGAAGAGAAAAAAGGAAACCATTCAAAGTCCGAGGGACTCATCTCTTGGCGACAGGCTAAAATAAAAGCCAGTTCTGGTCAAAACTGTGATTTCTGATCTAACTGACAGTAAATAAATGGTTCATTGCAATGGAGTCTTTTTCGTTTGCAGTAGAAATAGGGTTTTCACATTATGTTTTGGGAGATATACTTCTCTGTCAATTAAATGAAGGAATATTGAAAAAAAGAATCTTCCTTATCCAAACGCACAGATTTAATTACCCATGAGCACCTGCTTGCAGGACATCAGTCCGAAAGCTGCAGGGGTCATGACTGCACAGTGACCTCTGTGCATTGATGCCTTACGTACATACTGCACATGCTATCAGCAAGCACAGTTCTCAGGACAGCTGTGTCCTTCATCTTCCTGCAGTGAAGACACGACTGTGAGTTTAAAGCAATGACGATCACACAAAACGAGCAGCTCCATCTCAGAGGAGCGGTCTTGAGACAAGTGAGCAAACAGCTATTTTGCTGTGCGTCTCGGTGATGTTGACAATGCCAATTTGATGCTGCAGGTATAAACAGTGGAAGAGACAGTGATTTGTCAGTCCCGCCGGTGTGTCGACACATTTCTGACGTGTGTCTGAGCTGGGAAGAGTGTGTAGTTTTTAAAGGGGTTCTATAAGCAGCTACTGATGAGGCAATAATGCTGGCACAGACATCAAATATGCCTGTAGCAGACATCTTCATCTGTATGCTGATACTGTATATGTAAAGCATACAAGTTTGATTGAATGATTGATTGGGTAACTGATCAATTTATTGATCTAATTCAGTACAACATGAGCTGATCAAATGTTAACTGTCTTCTAGTTGGTGGAGCTGAATCCATGAAAGCCCTGCTAACCGAAAGCTTGTGGTTGTTACACCATGTCTCGAGGCGGTAACCTTTGCATGTAGTGTATGGGAGAAGGTGCCACAATACAGGTGTTGTACATCCACTGAACTGAGCATCACGAGCCGAACAAAGGCAGGGAGCCAGGCAGCACAATAAAGAGGCATCCTGCCACAGCGCCAGTCTCAATTGCAAGACTTCACACTTTCAGGAATTAAATCTGGGGGTTATCTCCATTGCTCCAGGTGTTCTACACATGGAAAGGAAGACCAGAAATGAAGAACAAAAGAATGGAGAGTGAGCATCCTTCATTTTAAGGCATGCAATTACCACACTTTGCTTACAGTGGCAGTTGTTGCACACATAATTAGCATAATTACTTTATTCTTCCCGAGTTGGATGTAAACACTGACCTTTGTGTGAACGGCAGAGACGGTTCTGTGGTTTTCTAGCCTGAAGTGTTGTGTGGATTTGTAAACATAATCATTATGGTCTTGGGTCCAACATGTGCCATGTCCAAATTAGAAAATTAAAAGGTTTTTTTGCATAATTGCCTTTGAAAATACATTTTTTGGCACATTTCTCTGAAGGCACATTTTAAATGGATGTAATTAGACAGCCATTTTATGTGAGTCATAAACTCTTCAGGAAGTTGATAAAGGACCCTTTGTGATTTCAGTCAGGTGATATGTGTGTCTTTCTGTGATTGAGGTGATCATTCTGCACAATGCGCCATGAGGCATAGGGGTTTAATCTGTCTTTGATTAAAGAGGTGATCAGAACTGAACATCTGTATGAGGTCACATGACGTCATTAAACAGACTGGTTTGTGTCCTGTGTGAGAAATGAAATGGTTGATAGTCTACCATTCCATTAAGACACGTTCATTTTTATTATTATTATTATTATTATTATTATTATTATTATTATTATTATTATTACTTCCGATGCTTCATATATATATATACAGTATATAAACCACAGACGCAGAAAAGAACACTAAATAAGCATTGAGCTGAAATGAGCTGAAAGCCATAACACATGACATGACATGGCAGCAGTTTCTGTTTTGCTGTGCATATAGAGCCTATCAATTAAAGCATCCTTAAGTGCAGAGTGCAAAATGGACAGAGTCAAAAGCTGATCTGTGAGAGCAATGTCCATCAGAGCTTAGACACAACCCAGGAGTACTCTTTCATCATTTTCAGTGTTTTATTTGTTTGTTTTTCCCCCAATGTGAGTGTGTACCACTAAGGACTTCTGCAAAGCAGATTAAACCACACTAAGCTGACTGTGTTCCCCTTTACAGTGTAGAGTACTTCAACCAACAAAGCAAAGCCACAGCAAGTTTCAAAGAAGCACAAAAGAAGCTCCCCTAATTCTGCCTCAGTTGCTCATTCTCATTTTCACATTGAGTCACTAATGTATTTTAATGTCTCAATTTATCATTCTTAGCACATGGCACCATCTTTTTGACGTACTAATTGAGGCATTGTAAGCACAACTGAGGGAATACGGTGACATGAATTTTCATCTGACATCTTAATTTGCCCGAGATTAATTCATATGCTATGTTATTTATGAGGAAAGTGTGGGTTGATTTCTGTAGGCCAAGGGAAACACAGTGGCTAAACACCGAGCAAACATTTGGGATCTCTCCAGAGTTTAATTGACTTGTGACATTTGACATTGTCTTCTTTACCCATATATTATATTATATTATATTATATTATATTATATTATATTATATTATATTATATTATATATAGAAATTTAGAGTTGAATATGGGTATACCCAATGTAAGTGTTTTTTTTTTTACATCAAACTCCATTGTTCACATAAGATTAAAAAAACTGGACATCATTACTGTTTTTGTTACTGGATTTTGAGTCTGTAATTATACTGAAATGATCTACTTTGAAATTGCAACAAGTCAGAGTATTTCCACATTGTCCACAATATTTAGAATTGCATACACAAGTGTATATACTATTGTATACCTGTTTTTTATGTGTGCATTCACAAAAAAAAAATGGTGTAGCAATGGCTCAAAGTCACTCACTCTGAGTTGGTACAGAAAGTGCACTGTAATGGAAATATGTTTTAAATCCTATAAATGTTTTAAGAATATAACACAACTAACACTTTCCTTGAAGTTTATGATTATAAAGCATCGTGTAAAGTAACTGATGTATGTATAGCATCTATGAAATGTATTGTAAAGAGTGTGTCAGACACAAGCGTTTGTCTCTGTCCATAAATGTTATTAATGCATTAATTAAGCTACATAATGTTTTATAATCATACACTGTAAGTGCTATAAGCACTATAAGTGCTTCTGAATGACAAAAAAGCCTCATAAACTCACTCCCGGGGCAATATTACATGCTTGGCAGGCGGCATGACAGTGCACATTGTAATGAATCGTTGAGAAACCTAAAATGATTTAACCCATTTAGTGTTCAGTGATTGCTCATCAGAAGCACACGGGTTGCGGCGCTAAAGGTCATTTCAGGATCCCGCCTCAGTTTTTAATCTCTCCTGGACTGCCTCTGAAGTAATGCTTCTCTTCTGGAATTGGACTTCGGCCGCTCGTTGGAGAATGTGGAGGCTGCAGCCTCCCTCCTCATCAAGATATTCCTCTCGTTGTGTTTCTCGTCACGTAGCTGAATATTTTCTCTTTGAGGTCCCACTGATTTCAGAGCACTGCGGCTGTGCATTTCAAACAGCCTACGGAGAGTTACCCCTGCAGCCCATAGGAAGAGACGAGTTTACCAGACCCATGTGTAATCAATCAGTCAATCAATCAATCAATCAATAACTCAAACAATCCGTCATTCATCCGTCAGTCAATTTATCTGTCATTTATCCGTCAGTCCATAAGTCAGATTTTTTGGGTATATATTATTTGGGTATATCCAGTAGGTGATTTGTTCATTTTTAACAGGGGGGGATGGCAGATGCACACGCAGCACTCTCTCTGCTACTAACTAGGGGATGAAAGGGGGGGATGGCAGGTTAACAAGGGAGATGCATTTTGGTCATTTTGCTAACAAATCGGCTCCTGGGTATATCTTAACAATCAAATAGTAAATTGTCACATGGTACTTGTCAGAGCATCATTTCAAGATGCTCCATGATGATGCTCCTCCATGATAAAAATGGAAAAACCGAAGTGAGACTGAAGGGGAAAGACTAAATATATATTATATTCCCTGAACATTTGCAAGAAATGTTCCAGATAAATTCCAGGAAATATGTGGGAGGAGACAGACTGTTGCATATGCATGAGGCATTGTGTCATACATCAGTGACAGTCAGTCCACCACAGAGTGGTGAGAAAGGAAGTACTTAAAAGAGCTGCTAAATGAAAATGGCGGTGGTCCCTCTCTGAGAGAAAATGTTGTTTTAAAGTCCACAGGACACATAAGGATGCAGAGAGCATACTTTCAGTTCAATGTACTAGCAGAGTACAGTGATCTGCCAACCCTTCTGACCAGATTTTTATTTCTTTTTAGCAATCTTTTGTGTCATTTTGCATGTAATGGCTCAAGCAATGCGACTGTACAAATGGAATATTGAGTATGTAATTTTTAAGTATGTGTGATTCTTCTTTGCTGAATGTTTTTTTTTTCACTCATTATCATGTTTTTCTGTGCAGTCTCTTTTCACAAGTGGTTTTATCCTTTACACAAAATTTCCAGATAAATATAAAAAAAAAAGATTAACGTTTACGGAATCCAGCAGGTGAGAGGTGAGGCTTGCCATGTGGGGAGATGCAGTTGTTCCAGGGTGGCACAGGGACATGCCAGGTAGCCTCTTTTTCCCATCATACAGCTCAGTGCAGCTTAACTTCCTGGCAGGTTCATCCTGAGGAGACGGGCCCGCTGGCGGAGCGCAGCGTGCCTCATCTCACCTGAAAGTGCAGATCGAGCTCGCTGGCTGCCAGGTGTTGGGGGCCGGGGATGGGATGGAGGGGGGAGTGAGAGATACGGTTTATTGTTTTGCTCGGCCTGTGCCCGCCGGCCCTCTCCCCTGGGCTTCGCGGCTCTTACCGCGCCTCAGCCATGTGGGAGCAGCATTCTGCAGAGGGGATTGACAGTGATAAAAGGTGGTTTGTCAAGTCCTCCAAAAAAAAAAGAAAAGGCACTGCTGTCATGCATTTTGGATTTGCAGATGTCTGTGGGTGAGGGAGTCATGAGGATTTTGGCTTACACACAGAAACTGGCAACCCAAGGCCCGCTTAGCATAGCATGGTGCTCTGTTGTTATTGTTGTTGTTCTGTGTCTGCAGCTCTCCATTTTATTTATTTATTTTTCTTCTTCTTCTTCTGCAAGATGATGAATACCCTCTTTGTAATCTGTGCACGCATGCCCCAAATTCTTCTGTTTACTTACACTCACTGGGGCTCTGTCATTCTTTCTCCCTTTATCTAATGTACTGTAGATCTTTGGGGGGTTTTCTCTTCCTTTCTGTTTTTTCTTTTGATATGCTTGGGCCTGTTGTGCTTGCATTGTCATGCTAATTGAACATATACTTACAGAAGGCCCCAAAAGCCCCCTGTCTTTTTTTGGTTTGTTATGTCTATTTCATAAAATCTTTGCCTCTCTGATGCATTGTGATGTTGTAGAGTGGAGATATTTTTGTTGTTGTGTAGCACATGTACTTAAAGAAAGAGCATTGGGTCTCGGGATCATCGTACATATCAAGCATTTGTTTTTCAAAGCACAGGCACAGGATCAGCTAACTGCTCTCTTCTCTATTAATCCCAAGTTATTAATATGCATACGTTCATCAAACATGTTGGCTACTTTTGAGAGAAACTAGGATTAATTTGCTGGTTTGGGGTTTCCTTTATGATCCTCCTTATCGTGTTTGAACACATTTCAATGAGAATTAGCAGTGAGCCCATGTCAAAGATTTGAATAAAATAAATGTATGCAGCGAATATTCTTTCCATATAAAGCACATTGAAATTGTAATAGTTTAGAGCATTTTCTAGGCATATAAAAATAGATAATAAATAATAGAATTCAATCCTCGTCAGTTTACACATAATTGTATTTTTATAGCACCTTTCATCCATTTAGAGTGCATTCCAGTCAAGAGAGAGAAAGCACGTTTAAAGTGCACATGTGTCTTTTTTATTTGGTGCATAAACAAATATGCCTTACAAAGAATGGATGCATCCAATGCTTCTGCAGTTCGCAGGCTTAGCCTGGTTCACTCATATCCAACGCCCAAGCTGACATCTGTAGAACTCAGCCACACAAGGGTCTAATTTTAAGTACATATTCTGCTAATGAGAAGGAAGAATGGCAAAAATATGAGAATGATGATATATTTGTGAAATGGCAAGGAGATGAAACATGAAGCTAAACTTTTTTGGTGTTGAACTGATGTAGAAACCATTGTGAATTTTATAGACTTAGACTTCACATTTATAGAGAAATCTCTGCATAACTTAGCTCTTTATAAAATGATCCCTCTGTGTTTCTCAATGTGAAAGGTGACCCTTAGCATGACATTTCCCTCCAGTAAACCAGCTTTTGTTTTGATGATAACATCATTATTTTGTTGAATTAGTTGTTTTTCCTAAGTGGAGTGCCACTGGGACAGTGCTAACCCACTGTGTTGCCCTTTGCAGATCCCTTTCTGGTCGCATTGTTGGGGGTGTTTGGTGGTTCTTCACACTCATCATCATCTCCTCCTACACGGCCAACCTGGCGGCCTTCCTCACGGTGGAGAGGATGGTGTCGCCCATCGAGAGCGCCGAGGACCTGGCCAAGCAGACGGAGATTGCCTACGGAACCTTGGACGGAGGCTCAACCAAAGAGTTCTTCAGGGTAAGAGTCCGTTACTTGGCAACAGGAGGGTGGAGCTCCATGGGCACTAAAATGGATGGAGCTGTTATTTTGGTCTCCATGACTCACTGATCTTACCAATCATAGAGTCAGCTATGGAAAAAGAAATCCTTTCGATTGGCTCATACAAGTCAAACATGACACCAGGCTATTTGTAGCTCCTACTCTAATGATGTTCCTGAAATCTCACTCTCCCGTCACCAAAATATCACTGACCATTTCAATTCTTCCCAAAATATTAGATTCACAAAGAGTTTGGGACCCCACAATGGCAGGAAAAATGAGCTTTCTTCAGCCAGGGATGGGGAGGGTAGGTCAGCCAGAGCTATTTCATCTCACCTCAGACTCTCTGCCATTCCTCAAACACCTGTAAGTTGCTGGTATGATGTCAGTGGAGTAGCAGCTGTCTTCCAATGAGTGATCACTTAACTGCATTTTTTTGATTGTTAAAAAACAGGCATTGGCTCAGTGGGAGTGTATCACAGTACTGCCTTCATCTCACACCAGTGCTCTTGTGTGAGTGCAGAAATCATTGCAATGAGCCAACCCTCATGAACAGTTGGTGATTCTAAAAATAGGGGTGTATGAAGGGGAATAATCATAAGGAGTTTATGGGTACATCATCCAATGTGCAGCTGGAATTTTTGTACTTCAAAGGGGCGGGTTGAATGTCCAGGAAGACTGACAGAGGACTCAGTGAGTGTGGTGGGGAAGGACTGAACTCTGTGACTCAGTTTATACCACAATTAAGACCACCTGTTGACCACTCTATGACCATTCACTCTTTCCACTGCCTGTTTTCTCCACAGAGGTCAAAGATAGCAGTGTTTGAGAAGATGTGGTCATACATGAAGTCCGCGGACCCGTCGGTGTTTGTGAAAACAACAGACGAGGGCGTGGCGAGGGTGAGGAGGTCGAAAGGGAAGTACGCCTACCTGCTGGAGTCCACTATGAACGAGTACATCGAGCAGCGCAAGCCGTGCGACACCATGAAGGTGGGGGGCAACCTCGACTCGAAGGGCTATGGCGTTGCCACCCCCAAAGGATCCGCTTTAAGGTACATGTCACTATACTAACCTTCACCCGCCATGATGACATCATCATTAACATGCATGAGTTTCTTACTTATGTATAGGAATGAAAAAAAAGCAATGCTTAATTGAATTTGGGCAATTTAATGGTGATGGAGTTTGCATAAGGCATCACAAAATATGTTGAGGCGGCAACTGAAAAAACAAGTCTGAGGATTTTTCGAGACTAAGATGCTAAAAATGAGATCATGCAGCAGCCAATCCGTCAGAGGCTAGATGAGGTGATCTTGGTGTTGTGTCTGTATGTAACCTCTCTCACCATGCCCTGTGTGATGATGAGGGAGTAATTACCCAAATTTGACCTGCGCAGATTCCATTAGCACTTGTATAAGCAGATTGTGGGATAAACCAGAGTACAATAATTATGTGCTGTTATCAGAAAGGAGCCCTTGGCTTTCATATGCAGCTCTTTTATTACACTGTTCAGAGATTCAATTTCAGGACCTTATATGACATTGTCCACCTCTGATACAGTACTCCTCTTGTAAGCGTTATCAGACCCGGCACGCTTGAGTGCATACTTTTATTTGCTTCTCAAGGAGAGCTGCCAGTTTACGAAGTATCACATTAGTAAAAACATTTACTCAATGTACCTAGACTTACATATCTTCGGAATTTAGTCTACTGATGCTACAATTTTTGTGTTCAACCAGTAATTGGCTACATTTTACACCTCTACATTTGTCAGCTGGTTGCATTTTATTCAGTTCATACACTAGGCCACTACCTTACCTTGGCATATAGTTTTTTGTTTTTGTATATAATCTAGGTACCACAATACTCTCTGACTTCAGCATTACAGCACAGCTTCACCAGACAGGGCCATTTTTTGACATCCGACCACAAAAGTGGAGCTGTTAAATTCATACACAGCCAAGAGGATTGACCACATAAGGCTTATGACATCTCTAGCAGCAAATGAGAATGTTCCCCTATAGCCTTTTTCTTAAAAAAAAAAAAACATGAGAGCATATAAAAGCAAGGGAGGATCCTATCAAGGGGTCAGCATCCACCATTCAGCTGGCTATTTCTTTTCCTCCATATAAGTCCTTAAATATTCAGTTGAGGTAAAATCAGAGGGTATCTGATGGTTAGGAAAACTATACACTGAAACTCTGCTCAGGAGTATTGAGAAATACTTCTTATTGTTTTGAGGTAAATCTGGAAATCCCCATCAAACATCCACATGACCCTGAAGTTATGCTTCAGTGTTTTCTTTTATGTGACCCATCTTGCTCAAAGTGTGTGGGGGTATTCAGTCTAACCATGCCTTGTCCTTAGCGTTGGACTTTCAGTGAAGAAAGGAAGGAGCATATTACTGCATTCATAAGTATTTGTTTATTTCTATATGATATGCTAAACCAT